>RAPC01000002.1:0-708256 GCA_009806235.1 Neurospora sp. CHS-2018c
TTAGAAGGATTCTTTTTAATATTAATATTATTATTATTTTCAATAATATTATAGTTTSTTAATATTATTATTTTTAATAATATTAATATATATAGTTATRCTTTTTAAACTATATTAAAGATTTATATATATATATACAAATATATATATTTACTTYATATAGTAATATAAGGATTTTATTATAATAATAATCCTTTTAAATCTTRAAGGATTTCTTAATAGAAAYGGATTTTTATAAGAACTCTACAACGAGTATCTTATATCTTTTATATTTTTATAAAAGTATAAAAATAATTATTTYCTTTAATRAGAATAATAATTATAAAAATCGTAAAGATTTTTAAGACCTTATAATATATAAAGATTTATTTATAATAATAATCTTAATAAGGTTTTAAATATTTTTAGAAATATTTATTAATAAGAATTTATTAAATATTAAAGTCTTCTTCCTTTTATKTACTTCTTTATAAATAAAAGTATAAATATAATTATTTTCTATAATAAGAATAATAATTATAATAATTTTATAGATTTTAATTCTTATATCGGAATTATAAGACTAAAGTCTTTTTATTCCCTTTTAATTATCTATATAAAATAGATAATAGTAAAAAATAATTATTTTCTTTAATAAGAGTAAGAATAATAATTATAATAATTTTATAGATTTTAATTCTTATATCGGAATTATAAGACTAAAGTCTTTTTATTCCCTTTTAATTATCTATATAAAATAGATAATAGTAAAAAATAATTATTTTCTTTAATAAGAGTAATAATTATAAAAATCCTTTTTAGATTTTTAATCCTTATTTATATATATAAACAAGTATATACTCTTAAAGAAGAAGACCTTTATTCTTTTCATAATAGAAAAAATCCTTAAATATTTCTTAAAGAAATAAATAAATATAAGAAAAATAAAGATATTTTTCAAAAGGTTTTTATTATTCGAAGAGTTTTCGAATAATTTAGTAGTTATTAATTCTTTAAGAAGTATTTTCAAGGGTTTGAACGTTACCGTTATAAAGCCGGTATTCGTTATATATATTCTTCATACTTGGGCTCGGGAGCGGAACGGTTACTAAAGTAAACCCGGGCTCATAGAGTGGAAGCGTTGCAGCGGCGATGTAGAGGTGAGAGCGGAATGGCGTTGCAGAGAATGGGTTGCGGGGTGCAAACGAAATTTGGGTGTGGTTATACAAGTGACAGGTGTCTGGCATTTGGCAAAGTGGGGAAATTTACAGTCGAACATACAAGCCTCCGTAGGACATCCCAATGTCACTTCTCGCTGAGGACAACAACACAGAGGGACTTGGGCAGTTGGATGGTCTGTGCACTCGCCCGTAAACGCCAACCAGCCAACAAGTCAATTACATGTTGCATCCGGGCAAAAGGGTGAGTTCATCCCGAACAGCCTCGATAATTTTCAGGATGTCAGCTTCTCAAAGTCAATTGGACGACAGTTTGGGGTGAAAGGATCACGACAAGAGTAGGTATGTAGCGCACTGAAGCAAAACGAACATCTATCCACTTCATAATCTATCATAGTATATGTATTGTACACCACCAATCCTATCACAACTCCCCCAATTATAACGATGTAGTTTAATAGGTATAAAACATATCCAGTCACTCAACCCATTTTCTTTCTCTCTCGTAGTCAAGTCATAACATTCATCAAAATGCCACATCATGACCACAACTATTCGGCGCTCACCCCCATTCTCGCCCGCAACCGCCTCTCAAACTCCGCAACCTTCTCCATTCTCGCCTTCTCCTCCTCCTCGTCTTTCTTCCTCTTCTCTTCCTCCAACTTCTTAAGCTCCTCCGCCTTGCGGATCCTCTCCCTCTCCAGCTGATCCTCTCTGCGCACCGCAATGTCGCGGGCCTTGAGGTCACTGAACAGATACTTGAACACCACCTCAATGAGCCAGCAGACAACGTAATCCAAGATCATGACGACAGTCATCGTCCACTTGAACTCGGACTTGAAGGGCACGAGCTTCATCGCCTCGTTAAGCTCGGGCACGATCTCAGTGGAGCAAGCGAAAGCAATGGCGGTGACACCCACAATGCCGTAGAACATGCCCTTGTTCTCAGAAAGAGACTCGCGGAAGGGACGACCTTGGTAGTTGATAGCGAAGGTGGAGATCTGCTGGATGAGTTGGAGCAGGTAGACAGCAGAGTTGAGCAGTGAAGGCGAGAACTCAGCTTCGAGGTCGACGCTCTCGGAGCGGGGCTCGAGCTGGTCGCAGAAGCGGGCAATGTAGATCAAAGTGACAACGTGCACGGCGAACTGGCCGAGGATGGAGCCGATGATGTAGAAGTTGAAGATGTTGGGCTGGGGACGCTCCTTGGAGAGACCCTCGACCGACTTGGCGCGCGAGATGGACAGGAAGCAGACGCTCATGAGCATGCCGCTGATGGTAATCTGGCCATCACCGAACTTGATGCCTTCGAGGTAAAGGACAGACAAGCTGTAGGCGCTGATGAGGCAGTTGAGGGCAAGAATCTTGTACATCTGAATGGTGGCAACCAGAGTGCAGCGGCCTTGACGGATGATGTTGGGAATGGCAATAACGTTGCGGAGCTTAGACGTGAAGGGAGCAGCGACGGAGGCATCACCAAGCTTGAGCGTAGGAGGCTCGTCGTCGTCCATGTCCATGTCCATCATACCAGAGGTAAGCTTGTCAGCAAAGGTGGACGCCTGCTTCTGGGCAGCCGCAGCCTGTCTCTGCTTGGGATCCTGGTTGATGAGAGCCTGGGCGCCAGGGGAGGTAACAGTCTCGATAGGAGCAGTGTGGTGGAGGGTCTTGGCAAGCTTCTCAACGGTGATGCCCTTCTTCGCCGCCTCACGCTCCATAGCAGCGTTGTAGTGCGGGTTGGAAGGTCCAGGCGGGTAGAGGTGAGCGATCAGAGCGGGCACCGGAGGAGCGGGTTGGCCCCAGCGCTTCATGAGATCAACCTGCTTCTGGTACATATCCTTGATCTTGTTGTTACGGGCGTGTTCAGCAATGCGAATGAGATCATCCTGAGTACCGTTGAGCAGAGCAACACCGATGTGAGCCTGCTTGAGCGCACCGACATCGTTGGTGCCGTCACCAGCCATGAGAGTGTAGTAACCCATATCCTTGAGACCGAGAAGAATGTCTTCCTTCTGCTTGGGGGACACACGAGCGTAGACCCAAGTGTAGCGGAGCAGCGTCTTCCAACCAACCTGTCCCTTGAACTTGGCCAAAGCGTAACCGGTAACGCAAAGATCCTTGGTCTTGATGATCTCAGGGTCAATGGGCTTGGTAGGGTCGACTTCGATGCTGATCTTCTCATCGACACTGCGCCAGATGAGCTTCTCCTCGCCGTGGGCGCTGTGCTCGGGGGAATCCAGAATGAGAACGTCACGGTCGACAATCTCGACCTCCCTAGCGACATGGACGGCAGTAAGCGGGTTATCTCCGGTAATCATGACAACACGGTGGCTGCTCTCATTAAGCATCTGGACGGACTGCTTGGCATCCTCCTTGAGAGGGCACTGGAGGACAAGGAATCCGGCAAAGGTGAGGTCAGCCTCAACGTTCTCGCGCTTAAGGTCGTTGATCTTGCTGGAACCCAGCTCGTTTTCGGTAGTCAGTTGCTTGTAGGCGAGAGCCAGAACACGGGAACCGCGGCGAGTAAAGTACTTGTAGGTCTCTTCGTAGTCCTTGGGAATGGTAACCAGCATCTTCATGATCGTCTCGGGCGCGCCCTTGACGGCAACGAAGGTACCTCTGAGCTTCTGACCGGTCTTGGAATCGGTAGCGTTGATAGTGGCGACGGAGCTCTGACGCTTCAGGGCACTGGAGAACTGGAAGCGGCGCTTGACCTGAACGTTGCCATGGACGGTGCTCTTGGCGCCAGTCCTGGTCTTGAGCATGTCGTTCTGGCCAAGAGACCAACCGAGGGCAGTAAGGGTAGCCTTCTCCATGGGATCACCGACAATGTCTCCCTCGTCGAGCCTGACAAGAGCGTGTGCGGTGGCCAAAACAAGAGTAGTCTCCAAACCGGCCTCGTCAACAGGGGTCATGTGGCTGTGAGCACCATCGGACTCGCGGGGGGTGTCGGTGCCGGAATGGCCGAGGCCAAGACCAGCAATACCCTCAACAACGAGGTCCTCGCCAGTCAGAGTACCAGTCTTGTCGAAGCAGGCAACGTCAACGCGGCCAGCGAAGGGGATTCTGAAGGGCTCAGTGCAGAAGATGGCGTACTTGGCAAGGGCAGACAAGCTAGTGTTGACAGCCAAGCTAAGCTCCATGGGCAACTCAGGAGGAACGACACTGGTGACGATCAAGACACAGTCGAGCAGAAGCTTGGAGCGCTTGCGGTCCTTGCGAACACCCTCATCCCAGACGTACCAAGAAGCGGCAACGGCGAAGATGAGGAGGAACAGAATGAAGAACAGGGCCTCGACGTTGTTGGCAGAGACGCGCTCGGTGGAGTAGATCATGGTGCGAACCAAGCTACCCTGGGAGGTCTCGAAACCGGTCTTGGTAACGATAGCCATGGCGCCGTCATCGGGAGGAGTAGGGACACCAGAGGCAAGCTTGGGCTTCTCCTCATCGGGGTTGCCGTGGGTGATCTGGAGGACCTTGGTGCCACCCCAGAGGAAAGCATTCTTGTCAAGACCCTCGGGGTCAATCTGGGCATCACCGGGACGGAGCTGGATGGAGTCCTTCAACAGAGGGGTACTCTCGCCGGAAAGCATGGCCTCGTTGACGATGGCGGTTCCCTCAACCAAGATCATGTCGCAAGCAACACCGCTGTCCTCCTTTGTACGTGTAACCGACACAAGATCTCCGGGGAGAAGCTTGTCGCTCGTGGTCTCGGTCCACTTGCCAAGGCGGTAGACGTAGATCTCGTAGGGCTTGATGCTCATGCTGCGGAACTCGTTGAGGGTGCGCTGGCGCTGCCAGACGACGGTGCTCTCGAAGACAACGAGCATGAACAGAGTGAAGAGCGAGTAGTACCAGTATTCGTCCAACATCCACAGACCGACGCAGAAGACCTGGAACACGAAGAAGGGGGCGACGGCGTGTTCCTTGAAGAGTTCGGTGAAGGTAGGGACGGGAATATCGAACGTGTTCATGCCATAGTGCTGCTCCAGGCGGTCGAGCTCCGCGGCGGTCGTGATGCCCCTGGACTTTTGGAAGGCCTCGAGCTTGGGCTTGGGCTCGTCGTCAATCTGGTACGTGAGGGTGCTGAAGGAGTTGGTCTCGGCATTGTAGAGGAATCGGCGCTTCTGGAAGAGGAAAGAGACGTTGGTCTTGCCTCCGGCCTGTGAGGTGGTTCGAGTTAGCATTCGGTCTCTTCTATCTCTCTTCTTGGGACAGCTTGACAGGGGCAAACTAACAGTATCGCGCACAATGGGGCAGATGTCGGAAATGCCAGCGTTAGCAATGGGGATGACCTTGATCAGCTGGGCATCTTGAACGGAGCGTGCCTTCTTCGCGGTAAAGGCGGCACGAAGGTTGATGTTCCAGTGGGTGCAGAGCCAGACGAGGGCCTGGACGGTGATGATGGTGCCGGCCCAGACAAAGGTCCATTCCTGGCCATTGATGTGCTTATCGTAGAGTTCTTGGTCGAGGTAGTAGCGGAAGAAGATGGGCCAGATGATGGCAAACGGCCAGACGTAGGCGTGGAGGTAGAGAGGCAGCGGCTTCAACAAGTCGGCAGACTGGATCTGCGCGTTGTCGACGAGCGGCGCCATGATAGCGGTTCGGCGGTTGGGTGGTTGTCGACTATAGAGACGGCATTGAACGGCGTCTTTGGGAGTGCGGTCGACGCGCGTATTATATGTTGGTGATGGGAGCAAGGAATCGACTCGATGGTGTCGGGGACTCGGGTGTTGCTCTGGTCGACGTTGGCGTTGCTGGTGTTTGTTTCCGAAATGGACACTTCTCGTTCAGTCGCCTGGGACACTTTTTCCCACCAAAACGGTTGGCCAAGTCCGAGCCAAGGTCCAGACTACGGAGGCTTGTATCCTCAATTGTAAATTTCCCCACTTTGCCACTGTCAACCGTTTTAACGTCACACCCAAATTTCGTTTGCACCCCGCAACCCATTCTCTGCAACGCCATTCTACTCTCACCTCTATATCGCCGCTACAACGCTTCCATTCTACTACACGTCCCAATATCTCTTCATTACTCCTAATATCTCTTTATTACTCCCAATGTCTTTTCATTACTCCCAATATCTCTTTATTACTCCTAATGTCTCCTCATTACTCCCATTACTCCTATTGCTCCCATTACTCCTATTATTCCCAATATCAAACTTAGTCATTTGGGGACTTAGTTATTTCGAGGATTTAGTCATTCTTAGGGTTAGGGGTTTTTGCAAGGGCGCTAGTATGGATAAGTCGAAGGCAAAGCTAAGATACCATCTATAATAGAAGATTTAAGGTGAGGAGAAGAAAAGGAAGAGAATTAAATATATGCGTACAGATCCGAATAAATACCCTAGTGCGTAAGCGATAGCGGGACCCACATACGGGTCGCTAATAGCTAATCCCTTTACTCGTATCCCCCTTCACCTATATAATAAATAAGAGTAAATACCTTTAATAGGCTTAGAGCCCGCCTTAACTAATCTTAATGCAAACCTTCTATATTACTCGTTCCTCCAACCTTTATAATACTTTATAGTACTTTATAGTACCAATCCTCGTATAGGGGTATAGCGGTTATAACGGTATAGCCGGACCGGCGCCGTTATATTACCCCCTCCTATATAGAAGACTCGTTTACAAATTTTACTAGAGAGTACCCTATAATAAATATAATAATCCTTTAGCGAGTTTACTTATATAAAATCCGTTATAAGCGCTTTAATCCTAGTAATTCTAATAATTCGTTATCGTTGTACTCCTCCTAATCCTCGTTTAATTAGTTTATTATCTATTTAAGCGGGCCCGGGGTATCCGGGTTAGCCTTATAGAATTCCTAAAGAGCCTTCGGGGCGTACTTAAAGTCCGAGGCCGGCTAATATTCCGGATCGGAGTCCTAGCCTCGCCAATCCGCGTTGTAGAAGAATTTCCCGTTAACGATTTTAAAAACGTTAATTTTATCGACCTCCTATTCGGAGTCCTCGTTCTCATTAATATTAATTAGGTTTAAGTATTTAGCGGCTTACCCTAATAAGGGGTTATTATCGTATTTATATAAGCGGTTAGCGTAGAAGAAATTAAAACCCTTCTAACTATCGGGGAATTTTAGCCGGTAAGAGTACTTTACTTTCTCGATAATCTTATAATAATTATAGGTATTAGGGAAATTGAATTTATCGTTAGGGCGAATAATCGTTGACTATAACCGCTTAATAATAATAACCTTATCGCCGACGTCGAAGTTTAGGTCTCTACGCTTTTTATTAGCCTAATAGGCTTATTCCTCTTACGCCTTTATTATTATTTCCTTAGTAAATTCTATATATCTATAAATGCGTTGAGTGTATTTTTAAATTTATTCCTTAATTAATTATTCGTTCTTAGAACCGGCGTTGAGAGTACGTACCTCCTAATCGAAGGGTATATACATCGGGTAGCTAAATATAATCTCGTAGGGGGAAAGGCTAATATTATTTTAAGGAAGGCTATTTTAGACTATATTTAAGGTAGGAATAGCTTTAAACTAATTATTTTAGTAGTAGTCTATAAAAGGGTATAACTATTAATCTAAATACGTATTTATAACTTCGGCTTGGCTAACTATTTAATTATAGCCTATAGTAGTTAGTTTCTACTTTATACCTATTAATTTAAATATTTTATTAGTAAAAACGGAGACGAATTAAGGGCTACGGTTTAAAATAACCTCTTCGGGCATACCGTAAATCCTATAGGGTCCCTCGTAGTATATCCGAACGGCATCCTAAGCAGTTGACTTCTCTATATAAAGTATAACCTATAATAACTTTATTAAGCGGTTTACTATAATTAAAATATTATCGAAACCGTATTTATCTTTAGGCATTTTCTTATAATTAATTATAATAGAAGTCTATTTCCTAGCGGGCGGCGGGATAGGGTATAGTTTACCGGGTATTTTATCTCTAAGTATTTTATTCGCTTTATAAATTATATAATTCTTAGTAAAACGTTTAATATCGCCGGCTATACTTAATTATTAGTAGTAGTAGTTTAGGATCGTTCAAATCTTATTATAATTAGGGTATACAGTCGTTAAAGTCGAATACGCTTTATCAATAATGCGAATACGTAAATTATCTTTATTGGAAATGGCGAGACGGCTTTAGTAAACCAGTAGGTCGTTGGCTATTATTATAAAATTAGGGTTTAAACTATATACCCGAACTCGGTATTCTTTTAGAGATTCCTCTTCCCTATTAGTTTTTATAATAATATTAATTAATTCGTAACTTTCCGGCTCTACTAGACTTAATTCTAATCCTTCTATATTTAATATTATAATTAGAACGGACTCTTTTAACTTTGTACTAGTTATAGTAGTAATATTAGTAATTACGGATACCGCTTCTCCTACTTCCTCTACGGGCTTAAAGATTTAAAGTATATAATAAACTTCCTTTTTATCCTTTTAAATCTTTAAGTCTTTTAACTTTTAGAATAATACGTCGGCTATTATATTTTATATATTTAGTCGATATATAATTTCGAAATAGTATTAAGATAGGAACTCGGCCTATTTAGCCTATTTAAAATTAAGTAATCGTTTTATATAAAAGTATTCTAATATTTAATAATCTATAACGATTATAAATAGTTTAATTTATTAAAGACTAATTAATTTTAAACGCTACGTCTAGAGGGCTCGAATAATAATTAAGAGTTCCTTATTATAAATCGGGTAATTATATTCGGTATTTTATATAGTTTCGGAAAAGAAGGCTATAGGGTACTATTCTCCCGTATCTTCTTATAGTTAGGAGAGTATATTAATAAGTACTCTATCGTTAGCATCTATTTCTACCTTAATTTCGGTATTATAGTAGAAGTACTTCAATAGGGGGGCGTCGATAAATAATTACTTTAAGCCGTCAAAAGCTTCCTAATATTTAGGGGTTTAAACGAAGGCTTCCCCCTTCTTAATTAGGTTAATAAGGGGACGAGTTATTCGATTATAGTTTTTAATAAATTTTTAATAGAAGTTGTAAAACCCTAAAAAAGATTGGACTCTATATAAATTAGAAGGTATAATCTACTCCTTAATAACTTCTACTTTTTCTAAATCGACGGAAATATTATTATAGCCTATAATAAAGCCTAGGAATTTTGTCTCAGTAATATAGAATTCGTATTTCTTTAAATCGGCTTATAAGTTTATATCCTTTAATTTAGCTAGTACTTTATAGACGTAATCTTTATACTCTTCGAAGGTATTAGAATAAATGAGAATGTTGTCGATATACGCCGTATAAAAGTTTCTTAAGTATAGCCTTAGAATTAAATTAATAAAAGCTTAGAAGTTAGCTAGGCTATTAATTAATTCGAATAGTAGTACTTTATATTTAAAAGCTCTTATACCGGTACGGAATATAGTAAATTCTTCGTCTTCTAATTTTATACGAATACAATAAAATACTTATTAAATATCGATTTTAGTAAACTACTAAGCCTTTACAACTTTAACTAATATTTCTTTAATTAATAGTAAAGGGTATCGGTCCTTCCTAATAATAGCGTTGAATTTATAATAATTAATATAGAAGCGAAGATTACTATTAGTTTTCTTAATAAATAGGATAAGTACCGCTTAAAAGGACGAGTTTACCTCAATAAATCCTTTGGAGAGGTTTTCCAAAATATATTTCCTTACCGCCTCTAATTCGTCTAATAATATTTTATAGAGAGGGCTATAACCGAATTCTTCTAAATAATAACCTTCCTCGAATTCGATCTTATAATCGCTTAGCCGATAATCTAATAGGGTATTCGAATCGAATTTATTGAAGACGTCGATATAATTATAATAATATTCCAATACCGTTTTTAAGGCCTCCTCCCGAAATTCCTTCTTATTGCGGAGTAGTAGTTTCTAAATAGGGTCTTTTACTACGCGTTTCTATTAAATAAACCAATCGATTTCGAAAATATTTATCGAATATACTATATAGTTATTTTTAACGGCTAATTATATAAATAAATCGCTATTGAGGACGTACATCTATACTAGTCGCTCCTTATACTAACCTATTGAATTTCTTTTAAATTTATATATACTTTAATTATTAAAGCCCTATTTGCTGTCTCGGGGTTCGATCGGTTTAATTCGAATAAACTATATGGGTTTTAGAAATAATACTATAAAGTAAATAAAATTAACTAAATTCCTTTCTATTTTACTTAACGGATCAATCCGCTTAAAAATCGAATCGGAGTTCTAAAGTAGAATATAGGGACGAGTATAACCTAATTCGCTAATATTTTTATTTCGGGTATATTTAAAATTTACTAGTATAATAAGGACCGTTTTCTTAAGCTATAATTAAAAAGCTTCGAATTCGTAAATACACTTTTCGATTTATCTTTAATATTATCGTACCTCTTTCTAATATTAATCGTAGGTTTTTTAATCGAATTCTTTTTTATAATAGTCGGGAAAAGGCTAGTCCGCTGGGATAGGTACTAGAGTAACTGTATAGCCGCTTATAAATTTAAACGCCTCGCGGCTACTATTCTTACTGTCGGTTCGACGTTTATCTTTTCGATCTATAAGCGTATTGTAATAAACTACATCTTTTTAATATTTAGGGTTTATAACGCTAGAGCTTCCGGAGCGGACTTCGAAACTTGAGTTCTTTATCTACTCGGGATCCGGTTTCTATTTAGGAGGAAAAATAAGGCGATAATTCTTATAATTTACTTAAATATTATAGATATCGAACTATTTACGACTAATAATAAAGTTATAGTTTATATTAACGATAATAAAGATATTGGGGGGTATTATTCGGTTTCGAATCTTTAAAGTAGTTTTAACGACCTCTCTAATACTTTAGCTAATTTTTCTTTAGTAATTATTAATGCCTCGAGCGGGAAAATCGTTCGTTATTTCTACTAATAATCGTTCTTTCAATTTATTGGCAAATATTATACTAATAAATAGATAGCCGTTTACTCCTATATCGATTAAGGTGTTAAATATAGATAAAGATATTCTATTATTAATTATAATATATTAAATAATTATAGGATCCCTTCCTAAATAGGGTATTAAATTAAATCCATCCTTTCCTTATTTTTATCTATCTTTTATTTATTTTATAACCGATACTTCCCCTAGGAAGGAGTTTAGTTCACCTAGGGTATTTAATTTCCCTAATTATTAGTAGCGGGGGCGTTACTAATAGTTGGAATAGTAGCCGGGGCCGCGGGTTAGGTATTTCTAATACCGCCGTTCTCGTAAATTAAATAGCGTTCTACAATAGTAGCGATGCAATTACAGCGCTCTCAATTGTATTAATTCTTTTAAGGATAGTCGCACTTAATATAGCCGTACTCTTTATAGAGGAAGTAGTGATTTTTATTAAATAAACGGGTAGTTTCCTTAATATAGTTAATAGTAAAGTAGTTATTACCTTTACCGCTACCCGCGGGCTTTGTAACCGAAGTATTAGAACTACTAAAACTACCGGTTCCCTTATTACTATTATTCCTTTTATTACGAGAAGAAGAAGAAGAAAAAGTAACTTTAGTTTCCTTAACAATAGTTTTAAGTATTTGGCTAAAACCGGAATAGTCGATATAATAAGATTCGAAAGAAATAGAAGAGTTGCGATATTTAATGCCTATTTACTTCTTATACTCCGTAGGAAGGTATTAGAATAATTCGTACTTCTACTTAGTCTTAGAACGTTAATACTTATTAGCTATATAGACGAATTTATTTTTAAAGAAATCGAAATTGTCGATATCCTTTATTTTAAACTTTATAAAATTAATGAGAGCTTTTTCGTTTTAATTAGGGTCGCTATACTCGTGCTATAAATAGATTATTAAATTAGAATAGGTTATAAGTTAATTGGGGTAAATTTCGTAGAGGTAAAGCATTAAATCTTTAAAAGCAAAGTTAATTAGACGACTTTTAATATAGAGAAATTTATCGCAGTTAGTAGAGTAATAATTAATATTAATTTCGAATTTATTTTAAATTAAGTCGTATTAAGTTTTAAAAGGTATATCGTCCTCCTTATCCTAATTATAGAATTTAAACGGGTCGGCCTATTTAGTAGAGAGGTAAGTACGACGAAGGGGAGTAGTTATAATTTCGTCGTCGTTGTTGTTTATAGGCGGAGTTATAACGAAATAGGTAGTCGAATAGTGAAGGGGAATTATACTAGGATCCCTTTCAATACTAGGGAAGATAATCTCTTTAGTCGAAGTCGTTACCGCTTTGTCCTTAAATTTATAAATACTTTTAAGAACGTTTAAATTGGTAATAATTTCTTTTAAGGTTTAGATTTCCTTTTTTTTATTGGTTAAATAGTTTTTAAAGGACTAAACTATTTTAGAATTAATAATTGAAATAGGCGTATCGGGGAGAGCCTCCTCTAATTTAGGGATCTAGTCGTAAATAGTGTAAAGTTTAGTATTTAAAGACGAAGTAATTTAGCGCAACTCTAATATTTATTCCTTTAATATTATAGCTATCGTAATTTAGAATTTAAATTCGTAGAATATATCGGCTAAATAATTAGTATATAGTTCGGTAAATTTAGTTTCGTTTAAGTAGCCATTGAATAGGAATTCTAAATTGGGCAATAGAGCGTAATAGGGGACGTAGAGGATAACGTTGTAGATAAAGAATTTAATAAATTCTTTTATTTTATTTTTCAAGTCCTTAACGAGGTTTTTTAAATTAAAAGTAGTACTATATTTATTAATTTCTCTGCTAATATACTAGTCGAATAAATCGAATAATAATTTAGGTTCCTCTTCTTCGTCTTTATTCTTAATTAAAACGTCGGCTAATACTTTAGAGGAGGATTTGAATTAATTATATAAGTAAAATAAAGTCTTCTTACGAAGAAAAGTAGATTTACTACGAAATTTCTCTTTAAAAGGGTAAAGACTATTGAAATATTCTTCGTTAAAACGTATAAAGGCTTTTGCGTTTTCCTTAATAATAGGGTCGACGTATTAAAACTTCTTCTTATTTTTAACGATTTTCTTATCGACATTAGGCTTAGTAGTAGCTTTATCCTTCTCTTTCGACGATTCGGAATTATCCTTATCGTTAACGTTTCCTTCTTAAAAAGTCTTATTTCCGTTGGCGGGCTTAGGGCTTTCGTCGCTAAAGAGATTGCTACGGTCGTCCTTCTTGTAGTAATTTTTATTATTATTACTAAAGCTTTTAATTCTAATGCTAGTACTATTGTAAATTAAGTACGGGGGTGCTATAATGTTAATTAATTTATCGATAATCTTAGTACTTCGAAATATAATAAGTCGGTTTTAATTATCGGTTTTGTAATCGTTAGGATTTAACCTTCCTAAGTAATTATTAGGTTAACTTTAAATAATATAAGGGCGTTAATATAAATAAGTCGAAGGTAAAGCTAAAATACTATTTATAATAGAAGATTTAAAGTAAGGAGAAGAAAAGGAAGAGAATTAGATATATACGTACAAACCCGAATAAATACCCTAGTGCGCAAGCGATAGCGGGACCTATATACGGGTCGCTAATAGCCAATCCCTTCACTCGTATCCCCCTTTACCTATATGATAAATAAGAGTAAACACCTTCAATAGGTTTAAAGCCCGCCTTAATTAGTCTTAGCGCGAACCTTCTATATTACTCGTTCCTCTAACCTTCGTAATACCTTATAGCACCTTATAGCACTAGTCCTCGCATAGGGGTATAGCGGTTATAGCGGCATGGCCGGACCGGCGCCGTTACAGTTTTGGTCATTGAAAGATTTAGTTATTTTTGGGGACTTAGTCATTTGGAACGATAGTTGTATTTCGATACTCTTTTTAACTTTTCTCTATTGGGAAGTGGTAGAAGCAGAATGCGATATACGAGGTTGTAGGGTGTAAGTGTAGAGGGAAGTTATAGTAGCGATATAGAGGTGAGAGCGGAATAGCGTTGTAGAGAATAGGTTGCGGGGTGCAAACGAAATTTGGGTGTGGTTGTACAAGTGACGGGTGTCTGGCATTTGGCAAAGTGGGGAAATTTACAATTGAGGATATAAGCCTCCGTACCAGACAGGACTAGCGCTTTCTGTTGGCTTCAGCGCCTCAGCGCTGCGCGTCCGCTGGCGACGTAACCAACGCCACCCTTCAGTGGACTTTTTGCCCTGAAACTGCCAGCAGCCCACTTCCCAGTGGACCGCCACTCTGGATCAGCCGTGTCGCTTGGGCCACAAATCGCGCGATGAGGACCGTGCACTGGGTTCCCGGCAGGCAGGTGGTCGCGCCATGTTGAACAGGCGTGGCTGCCGTGGTTTTGCCGGCCAAGACTCGGAGACCCACGAAGAGTTCAACGACATCTCATTCCTGTCCGTGCGTTTCTCTTTCCAAATCCCCGACGACGAAGTTCCTCATGGACACTCTGCAACCTCAGGGCCGAAATCTGCCTACCCTGTTCTTTGAACTAAGTACCCTGTAGTTTGGCCATCTCAATAAGATCCCGTCCCTATTTCACAAACATTTCTTCTTTATCTCGTTTTGGTTGATCATCTACAAGTATGACCTTTCTGGAGCTTGCCATGCCGTCTCCGTCACTGGATTCAAGCTACCCTACATCACACAGTTACCTTCTGGCCTCAGTCCAACACTTTCGTTGCGGCCCTGTCTATCAGTGATTGGCCGGCGGCCTCGCCGATGAGCCATCATTTGCATACCGTTGTCGGGGAAGGATACAAATCTGTGTCAGGGGCCGATGAGAATTTGCGCAACAAGGAAGTTTTGTTTGTTACACGCCAAGCAATCGGCCCATGTCTGACTCCTAGCATGACTTGTTTCTGAATCTTTGCTTCTCTTGTTATTGCTGCCTATCCTGGAGATGTGTCAAGAAACGCAAGCGATTTCTCTCAGAGTACAAATACATTTTTGGGTTGACCATTCAAGGCCCGTATCACTCTGTCGGTGAGCAGGCTAAAGGCAACAGGAAAGTTAGGATTAGCCATCCTGCTCTTTATCATCTTTTTAAATCCTTTCCAACACCCTATCGCAGATGTTCGTGACCAATGAGTCCTGGCCGAGAGGAAATGGAAGGATGGCCCAACGTCAATGGACATTGCTACACACATCGAGGCCCACATCATACAGCTTTACTGCACTGACGAGGAAGGTACAAAGAGTATCAAGTGCTTGATGCCGATCACGACTTCCTTCGGCATTCCGATAGCACCTGCCGACCGAAAGCCCGCTAGCTGCAGGATGTAAACAACCAAAGATGGTCTGAGGCAGTGAAAAGGTGTCACGTACCTATCTTCTCCCAAACAAGCTCCTGCTCTCTAAGCCTCGACAACGTTCTCCCCATCTCTCATTATCCTAACCGGTTCAGTCGCTCTTCCAAGCTCTCGGCGAGAACAGGTCATCTCTCCATCTAGCGTCGATCAGTATCTCTATCAACAGCATCACAAATTATTCTCTTATCATGAGAAAGCCGCTTTACTTCCCTCTCCCTCCACCTAGCGAAGGCGACGAGAACCAAGGTAGGCCGGCCACACATTCACAAAACGCCATCCGACATCCCAGCTGACAAACGCTAATAAAGACCCAGATGTGCCCGAAAGTCCCAGTCCCAGTACTCCCAGATGCCCGGTACGCAGACCACCTGTAGTCTGGCACCACGGTCAGCTTGCAGAAATTGCCCATGATCTCAGAGACACAATCCTGGTGGCCCTTGACTTCGAAATGATCGACCATCCAAGGCACCAAAAAGCACTGTCAGAGTGCCAAAGGATGTCCGAACTCGGAATCGCCGTCTACGACCCCCGAGACGCCGCCTCCTCCACATATACACTCGAGGAAAGACTCCAGAAAATCCACGTCCGGCACTACATCGCCTCCCGCTGGCGCAAAACCACCCCCTTGACCTGCGACGCCTTCATGCACACGACCTGGCCCGGCAAAGGCGGCAAGATTATCGATCACGTCGCCCATCCCTACGACGGCGTCTTCGCCCGCTCACGCATCCGTCCCGCCCGCGCTATCCGCGACAAGCTGCAGGACATCCTCAACCGCCTCCCCACGCGCTGCCTGACCACCGAAGAGATCGCCCAAGGCCAGCGCAGGCCCGTCATCCTCCTCTTCTGGGACGCCAGATTAGAGATCAAGATCATGTCGCAGTGGGGGATCCAGCTCCCTGAGTACCCCGACCCTGAAAAGACGAACATTGAGCTGTGGGATCTCCAGAAGTGGCACAATCTCCAGCGAGCCAGACGTAACGCGGAGACGAGCGATTCGGCGTACAATTTGCTGACGCCGCTGGGGGTATTGGCGTGTGGGCACAATGCGGGGAATGATGTGTTTGCGATGCTGGCGGCGTTTTTGTACTTTCTTTATAGCGGGGAGGGGGCTTGGACTGAGTACATGCGGGACTTTACGTGGTTTCCGGAGGAGTATATGGTCAACCTGGATTGGGTTGATCCGGAGATTGCGGAGTTCAATGAGAGGCTGGATCCGAACTGGGAGATTGGGTCGTGCTTGGGGTGCTTTTTGTGATTCTCTTGTCTTCGTTGGTTGGGGAGGCGGTTACTTGAAGCGAGTACTGTTGGATCAACAATGACTTACCGCCACGAAAGATAGATCTTGGGCACAACAGCGTGCAATTAGTGTTGTTCGTTTTGGATACTTGGAACAGCGATCTCCTAGTTACCCTCCTGCTTTGTCCGCCAACATTAGCAAAATGTATCTCTCTTCTGACTCTCATCACTCCTCAGCTGCCCCTGGCTGTTTCCCGGCCACCATACACCAAAAATATTTTGTTTCCGCCCCCCTGAAGCTCACCTTTATGTGCAGGACCACTCCATCCACTACCCTAGCTTCTTGCTCCAGTGGCCCGGCTTTATCGATCCGGTCTCAGCACCTCGGCCCGTGTTCTACGCTCGAATAAAGCTTGATACCTGGGCAAATGGCGGGTTGGCTAGAAAGAGACTGTTGGCTAGGAGCTGGCAGCGGCGGTGTTTTTGTCAAGCCTTGGCTTGGGAGCTTCTGCATAGAATCCGAGCGTGGGACGAGAGAGCCAAAGCGCTTGACTGCGGTCCGAAGGCTTGCTTAGCGCGCCAGCGTAGTTCGGTTCAATTTCACGGGCAAGGAGCCATATGTTTCTCGAGTTGCGCTGGCCTTTTGAGGCTTGTCGGGCTGTAGGTTTCGTGTGTCGTTGTCGAGCAGAGCAGCAGAGGGATGGGTGGCTGCGAGCCTGGGAGCAAGGAATGCCATCGTGTTCGGGACATGGTCATCGGTCGCCTTCGGGGCCGGTCGGATAAGCGAGGTCATTTTAGGGATGCCACGATTTGGCAGATGAACGGATCACGGAGGGGGTCGAGGTCTCGAGGATCTGTGTCGCGAAGCGGACATTGCTGGTATATCGGGATTCGATCGTGTTAATTATCGCGGAATGTGACGGGACAACGTGGCGAGGGAGAACGGACATAGCGATGGTTGGCGACACCAGCTGATTTGGGCTTCTGGGAGGAGGCGGGGCGTTCGCGAGGCTGAAGAAGGATTGGACGGGAAAGAGTGACGTTGGTGGAAGACTTGCATGGAGGTCTCGCACCGATGGACCGGGCGCAGTGGAAGACCTCCTAACAGAAGCGAAGTATCAGAAGCTCTTTTAACGCCGCTTATAGTGGATGTGGGTACCTAGGTAGGAGGGTGCTGCTGTTAGTGCACAGTTCGGATGTTCGTAATGTAATGCACGCGGCAGGCGCATCCAAGCTCCCACCCAAGTCCCTGACGCCTTGCCAAGGTGCAGCCGGGCAGGTAAAGTTTGTTCTGCATTTCTCAAGTCCGAACTTCATTTTTGTTTCATGCAACGCAGTTCAAATGTTCAACACGTCGGCCCAGCGCAGCAAGGCAGAGCATGGCAGGGCACTTCCAATCGAGGCGGTCTGAACCGCCTGTTGGAGGGGCGTGTACAGGTTCCAACCGCTGCCCCTTTCTCGGTCCCTTTCTCGGAATTGGTATTACCGCTTTTAACATGAGCTATTGCCTTTGTCCTCATCCTAGAGACGCATGCTAACGCAAGATTCAGGATCATTTCAAGACCGGAATCGGAACATAATGGCTTTGTTTACTGGACTACCCTTTTTGGTTACAATTGTGGATCCTCTCCTTTCCCTGTGCGGATCCTGTGCGACCCAAAAGACGCAGACGCAAAGCAGCACTGCACAAACATGTTCCTGACGCTGTACCTAGTTCAGTTTATGCACATCAATTATTTGAATTTCAATTGGTTCATTCCACTTACATGGTTGATATTTGAACATCAACTTTTACCACAACTTCCATTTGCACATTCACCATCATGTTGTTAACGCAAACGAGGAAAAATCGGTCATGCAGCTGAGACTCAGAGATTCTGTGATGCCGGGCCTGAAATATTTCGTCCTTCTTTTTTTATTTTTTTTCCATCATGGGAATAACCCGCAAGCATGGGCCAAGTGGCCGAAGATACGCATTGCTGAATTATGGACGGAAATGGCCCGGTCCCGGTCCTCGTGGGTTCACAACCTTGATGGAGATGGATACCGAAAACTTGAACATTGAAGAGGATTGAAGTGGTGGTGAGTGGAAGAGGGCAGGTTTACCGATGGTTATGTCAACAAGTGTCCTCGAAAACCTCCCCCGCAGCAGTTGTCCGGACCTCCGAAGGAGTCGGTTCCAGGTTGGCTTCCAGAATTTTTTTTTATCTGACCTCACGACTATTGCAGTCACAGCCAGCATCAATGCTGCCATCAGGTTTCTGAGGGTCGAGGGCTGCAGATGACGCGTATACTGGCAGCAGTAGACAAACTGAAAACCCGCCCTCGTGTTGGCGGCTTCGTGGTTTTCGCTGGTCGTTACTTTGGTCCGCTGCATGCTGAGGTTTCTGTCGGGCCTCCGGTGCTCCGCGTGAAGAATAATATGCAGTCATACATTGGCTGAATCCTTGCCCTCATCTGTGCAAAGGTTTGGTAAACGGTTCTCTATACGGTCCTCTCTTTTCTCCCTTTTCTTTAAATTAAAAAAAATTCATTCTGTGTCCGCCTCTTTCTTTTCCTCAAACCACCACACCATCTTATGTCCAAACACTCTTACACCAACCTCGGTCCCTACGATACTGTCCAGCAAAAATACCAACTTCACTAGCAACATGAAGTCCACATGCCCCCCGCCGCCGACGGTTTGTACATACGATCAGTTGAAGGAGTTGAACATTGATGAGAAGGACACCATCTTAACCGCTTTAGACTTCGAAACGACCGCCCACGACCCAAGCAAACAGATCTTGGACCAGGTCTCCGAAGTAGGGTGTGCCGTTTACGATCCCCGTTCCTCGTCGCTTAATGAAGCAGAATGTATCAAGGGAATCCAAGTCCGACACACGATCAGTCGTGATTGGGCGTGGCTGACTGGTACAACCTGCCCAATGAATCGGGTCGGGCGATGGCACCACCCGGATCACCCCAAGTCCAAACCACATGCTGCCTCCCCCTATACCGCGAAATTCTGTTTTAGCAAGGTCATGTCGACCCAGGAGGCTGTCAGGGACTTCGCTGCATTTCTGGACCGCCTTGCCGTTCAGAATCTTACCGCGGAAGAAAAGGCAGCGGGGACCCGCCGCAAGGTTGTTATGCTGTCGTGGGACTCCAACTTGGAGTCCAAGATCGTTGACGCTTTCGGGATCGATCTTGAAGAAAATAACATCGAGCATTGGGATCTGCAGCTGTGGAATCCCGTTCTGGACAGATTCGGCTGCGAGAACAAAACCGGCGGAAAGAGGTTCTTCGCCAGCACCGGTGTTTTAGGTCCCAACGACAACGCCGTTGCCCTTCACAACGCCTCCAACGATGCTTGGGCGGAGCTAGCGAGCTTCGTTCGCTTCCTCCACATAACGGAGGAGTCTTTTAACCGTTGGATTCTCGGCATGGAAAACCTCGAGCCCCTGGACCTGAGCTGGGTCAACCCTCGTTTTTTGTCATCAAATGCCGCCCTGGAGGACGAATATAAAGATGAGAATCCTTACTTCGGCGCCCGCAACAAGAAGAACAAGGACCGGGGTGTCCACCGCGGAAAGAATTGGTCATCGGAGGCTTCGACCGTCTTGCCTCATCATCAGAACGCCGGCCCTCCCCCAGCTCTCAACGACAATGCCGCCTTCCCTTCTCTGTCCGCGCCCGCGAAGGCACCCGTCAAGACAGCCAACAGAATCTGGTCCAACAAGCCACTTGGTGCCGCCGAAAGTATCCGCACGCCACAAACCAAGCATCCAGATGTCTTATCCTCTCTTTCATCCTCCACATCGCCGTCATCATCAACTTCTCCCTCTACTAACCCCTCCACTACACCCTCTACTGTCCCCTCACCTAGCGAATCCCCCACACTCCCCACCCTCGCCATGGAGGCGCTGGCCATTAGCAGTTCTACAAACGGCAATGACTCCAACAAGGATGGATCGTCAAAGAAGGCGAGCAAGAAGAAAAAGCGGCAGTATGTTCCACTGCACTTCTAACGCCGCATTCTCGGATTTTCTTCCTTTCCTCATTTGCCTTTTTGGGTACGCGGTGTAATTTGGTTGGGGAACTTACCTCACGGGAAGACATAGTTAACATACGCTAGCTAGCATCACAAGGTACCCAATCTTTCATTTACTTTCCCATGCCTTTGGTCCGCCTTCTCTAACAGCCTTTTGACTTGCAGTTTATATCTACGGGAAATACCTTATCATTGACGAAAAATATAGATGGACAGCAAGTAATGGAAGCATACATCTTTGTTGATATGTTCTATCAGTTTACCGGAGACCAGGAAAGGAGGGAGGACATGATGCTAAGGATACAGGACATCCGGTTATTCTATATGAAGGGATCATAGAGATAGCAGTATGTGTCAAAGAAACCAACAGCGACAGAACTTTGCATTGATCTGTCCAGGCAACAAGATCGTGGCGAATGGTTATATATACACTACCGTCCTCTTTTTTTGCTACCATTTCTTCCCTTGCATATCCTGTTCTTCCTCTCTTTCCCCCAGACACCACACATCACCACATTTCCACAAGGGAAAGACTAGGCACACCACCCCCAAATCTACAGACACCCAAAATATTTCCAGGCCAGCTGTCATGTAAATTACCGTGTTTTGGGTGTGTTTTTACGCGTTCTCGATGTCTTTAACCTGGGTCAATTTGCTAGTCCCCTTCTTATAATCATAACTCCTGCAAATCTGGTGATATCTCCATGGTGTTTAGTGCAAAATGTTATAAATTCATCGCTCTATTCGCTGCGCTACTCGCCAAAGTCGAAACTGCTGATTGACGAGAGCTCTAACGATATTTCGATTGCCTCCTGCTGCTGTTGCTCTCGTACCCTATCCACCCAGTATCTGGTCAACTCGTCGTCCTCCTCCTCGTCATCAGCCACCTCGATACAGGTGCGTGTATCATCGCGTGTAAAAGGGGTGCAAATGGCCGTGTGAAAATGAGCGAAAAAAAATTACCAAGTTAGTGGAAATGTTGCGTGTCATTTAAAATACGAGATTTGGCGGGTAAAAACGGGATTTACGATGTCAGGTGTCATCAGCTGTAGGGACCCTAACCCTCCTGGATTTTGGGTGTCTGTAGATTTGGGGGTGGTGTGCCTAGTCTTTCCCTTTCCACAAACCTACATTCAACCCAATATCCCCCGATCACCACCCAGCAGGAACATCGACAATGAAGTCTACTTGCCCACCACCCCCAGCTGTCCACAGCTACGTGGATTTAGTCGATTTCAAGAGGAACCACCAAGACACCATTTTCGTATCGGTTGATATCGAAAACGTCGACCACAAGCCCCGAGAGCCGTACAGCAGGACACCCGAGTTGCGTGTTAGTCACAAACTGACCTGTCCATTTTATCTTCCCCAGATGGCTCAGCACGAACAATAAGCTGCGCGAACTCGAACTGCGCATGCTACATGGCTTTGACAAGCTGGTGAGCTACAAACGGTTCCGAAACAGATGGAAAAGCTGTCCGAGATGGGCGTAGCAGTCTTTGAGCCACGGAGTTGTTCATCGAGCTCTGATGTCGAGCACATCGAGGCTATCCAAGTACAACACACGATCATCGACGAGTGGGCTTGGGTGACATCGAAGACCTGCCCAAATCGTTACAAGGCCTGGCATTGCGGGGCACACAAGGCCTCGACTTACATTGCCATATTCTGTCTTAGCGACGTCCAGTCAAATCAGAAGGTGATGAGCCAGATCACCAATTGCTTCCGAATTTTGCAGAGCCAAAACCTGACTGAGACGGAAGTTGCCGACCGGGTCCGCCGCAAGGTTGTCGTCCTGTCCTGGGACTCAAACGCTGAGTCTCAGCTTTTCAACGATTACGCCTACGATTTCGTCGGTGTCAATAATATCGAGCACTGGGACTTCCAGTTGTGACTTCCGGTTCTGAATCGGTTTGGCCATGGCAGCAAGACTGGAGCCTAAAGGTTCTACGAGACAACAGGCGTTGGTAGATGGAGATAAACTCCCATAATATAAGGTACACAAGGTCTCGGACTTCACACACTCATAAGGGGAGCACCCCACGCTCGTTTCAAGATCTTTTTTCCTTCATCCAACCAATGCTCATCACATCTTGCGAACATCAGCTCCGACACGTCTCAGAGCCCTATACAAAAATCGGACCAAGTCCAAACGCGACGTCGTAAACTGTCATATTATCTCCTTCAAAATGCCACCCATTCACCAGCCACACCTTGATCCTTCTGCCAACAGGGGAACCTGTTGCAGTTCCGTCTCTTTCAACATGATCACCACTCAAGGTTTGTTGGCGAGGCCTTCCCTTCACTGCTCAACACGACGACCATTCACCTGTAGTGCATGGGGCCCACCACTGAAAATATTCCGTATCTCTGACCCTCCATGATTACTATTTATAGCCCCCCACCATCGCTCTTTTCTTCCTTTTTGCTTCCTCCTTATATACCACAATCCACAAAGTTAACTTGCCTCGATATCCAAGAACTTGCTCACATTTGTCTTCGTACACAAGCTCTCCTCAGGTACATATCCACATCTAAGGTAATTGATCTTTTCCTCGATCATTCACAACCGCTTGCTTTCCGTTAGCTGACACAAGTCTTCGACTGCAGACCATTTCGACATCACGCGGTCGAGTTACCCTGCTGTACCCAGAGGTACATAAGGTATTCAACAAAATGTGCTTCTATTGCTCCTTGGATCAGCCCCCGGTTACTGTGCCAGAACCACAACCCGAGGTGAAGAATTACAGCGGTTTGGCTGTATTTCAGTCCTTATATGCCGACACCGTGATCGTAGCCATCGATCTCGAAGGCATTGACCACCGGAATGGCGTGAACGCCCAAGGGCTGGAGAATTGGGAGAAAGTCTCGGAAGTCGGTGTTTCGTACATCGATCTTCGAGACGTTCGTCTCGACTCCGGTTCGACCTCGCCAACTAGTCCAGAGCAGTCGAATCTCAACACCTCTACAGAGAGGCTTTCGGCGATTGCCAAGTGCATCGTAACATACCACGCGATTATCAATCGCTGGCGTAACTGGACAGAAGAGACGTGCGACGCTCCGCACCACAAGACCCATGACAAGGCGCATACGGCAAAGCCTTATCACTGCATGGTCACCGAGTCCTGCTTCCGAACCCATGACGAGGCAATATCTGACCTTGATCGCCTTCTGCGCGATCTGTCTACCAGAAACCTTACCGAGGAGGAAATCGAGACAGGCAAGCGTCGTCAGGTGCGGATCATCTACTGGGACGCGCGCATGGAATCGACCTGGTTCCATGACATGGAGTTTGATGTCGGCTGGTACGGGGCCATCGAATGGGACTTTCAACAGTTCAAACCCTTCCGGTCGAGGAACGAAAAGGCTCGTACCGGTGCTGAAAACGCCTTCGACAGTCTTGGGACCCTCGGAACGGCGTCCGGGGGCATGGCAGTGCTACACAACGCTGCGAATGATACCTTCACCCAGCTTGTCGCCTTCCTCAGGTTCATGGTGATGACCGAGGATGAGTGGAAGGAGTGGCGGGGTCCTTCAGACTACTCTCCTGGGGACCTGGATCCCATTGACTTGTCCTGGATCGGTGACGAGATCTGGAAGGTGAACCAGGAGAAGCGTCCGATCCTTCAACCGGGAGAGAAGCCCGAGGAAGTTGAGGATCCAGAGGATCCCGAGCCCGTCATTGTGCACCACAGCGGAATGGCCGAGATCAAGGCTGGTGTTACTTCCACGACTGTCGGTAGCGCGCCGAACTCAAGCAGCTGGGCCGATGCTCTGCGGAAGCCGGTGGAGAAGGTCTCCAATCCAACTCCGCCATGGTCACCGACCTGGACCTCGAGCTGGCCCTCGACAACCTCGACTTCATCCTCCTGGGGTTGGAAGTGGAAGTCGACCACAACTTTGTCATCGGCTTGCATTTCGCCGGAAACCGTTGAGAATCACCACTTTGACGCTGAACTGCCGCCCAAGTCGAGCAAGTCTGAGTTCAGAAGCCCCCCAGCAGTGCCTACCTCTACCCCATCCACCACAAAGGCCGAGGAAAGCGAATGGACTGTCGTCGTCCGCAGCAAGCCCCAGACCAAGAAGACAGTCACCTGGGAAAGCACCAGGTCATCTCCTGTAGACAAAAAGCGCGGCAAATCTGACCACAGGCCCAACAAGCGTGCCCGCCGACCTGACTGAGCCATGGCGACGCAAAAGTTTGCGGTTTGCATCAGCAAGGCAAAAATACCTCAACACAGAACCAGGGCAGTGAGCAAGGTCTCAAACAGTGAAGGTCTCCCAAAAGCATCACCCAAAGCCCAAAGGAAAGCAGGCATCGGCAAGATCTCTCGCACAAGCAAGGCCGGAAGTGAAACCGGGTCGCGGGAGTCAATAATGCCAGAGTCAAAGACACCGTTCCCTCTACCCGAGTGGGAGGAAATCGGCCACGGTCACTACCTCTCCCTACGGGGTGATGCGGAACGAGGAGTCGGCGGGCAATCAGGAGGCAAGCCGCAAGGGCGACGGGTGAAAGTGGAAGCACGATCGTAGCATGGTGGGTGACGGTTGACAGGGGGACAAAGGGGGAAAACGGCTTCTGGCAAGAGGGTGATGGAATAAGGAGGAAACATGAAGAGGAAGGAATCAGGGGGTGAGTCAGGGATTGGTAGTTGAGGTAGACGGCACAACAGATTGGTAACACTATCATCTTTCCGTTTGTTAACCTCATTAGAACTAGGTGGAATGCTATTACTTCTGATTTCCATGTTGATTCTTGCAATCTTGCCTATTCGGTTCATGTTGCTGTTGATATTGTTGATGTTTCTTTACATGACTTCTAGTCGTTGACTCAGGGTGAACAATCAAGGTAAGGTATCCTAAGTGGTCAACTGCTTTCCAGTGTGTTCCTCTTTCCGTAATCAATTTGTTCTGAGGTGACTGCATGGAACTACAATCGTAAACAAACTGTTGGCCAAGCACGCCTGCCCTGTTTCCTTGGCGGCTTGTCTGCTGTTCATGGAGCTTGCCGGGGAAATCTTTGCTGTTTCATCATAACAAGCATCGTCATGGGAAGCTGCCACCAGGTAACAATTGAAGCTGGAAACTGCGACTCTCGGCATGTATAAAGCAGGGCCTTATCCCGCCGGTGCAAGAGCTGCCTGTTGACGATACCCCTTACCACTCTCCGTTAGTCCGTTGACTATTATATACTCCTGCGTCATGATTATTCCCTGCCTCTCTTCTGCTTCTCGGCCCTCCCCGACATGTGGACACAAAATATTAAGCTGTCCACCGCCGGTGCGACCGACGACCACTCTAGCAGTTCGTATCATCTTCTGGGCTGCCCACACTGAAGCTTCCATCTTTCACCAAGCCGGACTAGACCTGAGCACTCTCGGATCGGATATTAGGATCTGGGATTTCCAGCTTTGGTCGACTTTCATGTACCGGTTCAAGACGAACCAAGGTGTGGGTGCAGAGCGTGCATTCAAGTCCCTGGGTGCATTGGGTGTCACCCTGAACGCCGTTGCGGCTCCCTTACACAATGCCACAAACGACACCGTCGGCCAGCTCCTTGCATTCCTCCGTTTCTTTGTCATGACAAAGGAGGAGTGCAACTCGTGGATGACCGGTGTCGACCTGGACCCCATTGCGCTGGGCTGGGTCGAACCGGATATCTACCAGTTCAACCTCTCGAAGAGTCCGAAGCCGAAGGTGCCGGAGAAGAAGACCCGCAGGCAGGGCGGTACTGCACCTAGTGGTCAGCAGGGAGGTAGCGGTAACGGCAACCAGCGCAACAACAAGTCGGGCTATAAGCCGTCCAAGGGTACCTAAGAAGAAGGTTCACTATTACGAGTCCGATGATTGTGATTCGGATCTCCAAATCTGCCGGCCCTGATCGGCAACATCTTAGAGCCGGGGTCCGTGTGAGCGTTGGTTGGCGGTTTATCTCCAGGGCTTTGCTCGGCTCTCTGGGAGGAAGCATGAACCTCCAAAATGCCTCTGTGGCGCAGTTGGCTTTCCTGATGAGGGTTCTTACGATGAAGGAGTCAGAATGGACCTCCTGGTTTGTCGATTACACCGACTTGTCTCCAATGACCATGGACTGGATGAAGGCATCCACTTGAACAAGATATCCGAGTCTGGGGATTTTAGGCGTCGCGCCCTTTTCAACTTCGGTTAAACCAACATCATGTCGGCGGATAGAAAGTGTTCCAGTCACTTGGCACAATGGGAAAAGCCCGGCACTACGGCACGTCCAGGAATCTGGTAAACGGTTCATAGAGAGGAAGTGTTCCGGACCTTCTGGTCATTTGGGCAAAATCTTATTGACACCAACGATTTTCTCCTAGGGAACCTTGGGTTTTCGGGCAGACCCAAGCTTCTAGGAAAACATGAAGACCAAAGATTTCATCCTACGGTGTATCATTGAAGCGTGCTTCAACTTTGCCAGAGGTAGATGACTTTCTTGAAGTCTGGAGTGTCACTTTAGGGACCGGAATCCACCGAAGCGGAGTTGAGGGACGGTTCGTCTACAGCCATAGGATGGCGCAGATAGTTTCCTACTCTCTCATTAGTCAAATAGGTAGCACGGCCCTACAACTAGTCAGGGCGTCTTGCCAAGCCCTCTTCTCATTAGCTACTTCGTGCACAATAATTTGGACAATCTGTGCCAGGACGCACTAGGTCCTTCCCTTTTTACAAAAAAGTCACCAAATTCCACAAGGGTTAGGGATAGAAGAGGATATCGAAAAGAAGACTACAAAGACGACGAAAAAGAAAACAACGAAAAAGAAGACAACGAAAAAGAAGACAACGAAAAAGAAAACGAAAGAGAAGACAACGAAAAGGAAGAAGAACAGACGAAAGAAAAGACGGGAAATAAAACAACGAAAAAGAAAAAGAAGGAAAGGAATTACAAAAGGAGCAATTGGGTAAGGACGGCTACAGCCGTCCGAGCAAAGAACGTTGCAAAAGATGCAAATACCGGGCACGCTTCAAACTCCAACTACGCGTTGCTTAAACTAGGGATCCAGCCTCGCACTCGGTGGCCGGATTATTTTAGAGGTAGGGGCAGCAATTAGCCCATGTGCTGAGAACGATGAAACCTGTGTGAGGAGGTCCATCTGAATTAATGTCAGCCCTTCACCATTCTACTATGGAGCATATCACGAAACCTTGAGCCCGAAGGTGCGGAGTATTACAGGCTATGGAACCTTTGTACCAGTTCTGACTTTCTATTCACCCCGACGCTCCCTTCACCCTTCCATTGCGCGGCTGGGAGCGGAGTTTTTGCCTTCTTTTCTCCCACATATTAACCCCCCTGGTATTCCTCCCATCAACTCGATTTCCTTTTGTCCTTTAGGTCACAACTAGGAAGCTCCCAAGTTCATCTGGAGGAAGCATTCATAGCCAGGTAAAGTCAGCAACTACAACAAACCAACAGCCGATCTAACACGACTACTTAGAGACCTATTGATACGAGCATCGTCACTCGAGCATTCAATCGTCTCTCCGCAGCCCCAGCGGTCCGACATCACACACTGCCAAAATGGCCGAAAAAACACCGCCACCTCCTGATGTCTGGTCTTTCCCAGACCTCCTTGAATTTCGCCAAGCTGAGAAGGACAGTATCATTCTTTCTATCGATTTCGAGCAGGTCGACCATAACCAGCACCAAAGACCCACCGACTTCCATAAGATGTCGGAGGTCGGCATCGCCTAGGCCGTGTTTGTTCTCCCACTGTTTGCAGTATAGATCTTTTGCAGTATGTGGCCATACTGCGAAAGTTCGGACTTGTAGATAGAAGCGTAGTATAGCTATTTAGACCCCCTTTACTATAATTGCAGATGATTTGCGACGACGGGGTGCTTCAGGGCTCGAGCGCTGAGCGATGCGCTAAAGAAGCTGCGTCGGGGTGGCCATACTGCATATACTGCATAAAAAGCATATATATACTATACTATTATAGCTATAAAAATCGAAAATTTTGGTCATATATAACCCTAACCCGAACGTCTGGCAGTAAGGCTGAACGAGGCTACAATGAGGGGGTCTAATTCTTTGATTTATACTATTAGAAATACAAATGCAACCTATTTTATACTACTAGCAGTATAAAAACCCCAAAAAAGCCTAGTATAACCCCCGTATACTACAAATAGTAGGAGAATAAACACGGCCCTACCGTAGCGGGAAAATAGGGAAAGTGTGAAGCCTTATTAGGGGGTATAAAGCCTTATCAAGGCAACTAGCCTTTACATATAAAGTAGGGTTTGCAATCGAGGAGGTTTCTAATTAGTTGAGTCCATATACCCATTAAAACCATCGCTAAAGTTGATGATTTATAGGGGTTCGTTATAGTAGGCCGGTTTTGGTAGTTCTTTCCTAAGATTCTCAAATTCCCAAGACCCATCACAATAGTTCTTTCCTAGAATTCAACGTCCCCCTATATCAATAAGGTCATCGAAGGCTAGATCAATCAATTGGGCCAGTAGCTCAATAGTTCTCGTCGTCGCTTTCATTCTTGTAATCGCCAATTCGATTCCAACTGGTAACAGCTTTTTTTCCATCGTACGAAAAGTTTCGCGCGAAAGTATAAATACCCTCATCCGGACTTTGAAGTCAAAGTCTTAGACCACCACTAGAAAGACCGCTAGAAAGACCACTAACCAAAGACCCCTATAATAGCCTCTAGAAGGTTATTATTATCACAGGGCTAACCTGTATTGCACGTATTCGCTCACGTGCCTTATACTAGCGCACAGCAGCTTCTGAGATTGCTGTCGCGCTGCCAATTGACTAGTTATAGCAGCCCGCTAAGGACCTATATCGGGTCTACCGCTAGCCGCCTTTATAAGGCTAGTTTTCTAGGTATTCGTCTATACTCTCCTCCTTTCTCCTTCGTATAATTACGTATAATTATATCTACTATTTACCCTTTGCCTATAATAGTTAATTGCACTTTTTAATTATTGTATTTATAGCGTAAACCTCTATTTTCATCGTACTATTAATTTATTAATCGCGTGCGCGTATAGGAATCGCCTCGTTAATCGAGTCGTTAAATCTAGTATTCCTAAGTATTAATAGTTATAAATTATAATAGTTACTAACGGTTTTATTCCCCTTTATTTAGTAAATAAGGGTAGGTATTCTTTATTTAAGGGATAAGAGCTTCGCTTTTATACGATTATTCCCCTTTATTCGCTCTTATATTTTATAATAAGAATAGCGATCCTATTACCTTTTCGTTTATTAGTAGTATTAGCGGCGATTTCCCTATTCCTAACATTTCCCTAATTACGTCCTTTAATTTGAACGACGTTCGTAAGGTATTTAATAAATTCGTTAGTATTTATAATATAACCGTTTGCTATACTACGCTTCTCGAACTTCCCCCTTCCCCGGCCGTTAACGACTTTATTGCCGGTATCGAAGACGACGAGGAGAAGAAAGCCGTCCCCTATAATTATTTTGCGTTTACTATTATCCTTATTAATAATCCCGTTTTTTATTCGATTATTGCCCTATTCGGCTACTTTTATTATACCTAATTCGCCTTCTATAATAACGTTGCTAACGATTTCAAGTATAATAAAGAAGAGTTGAAAATTATTTATATAGTAGTTAATAAAACCTAAAATAATTTCGATTAGAAGAACTTCGATTATATTAACCTCTCGGCTATATATATTAACCTTTAGAAGTAGTACGGCGACCTTTTTATAAATTATAACGCTTTTAAAATTTATAGTATTAATATTTAAATTTTCTATAATAACCTTATTATAGTAAGTAAAGATAAAATATTATCCCTTAAGTAAACGGTAGAGAACCCGCTTATTTTTATTGGTAAAGAGAATATTAATACCGTTTGCAAATACGAGATCTTTAAGGCTTAGCGCTTCTATATTTAGTCCTAGTAGAAGTACAACCCTTTGCTTTATATTAATAAAGACGTTAAGATTATTTATACGGCTATATTATTAGGCTTAGAGATCTTTTCTAGTATTTAAGACGATTTCGATATTATTTAAATTAGTAGCGATAAGGATATTGTCACGGCACTATATAATATGGTCCCGTTCCCTCGGCATTCCGGCACCGCAATCCCGCAGGTCCCTAATCGTATCTCTACTTAGTTTATATATATAGTCTAAGAGCAGAGTTTTCGCTACTCTCTTTTGATTTTCTCCTCTTCGTATAATATTACGTCTTCTCTAAGTCTCTTCTAGTCGGCATCGTGATAGTATATTATACCTTTTCTATAATTAACGGCCCGACGACTTCTCTTTATTATTTTGCCCTAATTAAACTATAGAATTAGTATCGACTTCTTTTAGCCCTATTATATTATATACGCAATTTAGATCAATTTCGCTAAAAAACCCCCTTAAAAATACAACTTTTATATTATTATTGCGTTCCGCCTCTTATATATTACTAATTAAGACGAGTAGAAAATAATTTTTATTACCCGTACGACTTTTTTACAGAATTTTGAACTACTTTCCCTTAACTATATATTACTACTATTTTTATATAATAACCCCTTCGTTAAATTATAAACGAAACCTTAAATACGCCGGGCGCGGCTATATTTAATTCTAATTTTAGTAATACCCTGTCCTATAAAGTAATTGCCCGAGCCCTTTTCCGCTAGGATATCCTTCTTTTTATTTACGAAGCGGTTAAGGGATTGCTAGAAGATTTCTCTAATTTCGCTTTTACTTTAGAAGCGGACCCTAAGGTCTTCGTTTAACTCTAATTTTATTTTATAATTATCGAAGAATATTTCGGCCGGGCTTATAGTAAATTTCGTACCGCCTAGTAGGAAGCCTTAAACGTTTAACGGATAGTTATTTAAATTTAATTTACTATTATTTAGAATTTTAATACTATGTTATAAGTATAGTAGGACTTCGTTAAAGCTATGGCTGAGGTAATGGCTATAATTGTATAAGTTTAATAAGCGTAGTAATATATTACCGAAGTCGAAAATTATACTTAGTAGTAGATTATTAATATAATAGTGTAAGCCCGGTAGGCCTAATAGTAGATTGCGAATTATATTACTACGACCTAATAGTTTACTACGTAGATTACGCCTATTATTACTATTATTACCGTCCGTCCTTACGGCGCCGAACCCCCTATATTTAGTAGCGTTGAAATATCCCTATTTAAGCGCTAAGAAGAATATATTAATTGGCGGTTATAATTTATTGCTAAATTTATATTCGACTTTATTATTTATTTAACCCTAATTAATTATATCCTTTATATTTCTTAATACTTTTCCAACGATGTTTATACCCGTATTCGGATTAAGGTCGACGTTATTACCCTTAATTTTAATAACGTTTTAATTTAATTAGTTAGCCTTTCTAATTTTTAGAATATCTTCGCCTATTTCGACTTTTATTATATTACTTTCGACGTTTACGCTAAAGCGGTACGGGAGATAAACTATTTTAAATAGAGTAATTTATTTTTTACTAACTTTATTTCTATTTTTATTAAATTTATTAATTAATACAAATTCGACGGACGGCGTTATATCGATATATTTAAATTTAAAATTAATAATACCCTTTAAGACGCTTTGATTAATATTACTAAATGTTTAGCCGCCGATAATTTCGCCGAATAGGTTGACTTCCTCCGGATTTTAATTAATAATATTATTGATTATTACTATTAAAGTAATGGTTCTTCTACTCCGTTGCGGTCTTTGCTCGCCGGCGCCGACGTTGGCGATCCTATAGTCTTCGGTAAGGTTAATGCCTTTTAGAAGGGCCCTATTTTTTAAATTGAGAAGGAACGCTATTAGAAATTTAATTTGTATATATATTATAGTAGTTCCGGCTATTATATAATAGTTTATACGGTTAAAGGGAAGTTTAAACCCGCTAACCTCGCTACTGCTTCGGCCTTTTTACTAGATGCGGGAAAAGTTTAACTTTTAATATAAGTCGCCGTTGGAAATATAATTCGAAGGAATTAGAGGATTTATATTTATATTTTATAGGATTAAATATTAATTTCTCTTTTTCAAATTTATTCTATTTTGGTATTGGCCCGTTAGTCTTTTATTTTATAATAATCGATTCCGGCTATTCCCCGATGGGTTTTATTAATTCCTTTTTTGCGTACTACTATAATATCCCTTTAACGCCCTTTTTTTAACTATATATACTTCGGTTTGCCGACGGTCGAAAAGGCGGTGAAATTTCGTACGTTTATATCCTCTCTTACTCTATTAATTCGTTTACGGATTATTTTACCCTTTTCGTTTAGTTATTTAGCAGCCCTAATATAATCCTTAGCTTTCCTTAACTAAAAAAATATAATCCTACCGTCGATTAGTCTAATAGAATTATAGAATTTCCGGGTTTTACCGCTACTAAAATACTATTATATTCGAAATATTCCCCGTTATTTATAGAAGATATTATTAATAACTTTGAATTTCCTAAAGCCGATTTTCCTACGACTATTCCGATTATTAGACCCGTTTTTAGGGATAAATTGAAATTTATTACTAAACTATAGAGGTCTTGCCGCCGCCCCTACGCTATATATAAACTACTACTTATAGTAAGCCTCCGTCCGAATAGCCGCCCCTAGCTTTAAAACGCCTTTATTTGCTTACTATTTATATTTAATTTTATTTTTATATACGAGGAATTTAGTATTAAGGTTTATTAATATATACCGGATTAATTCTATTAGTTTATTAAAATAACGGTATTAGACCCCCCCGGCCTTGTAAGTAATATTCCGATATAAATTATTATATTACCCGATAATTTTAATAATTCTGATTAATTACTTTTTAATTTCGATAACGTTACCCTTTACGTAGTCCTCTAAAATTAATTAATTATATAGCTTCTCTTATAACCTATTACTAATTATAGGGATTGGGTAGTAGAAAAGTTATAGTTCCGGGCAGTTTTAGTTGAGGATATTTAGAAGTATATCGACGGCAAACTACTACTAATTTATTAAGAAATATTTATTGCCCTACCCGATTATTTCTATTAGAAATGGAAAGCCTTCGACTTTGATATTACTAAAATTATATTGCTTTATTGCCTTTTCGACTATAAAATCGATTTAATTCCCGGTTAAAACCCCCCTTACTATTACTTACGCCCTATATTTTAAGAGGAGTTCTAGGCTATTTATAAGTATTTGGACGATTATTTCGCTATTAATTTTATTTATTTTAATTCTTTATTAGTCGCCGCTTTTATTTTACTTATTAAGAAGTTAAGCGGAGGCGTCCGAATTTACGTTAATTACCGGGGGTTAAATAATATTATTATTAAAAATAAGTATCCGATCCCCTTTATCCGCAAAATTATCGACGCCTTCCGTAAGGCGAAGTAATTTAATAAATTCGATATTATAACGGCTTTTAACCGGCTCCGGATTGCTCTTAGGGACGAGTAGAAAACGGCTTTTATTATTAGGTTTAGTTTATTTAAATATTTAATCGTAAACTTCGGAATAATAAGTACCCCTACCTCTTTTTAGTATTATATTAATTATATTTTATTCGACGTTTTAGATAAATACGTTATAATTTATTTAAATAACGTCTTTATTTATAGCGAAATTAAAGCGGAATATAAGCGTTACTTCGAGGATATCGTCTTTCGTCTTTATAAGGCGGGCTTTACTATCGATATTTATAAATATAAATTCTATAAATATAAAATTAAATATTTTAGTTTAATTATCTCTTAGGACGGCTTTTATATAGACCCGGAGAAGGTTAATACTATATTCGGCTAAGGCGTCCTTAAAATATTAAAGGATTTATAACGTTTTATTGGTTTTGTAAATTTTTATTACTACTTTATTAAAAGTTTTTCTAAAATCGCCTAACCCCTAATTATATTAATATTTAAAAATAAATAGACTTTACCTATACCCGCCGGCGTAATAATTATATTTGAACGGTTTAAGGTCGCTTTTACTTCGGTACCGGTCCTAATTTACTACGACTTTAACCGAAAAATAATTATCGAAATAGATACTTCGGATTAGGCTTTAGGAAGTATTCTATTCTAAATCGACGAAGAGGGAAAATACTACTCTATCGCCTTCTTCTCGTCTAAATATTTTCCGGCTGAATATAATTACGAAATTTATAATAAAGAATTATTCGTTATTATTAAAATATTCGAAGAGTAATACCCCGAATTCTAAAGCGTAAAGGAATTGGTTGAAATTGTTATTAATTATAAGAGTTTATAGTATTTTACTTTTATAAAGTTTTTAAATTAATAGTAGGTTAAGTAGTCCGAATTTTTTAACGACTTCTATTTTTAAATTACTTACCGCCTAAGTATTTACGCTATTGTTTTAGACGTGTTCTCCCGCCTCCCCGGTAATACCCTAGTAAATAAATATAATATTAGTAACGATTGGGTTATTAATTATATATATACGTTTTTACCTAAGGAAAATTAAGTTACCGAACCGGACCCCGACGAAAATATAGGCGACGAGGTATTAGTAAAATTATTCGTCTTCGACGCCGAATCCCCTATTAATAATTATATCGACGCTGTATACTTAACTTCCCTGGAGTCTATAGCGGCCTTTATAGCCCTTTAGAATCCTAATTATAAAGCTTTCCCGAAACGGCTAAGAAAAATTATTAGTATAGTTATAACCGATTATAGGGTAGTAAATAGTAGGATTCTAATTAATAATAGGATTTTTATCCTTCCTTACCCTAAAACCCGGTTATAGGTCTTATAGCGTATATATAGTTCTACTTTAAGTAGTTACCCCGGATGCTTTAAAATTTACGATTTTGTTTGGAGATTTTATATTTAGCCGAACCTCTTCTATAACGTTATAATTTTCGTTTAAAGCTATTACCTTTATATTCGGATAAAGAATTCCCGTTTCGTATTATTAAACCTCTTCGAGCTAATATCGGTCCTATTTTATAATTAGTCGGATATTACCGTAGACTTTATCGGCCTCTTCCCTAAAGTTAAATCTAGGGGCTGTACTTATATTTATATTATAGTCGTCGTCGATTAGTTAATAAAGATGCGCTATTATATCGGCGTTTATAGCCTAATTATTAGGAAGACGGCCGCCGCCTTCCTTTATAAAGTCTACTACTTTTATAGTATATTAAACTCTATTATTTTTAATTGCGGTACTTAATTCGTCGCCGCTTTTTAATAGGAGTTTTACTATTTATTTAATATTAAATAGAAATTATCTTCCTCCGCCTACCCTAAAACCGATGGATAAATAGAGATTATTAATACCTACGTCGAATAATACTTATATGCCTTTTACTTTTATTATTAAAACGATTAATTGTAATAATTTCCTTTTGTAGAATTTGTAATTAATAATTACGTTTTTAAAACTACCGGCCTTTCCCTATTTTTCGCTAACTATAAGTAGTATTCTAAAATAGGCACCGAACCGCTATTTTATAGGAACGGTCCTATATTACTAGTATAATACTAAGAATTATTCGACGTATATAATATTAAAGAATAAATAGACCGGATTATTACTAAAGCCCGATTATTTATAGAGGAAGTTTAAGAGTATTACTACTATTATACTAATATTTATTAGTCGGATACCCCTTACTACGCCGTAGGTAATAAGGTTTAGATTAGTACTAAGTATTAGAATTAAGGTCGGCCTATTCCTAAGTTTTCGGATAAATAAGTAGGCCCCTTCGTTATTAAAAAAGTATACCGCCAAACTATTACCGTTATTATAAACGCCTTATATAAAGTTTTCCCTATTTTCTATATATCTTTTATACGCTTTTACTAAGAGGGCCTCCTAAATTAGGAAATTGTTAATAATAATTTTGATTAATATGCCTATAGCGCTATAACTTCTCTTATTAACCTTAGAGAGGAGGAATAGTACTTCGAATATATTTTGAACTCCTAGTAGAATAGGGACGGGAATTTTTAGTATAGGATTAAATAGCCGAGACTTTATTATTCCGATTAGCGTCCGGCTATAGATTTTTAGGTAAATATTAATAATATTAAGGATTTCTATTCGAAGAACCTAGGGAAATTTGGATTATAGTTGTATAAGGACGATTTACTAATAGAAAGTTATTTAAGCGGCGTTTCGCTAATAGAAAATTGCTTAAGTAGTAATTCGTTGACGGAGAGCGGTTTAAATAGTAATTCGTTAATAAAAAGCTATTTAAGCGGCCGCTATAGGCCTTTAGGGCTACTGAACCGCCGGAGCCTCCGGTTAGTAATTAGTATATTATTAATTATAACCCCTATAGCGGTAATATAATAGTCCGAAACCGATTACCCGCTATTAATTAAGCTAAACAATTAGAGTAATTGAATTTAATTTCTAAGATCTAGTAATTTCTTTATAATTATCTCTTTATAGTTTTTACGATTCGTAAGGGCAAGGGACTATTTTGTTAGCGTATTCAATAACGAATTATAGTAATTATATTGTATTTCTATTCTAATTATTAAAGTATTCTAGCCGTATTCTTCTAACTCTATTAAAAGACCCCTATATTTACTTCCGTTATACTATAATTCTAGAACCGATATTAGGAGATATTAGGGGTAAAGTAATAGAGTTAAACTTCGGTATAATAAGGAAAGTTCGATATAATTTAGTTAAAATTCTTTTTAACCTCTATAGGATTAATACCTTCGGTAGTACTAAGGACCCGAGTTACCTCCGCTTTAATAGTAAAGTGGAAATAGAATTTAGTAAACGCTTAATTTTTAAAACTAATATTACCCGCTATTAGGCGAGGCTTTATATCCTCGGCTTAGATATAGTACTCTTCCGCCGGAATATTATAGGCGGGACGCGGGTTATTAGTAGTCGTAAATAAAGTACAGCGGGCGTTAGTAATTAGGTTAATATTGGAATATTAGGAAAACGTTAATATTCTTATTTAGTAATAATATAAACCCGTAGTTGAGACGATATTACTTATAGTAAACGAGGTTGCCTTTTTAGTACTAATAAAGCTATAATCGTTATGGACATCCTCTTTAGAAATTGTAAAATTATTAAGTAATTTCTTTATTTCGGCGGCGATTATAGTACAAAGCGCCTCTTCTTATACAAATTCGTCGCCCTCCTTTTCCTAAAAAAAGGCTACCTAAATAATTAAGGTAAAGGTATCGGAGGCGTCCTTAATTATAAGGATAATAGTCTTATTATATTAGCGTTACGCTAATTAGGATTAGGGAAATTAAATTTAAGATTTATATTTTCGTAATTGTTTTTTAATTTATAATAATAAATATACTTCTTCTTCTTGCCTAGGGGTAAAAGGTAGCGAATTTTAACTAGAACGTTGCTATCGAAAATAGTATACTTCGTATTGTAATAAATATAAGTTATATAATTTAGATTAAGGGCGAAAGACGTTTTAGCTTCCTTAGTAGAAATATAACGAGTATAAGGTATTTCGCTAGCGAAATATATAATTGAATTCTTATATTTCTAATAATTAATAAAACGGTATAGGGATAGTTAGGTTATTAATGTAATAAATAAGAACGTTAATAGCGTTGCGTTAAATAATATAAATAATAATAAGGTTATTAATAGAGGGGGAAAGGAAAGAGCGAGAGGAGGAAAGAAATATAAAGGAAGGAAGTAGGAGGAACGCGTAGGGCGCGGCTAGTATATTACTAATTTAAAATAGGACTAGTGCGGTATTATCCCGCTATTATTAAATAACTATTACTATTACTATAGGTAATAAGTTGTAGTAGGCAACGTACGGGCCGTATTATAATTTAATAGTACAACTACGCCGCCCTACAATTATAGTATAAGAATTTAGAGCTTGCGGTATACTTATTTTATTTATAATTGAGGTCAATTGCGTTTTGAAGCCGGGGGTACTATTATAGTACTATATAATATAGTCCCGTTCTTTCGGCGTTCCGGTACCGCAATCCCGCAGGTCCCCAATCGTATCTCCACTTGGTTTATATATATAGTCTAAGAGCAGAGTTTTCGCTACTCTCTTCTGATCTTCTCCTCTTCGTACAATATTACGTCTTCTCCAAGTCTCTTCTGGTCGGCATCGTGACAGATATTTAGCGTTGGAAAATTAATACTGAATTTATAGAATATTTCGTTACCCGTTTCTAGAACGTTAATTTAAAGATAAATGCCGGCCGCTACTTAGAAGAGTTCTTTATAAAGAATATACCCTTTATTAAATTCGAATTCGAGTTTACTAACTTTATAAATTTATATAGTTTTAATAATTCTATAAAAGTCTACTACTTATAGAATAAAATTAATAAACGTCTCTGTAATACGCTAATTTATTGTAATTTCCCTAAGGCTAACGACTTTAAAAAGTAATTTATAATTTATTATACCGTCGCTAGTAACCTCGAAGATACCGACTATTATTATAAAATAAATACTTATATTCTAAATATTAACCTTTTAAACCCCGGCGGTAGTAGCGGTAGCGGTAGTACTTCTAGTAGTATTATTAATTCCTGTAATACTAATAATCTCTTTATTAACTAAAGTAATAATAAAATAGATTTCGACGCTATTGACTTCGCTATTTTTATTTATAAAAACGTCTTCGACTAATACTCTTATAATAGTCTTTACCGCCGTTGTACTAAACCTAGTTATATTACCCGTAAATATACTGCGTTTATTAATTATAGTTCTTAAGGCCTTTAGTACGAAAAGGGTAAGAAGAATAAAGGTAAAGGTAAGGGTAAGAATTATTATAATTATAGTAATTAGGAAGAAATCTATACCGCCGACGCCGCGCCTATCGCCGCTACTATAGCCGCTACCGCCGAACCCGTTATTAGCGGCGAATACTATAATAATTCGGAAAACGAATAGCCTTTATACCTAATCGCGTATAGAGGCCTTATTGGTTATCTTTATTTTAGAAATGAATTTTAAATTCTTCTAAATTAAAAGTTTTAGAGGAGGTTAGGATTTAATCTTTAAATAATTCTACTTCGCCAAATTTAATACTCTTATTTTCTTATATTATAACTAATTTGTATAAAAATTATTGTATTTCTCTTATTAATACTAATTATTTTACTTTCGCCTTTATTAATCAGTCGTTTATTATTAAGAATAACCTTCTCCATTTTTATCTTCTCCGTATAAAGAAGTTCGTTCTTACTAACGGAGTAATTAAGGGTATTATTTCTAAGGGGGTAATAGCTAAGTTCTATATCGGCTATTATAAGGAAATAATTATTTTCTTAATTTATAATATTTCTAAGAACTATTTAATTATTTTAAATTTCCTATAGATATAATACTATAAACCCGAAATCGACTACGAATAGTACGGAATACGCTTTAGTAATCCTATTTACTGCGGCCGTTATTTACCTTCTAACCTCTTTAAAGACTAGACTTCAATACTTAGAGCCCTTTTTAATAAGGTCTCTGCGGCCTCTATTCGAAAGAAGGCTACCCCTTAACCGGCGCCCGCTCTAAAGCCCTCTCCTATCCCTAAACCTAAGTCCGCTTTAGAGCCTGCGCCTATTCTAGAGCCCTTTCCTATCCTTGAACCTAAGTCCGCTCTAGAACCCGCGCCCGCTTTTAAACCCGAACCTCCTAAATTAGATTTTAAAACCGGCTACCGAATTATCCCCGCCCCTATTAGAATATTAGTAATTAGGAGAATTAAGTCGAAGGTTAGTATTATTAATATAGCCGCTCTCTTTATTAAAATTAAAAGCCCTATATTCTACGAACTTTATATCCGTTTCGATAGTTAGCGCGTTTCCGTAAGTACGAAGCGCTCTTATATCCGCTATTACTACGATTCCGATTACAACTTTAACCCTAGCGATATCTGGGAATTCAACGCGGCTACTTTTAATTATATTTGCGAATTGCAATAATTATAGCCGTATATTACGAATTACGTTCAAATCGAAAAATTAGTAATTATAGCGGGAATTTAAGATATAGAATTAACCGAGGAAATAATTAATAATATTATAGAAGAGAATAATTAATAATATAAGGAAAGTCTTCCCTTTATTCTTTATAATTTTATTAACGAAATAATTAGTATTTATATATTAGAGGAGTCCTACGAGGCCGTAATTCTAGTTAAGGCTATTTATTTTACTAGAAATTTCGAAAAAGACGTATTACTATACGAAGAGATAATCCGACGAATATATTTAGCTAAGATCTTTGAGGAAGACGCGAAGAAGTTTTTCGATAAAACCGATTACCCTTTAAAAATTAAAGACGAAATTTTTATAATTTTAAAGAAATTAGAAGACCGCTATTACGTCGACGAAGTAGTAATTTTCCTCCCCTTTTTAGTAAATAAGGTTCTTCTATACCGTTTGTACGATTATAAAATTGAATTTAAATTAGACGAGATGCCCTCTAATATATAATTGCGATGGATATTGCTTATTAAAGCCGTTGTAATTAAGAAATAAATCGACGATAATTTGAAGAAGAATTTTATTCGCCTATTATAATTTATAGCTATTTCGCTTATCCTATTAATTAAGAAGTTGAATAGTAGTATTTATATTTATATAAATTATTATAATATTAATAATATAATAATAAAGATTTAGTACCCGTTATTATTAATTAAGGAGACCTTCGACGCTATTTATAAAGCTAAGATCTTTACTAAATTCAATATTATTATAATATTTAATAGGATATATATTAAAAAGGGTTATAAATAATTAACTATTTTTATTACCCGCTTCGGTCTTTATAAGTCTATTATATACCCGTTTAGTTTATAAAACGCGCCGGGAATTTTTTAAAACTATATTAACGACGTATTGTACGATATCTTCGATATTTATACTACTATATACTTCGATAACGTCCTAATTTATTCGGATAACGAAGAAGAATATAAGAAATATATTAGGGAAGTCTTATAGCGGATAATTAAAGTAAGTTTCTAAATCGATATTGATAAGTGTAAATTCTATATTATCCGTACGAAGTATTTGGGTTTTATTATTATTCTAGGAGGTTTTGAAATAGATCCCGAAAAGGTTTTTATAATTATAATTTAGGAAGTTCTAAATTCTAAGAAAGCGCTATAGCGCTTCTTAGGTTTTATTAACTTCTATCGTCGCTTTATTAAGTATTTTTCAATTATTACCGGCCTACTATATAAATTAATTAAAAAGATAGTCGTAGACTAGTACTAGACCGAGTAATACTAAAAGTCTTTTAAGGCCCTCAAAAAGGCCTTTAGTAATAGCCCTATACTTCGTATTTACGACTAATCTAAATAGATTATTATCGAAACTAATACTTCTAATTAGGCCTATAGTAGTACTTTATTATAATATAATAAAGAAGGTATCCTTTACCCTATCGCTTACTTTAATTAATAATATTCTTCAACCGAATATAATTATAATATTTATAATAAAGAATTATTCGCTATTATTAAAGTTTTAGAGGAGTGGCGCTCCGAATTGGAAGGAGTATAAAAACCCTTCGAAGTCCTTATAAATTACAAAAGTCTAAAGACTTTTACTATTAATAAATAATTTACCCCCTATTATATATAATAATCCTAATTCCTCTCCTAATTTAACTTTACAATTAAATATCGACTGGGTTCGCTATAAGTACACCCCGACGCTTTAAATAGGAAGCCAGAAGACCTACCTAAGGATATAGTTAACAAATAGTTATTAATTAAGAATAAAATCCTATTCGACTACAATATTTTCATTAACGGAATATTTATTTTAAAGGACGGAGGAAAGGAGGTCGACGTTAGTATTAAATATATTTACAAATTAGAAATTATAAACGAAAAGTCTACCGATAATTTAGTCGCGGAGAATTATAAGAAATTAATATTTTTACAAAACGTTATAGCCTACTTATTAAACTCTAACCGAAAAGTATAATTTAAAGAAATTAAAAATTATATAAAGAAAATATCCTTCGCCGAATATAAGGCGATTTAGGGACGGGCGTACTATTATAACGCCGTTTTTATCGACCCTATAGATATTAAATTTTATTTCTAATTTCTTTACTACATTTACAACGCGCTTTCGGCTAAATACCTAAACTATAAAAAGATTTATTCGTTACTCTTACAATCTTTCTTCTAATTAGAAATATATATTACCGTTAAAATATACTATAAGGCTTATCTAGTATATACGAAATCTAAATTATTATAATATACCCCCTATAATTTTTTAAAACCCTTAATAGTACTATTCGCGAATTAGAAGGATATTTCAATCGACTACATTACGCTATTAATACCCTATATCCGTCGAAACCAAAAATTCAAATACATTGCCGTAGTAGTTAACCGGTTAATTAAAATATAGTATTTTATCCCTATTATTAATTTTACGGCCGAAGAATTAATAAATCGTTTTATCGAAAAAGTTTATAATATTTACAAATTACTAGACTCCGTCGTCTCTAACCGTAACTCCTAATTTATTTCCTAATTTTAAAAAGCTCTATCGTTCCGCTTAGAAATCGCTCTTAAACCCTCCTCTATATTCTACTTAATTACTAACGGCCAAACCGAACGCATTAATATAAAAATAGAAAAATATTTTCGCCTCTATATTAATTAGGCGTAAGATAATTAGGTAAATTAATTACTAATTGTAAAATTTGCTAGTAATAACCTAATTTCCAAATTTATAAAAATATCCCCCTTTTTTACTAATTACAATTTCTACCCTTATATAGGCGTTAAACCGGTAAAACCCTACCCTCTAAATATATTGGTATAATAATAGGTAAAATACTTCAAAGCTAACGAAATCGCCAATTATTTTAAAAAGGTTTTAAACTATATTATAGATTAGATTAAACGAATTTAATAATAATACAAAGATAATATTAATATTTAATAATCGGACGCCTCGAAATATAAAGCGGAAAATAAAGTCTTATTTAATACGGAGAATTTCGAAACCAACCGCTTATACGCCAAATTTACGCCCCTATTTAAAAGTCCTTTCGAAATCTTTAAAGCGGATAACTATAAAATTATATTTAAATTCTTAATTAATATAAAGTATAGCCTAACCTTTTATATTAGTAAAATAAAATTATAGGACGAAGTTGGCGTTCTAAAGTAGGCGTTTATAAAGGAATAGGACGTTCGTATTAATTATAAACGGGTTATAAGGAAAATTAATAATAGGGAGGATTCGGTCGAATACGACTTCGAAAAGCTCAATAGCTATTAAAAGAATAATAAAGGCTATTAGAAATATTACGTTGTCTAAAGACCCCCTTATAACCTATTATAGTAATTATACGCTAATATAATTATAGCCCCCGATAAAATATAGAGGTTCTACGAAATATACCCGGACGAACTATACCCCCTAAATTAGACAACGGCGGAGAAGAGGCGGAAATAGTTATTAAGGAAAGGAGGGCTGGCTATAAAGACGGAGGCCCCGGTTAAAAAATATAGAGAATATAAAGGATCGGGGATAGAGTAGGAAGTTCTAGCCCTACGACGGAAATCACCGTAATTTATAGTAGCGGCGGCTATAGAAATATTTCGAAGGCGGACTATTTATTTAATAGGGATTTCTATTATTTTATATAATTTTAATTAATTATATAATTTCTTTTAATCGGGGGAAATATTATAGGGCTAGCCTATATTATATATATTTACTTACGTACTTTATACTAGCGTATAGCAACTTTTAAGACTATTATCGCACTACCAATTAATTAGCTATAACGGCCCGCCAAGGACCCACATCGGGTCTACCGCTGGCCGCCCTTATAAGGCCAGTCTTTTAAGCACTCGTCTACACTCTCCTCCTTTCTCCTTCGTACAATTACGTATAATCACATCTACCATCTACCCTTTGCCTGTGATAATTATAGGGGTCTTTAGCTTTTATTATTTTACACCCAAATCTGACCAATCAAGTGCTACGCTGAGTGCAAACCGTAGTTAACGTACAAACCCTTTGTAGCCTGCCTTCGCTTTAATGCGAACCGACCCTTGAAACCCCCTACAAAGCCTTCACGCCCTCCCTATATTCCCGCTTCGGTACTTTGATCCTCGCGATGCGAAGTCCTCGACCATCTCCGGCGGTACGGAAGAAAATTCCAACAAGGCGCTTGAAAGACTAGGCGCACAGATTCGTGCTCGACACTTCATCGTTACCAAGTGGAAGAACATTTCCGAAGAGACCTGCAATGCCTGGATTCACCACCGGGAGAAGAATCCGGTGCCACACAAGGCGCACCCTTACCACTGTGCCTTCGCTCGCTCGGGCTTTCGCACCCCGGAAGCATCCATCAATGAGGTCAAAAGCTTGATCAACAAGCTCTGCTCTCAAAATCTAACCGAAGAGGAAGTTTCGGCCTCAAAGCAGCGGTCCATCCGCATCATCTTCTGGGCGGCCCGTACCGAGGCCACTATCTTCAACGAGGCGGGACTGGATCTGGCTTCACTGGGCCCAAACATCCACATCTGGGATTACCAGCTCTGGTCCCCCTTTCAAGGTCGCTTTCGCCAGGGAAATCAGCGCCTGGTCCAAGCCGGTGCGGAAGCGGCTGTCAAGTCCCTGGGTGCCTGGGGAGCCACCCGTAACGGTGTTGCACCCCCCCTGCACAACGCAACTAACGATACCGTGGCACAGCTACTAGCCTACCTCCGCTTTTCCGTGATGACGGAGAGCGAGTGGAACTCGTGGCTGCAAAACATCGATCTGGCCCCGATCACCTTGAGCTGGATCAAGCCGGAAGTTTACGAGTTCAACTACTCCAAGCGCCCGATGCCAAAGGCGGCGCCGGGCAACAAGAAGAACGGCAGACAGGGAGGCGATGGCAACACGGGCAACAAGAAGTCGGGGTATAGCATGGCAAAGGCATCCAAGGGCAGGAAGGCCCGCTACTACGAGTCTGATGACTTAGACTCGGATGTAGTGATCTGCAAGCCCTGATACCTCTGGGCAGGGGACCATAGCTGGGGTTCATGTGGGCGTTGGCTGGCAGTTCAATTCATGGCGGCAGGCGGAGGCGTTCATCATCGGTTTTCGTCAGAGGTTTTTCCTTCATTTTCTGCATTAGGGTCTTTAGCATCACTACTTTGATAGCTCATACTCATTTTACTCAGAGTGAAAGTGCGCGTGTCGCGAAGTTGTCTCTGCTATTGATGGTTGGTTTTCGTTCATTCGATCATTCTTCTTGTCGTGTCGTTCACAGCCGGAGAATCTTCGGTTGTTTGACAGTGTTGCTGAACACGGACCACCTTCCCGATCCGGATGGCCGGTAGGGCAGTCACAACCTTTGATTGGTCGGAACTTCTTGCGCCCTGCAGACACTCGCTGAATTTGGAATTTTATAGCGGTCGTTATAGCGCACTTCGTATTCACGTACAGGGACCGCTGAAGTTTGCGCACATGCCACATGGCGATCATTTGCAGCGGACTTCCTCGACTCATTCACCACGGCCTTCATCCCGTCTTCTTCTTTCAAGAACCTTAACTTGACGACCACCGATAGAGTACGTACCGCGCACAACTATTGGCTTCGGAAGCAATGAGCACCTCCAGGAAGAAATAGCGGGATTGCAGAATTCCTTCAACAGCCGAGTGAATGCATCCGAGTCCGAACATGGCACTCTAGAAGATTTCTTCGGGCATCATAGAGCAGGGGCAGGTATATTGAACCTTGACGGCATGCACTACCAAATATTCCTGCACTACCATTTAAATATTCCTGCATGCATAGAGGTACTATCGATCCAAACACGTGTCCACAACTCTTGTATCTGGCTAGCTAGTAGGTATATAAGGATGGACTGGACCGCCCATTCCTTCCTTCCTTCTTCTTCTATTCAACCAATTCAAGCATTCCCAACCTCAGTCGTCTACCCTCGTGTTATGGTGCACTCAGTAGATCTCGACAGGCAGGTATTCCCTCTCGCCAGAAGTTGTTCAACGGAAGGTTCAAAGGAGTTTGAGGCAAAAGGAAGAGTTTCCGGTAGGTTCAAGATGGAGGCTGTGTTTGCATGGCCAGTTTCTCACCTTTTTTCACGTTTTGTTTTGGTCCTCGGTTATGGCTTGAAGACCGGATGGCGCTTACGAAAACAATTCACTAACCTATCTCAAGGGGGCATCGTGGGTGGAAGTGTTGGGACCGATACCTGCAATATTCCCGCTCTTTCGAGCCTGAGTCACGGGACATACCAGACGAGCGAGCATAGCTGTGTCTGTTTGGTCCTCTCGGTCAGACGAATCGATCTCTCAATGAGTAGGGCAAGGTTGCTTGCATGCGGAAACAGATGTCAGTCAAGGTGAAGGGTCCTTCAGTCAGTCTTTTCCATTCACTTTTTGGAAAACGGCCTGTAAACCTGAAGCTATTCCCAATTTGGAGCATGACCACTCTGATCTGAACGCAGTTGGTTTCATCAATAGCACCATAACATGAGACGACGGACACCGAAAACGTTTGTGGGCCTCTGGTCATTTTTGGCACTCTCCTGTACCATTCACTCGGGGTCCGAATTTAACTTTTTTACTCCTCCACGCCTATTAAACCCCTCCTCCCTCCAACCCAAACTCGATCTGTTTTTGCCTTTTTTGTTTCTGTTCTTCAGCTGACAGCAGAAGCCCTTACGAGAATCTACCTCGCCAGACACCGACTCCTCAAACCCTCTCGGCCATTTCCCTGATCATTCCCTTTAAGATTCGAGACATCTTGGAGCAATAACTTCCAAAGAAGACACTTCTCTTTTCCAAGTAATTACCCTCTTTCCATTTCTTCCTATATACATCTACTCATGAACATCATTCTGACAGAAGCACGCCAGAACCTTTCCACCTCCCACAGTAAAGGTACCAACCGCAATTTACCATTCAACATGCCTGAATATTTCGGTGCCGGCGGTCCCTGGGCGACCTCACCCAAGCCAATTTCTTCGTACCAGGCGCTCCAGGCCTTCCGCGCCGAGCACCAGGATACAATCATCGCGGCGCTCGATTTTGAATTGGTCGACCATTTTAAACAGTTGAGGAGCCCTCCACCAAAGTCGTACACCATGTCCGAAATTGGCGTGGCTGTGTTCGACCCGCGCCTGGCATCATATAAAAACAGCAATTTCACCAAGCTAGCCCGCCGCATCAAGGCGGAACATATCATCGACTACCAGTGGCAGTGGTGCACCGAAGAAACGTGCACACACCCAGACATCCATCCGCTGGATAACCCGTGGCAGAGGCATTATGCCCGCCCTTACCACTGCCAATTTGCCGACTCAGCTATCAAGACCAAGGACGAGGCCTTCCCCTGGCTTACCGATTTTATCACGACCCTGACCAAGCAAAACCTGACCCCAGAGGAGATAGAAAGCGGCAAACAGAGGAAAATCAAAATCCTCTTCTGGGACTACCGGACGGAAATGGAAGTATTGGAGGCAGAAGAGGTTGATATCGACCTCAAGGGGCTTGGTACAGATATCGAGCTGTGGGATATGCAGACCTGGTCCCCATTCGTCAGGGTGTTCTTCCCAGACCCTGATGATGAGCGCATGCGCGTCAACTGTGGGGTGGCCTTGGCCTCTCTGGGGATACTGGGTGCCACTGGTGAGAAGGGTGACGGCATTATTTTCCACAACGCGGCGAACGATACCGTTGCCGAGATCCTTGCTTTCCTCCGATTCATGACCATGACGAGGAAGGAATGGGAGATATGGCATGATGACCGGGAGAATCTCAATACAGTCTCCCTAGACTGGATTGACCCGACCATCTGGCGTGGTAACTGGGAGAAAAGCCAGCCCCTACCTCCAATGCCACCGCCACCGCCACCGCCACCGCCAGCACCATCACCAACTCCGTCAGAGGTGTGGGGTGACAGCTCGTTCGCAGACATCTCGTCGGCAGACAGCTCGTGGGCAGACAGCTCACACTGGTAGAGGTGTAATATCGGGCTCCCTTGAGAGTTGCCGGTACATCCACTGTCGAGATGCGGGCAGGCTCTGCAGTATTTTCCCAAAGGTAGCTCCTCGGGACGTGGAAAGAGGTCCTGACTCGAATTTTTGCATAGATAGTTCCCAATTTCAGACTCACACACCTAGAGGTATACATCCAACATTCTTCTTCTTGATATATGTTCATTTCATCCATTCTACCTAACCATACTGTACTTTCAGGGTGAACAATCTCGACAAAAACAACAACGAGACGTCCGCGCCAATGATCAAGGCCCAACACATTATTACAACCGAGTTTAAAGATTAGTAGGTAAAGATGTGACAGAGGAGACCTGTAGCAACACCAACCATTGGCCTGAAAACCCAAATGGGAAAAATACAACCACATTTCTAGGCCATACTGGGGACAGTTCACAAAGTCCGTCTTCAACCCTTCGACCAAGCGTGCCTGGACCTGGCGGAGTTGGGGGAAAACATTGAACTTTGGGACCTGCAGATCTGGCAGCCCTTCGATCACCGTTTCCGGGACATTCACCCATTCATCCCCACCCCGTCTTGGAAGCTGTACCTTCCTCATCGGACAAAGGCCAAGAAGGTCTTCCACTCCCTTGGTATTGCAGGTATTTATCTCCACAACGCAGCCAACGACACCGTTGCCGAAGTCCTCACCTACAACGTCACCGACAAATTCACCGAAAAGCACGTCCTACACTTCGGAACCTACTCCCGCATCATTCCCTCCTCCCCAGACCCCGTGCCTTCATCACGATGACAGAGCAAGAGTGGGACACCTGGAATACCAGGTAGGGAGACCTGCCACCTAAGACACATGCCTTGTGGGACCAAATGCAGCCAACCTTTTGGCATAACTTTGCCCAGCGGCCCACTCCATCCCGGCTTTCAGGAGAGGACCTTGATTGGGCGAAGGCAGACGCCCGCATTGCGCGCCAGATGGAAAGGATTAGGAGGCTTCAAGACTGGAGCGGGTGAAACAGATATCGGGTGAAACAGATATTGAGTGGGATGACGAGTCGGCGGAGGTGGACATAGAAACCGGGGGACGAGATGATGGTGGTGGTAGTTGGTAGATTAAATGCTTCGTTCACTACCCATGTTTTTGTTGACAGTGATTTTCTTTGACCTGCGAGGCCTTTTTTTCAAGCTTCGTCTCTGAGCACCACCGAAGGTGGTGCAAGCTATTTAAGCTTCAATATGCCAGAGGCTGCCTCCACTTGTGATTGCTTTATCCCGCCTTTTTGGGCCCAGACTTTCAGTCATGAACGCCTTGCTCCAGAGTGCCCTGCATCAATATCGCTCCAACACAAACTCGATTTGTTTTCTGAGTTTTGCTCTTCAGCTCGCAGCAAAAGCATACCTCTATACGAGAACTCACCTTGCCCGACTTAACTTCGCAAATCGGTTCGATCATTTTTCCCTGATCAGTGACATCACGAGATCTCCGACCATTATGTGCCTACCTCTATATATAGGTAATTGAACATCAAGATAATTCTGACAGAAAACGGCAAGAAGCCTTCCACCACCCACAATACCAACCTCAATTCTCCGCTCAACGTGTCTGAATTTACCTCTGGTGACCTTCCCTGGGCGATCTCGCCCAACCCAGGTTGTTCACGCCGAGCGAAATCAACTTATAAGACTAAGAACGAGGCCATGTGGTTCTTGAGCTCTTATTTCTGGGAGCTGGCACGCCAAAACCTACCGTAACCGATGAAGAGTTCGAAAACGATAAGCAACGCTCCATCAAGATCCTCTTCTGGGACCACCGCCTAGAGAAAGACATCCTGGATGAAGGCGCTGTCAACTTCACAGAACTAGGTAGAGGTACCGACATCAACTGTGGGACCTCCAGACCTGGTCCCCGTTCGAGCACCATTTCAAGTTCTTTCCGGAACCTTGGTTTAATGATGATGGCGAGATGGTAGCCCCTCCACGTGTTAACTGTGGGAGGGCTTTGGCCTCTTTGGGGGTCTTAGGAGGAGACGAAGAGGCAATCAGGCAAGGGCAGGAACATGGCATCGTCTTTCATAATGCCGCCAACGACACGGTGGCCCAGATTCTTTCCTGGCTTCGCTTCATGAAGATGACGGAAAAGAAATACCTACCATTGTCAAATCAAAAGGTCCATCTTGTGAAGCCAAAACATAAAGGACGCCTTATCAACACCTGCCTTCCCCATGGCATTTGGGAAGGACTTGGAGGATAGTAGGTATCCTGCCGTCTCGTTAGTGCCCATGAAAGACATAATGTCATTTCAGTATCCTCCGCCACCGCCCCAGAACGGCACAGATATGGATACATCCAGCATTCCGGGTACATGCCTTATTCCGTACCGCCTTCCACTCCCTCGGTGCCGTTGCTAAGTTTGCCCATTCTATGTCTCCCGTCCCTTCTGTGTTTCGGAACATGACACATCCTTGGCAGAAGCAGAGAACAGAATTCTAGCTGAGGTTGGATACAACATACACAAGTTTAGAACTAGGAGATCATCAGAGACGGCGGAAGGATGGAGGTGTTTTGAATACCACGAGATAATGGCAGTAGCAGTTTGAGGGCGGATTATTGTTTCGTTCTTCATTCTATATTCAATGTGATTTATTTCGACCTCCGAGCACCATGTCTTACTTTTGTGTTTCAATACTGGCGTATATCATCTTTTGATATGCCACAGGTTCCATCTCCCTGGCAATCGCTTCAAAGTTGATCCCACCAGTTTGAGCCGCGAATCTTCTGTCATGAGCATCTACCTCCTGAGTGTCCACCATCGAACCTTTGTGCCTGTTCAAAACCTGATGGGCGAGTCCAAGGGTGGGGAGTCCCCAGGGAAAAGGTTATACGGTCAGTGAATGTTCGTCAACAAGAGCGGGACAGAACCTTACCGTGGAGTTATGCCATTCACCGAGCGAGCCATGAAGCTATCACAGGACCTGGGACCTGAACCCACTACGGGTGGTTTCTCCCAATAAGAACCATGAACAATGGAATAGTTACAGGTTCTGTGGCCCTGTTCAAACCTCTTCACCACCAGAGTCCAATTCACTTCTCCTGATCGTGACCTGGGTTTTAATTTTCCCATAGCATATTTAATCCTCCGCTCCCCTCCTAGAACTCGCACTTCTGTCCTTGCTTCTCCAGGTCAATTCCTCACACACTTGGGATCCAAACTCTCGACACAGCAACACAGACATTCGGCCCTCGTCTAAAGACAGCATCTAGCAACCAAAAGACGAGTAAGCATTTCCCACATCCAACGAGTATTATCGAAGTCGGTTCTAACTCAAACCTAGAGCTTATCTTCGGTACCATCGAACAATCATGGCCGCCAGAACGCCGGCACCGCCCAGTGTTTGGGATTTCGAAGGACTTTGTGCCTTTCGTGATGCCTTGAAAGACACGATTCTCGTCACTATCGACCTGGAAGGCGTCGACCACCTCGTCCAAAAGCGCGGCCAGCCTGCACCCACAGCTTACGACAAACTCTCTGAGTTGGGTCTTTCAATCTATGACCCTCGTGAGAAGATACCGACGTCGAACCCCGCCGACATTGAACTCATTGGCTCTCTCATCAAGGCCAATCACACCATCATCCATGACTTCCGCAGGGTCACTGAGGAGACCTGTCCGGCCTTCTACCACCGGAAGTTCGCCGACGATGCCGGAAAGCAGCATTCAGCCAGACCCTACCACTGCGCATTTGCGCGGTCCATCATCAAAACCAAGGAGAAGGCTTTGCACGACCTGAAGGACACTATCAAGAATCTTTGCGGTCAGAACCGCACCGAGGCCGAAGTTAAAAGCGGCAAAGAGCGGTCTGTGTGCATCCTCTACTGGGCTGCACACATGGAGGAGACAGTCTTCCATCTCGGCGGTATTAATCTGACAGCCGCTGGCTCGGATGTGATGATCTGGGATCTTCAGTTGTGGTCGGTCTTCCAGATCCGCTTCCACAAGGCACAGAGCAAGGGCGAAGAGGTCTTTGCGTCGCTCGGTGCTCTGCGCAAGGGCCTGAACTTGCACAACGCAACCAACGACTGTTTTGCCCAGTTGCTTGCCCTGATGAGGGTTCTTTCCATGGAGGAGTCAGAGTGGACCTCCTGGTTTGTCGATTACACCGACTTGTCTCCGATTTCCATGGACTGGATGAAGGCGTCCATCTATCGCGAAAACTTCAACATGAGGCCCAGAAGCCTCCACGAGCACACTAGGCCCCACCAGGGTAACCGCTCTTACCAGTCCAAGGGTCAATCGGCTCCCAAACCCACCCAAAGCCGCCAACCTGTCAAAATGCAGACAACTATCTGCAAGCCTACCGCTGCACAAGACACTCATTCCAGCAACAAGACTCACAAGGCCCAGGAATATGCCCAGCCGAAGGGCAGGGAGAACGATGCCCCTGCACACAACACTCCTTCAAGCACCAAGTCTCACAAGGCCCAGGAAAATTCCCAGGTGAAGGGTAAGGAGAACGCTGCTCCTGTGCCCAAGAACACTGAAGTCAACCAGTGGTGGGCGAACTACGACAGCAAGAAGGTCGCATCCACCATGTCGAAGTACCGGAAGCCCGCAACCAAAGCGACCTGAAAGAGCGAGGATGTCTCTGGATGGCCGGCTGGTATGTTATATTGACGGCCTGGCAATAGGAGTGGGGACTGGAACGTACAGGCACAGGATGGGCCCGGATTCGAAGGAACAGGAGTCATAGGACGTTGGGAGGGTTCAAGTGTACCTAGAGGTAGGCATGCGATTAGCGTTGTACTTCCATGGAGACCCTCCGACCAGCATTGTAGGGCCTACAATGTAGGCACCTCGAGCTAGAAGACACTGGAGGAAGACAGATCAAGAAGGATGCAGAAGGACCATTCGGTTGAGGATTGGACTTGTACACGAGATAGGGTAGGTACCTACCTAGTCTGCTCTTAGCGACAGGATCGGACTTGCCGGAAGGGATATTTAGCATGGTTGTAGCTTCCAATTACAAACTTGAAACATTCGTCACTCATCATCTACCAACTTGTGATCTTCCCAACAGGAAACTTCCTTCCTTGTCCATTCGCATCGTTGTCCCAGAAGCCTTCCAAGGCGTACGAATTTACTGTTGGCTGCCTCCAGTGACCACACGGACTTTGGAAGACTCCGAGAGTGTACAGGTATTTAGAGGATCTATATAATGTAATCGGAAGACAGTAACATCAACTCATGAATAGAACCAAGTGATGGAAATCACAACACACCATACTTAGTCTAAGGCACCTATAATTGTGTTTCAATGGAAGGGCGTTACCGAGATAACTCATCCTGCAAAAGCCCTACATGAAATACAACGACTTTAGAAACCAACACCCCCAGAAAAACATCCAGGCCAACAACCAGACTGCTGCAAAGCCCAACATGAATCACAACAGGCTTCTGACCATGAAGGAGGCGGAATAGAACTCCTGGTTCCACCAGCTTGCTGATCTTCCTCCCATGGCCATATCCTGGGTAAAGTCGGACATCTATCAGCACAACTTGACATGAGGCCCAGGACCCTCCACGACAACGCATACGCCAGGCCTTCTCAGGGTCAATTCTCTAAAGGTTTCAAGACTCGCACTCAAGCAGCTACCTCCACCAAGCCTGCTCACGCCATGGATTTCCGCAACAGTTCTGCCAAGGGTCAGAACGAAGAGAAGACCAAAGGCGAGGAGAATGTTGCTGCTGATACAGAGAACAGTGAGGTCAGCCAGTGGTGGAATGGCTATGACAAGAAGAAGGTCTCCTCTGTCATGTCCAAGTACAGAAAGCCGACCATTGCCGCGGGATCCAAGAGTGAGGAGGTCGCCTCGGGCTGGTCTGCTGACATGTATTGGCCCTACTGATGGCACCAGCAGTGGACGATGTCTCGTAACACCAAGACCACACCCGCACCCCCTCCATTATACTCCTCCTAGAGCTGCACGCTTTCAAAGATGACCTCGAACCAAAGCAAGCAATCATTTGTGCTGTCGACTTTGAGACAGTGGACAATCACAGCGGAACGGACCACGAGAAGATGTCCGAGATTGGCGTAGCAATCTACCTACGACCCACGTAGCAGTCCTTTGCCCTCCAAAGCCGCCTCGAACGCCTTAGGTTCGTCTTTCCACTTAACTCTTTTATTCGCAGTTGATGCTCAAGAACACCACAATTTAAGACATGTTCTTCTTCACCATATACCTCTACCTTGAGGCAACTATGTTTATAGGCGGCACTGTTCTGGCGTCCTTTGATCTCTCTAGAGGTAGGAATTCATTTCTAAAGACAGACTGGAGGTAACCCAGATACCGACATCTGGGCCCCTGAGATAGATGGCTGATACACAGATGTAGACAACTCAATATTATATGCAGACAACACGTCCACCGCTTCAGACACACATGGTTGGGTGTAGAGTGTTTTCGAAAATTTGGAGTGAAACGGGGTGGATTTGGGCAAACTGACGCCGGGGAAAAGCACTATCACAAGTCATTAGAGCTTGGGGTTGCGTTTTTCGATCCGAGAATCAGACTGTATCAAGGGAACGTTACAACTCGGCTGAGACAGGCATCGCCAGAGTCAAAAGCTCACCTATAGGTATAGAGCGTGGATGACGATCGAAGTGAGCCGAAGTCCAGCCAGCAATTCCCTTCACTCAACGGACCCTTGAGCTATAACCAAACGTTTGGATACAACCTGATGTTGTGGATTCTTTGGTAAGCGCCCCTGGAGAACCTGGAGTTTGATCTTGTCCCTCACCTCCAAACCTTTACGCCGCCATTCACCGGCTACTCTTCGTGATAATACCATTCACAACTCCTGGCGGGGCTTAAAGGTTTTAATTTTTCCCACAACGTATTTAAATCCCAGCTCCCACATCTGACCAGGAATTTCTTCTTTTCTCCTCAACACCACAACCACAAACTGGAACTTTTGCCTTCAGCTCACATCACAGCGAACTGAAAAATCTTCCTTCTTCTCGCCATTCCACAGCAAACAAACAGGTAAGACTGTTGATGCTACCGCACAAAGTCATCGGTTCTAACAACTCTGTATCAGACAACATGGCGCATATTACCGCGACGGAACCGACCCTGGTTTGGGACTACCAGACCCTCCACAAATTCCGGCACGAGTTGAAAAAACAAGATCCGGTCATCATCTCAGTCGATTTTGAAAATGTCGACCACCTCATCGGGGCCGGCATCAATCATTATGAGAAAATGTCGGAACTCGGGGTCGCGGTATACGATACCAGGAAGCGACCATCCGCTAGCGACCGCCCCAATCCCACCGGCGGCAGCAATGGCCGCCTGGAAAGTCTTGCCAAAGTGATCGAGTCAGAGCACATCATCACTACGGAGTTCCAAGACAAGACCGAGGAGACCTGCGATGCACCTCACCATCGCCGCGCCCACCAGAACCCCGGTCTTGCTCACCATGCGAGGCCGTACCACTGTCGATTTGTTGAGTCGACTTTTCTTGGCAAAGCAGACACAATAGGACGCCTCAGAACCATAATCCACGAAGCTGCCACCCAAAATCTGACTGACGACGAGAAAGCAGCCGGCGCGACCCGATCCATCAAGATCATCACCTGGGCTTCGCACTGCGAAGAACAAACATTCATTCATGGCGGCCTTAACCTAGGCTCATTGGGCTTGAACATTGAGCTCTGGGACTTCCAGTTATGGTATCCCTTCCGCGCCAGGTTCCATGAGAATCCTAACTCTCGCAATGCCAAGACAAAGGGCGAGACAGCCTTCAGTTCCCTGGGCGCTTTGGGGGAGGGCCTACCATTGCACAACGGGTGCAATGATACAGTTGCCCAGCTCATTGCGTTCTTACGCTTCATGGTGATGACTGAGGGGGAATGGGCAACTTGGTTCGACCAGAAGGTCGACCTGGCTCCAATCAGCTTTGACTGGGTCAACCCTCAAATCTACAAGTCCAACCTCGCACAGGCGCCAATTCGTGAGCGCAAGGTCAAGGGCAAAGGAAAGTGGAAAGGAAACCAGCAAGGTGGAAACAACCGGAATTACCACCTGGAAGCATCCAGAGCACCCCAACACACCACATCCTGGAAGCCGGCCCAGGCCAAAATCCATACGACGTCAAACTCGGCGACCGGAGTTCTCGTCAATAAGGTGTTGAACTTGACTCTCGGACAGTCAACACCAGGAACACCTGACTCAAGCACCAGTTCCAGCAGCGGTTGGCCGGCTGGCATGGATGGGTTCGATGACTGGAGCCAAAGTTCCAAGAACAGCTCCGGTGACAACACGAGCAGTGGTTGGCCGGATGACATGGATAGCCCAGCTCAGAACAATGGCTTTGAGGATAGTGGAAACAATGCTCAGGATGACAATGCGGGAAGGGGTTGGCCGGACAGAAAAGACAATGACCGCGAGCATTCCACTTCCGAGGTTACCATCAAGAATCTTTGTCCTGACCAGCCCCGCAACCACAACGGCTCATCGTGGAAGCCCCCGAAGAAGAGCAAACGCAGACGGAGAAAACAGTCTGTGGAATGGGCGTTGTAGGGTCGAAAATCGGACTTGTCAAGGCTGAAGGGTAGTTGCGTACTTGCCAGTGACTTGGAGGGCTTTGCATGGAGCGTTTATCAGCAAAGTATTGGGCAGGTTGAGATGTGTGGTCTCACAGGGGGAATGAAGGAAAAGATATCAAAAAAGGCTTTAAAATAGAAAAAAAAAATAGAAAACAGTTCAAGGGGCGTTCGTGGCTTCGGGTCTTATGCTACTGAGAGTGGAGGATATGACGAGGGCTAGCGATACCGGGTCTCGCGACTGGAACAGTCTTCACCACAGCATAGGTAGCTCTAGGTCATTAGCAAATGTTCGCGTTCGATTGAATCCTCCTTTTCTCCCTTTTCATTTGTATGCAGTGCTTCGAATTTCGTGATAGAACTTCTTTGAGCCAAACAAGTTGGCCGAAGTGTATGATCCCATACCTAACGAGACACTCAAGAAAACTCAAGGAAAAGTCGGGGCTTTGGGTTCGGGATGATCAAAGAGACAGTCAAGGTTCACAAGAGGGAGCTGGTAATAACATGATGATGCCGGAAGAAAGGAAACATACCTAAAAAGATGAGCTTAACTTACCGCACCACCCCTTTTGTCTACGCGCACCATGTTTTTTCTTGCCGCACTATATTTGCCCTATATGACAACCGATGATAGCTGATATGTAAAATACCCCGTTTTGTATAGTAAAACCGACCTATAAAATGTTTCAAACATTTAACTACATTTAATTGTAATACCAAAAAAACTTAGCGATTTTAATACACAATAAATCCCGTATAGTTAAGGCCACCTTTCTATATAATTGTATTGTATCGCTATATAACCCCAAATCCCTAAACCGACCGCATTTATACCCCCTAAATCGACTACGCTTAATCTAATAGTAAATAGTAAGGCTATTATACCTTGTATTTAATCGTATTCAATTACTAATATCTCTATAGTATTATAATTATTTCGAGCCTCCTCTACAACTAATTACCATACCGCTAGCGATAGCGACCGCTCCTCTAGTCCCTCCTTAAGCGATGCCGCCGTCGATAATAAACGTAATACTTTTAGTAATACTTCTAACGACGAGGAGGAAGAGGAGGAAGAGGACGAGGCTCCTAGCGAGGCTACCGCTATTAACGAACCGGTCTAATTTATAGACCTTAGCGATTAACTCTTTACTTTAGGAGTTATATAGGGTTTAATAATATAAGCCGCTATCTACGACTTTGAATTTCGTTATTATATAGGGTTAATTAAGCTGCGCTTTCGCTTCGCTAATAGTATTAAGTTCTTTACGACCGCGGATATGTAGTGTGAGTATGTTGAGCGCCGCGAGCACCCCGTGCCTATATAGACTCGCCGCCGTTATTGCGGGTTAAAGAAGAGTATACGGTATTGCTTATTTAAATTCGTTATTAAATGTGTTGGCGATGATTTATTTACGGTTATACTTATTAATTTCGAATACTGCAATTACCTTCTAGCCCCTTTAATAACCGTTTTTCCCTATTATTATTTAGTAATAACGGATGAGTAAGAGGAGTATATTTATAGCCTTCTTACGTAGAGAGAGTTAGCGATCCGTATTGTAAAGTAGTTTGTAGAGCGAAAGTATTTAGACCTCTTGCTCAATTCGAAAGATTATTCTAATATGCGGTACTGCGTTTATAGAGAGTAGAAGGCTGGTTATACGGATATTTAAAACTTTGTGTAGATATTGAACGAGGAGTAGGAATGTAATTAGGAGGAGAGAACGATTACCTACGCCGCGGTTGATATTTAAGAAGATAAGGATAATAATTAGGTATTTAATGCCGCCTTCTGGGTCCTTATAAAGTAATTTGAGTTTTGGAAGTAGTTCTTTAGCGTTTTGATAATTAATACGACTTATAAGACTAATTGATTTTATAAGCCGTTAATTATAGGGGTTATTATAATTTTTGTATATATAATTATTCTAGTCTTTTAATACTTGGTTAACGATAAGTAAGAGGAGGGGGGTTTTAAATAGTATTTTGAGTAGTTGCGGGAGGTAATAGTAGATATAAAGATTAGGTAGTTTTATATTATTATTATAAATAGCGACCCTTAGTTTATTATTACGTTAAATACCGCCTTCGATAGTATAAGGCGGTAATGGTATATATAGTATTTTAATAATAATGTTGTTACCGCTATTAAGAAATATTAGAAGGGGGAGAAGAAGGTAAAGGTATAGAAGGGTAGTGGCTAGAGGGGTAGCTAGAGAGGGCGCGGTTCCTAGAGAGGGTACGGCTTTTAGAGGGGTGGGCGCGGCTCCTAGTTAATTTAAACCTAGCTAGTTCAACCCTCTTAACCTTCTTCTTAATAACCTTCCTCCTTTTAACAACCCCCTTAGTTTGCCTAGCCTTACTAAAGCGATAATAATGATTTCGACCTAAATGCTATAGATTTTGAGGAGTTCTAGTAAATGTATTAGAAGGTTTGTATAGTAGTTAGAACGCGGGTTTAAATGGGCTCCTTGCCCGCCTAGGTAATTTAAACGAGGACCGCCTTCTTTATATATTAGTAGTATATAATATTTAGCGACGATCCGTACGATTTTAATAAGGCTAAACGCCTTATAGACGTTAGCTTTAAAAATACTTAATTTCGACTATTTAAATATATCGACGACGAGTTTATACCTTATAAAAAAGAGTAGGCTGGTTATTATATTAAACGGCTTCTTAATTATAGTTGTAGGATAACCTCCCTAAATGAGTCGATTAATATTAATATTAAAGTAGAGGGATTATTAGTACGTACGGGTTTCGATAAGGTATATTATGCGATTAAGGTAATTGTTAATAAATAGTATAATTTATATAAGGAGGGTATTATAGCGTTTAATGCTAGGGTTCGCCGTAATTATATTAAAGTTGATTAGTTAGGTAATTGTAGGCTCTAAATTACCGGTTAGGGGTTAAATTTATTTATAGAGGAGTATAGGAAGATTTCTTATACTATACGAACCGCGAGGAACCCTTACCCCTAAGACTTGCCTACTTGTAGCGGCACTTTTACGATCTAGTATAGGTTACCCTATTTATACGAGTTGTTGAAGCGGTACGATAAGGAGAATCCTAAGAAGGCCCTAGTTAATACCGTTAATTGTAGTCCTTTCTGGTATTTGGAGGAGGCTTTTAATAATAAAGATCCTTACCTTTATATAGTATTTACAACGAGAGTAGTACTTAAGGGGCGCCCTAAGAATTAGTACAGTCTATTTGGTAATAAGGTTATTGTATTAGAATTAGAGCTAGAGAGGAGGGGTTTCCGCGGGGCAATTCGAATTGGGAGAGGTAGCCGTATCCCTAGCGCTACGAGACGTAATTATTTTCGAATCGAGGTCTTTGGACTTAGTTTGGAAGCGTTAAATAAAGTTGACGAAGAGGAGGCTAGAGAGGGTAGGCGGGTTATTAGAGAGGGGGATTGTATTATTATTAATAATAATATTTAATAGCTAGATTAGGCGTTAAAACGTAAGAGGGGTAGACTAAGGGGATTAAGTAAGGCGAAAGCTCTAACCGCCGCCGCTGCCTCCTCTAACCGCCTAGTACGTACTTCCCGTAAGCGCCCTATTCTAGAACTGGGCTTTCTACTAAACTTACCGCTGAGTTCTATTAATAGTAATAATATTAAGAAGGAGTACCTTATTAATTTAGATTACGTTGTAGCGGAGTAGAAGAAGTAGGCTATAATTAGAAAGAGGGAGAAGGAGGCGGTAAATAAGGAGGAGAGGTAGATATACTTATTAGAAGACTGCTTAAAAGACCTAGACCTATATAGAATATAGCCGGGTAGTATATTAAATCCTATAATTGTAAAGTAAGGCTTAACGAGCCGTATAGAGCCTTATAGAGCCTTATAGAGCCTTAAACGGAGCCTCAACACTACGTAAATATTATTGGATTATTGCTTTCCTATATTCAATATTAGAAAATATTATAAAATGACTTGGCGCACTATAATGACTTGGCGCACTATATTGTGACTTGATGCACTATGATGTTCAAAATATTGAAAATACCAAAATTTCTATGGGAAAACGGCTAGTAATTATGATAGCTGTTATATAGTGCGGCAAGAAAAAAATGGTGCGCGTAGACAAAAGGGGTGGTGCGGTAAGTCAAGCTCAAAAAGATAGACCCTGTCATATTCGACCTCCGACTAACTTCGATCTCCACTGGGCTCATCAACAAGACTCATCACGGTTGATTACCTTATATATCGTTCTTTTTCTCTCAGTCATCGTCGTGTTTGATGGCCTCCCCTATCATTTATCTCAAATCCTCATCGCCTACTGAAAGATGTAGAGCCTTCGGTTGAAGCGCTGAAGGAGTTCTACTACCCACCTTACCGCCAGTTCCTTCAAGACCTCAAAGACCTATACGACCATATCATAGACGCCGTCATTAGAAGCGGACTGCGAAGCTCAGGTCTATCAAGCTCATCGTCTGGGCCTCCCATTGCGAAGAGCAAGTCTTCCTCGGCGGCGGTCTCGACCTCACGTCGCTGTGCCCCGCCAGCCTCGAGTTTTGGGACTTCCAAAGCTTCTTCCCTTTCAAGGTCCACTTCAATCAGTCATCCCCAGTAAAAGGTGAGACGGCGTTCAAATCTCTCGGTGCCTTGGGTACCGAAGTGCCTCTGCACAACGGCTGCAACGACGCGGTCGCTCAGCTCATCTCATTTCTTCGTTTTCCGGTCATGACGGAGGCCGAATGGGGCATATGGTTCGATGAAAGGGGCGACCTGGAGCCCACCTCGCTTGTCTGGGTTAACCCGGCCACCTATCAACAGAACTACGCCCAGCGTCCTGTTCCACCTCCAAAGCGGCAAAGCCGAAGAGATATGCGTATGCCAACAAGCAGAACAAGACTCCCACCAGCAAATGGAACTCATCTCCGAAGACGACCTAGACGGCGAAGCCAGCGCCCCGATACGTCAACAATGCGGCATCCAATCATACCTCTAGTGTTGGACAGGCAACTTGGACGGCCGAGTCGACCAGCGGTTGCAGTAACATTTGGAACAAGAACTCGAACAAAGCCTGGTCCGATAATGCCGACAATGGCTGGCCTGACGACATCTCGAGCAGCGATGCAGATAAGTCAAGTTGCCAAGCCAAGTTCAAGCAATCAAGCAAATACAAGTAATCAAATCAGGGTCTCCCTCCAAGTCAACCAAGCAATTACAGATCGTCAATTTGATTGACCTTAATTGGCCGCCCGGCAGAAAGTTTTTTAGTGGTCAAAATTATTCATTTTGCCCGTAGTCCTAGACTTTTAGAAGCGGTGTCGGGTTAGGGTTAGGGTTTGTTGTGTGCTCCACTCGTCTTGGCAATTACTTGACCAATCAAGCAATCAAGCAATTCAACGTCCTTACTTGACCCACTCAATCAATCTCAAACCCTTATTTAATTGAACTTAAGGCTGTATTCGGTGCCGCTGTAGTACGGTAGGGAAAACCCAGTTTTGGTGGCTGTAAGGTGCAGTTTTATAACTGCACTTTTTGTGTTCGGCTGGATTTTAGTAAAAATCTGCAAGTCGTTACATTACCCCAAAACCATACAAGACATGCATCTGACTAATTAGAGGCCCAGATTCCTTATTGAAATGGCCGGATTTTTAATATTTTTAACGGTCTTAGACCCTATATATAAGGCTATATAAATACACTAAAACCTGGATTTTCAACGCGTATATACCCTATATTTACAATATTCAAAGTATAATTTATCGGACTTAGTAATTTTTGTATTTATTAATAAAATTGGTTATTTTCGAATACCGATCTATTAATATTTAAATACCTTCGCTCCGCCTAGTCTAATTAAATTCTCCTTCTTCTATCCTCTACCTTTATCGTTTTTATTTATTTAGTAATCTTTATTACTATTATTATTTTCGCTATAACGGATTCCGAAGAAATAGACGAACTTAATAAATTATATTTACAATTCGAATTTATTGCTTTAAGTACCGCTACCGCTATATATTTACTCGTCTTAAATAACTTTATTTTATTAAATAATATACGGGTAGAATTCTACTAGATTAAATATATTTCCTTTACCGATTTAAAATATTAGTATTAGTTTAGCCTTTTAGATAATCTCTTTTTCTAGTAATATTATATATATAGGTCTACTTTCGATACCCTTTATAATTAACTTATTAATAATAGCGGTTTTATAAATAAGTAGTAGATTAATAGTTATTAACGGCTATTTATTAGCCTAAATTTACTATCCTAAGGGTAATTTATAAGGGTGGTTAGTATTATATATAATTATAATTCTAATACTATTTATAAATTAATATCCCTTAATATTATAGTATATATTATTAATTAGTTTAATTTACTATATAAAATCTTCTATAATATATTGAAATATTTCGTCAAATTAGCATCGGCTTTCGTTCGATAACCGGAACCCTAAGTCTAACGTACCGTTTTAGAATTAATAGAATATTTCTATTTATATTTTAAGAAATATTTTAGTATAGTAAATAGGAAGTTATTTCCTATATAGGTCTCTCCTAAAGAAAAGTTTCTTTAGATTACTTATAAAAGCTTTATTGCCTAAAATGTATTAAATATTATTAATATTAATAAGCGCTTTACGTATATATGTATAGGTTAGGAAGGGTTTACTAATAATATCTACGTTTTTTATAATATTATAATTAACGATTTCTAAATCCCTAAGGGATAATTTTATTTAGGGGATATTAGATATCCGGCGTTAAAGAGGATATTAGTCCTGTACTAGAATATTCGGTACTATATATTAGAATAGGGTAAGGATTCCTTTAAGAATAAAAAAGAATTATTTAATAAATATTATAGTTCGCTTCGGATTAAAATCGAATACGTATAGGGTTTATTAATTAGGAAATTCTATATTTATTAGTTCTAATAGGAATATCCTATATGTGACGGCGCCGGTCCGGCTATGCCGCTATACCCGCTATACTCCTATAGGAGGACTGGTGTTATAAAGTACTATGAGGTGCTACGAAGGTTGGAGGAACGAGTGATATAGAAGGTTTGCGCTAAGGCTAGCCTAGACGGGCGCTAAGCCTATTAAAGGTGTTTGCTCTTATTTATTATATAGGTGAAGGGTAATACAAATGAAGGGATTGGCTGTTAGCGACCCGTATATGGGTCCTACTGTCGTTTGTGTACTAGGGTATTTATTCGGGTTTATAACGTATATATCTAGTTCTCTTCCTTTTCTTCTCTTTACTTAAAATCTTTTATTATAAATGGAATTTTAATTTTGCCTTCGATTTAATTATATTGTACCCTTATATTATTTTAGGTTACTCTAATAATAATATTTAGGAAGGTTAAATCCTAATAATTAGAAACCGATATAGATAATTAAACCGACTATTGTAGTCTAAGGAATTGAGATTTACGATATTAATAGAAATTATAGTACCCTTGCGTTTAATTCGTAATAGTATTAGTATTGGAATTAAAGGCCTAGGCGATAACTATTATAAAAATAATTATATTGACCTCTTCGAGGAGGGAGGCGATGATGATAAGAGTTCAAGCTTTAGATTTAACGATAATAAAGGCGATAAGACTTTTAACGAAGGAGACGCTAGCAATAAAGATGATTTTAAGTTATTGAAAGAAAAGGATAAAGTTATTATTAAGTTTAGCGTCGATAAGAAGGTTGTTAAAGATAAGAAGAAGCTTTAGCGTATCGACCCTATTATTAAAGAGAACGCGAAAGTCTTTATACGCTTTAATAAGGAGTATTTTAACGGTCTTTACCCTTTCGAGGAGAGATTTCGTAATAAATCCACCCTTTTTTATAAAAAGACCTTACTTTACTTATATAATTAATTTAAATCCCCTTTTAAAGTACTAACCGATACGTTAATTAAAAATAAGGACGACGAAGAGGAATTTAAATTATTATTCGACTTATTCGACTAGTATATTAGTAGAGAGATTAATAAATATAATACTACTTTTAATTTAAAGGATTTCGTTAAAAACTTAAGGGATAAAATAGAGGAGTTTATTGAGTTTTTTATTTGTAACGCCGTCCTTTACGTCCCCTATTATATTCTATTATTTACCTTAAAACTTCCGTTTAATAATTACTTGAACGAAGCCAAGTTTACTAAATTATACGCTAATTACTTAGCCGATATATTCTACAAATTTAAATTTTAGGTTATAATAGCTATAGTTTTAAAAGAGTAAGTATTTAAATTGCATTAAATTACTTCGTCTTTAAATATTAAATTTTATACCGTCTATAATTAAATACTTAAATTAACGGATATTATATCCAACGACCTTAAAACGACTTCTATTATCGACTTTAAAATAATTTAATCTTTTAAAGACTATTTAGCGGATAAAGAAGATAAGATTTAAATTTTAAAAGAAATTATTACCGATTTAAACGTTTTTAAAGGTATTTATAAATTAATTAATAAAGTAAAGGTTACGACTAAAGATATAGTCCTTCCTAGTATTAAAAAAGATCCTACTACAGTTCTCCTTCGCCGTTCAATTACCCGGTTCATTATAATTCCATTTATCGACGACGACGACGATAACGAAGTTATATCCGCTCCCCTCCATTATATCCGCTTCTTAATTAAGTAGGCCGACCTTTTAAAGTTTTATAATTAAGATAAAGAGGACGACGTACCCTTCGAGGCTTAGTACAATTTAATTTAAAACAAATTCGAGATTAACGCCGATTATTATTTAATTAATTACAATAAATTCCTTTATATCAAAAGTCGTTTGGCCGGATTTACTTTTAAAGATTTAATACCGTATCTCTACGAAATTTACTCCGATTAATTTATAACCTATTTTAATTTAATAACCTATTTGTAGCGCAAATATAGCGACCCTAATTAAAACGAAAAGGCTTTCGTTAATTTTACGAAGTTTAAAATAAAGGATACTAATAATTTCGACTATTTTAAAAATAAATTCGTTCGTATAGTTGGTGAGTATTAACGCCCTAAGTCCGAATAGAAGTACGAATTGTTCTAGCGCTTTCCCGCGGAGTATAAAAAGTAGATAGGCGTTAAGTATTACGATTTTTCTATTTCTTTCGAAATTTATTATATTAATTGTTCTGGTTTTAGCTAAATACTTAAAATTATTACCGATAAAGCTAAGGTTACTTCTTCTTCTTCTTTTCGTAATAAAGGAAGTAATAGTAATAAGGGATCTAGTAGTTCTAGCGGCTCTAATTCTTCGGCCCTAAAACCCGTTGGTAGCGGTAGTAATAACTATTTTACTATAAATTATATTAAAGAGATTACTCGCCTATTTAATAAGGGTTACTACTTCCTTTGTAAAGAATACGGTTATATTAAGTACAATTGTCCTTAAAAGGACTAATATAATTAAGAGCGTTGCGACTACGTTATTACTATCGTTGAACGCTATTTGGCTAACGAGAATAGTAGTATTAGAAGTGCTTAGCCTACGGCCTTAATTATTCTAATTATTACCGTCCCTATTACTGATAATTAGGGAAATTAAATACCCTAGGTAAATTAAATTCCTTCCTAGGGGAGGTATTAGTTATAGAATAGATAAAGGATAAATAAAGATAAAGAAAGGATAGATTTAATTTAATACTTTATTTAGGAGGGGATTTTATATTTATTCAATATATTATAATTAATAATAAAATATTTTTATTTACATCTAATACCTTAATCGATATAGGAGCGAACGGCTACTTATTTATTAGTATAACGTTTACTAATAAGTTGAAAGAACGTCTATTAATAGAAGTAATAAGCGATTTTCTTATTCGAAGTATTAGTAATTATTAAGGAAAGATTAGTTAGGGTATTAGAGAAGTTATTAAAGCCGCCTTAAAGGTCCGAAACCGAATAATACCCCTCGATTATTTTATAGTTATTAATATAAATTACAATATTATTATCGGTTGTAAATAGTTCGACCTTTATAATATTTAAGTAGATTGTAAGAACTACCGATTAATCTTCCCCCCCGATTAGAAGCCTAATTTTAAATAGATAAGGAATTTTAACTTCGAAATCCGCTTAGGAGGCTCCGGCGTCGTTAATCTTAATTATTAGAAGGAAGTGGCCTATTGCGATGTATTTATAGAATAAAAAAATAAATAATAAATTAATAATAAGAATAGTAGTTATACGGCGTTTAAATTTACGAGCAATTATACGGCTACTCTAGTACTTATCCCGGCGGATTAACCTTTTTTTAACTATTATAAGAAAGAGTTCGATTAAGAAATTGACGATTAATATTAAAGAGAAGTACAATAATATTAATAATAAATCGAATAGTATATCTACGAATTCGAGGCTCTTTAGTTATAGCCTAAGAAGACGGTCTTTATTATTCTAGTAGATTTTAAGTATACTTAAGATAAAAATATTAGCGAGTTGGGTTATACTTATCCTTGCGTTCTATTCTAAAACCCCGATTCGATTCTTAAGCGAATTGACCTATTAGGAAAAATGGAGAGGAATTTAGCTAATTTTACCTACTTTATAATATTATTTCTAAAACCCGTATAATTCGTTCGAATTAAACCGACCGAACTTCAAGACAGCAAATAGGGCTCCGATAGCTAAAGTATATATAAGCTTAAAAGAGATTCAACTAATTAATATAAGGAACGACCGGTATAGATATACGTCTTTGAGGGCAATTTATTTATAAGGTCTACCGCTAAAGCCGATAAAACGATATATTTAATAAGTATTTTCGAAATCGATTAATTTATTTAATAGAAGTGTATAATAGAAGACCCTATTTAGGAACCTTTCCCCTATAATAAGAAAGAATTACGCGAAAAAGTTTTAAAGACAATATTAGAGTATTATTACGATTATATTAACGTCTTTAATAAATTCAATTCGAATATCCTACCTAATTATCGACTATACAATTATAAAATTAAATTCAAAAAAGGTTACTACTCCGAGGAATTAAGTTATAGCCCTTTCTATAAGATATCGCTAAACGAATTAGAGGCTATAAGGAAGTATATTATAAAAAACTTCTTTAAAGGGTTTATTAAAGCGAATTCGTTCCCTTAGGCGGTACCCATCTTATTCATTAAGAAAGTTAACGGTAGTTTGCGATTCTACGTAGACTATTAAAAATTTAACGCTATTACGAAGAAAGACCGATACTTACTACCATTAATTGAAAAGATATTGGCTAAGGTTATTAAAGCTTAGTAGTTTACTAAGATCGATATCCGATAGGCCTTCTATTATATTTATATAAAGTTAAAAGACGAGGAGTTTATTACCTTTTATACTAATATAGGAGCTTTTAAATATAAAGTATTACTATTTAAATTAATTAACAGTCTAATTAACTTCTAAATTTTTATTAACTCCCTTTTAGGGCTATACTTAAAGGACTTTTATATTACGTATATCGACGATATCTTTATTTATTCCAATACCTTCGAAGAGTATAAGGATTATATTTATAAAGTTTTAATTAAATTGAAGGATACAGGGTTATAAGCCGATTTGAAGAAATACGAATTCTAAGTTATAAAGACAAAATTCTTAGGATTTATTATAGGACGTAACGGTATTTCCATCGACTTAGAAAAGGTAGAAGTTATTAAGGAATAGGTTATACTTTCTAATTTGCGAAGAGTATAATTTTTCTTAGGATTTTATAATTTCTACCGAAAGTTTATTAAAGACTATAATCGAATGGTTCGCCCCCTTACTAATTTAATTAAAAAGGGCGAAGTATTCGTATAGATCAATAAGTGCTAGGCGGCGTTTAATAATTTGAAGTAGTTATTAATAAACGCCCCTTTATTAAAATATTTCTAATACGATATAGAAATACGAATTAAAATAAATATTAGCGATAGAATTTTTGTAGGAGTCTTCTTTCAATATTAAGAGGATATAAAGGAGTAGTATTCTATTACCTATTTTTTAAAGACTATATAGTAAACCGAATATAATTATCCGATTTATAATAAAGAATTATTCGTAGTTATTAGGGTTTTCTAGACCTAACGACCCGAATTAATCGGCTTAAAGTAGTCGAAACCCTTTACGATTATTATTAATTATTAAGCTTTAGAATACTTCGGTACGAAGCGATTATTTAATTTATAGTAGGCTAAATAGGCCGAATTCTTATTTTAATACTATTTCGAGATTATTTATTATCCCGGTACTAGGAATACGGCTATTAATATTTTATCCCGGAAGTTAGAGGATTTTAAAACCTAAAAGGAAAAGAAGGAGGTATATTATACTTTCTAAATATTTAAACCTTTAATAGTCGACGATAGAATTGAAATTATTACTTTAGCCTTTATTACTATATTGAACAGCTTTTTAGAGGAGTCGGTACCGATCTTTATATTAGATATTAACGATTTAAAGTTATACCTAATCGAACCCGAAGGTTACAAATTAATCGATACGATTATAAAAGCTAATTGCGAAGAAGAATCTTTAGAGGAGTATTACCTATATATTTATAGTTTTAATCTTAAATTTACGATAATAGTAAACGAATTATTAATATATTAAAATTGTTTCGCTATCTCTAATAAAGATAATTTACGGATACGAATTATCGATAAAGTTTATTCTACTTTAATAACGGCCTATTCTAGCCGGAATAAAATTCGAATTATTTTAATCGAGTAATATTGGTAGCCTAGTATAGCAGGAGATATCGACCGGTTCGTTAAGAATTATATAGTCTATAAGGCTAATAAAATGCCTAGAAATAAAATTCCTAGTAAATTATACCCTATCCTACTACTTAATAGGAAGTGGATTTTAATTGTAATCGACTTTAAGAAGATATTTAAGGATAAATACGGCTATAATAATATTTTAGTTATAGTAAACTACTTAATAAAATCGTTATAGGTTATACCTTATATAGAGAAAACTATTACTTAAGACGCTACCCGAATATACTATAAGGGGCCTTTTAAAGTCTATAATATATTAGAAGAGGTTATTTTTAACTATAAACCCTAATTTATATCGGCTTTCACCAATAAAATATTTAAATTAACCAGTACGAAGTAGAAATTAATTACTATAAACTATAACTAAATAGCAGGGTAAGCGGAAATTATAAATACCTATTTCGATTAGCGATTTCGCCCTTTCGTTAACTATTATTAGGACGATTAATTAAAAACGATTCTAATATTAAACGTTGTATAAAATAGCCTCCCTTAAAATAATATTAGCCTTTCCTTTTATAAGGTTATATTCGGCTGCTTAATACATATATTATTCAATTAGGAATCCTATACCCTTAATACCGGATTTAAGGTAGAATAATTAATTAAAGAATAAGCTTAAAAATTCGCCTAATATATTTATAATTATACAGAATACGTAAAAGAAATAATATTAAAGGTTTAGGAAGAATAAATTCGTTAAGCTAATAAGAAGAGAAGGAATCCCAACTTCGATATAGGAAATAAAATCGTTATTATTAAATACCTTTAATTAATTACTATTAAACTTAACAATAAATTCAATTTTCCGAATACTCGTAATTATTATAAAATTATCGAAAAAGTAAGTTATTCCTACCGGTTAGAATTCCCTAATAATTAGAAAGGCTCTAACTTTTTTTACATTAATTATTTACGTAAATACAACAATAATCCGTTGCCCGGCTAATCGGCTGAATACTTTAACCCGGTTATAGAAGAGGACGAAAACCCTAAATAGGAAGTCGAGAAGATTAATACCTTTAAAGTAGTTAACGGTAAACTCTTTTATAATACGGATTAGAAAGGTTAGGACCCTAATTTAAAATATTAACCCACTTCCGATTTTAAATACGTTCTAAAATTGCTTTAGGAATTCTACGAAATTAACCCGGAGGCCCCGGGCCCGCCTAAGCGTTTAATAAATTAGTTAAACGAGGATTAGGAGGAGTACAAAGATAACGAACTATTAGAATTATTAAAACTAAGGCGTTTACAAAGGATTTTATATAAATAAGGAATTATTACGGCCAAAGTAAGTCTTATTCTAATAAAATTTGCAGACGAATCTTCTATATAAAGGGGGGTAATATAATAGCGCCGGTCCGGCTATACCGCTATACCCGCTATACCCCTATAGGAGGACTAGTATTATAAAGTACTATAAAGTACTACAAAGGTTAGAGGAATAAATAATATAAAAGGTTCGCGCTAAAGCTAGCCTAGACGGGCGCTAAGCCTATTGAAGGTATTTACTCTTATTTATTATATAGGTAAAGGGCGATACAAGTGAAGGGATTAGCTATTAGCGACCCGTATGTAGGTCCCGCTGTCGCTTACGTACTAGGGTATTTATTCGGGTTCGCAACGCATATATTTAGTTCTCTTCCTTTTCTTCTCCTCACCTAAAATCTTCTGTTATAAATGGAATTTTAGCTTTGCCTTCGACTCAACCATATTGTGCCCTTGTACTATATCTACCTAAAATGAAATTATCTTAGTTATAATTAACCTCTTCAACTTCCTTAAAAAGTATAACGAATTAGAGAATAAATTTAAGGAGGAATTTAAAATCCAAGAGAAACTAGCGATAATTAGGGTAGAGGAATATTCCGAAGATTAATAAAGTAATAACTTTAATAACGGTAAATTCATCTCTAATATTTATAATTAAATAATACGGCTTCGCGATATTATTATAGATAAGATATAGGTAGACTAGTAAGTAAAGTATAGATAATATATAAAATATAATTTTTACTTCTTTCCTTTCTTCTCTTTTTTCCCTATAATTAAGTAGGGAATACGCTATTTATCCGCCTCTACCGGTATTATAACCTATTTACCCGTAAATAGTAAATTAAAGAATATAGTACTAGTTTACCCTTCTATCGGATTAAAGTCTTACTCTAAATTAATAATTGTATTAGTTATAGGGAAAAAGAAAAAATAAAAGGAAAAAGGATAGAAGGGGAATCCTTAGGTTTATAATATATAGTACTACGTTTATTTGCCTACTTCGGCTCGGATTATATCCCTATTTACCCGTGGGTAATAAAGTAATATAGTATTCTAGTACTTTCCGGTAGTTTTAGTTTTATATGCAATTTATAATTTAGAAGTATAATTTAGAGGGTAGAGGAGGGATATAATCAAGTAGAGGTTTGTATTTAGGGGGAGGGTAGAAGTAAATAGTTTATTAGAAATGAATTCACTTTGTAATATAAAATTACCTTCCTCTAGAGCGCTTAATATCCTCGCTCGCTAGTATTCTCGTTCGCTCTAATACCTTCGGCGAATTACTATTAGATAATCGGCCGAAAATAATTATTCTAGAATTAAATACGCGTTCTTAATAAGTATTTTTATATATTCGCATTTATACCTAATCTCTTTTAATTACTTAATCGCTAAGCTTATTAATATTCTCGTTTACTAATCGCTAAGCTTACTTATTGTTAGTCGTTAGGTAAAGCTTGACAAATCTATTAAGAACCGGTAAGAGAATTATAATAATATAGGACTTAATAGCCTTTTTAATTAAGGGCTAGACGGTTATATCGGCTAAGGTATTAGACGGTTATATCGGCTAAAGTACTAGACGGCTATATCGATTAATAGCTAAACGGCTATATCAGTTAAGGGCTAGACCTGTTCGGCTTAATATAGAATACTATGCGAAAATATAGATAGTAGTAGTATTATATTTCGTAAGGTATTTATAAACCTCTTAAATCTTATTACCCCTACTCCTATTCTAACGGAAGAGAAATTAGCGGTTAAAAAATTAGTAATTATTTAAATATTATTTAGAAGTATTTGAAATAATTTACTTAGTTTAGGAATTATAACTTTAAATAGGTCCAATCTTTTCGGCAATTATATTAATTCTTATAATAACTTTACCGAGGTAGGAGAGTTAATAGTTTGTCTTATAGGAATCTACTTTCCTTATAATATACTTCTCTACTAAAAGGGTATAAATAGGAGAAGAAAGGTCGAATTAATTCTCCTAAAGAATCCTAAATTTTATTCTTAGTAATTAGTAATTTGGTATTAATATTATTAATATTTTTAAGCGGGTTATTAAACGGGTTAATACTATTAATACTACTACTAGTAGTACTATTAGGAGTACTAATTTTATTATCGGGTTGGTTAGGGTTGGCCGGATAGGTTTTTTATAGGATTTTAATAGTGTTCTTGGTATTTCTTAAATTGGATTTAGAAAATGAAATTAGATATTATTAGTATTCCTATTGTCGTTAGTAAGAGGTTAAAATAGAAAAACGGGTAAATAAATTAAAGGGAATAGAATTAAGAATAAAGGGAAAAAGTAGGGGAAACGAAGGGAAAAAGGACGGGGAATAGAGGGAAATAATAAAGGGAATAGGAAGGGGAATAGGAATTGGGAATAGGACTAGGAATTAGGACTAGGAATTAGAAATTAGGAATAGGAATAGGAATTGGGAATTAGGAACGGGAAGGGGGAGGGGGAAGGGGAAGGGGAAAGGGGAAAGAGGATGAATTTACTTTAGTTTAACCTTTAACGGGTAACTAGCCCCTAATAACCTTTAAAGTATTTAATAGCCTTGTTTGAAATAGTTAATACTATCTAAAGCTTTGGTGTACTCCTTAATAGAGCTTACAATATCCTCGCCAACGGGTAACTAGCCCCTAATAACCTCTAATATATTTAATAACCTCGTTTAAAATAGTTAATACTATTTAAAGCTTTAATATACTCTTTAATAAAGCCTAAAGGTATAGTGCTCCGTTTAATAATCGTACGAAGCTCTAAGGTATTTAATGGCCTCGCTCGAAAGTATAGCGCTCCGTTTAATAATTGTACGAAGTTCTATTATTCTCAATGTTAATTGAATAGGAGATTATTACTATTAATATCTATCGAAATCGATATATATAGCTACTTCCTTAATACTTATATAAGTAATTGAACCTCTTATAAGGAGAATATACGTAGATATATAAATAATCTTCAAATAGTAGTTATTAATTAGCGTTAGTTTTAGTAGTTTTGAATTTGAAGTCGGGATAGCCTCGTTGATAAATTCCTAACGTTCGCTAAATACCTGGCTATTAACTTTAATATTAACCTTAAGGCCCGGGATAGCCCTTTTATACCTTAGTAAAAGCTAGTTCAACTTCTATTAATATAGAATAAAAGTAAATAAGTAATCCTTCCGAGCGCTAATAATAAAACCATAAGTTAATTCTACCAAAGCTATATATAAAAAGTATGGTCGTATCGGCGTTGAACTCGTTAATAAATTCTTGACGTTCCCTAAGTACAATTCTTGGTATACTTATTATTATCGTATCCAAGTATAGTTTAATTGCTAGTGTAAAAGTTGTAAGGTCGGGTGAGTTAATCCCTTTTATTATTAATTAATAATTAAATAGCTATAATAATATAGGACTTAATAACCTTTTCGGTTAAGGGCTAAACGGCTATATCGGCTAAAGTACTAGACGGCTATATCGGTTAAGGTGTTAGACGGCTATATCGGTCAAGGGCTAGACGGCTATATTACTAATAGCCTATTCGGCCTGAGAATTAATAATTAAACGGCTATATCTCGGGTCTTAGCGTTAGTTCTAAGTATAGCTTTACTACTAGTATAAACGTCGAAAGATCTATAATATTAATTATTTTTATTATATTGAACAATTTTATTACTAAATTACTTTTAGTTAAGAGATCTTATATTAATATACCTTTTAATTTAATTAAATTATAACCCTAAATAAGTCTAATCTTTTCGGTAGTTGTATTAATTCTTATAATAAATTTACCGAGGTATTAGTATTAATAATTATATAATTTTGTAGTCTTATTAGTAAACTAGCGGTAGTTAGGCTATTTGTAGGCGCTAGGGATAGTAAAACTATTTATTAAGTCCGTAAGGAATTTGTAATAGTTTATTATTTAAATTCTAGTAGGATTAGCCGTTTAATAATTCTATTAATATCGTTGAGAGTAATGTTATTAATAATACTACTATTACTATTACTACTAGTACTATTAAGAGTACTAGTTTTATTATCGGATTAGCTAAGGGTTAGCTAAATAGGATTTTGATAGCGTTTTTAATAATTCTCAAATTAAATTTGGAGAATAAAGCTAGAAGTTATTGGGGGGTTTAAATTTAAACTTTTATTTGAATAAATAAAAATATTTATCTGAAATTGGAAAGAAATTTATTAAATCGTTTAAAGAAATTTATAAAATCGTTAAAGGAAATTCGTCGGATTATTGAAAGAAGTTTATAAAATTATTAAGAGAAGGCTTATTATTTTGAGGGAAACGGGTTAATAAAGAAAGGAATAATAAATTAGAATAGGAATTAGAATAGGAATAAGAATAAGAATTGTGAATAGGAATAGGGAACGGGGATAAGGAACGGGAAAGGGAATTGAGAACGGGAAAGGGAAAGGGAAAGGAATAGGAATAATAAAAGGGAAAGGGAATAATACGCCTAATACCTATAAAAATAAAGATTGAAAATAGATTTAGTAACGAAGTAATTAAAAAGAGTTTAATTTACTTTATTTAACTACTAATTATTTAAGATCTCTATTATAGAACTTTTACTTATACTAGTGGTAAATTTACTTAGACCCTTATTTTATTAAGTCCGACCTTGGTTTTAATAAAGGTAAATTCGCCTAAGTTAAATTTACCCTTTTAGGAAAAAGTATAAGAGTAGTAAAGTTCTTTCTAATTTACTATTCTTTAGTAATAAAGCGAAGTTTTCTAATTTATTACTCTTTAATAATAAAATTAATTTTACTTCGGTAATTCTTTAGTAATAAAGTAGACTTCGCCTTAATAGCCTCTAAATTAATAGCTAGGCCGGGTGATAGTCGGGAGGCGGTAATAATTCGCCGGTACTTCTTTTCTTATAACGTATAGCCTATTATTATAATATTAATTATTTAAAGGACCGGTTTGGTGAAGTAATTTAAGGGATTAATTAATTAGTATTACTTAAATCGCACTTATAACCCCCCGCGGCTCGGATTTTAACCTTCGAGGGTACTATTCACCCGTAGGTAGTAGAACGACGCGGTATATTGGATTTATAATAGGATTTACGTATTTTAAAGGATTTACTATTATATAAATAATACCGGTTAATTGGCAAAGGGAACGCTAGATAAGAATGATGGATATATTTACTTTAGCTGCCTTATCGCGATAGCCTATATAATTCTATACTAATTTGCCTAGTAGTTATAGAAGGCGGGGTTGGCGCGGGCGGATTTAATCTATTTGGCAATTTCGGGAATACGGCTATTAGAGATAGACTAATTTTAAATTATCCTTTGTTGAATAATAGTGAGAATATAATAATTTAAGAAGAAGTAGTAATAGGGGTTTGGAGTTGTAAAATAAGTAAGCTTATAGGAAAGGTTAAAAGAGGGGAGGTTATAAGAAGGCGAGAATTGTAATTAGAGACGAGGGTCTCTATAAGATTCTAGAAGGCTAGTATATAGGAAGGGTGCGTTGTAAGCTATACCTAAATAGGCGAAGCTCCCGTTTTGGCAGGGCGTATAGATATTTTGTCGCTGTAAGACCGCTATAAAAATCCTTTTTATAGTGGTTTTAATGGCCTTCCTGTATTTGCCTATACGTTTGTCTATAGATTAATTAGGGTGGTTAGTGCGGGTACGGCTGGCTAGACTAGACTGGGCTCTAAGTTCGAGTTTAGAAGTTAGAATTTAAAATCGATTTTCGATTTCTCGACTTTTTATCGATTTTAATTTAATCATTTTCAAAATTTTCTCCTACTTATACCCTAAATCTAGTGTAGTAACCTTAATACTACTAAATCAATTGCGATTCTATTAATTGAAGATCGGTAAGAAACCCCTTAGATTATTCTATAGGAATCTTAATAATAATTAATAATAAATATAATATACTTTTGGTAATAAGCGGTACTAAACCTTTCCTCTAACGAATTAATTATATATTTCTATTATATTTTATACGTCGTATACTATATTTATTTAATATAATTTCACTTTAATACAATTACGATTTATTTATACCGATACCGCCGCCAATTCCCCTCGAGGCCGTTCCTTATAGCTTTATCTATTCGCACTTTGCCTATTATTTTATTCTTTACTTCCCGGTCCTAATAACCTAAAAACGCGCCATTAAATTAGAAATCCTAGGATTAGGTCTCGCTGTTATTAATATAGATTTTTATTAGTGCTGTAGGGGTATACGCCGGTTGAGCGGAAGGCGGGGCAAATTATATACTACCTCTTAAAGTAAATCGGTTAGTAGTATTAATTAAAAAGAAGGCCTTTTAGGACTTATTTATTAGAACGAATTATATAATTATAAGTTTGTACTACTATAAAATGAAGAGTTCTTTTATAATTAGGTTAGGTAAGTTCTTATATTTAATATTAATAAATTTAAATATTTTACTAATTTAATAACCGGTAATACTATACCCGTTTTTAATACGTTCCTATTCGAAATTATCGCGTTTAATACGACTATTAATTAGGGCTTAAGCGGCTTAAACTTATATTTTTATACTCTTAAAGATTATAGAGAATATATTTAAAGCCTCCCGGCGGGGGTTAAGCTTTTATTATTTAGTAGTATTAATACTAATAATATTATCGTCGTTATTATTATTATCTTCGTCTTCGTCCCTATCCTTACGCTTACTTATAATAGGATTAGTATTAAAGGTAACTATTCTACTATTAATAATAAATATAATTCCTTAGAATTCTTTATACAATTTAGCCTTAGGAAAGGGACGGTTTCTAAAGGGTTGAAATTTTATATTCGTCTATTATTTAAAATAATAAAGGGTTAGTTGAATTGTTTACTAATATAATTATATAGATATATATTAATATAGTATAAATAGTCCTAAGTATCGTCGTTTATAATATATTATAGATTAGAGGTATTTAATTCAATACTACCCCCCGATAAGGATCTTAAGCGCTAAAAGATTCGATACTTCTTCTTAAGGGTATTAATAATGTTCTTTAACTATTTAGTATTAAATTAAATCTTAAATTTAGGGTTAATCTTCTCAACCGCTTAGGTATATACTTGGGTTTTAAAGGTACTATTATAGTACAAATTAGATTTAACCGCCTTTAATATCTCTTCGAAGGCTATAATTTTAAGACTTAGAAAATAGTTAGACTTCTTACAACGCTTTTTATTACCGGCCGGGGTAAGGATAGGGTTAGTAAAAGGATTATTGTCGTTATTATCTTTAATATTATTTTTAACATTATCTTTAATATTATCCTCTTCGTTTAAAATATTAGGGGTTCGGGTATAAGAGTAATTCTTATTATTACTATTATTATCGACCTATTCGACCTTATATTCAACTTCGTTATCGACTTCGTTATCGACTTCGTTATCGACTTTATTATCGACCTTATATTCGACTTCGTTATCGATTTCTTCAACTTCCTCGATTTCCTCGACTTTATCCTCGATATTATCTTCGATTTTAATAACGTTTCGAATAAGTTTATTAACTTTAATAAAGTCCTCGTCGTTAGAGTCCGATTTATACTCTAAAATATTATCTTTGTAATAGTTTAGTTTAGCGTATATAATTTAAGAGCGAATTAGTTTGGAGCGGAAAATAAATTGTAATTAAAATTTAGGGGTAGTTTTGGCCTTAATACGGACCGGTATTTCCTTCTAGGAGTTAGAGTAATTTTTAACGGCGGTTTTAGGGGTAATTTTAAAAGTAGGCTTAATACGGACCGGTATTTCCTTTTAAAAATTAGAATAACCTTTAATAGCGGCTTTAGGGGTAGCCTTAATACGGATAGTTATTTCCTTTTAGGAATTGGAATAACTTTTAAGAGTAGAAGTAGAAGGGGGGGATTTCCTACTCCTATTTTTAGTAAGGCGGGGTATAAATATAGTATTAAGGGTATTAATAATATTAATAGTATTGGTTTGGGTAATAGAGGTTTATATATAGGAATAAAGAGGAGGAAAGTAATAAGAAGAAAGAATTAATAATCTATTTAATTAAATATCCCTACCTTATATATATATAATTATAATATTTAATTAGCTATTACTATAATTCTTCGGTAACTTATTCAATTTAATTAACGCAAACTTCTTAATTTACCCGGTATATTTATTTATATACTCGCTATAGCTATAGGCATATTAATTAAGACGAGTATATTAAAACGAAAGCGACCTCAATACTATACTAAGTATTACGACATCTATACCAAGATAAACCAATAATCTTTATAGTAATACGTTCATTAAAGTTATAAACTAATAATCTTTATAGCAATACGTTCGTTTAGATTGTAAAGCGGTATAGTTGTACTAACGAATACACGACTGTTATAGAGGGTCTTGGCGTATATTACAGTCGCATTACCGTATAGGGAGTGTAGCTGCGGGCTATATACGGTAATGCAAGGTTTCCCCTACCGTACTACAGCGGCACCGAACATAACCTGAGTTATCTACATCGCTAATCTCGAGCAACGATTGTGCCGATTGCTCTAGCAGCGGCTAGCCAAACAGCTCAAGCCCCTCAAGCAATAGCTCAAGTAACAGCTCGGGAAACTTCTCGGAATAGCCTGCTGGAATCGACGACGCGAATAATTCCTCAGACAGGCCCACGGGATAGCCTGATGGTATGAGGGACATGGATAGCCCGGAGGATACCTCAGCCGTTGGTTCGGGAAACACCAAGAACGAGAAGAAGAAGAAAGACGTTCCTTCCTCTCCTGATCGTGTGCTGGACTACAACGAGTAGTAGACCGTTTACAACTCGCGCCGTAGAAAGAAGAAGGCCTTCTCGGCGAATGCTTACCGTCGTTAACGGTTAGCATCTCACGTGCAGCCTTAGAAGTAGCCGGATACTAGTGGGTGACATTAATAAAGCCTTCCCATAACAAAGGGCGAGTTTAGAGAAGGATTATAGTAGTTTGGAATCGGCTTGCTTTTTAGAAGGGATTAGTATTAAAAGGAGTCGGGAAAAGACATTAATAAATAAGACATACGAGGAGTGGTACGTTAACGACTGTATGGTTATATTCGGTGCCGCTGTAGTACGGTAGGGGAAACCTTGCATTACCGTATATAGCCCGCAGCTGCACTCCCTATACAGTAATACGACTATAATATACGCTAAGACCCTCTATAATAGTCGTGTATTTATTAGTACAACTATACCGCCTTATAGTCTAAACGAACGTATTACTATAAAGATTACTAGTTTACAGCCTCAACGAACGCATTGCTGTAAAGATTACTACTTTACAGCCTAAACGAACGCATTGCTATAAAGATTATTGGTTTATAGCTTTAACGAACGTATTATTATAAAGATTATTAGTTTATCTTAGTATAGATATTATAATACTTAATATAATATTGAAGTCGCTTTCGTTTTAATATACTCGTCTTAATTAATATACCTATAGCTATAGCGAATATATAGATGAATATACCGGGCAAATTAAGAAGTCCGCGTTGATCAAATTAAATAAATTACCGAAGAACTATAGCAATAGCTAACTAAATATTGTAATCGTATATATATAAGGCGGGGATATCTAATTAAATAGACTATTAATTTTTTCTTCTTATTACTTTCCTCCTCTTTATTCCTATATATAAACCTCTATTACTTAAATTAGTATTATTAATACTATTAATACCCTTAATATTATATTTATACCCTACTTTACTAAAAGTAGGAATGGGAAATCCCCCCTTTCTACCTCTATTCCTAAAAGTTATTCCAATTCTTAAAAAGAAATAATTATTTATACTAAGGCTACCCCTAAAGCCGCTACTAAAAGTTATTCTAATTCTTAGAAAGAAATACTAGTCCGTATTAAGCCTACCCCTAAAACTACCCTTAAAGCCGCCGCTAAAAATCATTTCAATTCCTAAAAAAAAATATTAGTCCGTATTAAAATTAAAATTACCCTTAAATTTTAATTATAACCTATTCCCTACTTTAAGCCGACTCGCTCCTAAATTATATACGCTAAACCAAATTATTATAAAGATAATATTTTAGAATATAAATCGGACTTTAACGACGAGGATTTTATTAAAGTTAATAGGCCTATTCGAAACGTTATTAAGGTCGAAAATAATATCGAGGATAAAGTCGAAGAGGTCGAGGAGGTCGAGGAGGTCGATAACGAAGTCGATAACGAAATCGATAACGAAGTCGATAACGAAATCGATAACGAAGTCGAATATAAAGTCGAATAAGTCAATAATAATAGTAATAACGAGAACTACTCCTATGCCCGAACCCCTAATACTTTAAACGAGGAGGATAATATTAAAAATAATGTTAAAGATAATATTGAAAACAATATTAAAAACGACGATAATAATAACCCTTTTATTAACCTTGTCCTTATCCCGGCCGGTAATAGAAAGCGTTGTAAGAGGTCTAATTACCCTCTAAATTTTAAAATTATAGCCCTCGAAGAGATATTAAAAGTAGTTAAATTTAGTTTGCGCTATAATAGTACCTTTAAGACTTAAATATATATTTAAGCGGTTAAGAAGATTAACCTTAAATTTAGGACTTAATTTAATACTAAGTAATTGAAGAACGTTATTGAAGCGCAGCTGTTATAGTCTGGGAATGAAGTATTTACACGAAGTGAGCGAGTATAGCAGAGCTTCTTTATAATGGGGTGACCCCCCTGTAAGTTCTTCGTTCTGTGATTGGTCTGTTAAAACCGGAATCCTCAACTTGGATTGGTTAGAATTTTGGTGGCTTAGGTCCGTACTCGGGGGTCCCCGGGGGTGTCCCCCGGGCTTTATAACCCTAACCCTCTAAACCGGGGGTCTACGGGGGTGTCCCCCGGGTCTTATAGCCCTAACCCTCTTAAAAGGGGGTCTTAGGGGGCGAAGCCCCCTAGTAAAAGGAAAAAAATTGACTAAGTCTTTTTCCTATCTCTGCTTACCCTATACTTTCCTAAAATAGGAAAAAAAGCGAGGAGAAAATAAAGAAAGGAAGGAAGGAGAGAAAGAGTATAAGAGGGTAATAGTAAAAGAAAAAAAGAAAAAAAAAAAAAATTAAAAAAGAAAAAAAGAAAAAAAGAAAAAAAAGAAAAAAAGAAAAAAAAGAAAAAAAAAAAAAAAAAAAAAAAAAAAAAAAAAAAAAAAAAAAAAAAAAAAAAAAAAAAAAAAAAAAAAAAAAAAAAAAAAAAAAAAAAAAAAAAAAAAAAAAAAAAATATAATAAATAATAATAATAAATATAATAAAAGATTAAAAAAGTAAAAAGAAATAAAAGATAAATAATAGTTACTAGTTTTTAATTTAATTAAAAATTAGCATTTACGGAAAAGACTATAGATTTAAATACGTACTATACTACTAAATTTTTAATATTTATAAATTCGGAATCTAACTCTAAAACGCGACTAAATGCTTATATTTTAATAAATTAAAAATCTAGCCTTAAAACGCGACCAAATGCTTATACCTTAATAGATTAAAAATCCAGCCTTAAAACGCGACCAAATGCTTATACCTTAATAGATTAAGAATCTAGCCTTAAAACGCAACTAAATACTTATATTTTAATAGATTAAGAATCCAGCTTTAAATTTGCACTATGCGACCAAATTTTCAACGTTTGTAGATTGGGATCCTAGCTTTAAATTTGTACTATACGACCAAATTTTCAACGTTTACGGATTAGGATCCAGCCCTAGACCTATAACAGCTGCGCTTTAGTCTATTCTGCCGGGCGCCCCGGAAGACGATGTTTAATATTTTTAAGAGGAAGTATCGAATTTTTTAACGCTTAAGATCCTTATTAGGGGTTAGCGTTGAATTAAATACCTCTAATCTATAATATACTATAAATGACAATATTTAGGACTATTTATATTGTATTAATATATATTTATATAATTATATTAGTAAATAATTCAACTAACCTTTTATTATTTTAAATAATAGACGAATATAGAATTTCGACCCTTTAGAAACCGTCCTTTTCCTAAGGCTAAATTGTATAAAGAACTCTAGGGAATTATACCTACTACTAATAATAGAATAGTTATTTTTAGCGCTAATCCTATTACGGATAAGTATAAGGATAGGGACGAAGACGAAAATAACGATAATAATAATAATAATATTATTAGTACTAGTATTACTAAATAATAGAAGTTTAACCCCCGTTAGGAGGCCTTAGGTATACTTTTTATATTTTCTAAGAATATAGAAATATAGGCTTAAGCCGCCTAAGCCCTAATTAATAATCGTATTAAGTACGATAATTTCGAATAGGAGCGTATTAAAAACGGGTATAGTATCGCCGGTTATTAGATTAGTAAAACGTTTAAATTCGTTAATACTGAATATAAGAGTTTACCTAACCTAATTATAAGAGAGCTCTTCATTTTATAACGGTACGAGCCTATAATTATATAATTCGTTTTAATAAGTAAATCCTAAAGGGCCTTCTTTTTAACCGATATTATTAACCGATTTACTTCGGGAGGTAATATATAATTTGCCCCGCCCTCCGTTCAACCGACGCGTACCCTTATAATACCGATAGGAATTTATATTAATAATAGCGAAATTTAGTTTTAGGATTTCTAATTTAATAGCGCGTCCTTAGGTTATTAAAACCGGGAAGTAAGGAATAGGATAGTAGGCAAAGTGCAAACGGATAAAGCTACGAAGAATATATTCAAATAAGGGGAATCGGTAGTAGTATTAGTATAAATAAATAAATTGTAGTCGTATAGATATAAGGTTATATTAAATAAATACGGTATACGATATACGAAATACAATAGAAGTATATAATTAACTCGTTAGAAGAAAGGTTTAGTACTGCTTATTACTAAAGGTATATTATATTTATTATTAATTATTATTAGGATTCCTATAGAATAATCCAAAGGGTTTTTTACCGATCTTTAATTAATAGAATTGTAATTGATTTAGTAGTATTGAGGTTATTGTACTAGATTTAAGGTATAAGTAGGGGAAAATTTGAAAACGACTAAGTTAAAATCGATGAAAAGTCGAGAAATCGAAAATCGATTTTAGAATCTAACTTCCAAATTCGAATTCAAAGCCTAGCCTAGCCCAACCAGCCGTACCCGCACTAACTACCCCTAATTAATCTATATACTTTATCGAGTCTTATCGGTTGGCTAGATAAATATTTAAAGCGGGAACGTATAGGAAGGCCACTAAAACCACTATAAAAAAAGATTTTATAGTAGTCTTATAGTAGATAGAATATCCGTACGCCCTACTAAGACGGGAGCTTCGCCTATTTAAGTATAACTTGCGACGCGCCCTTCCTATAGGCATTAGCCGTTTAAAATCTTATAGAGGCCCGCCCTCGTCTCTAATTATAATTCTCACCTTCTTATAACCTCCTCTCTTTTAACCTCCTATACGCTTATTCACCTCACAACTCTAAACCCCTATTACTACTTCTTCTTAAATTATCGTATTTTTATTATTATTTAATAGAAGATAGTTTGAAGCTAGTCTATTTCTAATAACCGTATTCCCGAAATTATTAAATAAATTAAATCCGCCTACGCCAACCCCGCCTTTTACAACTACTAGGCAAATTGGTATAGAATTATATAGGCTATTGCGATAAGGCAATTAAAGTAAATATATTCTATATTTAGCGTTCTCTTTACTAATTAACCGGTATTATCTATATAATAATAAATCCTTTAAAATGCGTAAATCCTATTATAAATTTAGTATACCGCATCGTTCCACTACCTACGGGTGAATAGTGCCCTTAAGGGTTAAGATCCGAACCGCGGGGGGTTACGGGTACGATTTAAGTAATACTAATTAATTAATCCCTTAAATTACTTTACTAAACCGGTCCTTTAAATAATTAATATTATAATAATAGGCTATATATTATAAGAAAAGAGGTACCGGCGAATTATTACTACTTTTTAACCGTTGTCCGGCTTAATTATTAATTTAACTAGTTTAGAAGTTACCGAAGCGAAGTCTACTTTATTACTAAAGAACTACCGAAGTAAAATTAACTTTATTACTAAAAAGTAGTAGATTAGAGAGTTTCGTTTTATTATTAAAGAATAGTAGATTAGAGAAAACTTCGCTACTCTTATACCTTTTCCCGAAAGGGTAAACTTAATTTAGGCGAATTTATTTTTATTAAAACTAAGGTCGGATTTAATAAGATAAGGGCTTAGGTAAATTTATTACCGGTATAAATAAAAGCTCTACGATAGAGATTTTGAATAACCGGTAGTTAAATAAAGTAAATTAGACTCTTTTTAATTATTTTATTACTAGGTCTATTTTTAATCTTTACTTTTATAAGTATTAGGCGTATTATTCCTACTCCTTTTTATATTTTTATTCCCTTTTATTATTCCCTTTCCTTTCCCTTTCCCTTTCCCTTTCCTATTCCCTTTCCTATTCCCTATTCCCGTTCCTAATTCTTATTCTTATTCCTATTCTAATTTATTATTCCTTTCTTTACTAACCCGTTTCCCTCAAGATAATAAGCGTTCTCTTAATAATTTTATAAACTTTTTTCAATAATTTGACGAATTTCTTTTAACGATTTTATAAACTTTTTTAAACGATTTGACGAATTTCTTTCCAATTTTAGACGAACGTTTTTATTTATTTAAACGAAAATTTAAATTTAAACCCCCCAACAACCTCCAACTTCGTTTTCCAAATCTAATTTAAGAAATACTAAGAATATTATTAAAATCCTATCCGGCCAACCCTAACCAGCCCGATAACAAAACCGGCACTCCTAATAATACTACTAGTAGTAGTATTAGTAGTATTATTAATAACGCTACCCTTAACGATATTAATAGAATTATTAAGTGGTTAATCCTATTAGAATTTAAATAATAAGCTATTATAAATTCTTTACGGATTTAATAAATAGTTTTACTATCCTTAGCGCTTATAAATAGCCTAACTACTATTAATTTACTAATAAAACTATAAAATTATATAATTATTAATATTAATACTTCGGTGAGCTTATTATAAGAATTAATATAATTGCCGAAAAGATTAGACTTATTTAGAGTTATAATTTGACTAAATTGGAAAGTATATCAATATAGGATCTCCTAACCAAAAGTAATCTAGTAGTAAAACTGCTTAGTATAATAAAAATAATTAATATTACAGATCTTTCGACGTTTGTACTAGTAGTAAAACTATATTTAGAATTAATACTAAGACCCGAGATATAGCTATTTAACTATTAACTCTCAAGCCGAGTAAGCTATTAGTAATATAGCCGTATAGCCCTTAACCGATATAGCCGCCTAGTACTTTAATTAATATAGCCGTCTAGCCCTTAACCGAAAAGGCTATTAAATCCTATATTATTATAGCTATCTAACTATTAATTAATAACGAAAAAGATTAATTCACCTAACTTAATAGTTTTTACGCCAACGATCAAGCTATATTTAGATGCGATAATAACGAGTATACTAAGAACCGTATTCTATACCTTTTATATATAACTTTAGTAAAATTAATTCGTAGTTTTATTATTAGTATTCGGAAGGATTACTTATTTACTTTTATTCTATATCAATAGATATTGAACTAATTTTTATTAAGGTATAAAAGGGCTATCCCGGGCTTTAAAGTTAATATTAAAATTAACTTTAAAAATAATAACCTCCCCTAATCTACCGCTATATAGAGTACTCTAGGTCTTAGAAATTTCCCATTCTTTCCTAAACTTCTCCTTCTCTCCCGGACTTAGCAGCAAATTACTACTATTAACTAAGAAGATATCCAAGCCGAAAACCGCCTTAATTATTCTTAGAATTAAATAATCAAGCGCTATATAGACAATTTATAACCGCTAAAGTTAATGCCAATTAATAATTACTATTTGAAAATTATTTATATATCTACGTATACTCTCCTCGTAAGAAATTTAATTACTTATATAGGTATTAAAGAAATAATTATACGTATCGATCTCGATAGGTATTAATAGTAATAATCTCCTACTTAATTAATATTAAGAATAACTACTATTTTAAATAAAGCTATTAAATACCTCAAAGGTTATTAGAGGTTAGTTACCCGTTAAAGGTTAAACTAAGCTAGGTTTTCCGTTGGCGAGGATATTGTAGGCTCTATTAAGGAGTATATTAAGACTTTGGATAGTATTAATTATATTATTATATATTAGAGTTCAGTTCGTTAATTTAAACGAGGCTATTAAGTATATTAAATTATTAGGGGCTAATTACCTATTAAAGGTTAAACTAAAGTAAATTTATCCTCCTTCCCCCTTCCCCTTCCCCTTCCCCCTTCCCCTCCCCCTTCCCCCTTCCTAATTCCTATTCCTATTCCTAATTCCCAATTCCTATTCCTATTTCTATTCTTATTCCTATTCCTAATTTCTAATCCTAATTTCTAATCCCAATTCCTAATCCCATTCCTAACTCCTATTCCCCTTCCTATTCCCTCTATTATTTCCCTCTATTCCCCGTCCCTTTTCCCTTCGTTTCCCCTACTTTTTCCCTTTATTCTTAATCCTATTCCCTCTAATTTATTTACCCGTTCTTCTATTTTAACCTTTTACTAACGACGATAAGAATACCGATAATATTTAATTTTATTCCCTAAAACCAATTTAAGAAGTATTAAGAATACTATTAAAGTCCTATAAAGAACTTATCCGGCTAATTCTAACTAGCCCGATAATAAAACCGGCACTCCTAATAGTACTACTAATAGTAGTATTAGTAGTATTAACCCGCTTAATAGCCCGCTTAAGAATATTAATAATATTAATACCAAATTACCAATTACTAAGAATAAAATTTAGGATTCTTTAAGAGAATTAACTCGACCTTTCTTCTCCTATTTACACCCTCTTAGTAGAAAGGTATATTATAAGGAAAGTAAGTTCTTATAAAATAAATTATTAATTCTCCTACCTTAATAAGGTTATTATAAGAATTAATACGACTACTAAAAAGATTAGACCTATTTAGGGTTATAATTCCTAACCCGAATAGGCTATTTTAAATACTTCTAAATAATATTCAAATAACCGCCGGTTTTTCAACCGCTAATTTCTCAACCGCCAATTTCTCTTCCGTCAGAATAGGAATAGGGGTAATAAAATTCGAAAGGCTTACAAATACTTTACAAAATATAATACCGCTATCTATATTTTTATATAGTATTTTGTATTAAGCCGAATAAATCTAACCCCTAATCAATATAACCGCTTAATACTTTAGCTAATATAGCCGTCTAGCCCTTAACCGAAAAGGCTATTAAATCCTATATTATTATACCTCTCCTACTAATTCTTAATAAATTTATCAAACTTTACCTAACGACTAGCGATTAGCGAGTAATAGTATTAATAAATTTAATAACCAACGAACAACAATATTAGTAAACTTAGCAACTAATAAATAATAATACTATTAAATTTAGCGACTAAATAATTAAGAGAGACTAGGCATAAATATGAATATATAAAAGTATTTATTAAGAGCGCGTATTTAATTCTAAAATAATTATTCTCGGCCGGTTATTTAATAATAATTCGCCAAAGGTATTAGAGCGAGCGAAAATACTAGCGAGCAAACTCAACGACTAGTAAACTCGGCGATTAGCAAATTCGGCGATTAACGAACGAAGATATTAAGCGAACGAGAATATTAGCGAACGAGAATACTAGCGAGCGAGAATATTAGCGAATAAGAATATTATTGAGCGAGGATATTAAACGCTCTAGAGGAGGGTAGTTTTATACTACAAAGTGAATTTATTTCTAATAAACTATCTACTTCTACCCTCCCCCCCTAAATATAAACCTCTACCTAATTATATCCCTCCTCTACTCCTTAGGTTATACTTCTAAATTATAAGTCGTATATAAGACTAAAATTGCTAAAAAGTATTAGAATACTGTATTACCTCACTACCCGCGGGCAAATAGGGATATAATCCGAACCGAGGCGGGCAAATAAGTATAATACTATATATTACAAACTTAAGGATTCCCTTTCTATCCTTCTCCCTTTTATTCTTTCTTTTTCCCTATAATTAATATAATTATTAGTCTAAAATAAGATTTTAACCCGACGGAAGGGTAAATTAGTATTGTATTTTCTAACTTATTGCCTATAGGTAAATAGGTTATAATACTGGTAGAGGCGGGTAGATAACGCGTTCCCTATTTGGCTATAGGGAGAAAAGAGAAGAAAGAAAGGAAGTAGAAATTATACCTTATATATTATCTATACTTTGCTTATTAATTTACTTATATTTTATCCGTAATAGTATTGTAAAACCGTATTATTTAATTATAAATACTAAAAATGAATTCACCGTTACTAAAGTCGTTGCTTTATTAACCTTCGGGATATTCCTCTACCCTAATTATCGCTAATTTCTCCTAGATTTTAAACTCCTCTTTAAATTTATTTTCTAATTCGTTATACTCCTTAAAGAAGTTAAAGAGGCCAATTATAGCCAAAATAATTTCGTTTTAAATAGATATAGGATATTCCTATTAAAATTAATAAATATAGAATTTCCTAACTAATAAACCCTATACGTATTCAATCTTAATTCGAAGCGAATTATAGTATTTATTAAATAATTTTTTTTTATTTTTAAAAGAATTCTTGCCCTATTCCGGTATATAGTACCGAATATTCTAGTATAAGATTAGTATCCTCTTCAACGCCGGGTATCTAATATCCTCTAAATAAAACTATTTTTCGGGGATTTGGAAATTATTAGCTATAATATTATAGAAAACGTAGGTATTATTAATAAACCCTTCCTAACCTATACGTATATACGTAAAGCGCCTATTAGTATTAATAATACTTAATACGTTCTAAATAGCGAAGCCTTTATAAGTAATTTAAAGAAGTTTTTCTTTAGGAGAGACCTATACGGGAAATAACTTTCTATTTACTATACTAAGATATTTTTTAAAATACGGATAGAAATACTCTATTAATTCCAAAACGGTATACTAGACTTAGGGTTCCGGTTATCGAACGAAAGCCGATACTAGTTTAACGAAATATTTTAATATATTATAGAAAATTCTATATAATAAATTAGATTGATTAATAATATATACTATAGTATTAAGAAATATTAACCTATAAATAGTATTAGGATTATAATTATATATAATATTAACTACCCTTATAAATTACCTTTGGGATAGTAAATCTAGGCTAATAAATAGCCGCTAATAATTATTAATTTATTGCTTATTTATAAGACCGCTATTATTAATAAGCTAATTATAAAGGGCATCGAAGGTAGACCTATATATATAATATTACTAAAAAAAGAGATTATTTAAAAGGTTGAATTAGTATTGGTATTTCAAATCGGTAAAGGAAATATATTTAGTTTAGTGGAATTCCGCCCGTATATTATTTAACGAAATAAAATTATTTAAGACGAGTAAATATATAGCGGTAGTAGTACTTGAAGTAGTAAATTCGAATTATAAATATAATTTATCAAATTCGTTTACTTCCTCGGAATCCGCTATAGCGAAGATAATAATAGTAATAAAGATTATTAAGTAAATAAAGACGATAAAAGTAGAAGATAGAAGAAGGAGGACTTAATTGGACTAAGCGGAGCGAAGGTATTTAAATATTAATAGATCGGTATTCGAAAATGACTAATTTTACTAATAAACGTAAAAATTACTAAGTTTAATAAACTATACCTTAAGTACTATAAATATAGGGTATATACGCGCTAAAAATCTAGGTTTTAGTATATTTATATAGCCTTATATATAGGGTCTAGAACTATTAAAAATATTAAAAATCCGGCTATTTCAATAAGGAATCTAGGCCTCTGATTGGTCAGATGTATGTCTTGTATAGTTTTGGGGTAATGCAGCGACTTGCAGATTTTTATTGAAATCTAGCCGAATACAAAAAGTGTAGCTATAAGACTACACCTTATAGCCACCAAAACTGGGTTTCCCCTACCGTACTACAGCGGCACCGAACACAGCCTATGGGAGATAATTTACAAATAACCCAATGGACTACACTGTTCTAGTCTTAGGGAATATCCCATTATGCCTTCTAGCGATTTAGGTTGCAGATAAACCATATCTCAAATAGACAAGAGGGAAAGAGGACTCTTCAGAGTTTTGAGACCGTGCGTGATCACGCTTCGTCGTATTTTTCACGGGCTCCCCTCCACATGTAGGTACGGAAATGTACTATTTTCTGTTGGAGAAAAGGTGCATGCCTTAACATTTTCCACCTATATATGCATATATATATAAAGGGGTCTTCTTTTCCCCTCATTAATGGTAACCTGGGGGTTTATATCATCGTACTCACATGGTACGGTTGAATGTAAGCAAACACCATCTCTCAAAATAACCGTTCACTTCAAAATAACCGTTCAGCTCAGAATAACCGTTGCAGGCGGATCCCTGGGCTCTGATTGGCTAGCTGGAATCTGGGAATGGGTGCTCTTGCCTTTTTTTTCTACTCTAACGAAACTACTCCAAGGGTAAGGTAACCAAGACCTCGGTATCCTCCCAAGACCTCGTCGCTACCTTCCCAACTTAAGACTTCGTCGCCCGCCCAAGTGTTCGTCGCCCGCCCAAGTATTCGTCGCCCGCCCAAGTATTCGTCGCCCGCCCGCCCGCCCGCCCGCCCAAATCCAATCCACCAAGTTCACCATCACCACCTCGTATAGTCGTCGCCATCGCCGTCGTTATCGTTATCGCTATCGTTTCAATTGGGCCTTCATTATCAATGATGAAAATTAGCTGACGAATTGAAATGGGGATGCAGCCGTACCTAGTGATGATGGCCGTTGTCGTTGTCGTTGGTGGTGATGAAAAGGTTGAAGTTGGGAGAGTCGGGGAGTCGATGGGACTTTGGCATTTTAAACTCTATCTCTTTCTTTTGGCTTCGACGTCATTCTCCATCTCTTTTAAGTTAGCTTCGACGTCATTCTTTCTCATTACACCTTCCTAACCTTCTCTCTTTCATCGTCCCTTCCCAAAAGGGGAGTTTCTTCAACTCTCAAACTCCCGCCCAGCGCACATGGCGCCCCAATTTTCTTTTAGCCAATCAGAGCTTAGGAATCTAGTTGCAACGGTTATTCTGAACTGAACGGTTATTTTGAGGTGAACGGTTATATTAAAGACGATCGATCTCGCCGTTCTATAACGGTTTTTTTTGTGGTACGGTTTTCTCCCTCCCCAGATTCCCATTAATGCTTCTAGCGTTTCCTTCTTTCTTTCTAAGACTTCCTCGGCGGGCAGTGTCACTTTCCTCCGCGGGCAGTGTCACTGCCCGTATAGGGATTTAAACCCTAATATTCCTATACGGGCAGTGCCATAGTAATCCCTAACCTTGTAATACTTTTTATAGTGTTTAACGTTCTAGTAGTATTAATAGTCGATATCTCGTAATGACGTATTAGTGTTGAGGTTACTGTAGTAAACCGTATAAAGGAAATTCAACTATCTATATTCTAACTACCTATCTAAGCTCCCTTCTACTCTCCTAACTTCCTTTTTGAGGGTTTAATAGCCCTCCCGCTTCTAATTACCGCTATAGGTGCTGACGAACGTATTATAGTACGTTTCTTACGGGGAAGCTATTCGTTAGAACTTGAAGGGGTAAGGGGATCGCTTAAAGGAGCCGCTTAAATTGCTATAAGAACTCGAACTGCAATTACAATAGTAATAATCGAATTATCTAAAGCAAAAAGATTTAATAAAGAGGGTAATCCTTCTAGTACTTACACCTCAATGGCAAACCCTACAGTAGAAGCCTTACTATTACTCTCGCCAGTACTAACTTTATCGATTATCTCAAATTGGAATTACCACCGGCGGAGGGATAGTTTGAATATCTAACTACTCTTTACCCCCTTCTTTACACCCTTCTTTCTTACCTTCCCCTTCTCCTTCTCTTTCCCCTTCCCCTTCCCCTTCCCCTTCCCCTTCCCCTTCCCTTTCGTAGTATTAGGGACTTACTAGTCTTACGGTAACTCTACCGTATTATTCTTTAGCCGTCCCCTAGTTCTATCGGCAATCTTAAAGTCTTTAATACGTAAATAGGGATCACATTTACTCTAATAGAGGTATCGATCTATTAATTGAAAAAAGGGTAGAAGTAAAGAGGATATTACGTACTATAAATACCCGGATATAATAGCGATAGTGGACATCCTAGCGGCCTAATGTCACAGAGCTAGCCTATATTGTACGTGTTCGCTTACGTGCCTTATGCCAGCGTATAGCAGCTTCTGAGATTGCTATCGCACTGCCAGTTGACTAGCTATAGCGGCCCGCTAGGGACCTACATCGGGTCCACCGCTGGCCGCCCTTATAAGGCCAGTCTTCTAAGCACTCGTTTGTACTCTCCTCCTTTCTCCTTCGTACAATTACGTATAATTATATTTACTATTTACCCTTTGCCTGTAATAGTTAATTATACCTTTTAATTATTGCGTTTACAGCGTAAAACCTTTTTTTCGATTGATTTATCAATTGTACGCGTATAGGAATCGCCTCGTTAGTCGAGTCGTTGAGTTTAGTACTTTTAAATATCGATAAGTCGTAAAGTTGTAATAGTCCCCGGTCCCGCTCCCTTTTATTTAGTAAATAAGGGTAGGCATTCTTTATTTAAGGAATAAGAGCTTCGCTTTTACGCAATTACCCTTTTTCTACTCGTTCTTATATTTTATAATAAGAGTAGCGACCCCGTTACCTTTTCGCCCATTGGTAGTACCGGCGGCGATTTCCCTAGCGTTCCCTTAATTACGTCCTTTAATTTGAACGATATTTGTAAGGTATTTAATAAGTTTATTAGTATTTATAATATAACTATTTATTGTATTGCGCTTCTCGAGCTTCCCCCTTCCCCGGCCGTTAGCGACCTTATTACCGGTATTAAGGACGACGAAGAAAAGAAAGCCGTCCTCCGTAATTATTTCGCGTCCGTTATTATCCTTATTAGTAATTCCGCTTTTCGCTCGATTATTACCCCGCTCGGTCGCCTTTACTATACTTAATTCGCCTTCTACAATAACGTCGTTAGCGACTTCGAATATAGTAAAAAGGAGTTGAAGATTATTCGTATAATAATTAATAAGGCCTAAAATAATTTTAATTAGAAGAACTTCGACTACGTTAACTTCTTAACTATATATATTAACCTCTAAAAGTAGTACGGCGACCTTTTCGTAAACTATAATACCTTTAAAATTTATAGCGTTAATATTCGAATTCTCTACGACAATTTCGTTGTAGTAAATAAAGATAAAATATTATCTTTTAAGTAAACGGTAGAGAACCCGCCTATTTTTACTAGTAAAGAGAATATTAGTACCGTTTGTAAATGCGAAATCTTTAAGGCTTAGCGTTTCTGTATCTAGTCCTAGTAGAAGTACGACCCTTTGTTTTATATTAATGAAGACGTTAAAATTATTTGTACGGCTATATTACTAGGCTTAGAGATCTTTTCTAATATTTAAGACGACTTCAACGCTATTTAGATTGGCGGCGATAAGGATATTTAGCGTTGGAAGACTAGTACCGAATTTATAGAGTATTTCGTTACCCGCTTCTAGAATATTAACTTGAAGATAGACGCCGGCCGCTACTTAGAGGAGTTCTTTATAAAGAATACGTCTTTTACTAAATTCGAATTCGAGTTTACTAATTTTATAAATTTATATAGCCTCTCTAATACTATAAAAGTCTATTACTTACGTAATAAGATTAATAAACGGCTTTGTAATTCGTTTGCCTACTATAATCTTCTTAAGGCCAATAATTTTAAAAAATGGCTTACGATCTGTTGTACCGTCGCTAGTAACTTCGAGGATGCCGATTATCGTTATAAAATAAATACCTATATTCTAAGCACTAACCCTTTAAACCCCGGCGGTAGTAGTAGTAGTGGTAATACCTCTAGTAGTATTACTAGTTCCTATAATATTGATAATCTCCTTATTAGCTAAGGTAGTAATAAAATAGATCTCGACGCTATCGACTTCGCCGTCTTTATCTATAAAGACGTTTTCGATTAGCGTTCTCGCAATAGTTTTTACCGCCGTTGCGCTAAGCTTGGCTATATCGCCTACGAATATATTACTTTTATTAATTATAGTTCCTAAAGCCTTTAGTATAAGAAGGGCAAGAAGAATAAAGGTAAGGGTAAGGGTAAGAACTATTGTAGTTGCGGTAATTAGGAAGAAGTTTGTACCGCTAACGTTATATCCGCCGCCGCTATTATAATTATTATCGCCGAGCCCGTTATTAGTAGAGAATATTATAATAATTTAGAAAACAAGTAGCCTCTATACCTAATCGCGTATAGAGGCCTTATCGGTTATTATTATTTTAGAGACGAATTTTAGGCTCTTCTAAATTAGAGGTTTTAGAGGAGGTTAAAATTTAATCTTTAAATAGTTCTATTTCGCTAAATTTAATATTCTTATCTTTTTATATTATAATTAATTTGTATAAAGATTATTATATTTCTCTTATTAATATTAGTTATTCTGCTTTCGCCTTTATTAATTATTTATTTATTATTAAATATAATTTCCCTCGTTTTCGCCTCCTTCGGCTAAAGAAATTAATTCTTATTAATAGAGTAATTAAAGGTATTATTTTTAAAGGGGTAATAATTAAACTCTATATCGGTTATTATAATAAGACCCTTACCTTTTTAGTTTATAATATTTCTAAGAACTACTTAATTATTTTAGGCTTCCCGTAAATGCAATACTATAAGTCCGAAATCGACTACGAATATTGCGGGGTGTGTTTTAATAATTCTATTTATTGTAGTTATTATTTACCCTTAGATTTCTCTAGAGAGTAGACCGCGGCCCCTAGAGCTTTTATTAATAAAGTCTTTACGGCTTTTATTCGAAAGAAGGCTACCCCTTAACCGGCGTTTACTTTAGAACCCTTTCCCGTCCTTAAGACCGAGTTTATTTTAAAGCCCGCCGAATCCATTCTAAAGCTTGCTATTACTAAGCCTGCTCTAGAGCCCTCGGTTGTAGAATTATTTCTAATTATAATTAAGATCGACTTTAAAACCGGTTATTAAGCCGTCTTTGCCCCTGTTAAAATATTAATAGCTAGGAGAGCCGAATTAAAGATCGGTATTATCGGTATAGCTGCTCTCCTTATTAAAATTAAGAGCCCCGTACTCTACGAATTTTACGTCCGCCTTAATAGCCGGTGCGTTTCTATAGGTATAAAACGCCCTTACGCCCGTTATTGCCGCGATTTTAATTACGACTTTAATTCTAATAATATTCGAGAGTTCAATGCGGCTACTTTTAATTTCGTATGCGAGTCGTAGTAATTATAGCTGTATATTACGAGTTATATTTAAATCGAGAAATTAGTAGCCGTAACGGGAATTTAGAATATAGAATTGACTAAGGAGATAGTTAATAATATTATAGAGGGGAATAGTTAATAGTATAAGGAAAGTTTTCCCTTTATTCTTTACGATTTTATTAATAAAATAATTAGTATTTATGTATTAGAGGAGTCTTACGAGGTTACAATTTTAGCTAAGGCTATTTATTTTATTGGAAATTTCGAAGAAGACGTGTTATTATATAAGGAGACGATCCGACGAATATATTTAGCTAAGATTTTTGAGGAAAACGCGAAGAAGTTTTTCGATAAAGCCGATTGCTCTTTAAAGATTAAAGATAAGATTTTCGCGATTCTAAGGAAATTAGAGGGCTGCCGTTACGTCGACGAAGTAGTAGCCTTCTTCCCCTCTTTAGTAGATAAGGTTCTTCTATACCGTTCGTACGATTATAAGATCGAATTTAAATTGGGCGAGACGCCTTTTAATATACGATTGCGATAAATATTATTTATTGAGGCCGTTATAGTTAAAAAGTAAATTAACGATAATTTGAAGAAGAATTTTATCCGCCCGTTATAATTTATAGCCGCTTCGCCTATCCTATTAATTAAGAAGTTAGGTAGCGGTATTTATATTTGCGTAGATTATTACGGTATTAATAATATAATAATAAAGATTCGGTACCCGTTGCTATTAATTAAGGAGACCTTCAACGCTATTTGTAAGGTTAAGATCTTTATTAAATTCGATATTATTATAGTATTTAATAGGATATACGTTAAGGAAGGCTACGAGTAGTTAATAGCTTTTATTACCCGTTTTAGTCTCTATAAGTCTATTATATACCCATTCGGTTTATAGGGCGTATTGGGAATTTTTTAGAACTATATTAATAATGTATTGTACGATATCTTCGATATTTATACTATTACGTACTTCGATAACGTTTTGATTTACTCGGATAACGAAGAGGAGTACGAAAAGTACGTTAGGGAAGTCTTGCGGTAGATAATTAGGGTAGGTCTTTAGATTGATATTAATAAATACGAATTCTACATTACTTGTATAAGGTATTTAAGTTTTATTATTACCCTGGGAGGTTTCGAAATAGATCCCGAAAAAGTTTTTATAATTACGATTTGGGAAGTTCTAAATTCTAAGAGGGCGTTATAGCGCTTTTTAGGCTTCGCTAATTTCTATTATCACTTTATTAAATATTTTTCAATTATTACCGGCTTATTATACGAATTAATTAAAAAGATAGTTGTAAACTAGTATTAGACCGAGCAATACTAAAAATCTTTTAAGGCCTTTAAGAAGGCCTTTAGTAATAGCCCTATATTTCGTATTTACAATTAGTTTAAATAGACTATTATTAAAATAAATATTTTTAATTAGGTTTATAGCGGTATTTTATTATAATACGACGAAGAAGGTATTCTCCGCCTTATCGCTTACTTTAATTAACAACACTCTTTAACCAAGTATAATTACAATATTTATAATAAAGAATTATTCGCTATTATTAAAGCTTTAAAGGAGTGGTACTTCGAGTTAGAAGGAGTATAAAAATTCTTCGAAATTTTTATAAATTATAAAAATCTAAAGATTTTTACTATTAATAAATAATTTACCCCCTATTATATATAATAGTCCTAATTTCTCTCCCGGTTCAATTTTACAATTAAATATCGATTAGGCTCGCTATAAATACGCCCCGACGCCCTAAATAGGAAGCCAGAGGATTTACCTAAAAATATAATTAATAAGCGGTTATTAGTTAAGAATAAAATCTTATTCAATTATAATATCTTCGTTAATAGAATATTTATTTTAGAAAATAGAAGAGAGGAGGTCGATATTAGTATTAAATATATTTATAAATTAGAGGTTATAAATGAGAAATTTACTAATAATTTGGTTATAGAGAATTACGAAAAATTAATCTTCTTATAAAACGTCGTAACCTATTTATTAAACCCTAATTACAAAATATAATCTAAAGAAGTTAAAAACTATATAAAAAAAGTATCCTTTACTAAGTATAAAGCGATTTAAGGACGGGCGTACTATTATAATATTATTTTCGTCGACCCTATAGATATTAGGCTTTATTTCTAATTTTTTTATTATATTTACAATACGCCTTCGGCTAAATACCTAAGCCGTAAAAAAATTTATTCATTACTTTCGTAGTCTTTCTTTTAATTAAAAATATACACTACTATTAAAGTATATTATAGGGCCTATTTAATATATACAAAGTCTAAACTATTATAATACACCTTCTATAGTTTTTTAAAGCCCTTAGTAATACCGTTCGCAAATTGGAAAGATATTTTAGTCGACTACATTACGCCGCTAATACCTTATATCCGTCGAGGCTAGGAATTTAAATACATCGCCGTAGTAATTAATTAATTAATTAAAATACAATATTTTATCCCTACCGTTAGTCTTATAATTGAAGAATTAGTAAATCGTTTTATCGAAAAGGTTTATAGTATTTACAAATTGCCGGACTTTATTATTTTTAACTATAACTCTTAATTTATTTCCCAATTCTAAAGAACTTTATCGTCTTATTTAGAAATAGCTCTTAAGCCCTCCTCTACATTCTATTTAATTACTAACGGCTAAACCGAATATATTAACGTAGAAATAGAGAAATATTTTCATTTCTATATTAATTAGGCGTAAGATAATTAAGTAAATTAATTATTAATCGTAGAATTCGCTAATAATAACCTAATTTCCAAATCTATAAGAATATTCCTTTTTTTTACTAATTATAATTTTTACCCTTATATAAGCGTCGAACCGGCGAAACCCTACCCTCTAAATATATTAGTATAATAATAGACGGAATACTTCAAGGCTAACGAAATCGCTAACCGCTTTAAAGAGGTCTTAAATTACATTATAGACTAAGCTAAGCGAATTTAATAACGGTACGAAGATAACGCTAATATTCGACAATCGGACGCCTCGAAGTATAAAGCGGGAAATAAAATTTTATTTAATATAGAGAATTTCGAAACCGGCCGCCTATATACTAAATTTACGCCTTTATTTAAAAATCCCTTCGAAATCCTTAAAGCGGATAACTATAGAATTATACTTAAATTCCTAATTAATATAAAGTATAGTCTAACCTTTTATATTAATAAAGTAAAATTATAAAACGAGGTCGGCGTTCTAAAGTAGGCGCCCGTAAAGGAATAGGACGTTCGTACTAATTATAAACGGGTTATAAGGAGGATTAACGATAGGGAGGATTTAGTCGAATACGATTTCGAGAAGTTCGACGGCTATTAAAAGAATAAGAAAGGCTATTAGGAATATTACATCGTCTAAAGCCCCCCTTATAATCCATTATAGTAATTATATATTAATATAGCTATAGCCTCCAATAAAATACAAAAATTCTACAAAATATACTTAAACGAACTATACCCCCTAAATTAAGCGGCGGCGGAGAAGAAGCGGAAATAATTATTGAGGAAAGGAGGGCCGGCCGTAGAAACGGAAGCCCCGGTTAGAAAATATAGAGAATATAGAGGATTAAGAATAGAATAGGAGGTTTTAGCCTTGCAATAAAAATTACTACAACTTATAGTAGCAGCGGTTATAGAAGTATTTCGAAGGCGGACTATTCGTTTAATAGGGATTTCTATTATTTTATATAACTTTAATTAACTATATAACTTCTTTTAATCGGAGGAAGTATTATAGGGCTAGCCTATATTGTACGTGTTCGCTTACGTATTTTGTACTAGCGTATAATAATTTTTGAAATTATTATTACACTACTAATTAATTAACTATAGCGGCCCGCTAAGGACCTATATCGGGTCTACCGCTAGCCGCCCTTATAAGGCTAGTCTTCTAGGTACTCGTTTGCACTCTCCTCCTTTCTCCTTCGTACAATTACGTATAATTATATCTACTATCTACCCTTTGCCCGTGATACCTAATTGGTTTTCAATTTTAAATTTCATTAAGAATTTATAATAATAGGGGATACTATACTACTTTTAAATAGTATAATAATACTCCCCCAAATCCCGTGCTAGTCTTTTCCTTAAAACTATTCTAAATTAGGCAATACGTAATTGTAAAGTCACAATACGATAGGGTAAGAACACGTTCAATATACGATATTGGGTCTATTCTAAGAAGTAGACTTTAGCTTGGCTAGTAGAGAAATGTCCGGCTAGGCTCTGAAGGCTTTTATCCTTTGTGCGAGCCCTTAGTAGACCTAAGTAGGTCCGGGACTTCGGCGCCCAATTTCCGACTGTACGCTCTATATTCTATTATTATCGCCCGCTCTATTACTTATTATAATTGCCTATTATAACGCTCTACTCCTCAGGCCTAATTCCTAGGCCCTCTTATACAATAACTTTATAATTATTCCCCCCTTTAATAACTATAATCCCTTATAGCTTAATCGTATCTCCTAGCCTCTAAAGTATAGTTTAGGATATTTACTTTCTTTATTATTTAGTAGGGTAAATCCCTTATCGGCGATTATTCGCCTTTATTCGCTATAGTTTTACAAATATATTTATTATATTACGTTATTCCCCCCCCTAACGGCGTTTAGCCCTCTAAGTATTTACTTACTATAATTATTTATATTAGAAAATCTATTACTATATTAGCCCGGGTAATTACCCTTCGTTAATTTATTTACGTCTAATTTGCTTAATATACGTCCCTCCTTCTACAATTATCGCTAGAGGTTTTCGGTTCTTCTTTCTTTTATTAATTATAATAATATTATAGCAAATATTAACGTATAATTTATAATTATATAGGAATAATAGCCTAACGCCGACCCTATAGTACCCCTTAGTATAAATTTTCCAAAGATTACTAAATTCCCGATTATATAAATTGAATATATATTGCGTCAATATCCTTATAATATTATAAAGGGTTTCCCTTTTACTTAATTCCCTATAAGTATTTTCCTATCCGTCCTAATTATATTATTATAATATATTGGCGTTAATTCGCCTTTAGGATTACGAAAATATACTTTATAGTTAATATTTAACTACTATCTATTTAGACCTATTATTTCCCTATTATTAATAAATAGAGGATTTTAATATTTACTACGCCCGCTATTAAATATAGAAAAAAATTTATTAGCTTATAAATTACTTCCTATTCCTTAATTTATTTCTTCGGCTAACCTTCGCCGTTTAAATCCCCTACGAATATTTTAATCTATTTTAAACGTATTAATATTATATTTTAAATATTTTAAAGTATATTTAGTATAATATAAGTATTAACGCCGGTAACCTATTAGTTAAAGTAGGTATAGACGAATACGTCCGTTTAAATATTTTAAAAGCGAAATTCTTATTTATAACGTTTTATAGCCGCCTTTTAAAATTTTTAAAAGAATATACTACTCTTCGTAATAAGGACGCGACCCTAGGCCAAGTTATCGAAGAGGTATGTAGTCTTCAACGCGTAGTTGCTATTATTATTAATTTGGTTTATTTTGAATTGAACTTTGGTATAAATTTTAACCCTATATAATATATTAAAATAATAATTATTACCGCCGATTGCCTTTTAACTACCGAATAAGCGCCCGGCGCCTTATTCGCTATTAATATTACGTTTAATTAATTAATTGATTAGCGCTATTATAAATTTTCCTTTTATTAATATAAAAGTTAGTTAAAAGCGTAGAAAAAGGCTAGCGGCGTCCTATCGGCGTATAGTACTACCCGAATTTAAATTTATTTAAATTTAAATATTAGGGTAAAATTCTATTTTTCAAATCCTAATTTGTAGTATAATTATTATTTTTATATTATTTATTCGGCGGAATTCTATATATTAAACTGCTTATTACGCTTCGACGCCCAATTCTATTATTTAAGTAATAAGGACGACGACGGCTATAAGTCGCCGACTATCCGCCCTAATAATCCTTTATTATTTTTAGTTTATAATATTGAAGATTATTTTTAATATACTTTACCTATTCCGCCTTTTATTAGTAATAAAACAACGTATTACCGTCTATATCTAATTTATAGTAATACTACAATTCCTAAATAAGGCTTTTTTAACGACGATAAGGCGTTTTTAGGGGGCGGAAACTCCGACGTCGGCGAACCGGCGGATATTCCTAACCTTATCGAACCCGAGGGTAATAGTAGTACTAATATAATTAAATTTAAAAATATAAAATTCTTTAGCGGCAATAGTTCGGCTACTAATCCTATTTCTAATAATAATTCCGAAGGGTTTATAAATAATATAAATTTAAACACCCCGGTTTTTAGCGAAGGTCTAGTAATAGACGTATCCTCTTATTCGTCTTCCCCGAAATCTTTATCTCCGTTACTAAACGAATATAATACTATTCTAATTCTTAACTACAATTATCCTTCTATTTAATAGGGTAATAAAATCCCTATTATTAATAACTCTAATTCTATTTATCGCCTAAACGGAATCCTACTACTTCCTATTAATTATTCTCTTAATAGCAGTCGGCGTTTTTATTATTAAGAGCTTCCTACCGCTTCTACACCCCTATATTAATAGATTCGTACTTCCGAATCGCCGTTTAATCGGTTTGCGTTTAAATTTTCCCTTAATTTAAATTTTTTTACAGATTTAATTAATATTAAAATCTCCGCTAATTCGGAATACCCTTTTACCTTTAAAGAAAATACGATTTTTACCTCCATTTCTATTAATAACGATCCTAGCCTTAAAGAGGGTAGTTCTTCGCCTTTTTAATAGTGTAATTTATTTACTCCGAATTATTTTATCGATCGGCCTATAAATTATATCCTCTTTTCTCCTACGAATATTTAAACCCTTCTATTCGGTTAAGGCGGATTTAAAAACTTTATTTATACGCCGTTAGAAACCCTTTATAGGGCTTATAAATTTACCGATATTCCTTTGTAATATTTTAATCTATTTATTTATTTATATAAAATAGTTTTAATTAGGGATTTTAATACTCTACGCTTTTTAATAAAGGCTAATTAATCCTTAATATTTAAAGCCGAACCTCTCGCCGATCCTTTATATATTAATATACCTTTTATTTTAATTAATCCTATAGTAGAACTTTATCCTACTACCGATAGAATCCTTTCCACTAATACAATTCGTCGGTTTATTAATAATTTACTTACTATAGCTCTCCGCCGTTCTATTCTCTCCTTATTTCGGGATAAATTTATATTATTTATTAAAAATACCGGTTTTAAACCGGTTTATCTAATAATTCTTATTATAATTATTTTTATTAGTACTATATTAAAAAGCCTAATAATTATATATAGTAATCCTAAAGCAATTACTATTCGTATTAAATTACTTACGAAATTAATTAATAGGTCTACTATTAGTCTTTTTCCAACTGCTTTGCTCCCTCTAGTTCCTATAATTTCCGTTATTATAAGGCCTTCCTTAATCCTTTACTATTTTATAATTATTGAAAAAGATAAAAGTAAAGCGCTCCTATCGCCTATACTTATTAGGGACCTATTTCCTATTCGTCGTTAATTTATAATTGCGGTTAAAGGTAAAATTAATAAATTTATTTCCTACTTTTCCTAATATACTTCGAACGCTATTATTTTCGCCCGTAATACCTCTATTAATGTCTTTTCCCTTCCTTCTAAAAGGGGTAGCCCAATAGTTAAAACGGGTATTAGTAAATTCTTTCGCTCTCTTCTATTTAAGAAGGGCGGCGTTTATATATTAATTCTTAATATTTTAAAGCGTCCTTAAATCGGTTCTTCATCGGCTATTAAAAAAGGAAATACTAAAGTAGCCGAACCTACCCCTTATATAAATACTCGTTTAGAGCCCCTCTCAGATTTAATTATCGGCGGGCGTTCGCCTATAACTCCTTCGGCTATTTATTATTCGTTATATAAATATAATATTTCTAATTCTATAATAGCCTCCCCTAATCTAATTAAACAATATAAGTAAATCCGGCGCTTATATTTTAATACGTTCTTATTAATACTAGGCCTTAAGCCCTTTAATCGCCTATTCGGCGTTCCTTCGGCTATATTCGTTAGTTAAAATAGCCCCTAAGAATTATAGAATTCAATATTATTAAGAGATAGTCTTCGTTGTAAATAATTAATTTATTTATATTACTAATCTAATCGTCCTATTTCTTATAATGTTTTTGCCTAGTTTTCTAATATTTAGAAAACGCTTTCTACACGTTGTAGAAGTACTCTTCTAATTCTTAAATATTATATTCGACGGGTTAACCCGTTTATTTAATTAAGAATTTCTATTCTATTCCTTTTCTTTTATATTCTACTACCTCCTTTACCTCTTATTCTTTTTATTTATCCGCTAATTCTAATAACAGTATATCTTCGGCGATTTTATTCCTTATTTTCTAGGGTTCGAATAAATTTATAAGGAAAATATTATATATCCGGCTATACTATATAAGTAAAATAATTTAGTATATTTAAGAATTAATCTTCTTAATAACTTTTATTTTAATAAACGTAGGGGCTAGTTTATAGTTTTTAAAATGGAAATTCTTTGTAAATAATCCTACTAAATCTCTAAATCGGAATTCTATCGGCGTATGCCGTTTATTATATCCCTTCTATTAAATTTAGACGGCCTATTCCTAATAGTATTTTATAGATTTATGTATTAATTCTATTTTCTAGAATTTATCTTTTACTCTTTAGACCTGTAATTCGTTATGGCCTTCTACGTATTCGATTATACGAGGGTAATATCCGAATAGGGCTTCGAACGGCGAGATTTTAATAATAAAGTATATTAAATTATTATAGGCGAATTCTACTTCTTGCAATTTGCGGTACTATAATAGTAGATTTCCTTTTAAGGCGTTAATACGAAGGATTTTTTTTAGAATTTAATAAAAACGTTCGGTTTAATTATTTATTTATAAATAGAAGGCGGTAAATAGCCGATGTAAGATATTTTAAGTCTTAGTAAATTCTTTTTAAAATTCGCTCGTAAATAATTTATTTTAATTATTAATAATCCCTAAAGGGGAACCGAAACAGTATTTGATATATTTATAAAGGAGGTTAGCTATTATTATTATATTTAGGGTTTTAATTATTAAAATAAAGAATCCTATTTTTATAAACCGATTAATAATAATAAGGACGGCGTTATATATTTTATTATTGAATTCTTAATTCGGCGGTAGGCCGGTAATAAAATCGATATTAATTTCCTAGAAGGGTTGTTTTAGTAGGAATAAGGATTAGAAGTCTCTGTAGGGCCTATATTTAAAGCGTTAAATACCCTAATATAACTTATATCGAATAATGTATTCCTTTATATTTATTGCGAAGTTCTCCTAATAGAACTTCCTTTTAATTAATTCTAAAGTCTTAGGAATACTTATATAACCGGCCTTTAGATTATTGTAATAGATATATAGAATTTCCTTACGTAGTAATCCTTTATTAAGGATTATTAATTATTCTTTAAAATAAAGAACCCTTTAGTCGTTTAATTCGTATCTTCTAATTATAAAACTTTTAGCTCGTACGGTCGTTACTAAATCGGCAATATTAGAATCCCTAGGCTAGAACTCCTTTACTATAATATAAAATTCTTAATTTGCTTTTAATATAAAGGGTAGTTCTCTATATACTAATTTGCGAACGATCTTCTTTAGAATAGTTTAAGGAAAAAGATTATCCTTAGAGTCGGTAATAAATATTCCCCGATCCGTCGCCAATTTAATAATTCTCTTAATTTATTTAATAAATATATATGTTACCGATTTCTCGTTATATTAGTACTTTATTTTAGAATTAAATTAATTTCTATAGGATACCGATAATTATTAAATTAAGCCGAACTTCTTCTAAAGGGTTAGTAGAATATCGCCGTATTCTATCTCCCCCTTTATATAGTTTAGCTTCTTAAATAGACCGTTTATAGGATTTATAGCGTTTAGCCAATATTCTATATCGAAGTTAAATTATAATAAGTAATATATTTATCGTATTAATTTCCTATAGAAATCCTTCGCCGGGGATTTTATAATTTCTATTAAGGCTTAATAGTTTGTATAGACTAAGAACTTTTTAGGGAGGCCCTTTAAATACTAGTTCTAATACTCTAAGTTAGTTATAATAGTAAAGAGTTCTTACTATTCTATATATTAGTACTATTCGGTATTTATTAATTTCCTTAAGAAGAACGCAATTAGATATTATTAATCGCCGATCTTTTAGGATAGGATACCGGAAATAGCTTTAACCGAAGCGTTTATCTCTATTCTTATTTCGTAGGAATAGTCCTAATAGTAGAAAATAGGCGCCGATACGAAGGCGTCCTTTAATATTTAAAATGTCTTATCGGCCTCCTCTAATTATTCGAATAGTCTAATCTTCTTTCTATTTTTATTCCCCTTTAATAAATTAGTAAGGGGGGCTACTAATTTCGAAAACTTATAAATAAAACGCCGGTAGAAATTAGCAAATTTAAAGAATATTTAAATATTATAGTATAATTTTAATACTAATTATTCTTTAATTATAATAATTCGGATTAGGTCTATTATAATCCCCTCTATTATTATTTAGTAGCCGAGGAAGTCGACGTACTCCTTATAGAATTTGTACTTCGAAAATTTAGTGTATAATTCGGCGTCCTTTAACCGTTTAAAAATAAATTTTAAATATTTATTGTATTCCTCCTTAATTTAAGAGTAAATTAAAATATCGTCGAAATATATAATATAAATATAGTTTACTAATCTTATTAAAGCTTTATATATATATGTTTAGAATGTTATAGGAGTGTTAGTTAATCTAAATAATATTATTGTATATTCGAAATAGCTATATTTAATTCTAAATATAATTTTCTATTAGTCTCCCTCTTTAATTCGGATATAATAATATATTTCCCGGAAATCTACTTTAGAGAAGACTTTAGCGCCTAATAACCGATTTATTAATTCCCCGATTAAAGGTAAAGGGTATTAATTCTTAATTATTATTTTATTTAGGTTATAATAGTCTATATATAAATATAAAGAATTATTTTTCTTAAGTACGAATAGAATGGGTAACCCTATTAGATTTTCGGAGGGTTTAATCTTCTTTATACGTAGGTTTTCCTTTAAGTAATTTTATAAAATATTTAATTATATTTTAGAAAGCGGGTATATCGACTTTGCCGGTACCTTTTCGCCTTCTATAGTTTTAATTTTATATTCGGCGTTGGGAAAGGTCGGTAACGATTTAATACCCGCTTCCGAAAAATAAGATTTATACCCTTCTAAAGCGGGTAGAATAGTCGTTATCCCGTTGACGTCGTCCTCTTCCTTATCTATATTTTTAATAGTAGGCTTTATAAGGTTATAAACGGATATAATATTTATAATAAAAGCTCGATCGCTATATATTAATCTACGTATAAAAGTCTTTAAGTTTATAATATAAAGTCTATTAAATTCAAATCTATTAATACGTATATATATAATAATACTTTCCGAGCCTATACCTAATATTAATAATAATAGTAGTAATATTCTAATGTTTCTACGGATTATATAGAAAAGTTAGGTCGTTTCCCGCTCTTAACCTTTTCTATCCTTTATTTAAAAAGTAATTTCGAATACTCTATAATATTTTATTTCTATACCGTTCGTATTTATTAATATAAGTACGACTATTGTTATTATTTATTTTAATTTATACCTTTTTACGAAATTCTTATAAATTGTATTGACTTCGGCTCCTATATTTAAGTTTATTCCGATATTTAATCGGCGACCCTTCGGCGAAGTAATTATTATTATTATTTTAGCCGGACTATTTCTTCCAGCCGTCCTAAATCCTTTAATTACTATAAATAATAGTTTATTTATAAGGTTTAGTCTTTTAATAACTCCTTGGAGTCGGAAATATATTCCGAAATACAGTTATTATTTCTAAATTCCTTAGAATTAGGGCTGCTAGTAATATTCTAAATACGAACTCTATTGTAAAACTTATTACCCAATTTGTAATATCCCTCCGTTTTGGCTTTTTTAGGATAATTTTTAATTAAATATCCTTTTTCTTTATAATTATAATATTTAAGACCTATTCCCTTAGAATTTACCTCCATCCAGTCGGCGGACCGGTTACGCTTTTAGTTATTATAGAAATTATTATAGGGTTTATTAGAGCGATCTTTAAAGTATTCCGACTATTCGCCGTTAAAATTGTTTTACGATTTTTAAAACGGTTAGGACTCTTTATATTTAGGTAAATCTCCTCTATGCGAATTCTTTTTATAAGCCTTTAATTACTAATTTAATACTATTTAAATTATATTTTAAACATTTTAAATAATAATTCCTATATCCTAGAAGTATTAATATATATCCTTCCTTAACTAGAAGAAGAAATTGTAAGCCTAAATTACACTACTAACGATTAATCGGCCTAAATATTAGTAATTGGCTTAATATTATTCCTATATAGTCTATAGGTCTTTGTTTTCGTATTAAAATATCCGGAAAAAATTCTCCTTAATTTCTAATTCGTAGAATTCGGGCGCAATATATTTTTTGTAGACGAATTATAGGAATTCGTTTTAAATTCCGTCTTACTTCCGGCCGGCGTCGTCGGTAAATATACCGGCGAACGTTCACTAAGAAATAGTAATCCTATTATTAACTTTAATAAATACTTAAAGAATTCGTTTGAAATTCGTAGCGGATTTATAAGTTCGATTATTTACTTCTAAACTTTCAATCTAATCTTCAATATCGGTATTCATATTATTTATTTACAATTTATATACGTTATAAGTAGGCGGCCGGAAATTTTAGAGGTAATTTATAGGTTTACTACCCTATTTCTGCCTAATTATATTTATTATAGCGGCGTATAATTTAAAAATTATTTCTAAGAATTAAAGGGTTATTTCTTCGATTAACGGGTTATTCTTTTTCGTATATAATCGTTATCCGTATAAATATTTCAAACGCTTCTAATCGGCTTTCGAATACCGAAGCGGAGGACTAATAGAGTATTACGAATTTTCCGACGAAGAATATTACGAATCCTCCGAAGAAGAATTAAATAGGTTAAATTTAAATAAATCTATAGAACGAAACCTAAATCGGCGGCCTATCGGCTCGGACCTTCTTATAGGGGATTAGGAATTTCTATAGCGGTATATTAGGGTAATCGAATACTAACGACGTATTAGGGTAATCGAACGCTAGTAAACGGTATATTTATTTCAGCGCTTCGGAGAATACTCTCTATATTAGTACGGGCTATACGAGTAATAGGCGCGAAACGTACGCGAATTCTTAGTAAAATAGCGCTCGGGCTTTTTAGTTTACGACGTTCCCCGCGAAATTCCGCATAAAGAAACCCCTTCGAATTTAGACGAAGATTAGTCTTAATTACGATTATTATTAGCGAATGTATTAGTAATATTAGTAGAAAATTCCTCGGTTTGTATAGTTAGAGGGGTATTCCCGTCGGTTGAATGCCTATTGGCGTTTTTACGACTTTAAGTTTTGTCGACGTTAGCGGTACTTTAAACCGGTTCGGTATTAATAGCGTCTCCGCCCGATTATTCTAAAGTACTCTATTCGGATATAAGTATTTCCGGTATTATTTTACGTTTTAAAGAGCGGTTTCGGTAGTATATAGCCGTACTTTTAGTATAAGTATTTTTCTTTCGGGTATTAACTATATTTCTAACCTTTGTAGATAAATATTTTAGAGGCTAAAGAATTATAAAGTTATAGTATAATAGGGTAAGAATACGTTCAATATATAATATTAGGTCTATTCTAAGAAGTAGATTTTAGTTTGGCTGGTAGAGAAATATCCGGCTAGGCTTTGAAGGCTTTTATCCTTTATACGAACCCTTAATAGACCTAAATAGGTCCGGGACTTCGGCGCCCGGTCTCCGACCGTATGCTCTATATTCTATTGTTATCGCCCGTTCTATTGCTTATTATAACTGCCTGTTATGACGCTCCGCTCCTCGGGCCTGGTTCCCAGGCCCTCTTACACAATAACCTTACAGTAATTAATAACGAATAAAATTAAGACTACGATATATAACCTATTAGGGTAAATTTCCTAATACTTCTATTCCTAACCTAGTAAATTCGCCTTATATCTTTACGTCTTAATTAGTAATACCCTTAGCCTATTAATTACATTCCCTTTCAACTATAGTGTAAATAGAGGAGATTAACGTAAAGAGATCTATCTTCCCGTTAACTAAGAATCCCTTTATCCGGTAATTAGTCGACTCGTTAGAGGATATAACTATTAACCCAAAGTTATAGTACTAGTAGGTATAGCAACGCGCCTACTAGTAGCGGTATAATATATACGTATCCTCCAAGTATAGTAATATCTTCTATTAATTAGTAAAGTCTATAATCAATTACTTCTATCGCTATATAAATATAGCCTCGTCAGGTGCAAAGACCACCGTCTTCCAAAGTTCAAAAAGACTACGATAAGTTTACTTAACGGCCTTCTAATTAGAGCTTGGGGTTCTAGCCACTTAGGAGCTTAGGGTTTTAACCACTATTTATAAAATTGTCTTATTAGCCTAATTGAGAGTAACGGGCTCTTACTCGTCCCTACTACTAGAATCGCTATCCTCGCCGTCGGCCCGCTTCTACTTCTTCTTTACCTACAATAAAACATTACGGTTAATATAAAATACATAAATCTATTATTAGGCGTTAGGGAATACCGTTACCAGAGCCGTCTTCAATTAATTGTCAAAATCTATAATAATAACCTCTAGTTTAACTGCCCTCGCTTTAATATATAATTTTTCAAAAGTACCAACTAGCCAAGTAAAGCTATCAACTCTCTTATTATCAATTAGACCGAACGCGGTAGAATAAATAAAATTGGTATTTATTATACCAGTAACGATAGTAAGGGGGTAACTATATTTAAATACAATATATAAATTAATAAAATTAAGTAAGGAGGAGTAAATAGTTATACCGGTTAATTTTATAAGTATTATCTATACCCAAGCACTCTAGGTAATTCCGCTATTACTCCAAACAGAACTTCCAAGACTATATAATACTAAGCAGACGGTTGGGGTCGTCTTTAGCCTACTTAATAACGTAGGCAACGCCTATCTCGTCAAACTACTTAAAAATAGTAGCGGTAGCCTTATAATTATAGCGTTGTAATTTCTTAATACATTAGCGCTAGTTATCGATATCCTTATATATAAAAATAGTAATTTTAAACTCACATTTAATAATAGCCAAAATATCTCGTAGTTTGATACCGGGTTAGTAAGACAAGGCGGCTACTCTTCTATATACCTTATCAATCCTTTTACGGAATTGTAAATAAGCAAAATCGTATAAAAAGCCACAGTAGTTGTAAGAATAATATTTAAAATCAATAGACGGCTAGTAAATCTATTACTAATTATTCTTCTAGAGGGCAATTACTACCCCAGACCATTAGCAACTACATTTACGACTTCTAGTCTTTCTAAGCTTAGTAGTAGAGGGACGAGGCTGGCTATAGCGGTTACACTTCAAACGGTAATACGTTAACTAATTATTCCAATAATTTACAGCCTATATACGGTTAAAAGCCATACTATAACAGCGTCCCTATACGTTAAGGACATCTTATATAACTTATATAGACGGGAGGGGGTTAGGTATAATATCTTCAATTATTAGGTTAGGTATATCCTCTTCGTTATAGGTAGAGCTCTCCCCTTCGTCGTCCTTAGAACCCAGAGAACTATTATTACTAGAAGTAAATAGATTATCGTACTAAGCAGAAGTAGGGGTAAGCGCAATTACAGCGGGAGCGGGAGCAGGAGCGGGAGCGGGAGCGGGAGAGGGAGCGGAAGAGGTCGGTGCAAGTTCGTTATTACTAGAACTATAATACGAATTGGAATCGCTGCTAATATCGATAGCGGACATACTGTAATAAAAAAAAAGGTTAATAGATAAATAGCTATACTGCGACGAGTATATTAACGTTAAAATTTTGTTAATACGATTAGTTTTGGTAAAATTATAGTGGTTGTGTAGTTGGGTTTACACAGGGTTGCTAATCTCGCACGTTTGCGTTGACCGTACAAAATCGCGCAGTTGTGGACTCACGATAGTTGTAACGCTCAAATCGATAAGTGCAACGTGTTAAGTTACAAACAGTTCAAACAGTTCATCAGGGTTAGGGATTACTATGGCACTGCCCGCGTAGGAATCTCAGGGTTTAAATCCCTATACGGGCAGTGACACTGCCCGCGGAGGAAAGTGACACTGCCCGCCGAGGGACTCTCTTCTTTCTTTCTTCTCCTTAACTCAATCAATCATCTTATTCACCACTCTCTCGTACCATCGTGTTTACCACCACTCGGCACATCTCGATATTTTCCCCCACCGCCGGCTTGCAGCTGGCAGAACGGGTACTCCCGCCCACAGGCGCCGCTTCAAGGTGTCGGACATGGACGGTATGCACTTTCAAATATTCCTGCATGCATATCGACCCAAACACGCTTCCTCCGCTCTTGTATCTAGCTAACTATATAAGGATGGGCCCTACTGCCCATTCCTTCCTTTTTCTTTTTCTTCTCTTTAACCAATTCAAGCATTCTCAACCTTTCTCGTCTACCCTCGTGTTATCGTGCACTCAGTAGATCTCGACATAAGGAACCGGCAAAGCACAGTGAATGGAGTTCAGTTTTCGCTTGTGGGAGCTTCAGGTTGGCAAAACTTCTGGGATGGAATCTAAAGTCAGCTGCCGTACTCATGCACCTGGTCTTTCAGAATTCAGGCCTGCCCTCTTTTCCTCTCCTCAACGCAAATCTGTACAATCGATCTCCTCGCCAGTCTGATTATAACCAGCAACCGCGCTTTCTATCGTCAATCCGCCGTCCACAACCTCCTCGCCATCTTCCCACTACCTTACCAATCGCCGTCCTGCAAGTACTGCTTTGCTGCCAATTCCTTCGGCAACTCTTTAGACCCTTCGGACTTTCACGGGTTTCGCATTCTCACCGTCGTTGAAACCAAGAATATCGTCACACACGACGTGTTGAAAAAGCCTCCTCTCCTGATCTGTGAGTGCTGCCCGCCAATGTCTACCCCGCTAGCTTGCTAATCCGTCAGCAAAAGAATTGTCTCTTCTTCACTATAGCATCAAGATCCCGTCAGCGTCGCTGCTCTTCGGCGCTTTCCTTCCACCCCGAACCTGAGACAGATCCTGTCAAGTTCCAACCGCCGACCAACATCGACCTTCGCTCGAGACCTCGACAAGCCTCTTCGCGGCTGATTATATATCCTTCCTTGGTTCGACTGACGATAATAAAGAAGACGGAGAAAAGGAGTTGAGAGGGGAAGGACAGCGTATTTTATAAGAGTATCCTGGGAGAAAAAAAAAGAATATTCAGCGCAATAAACCGCGGAGTGAATGGATGTAACCGCAAAGGTTTTTAGTAAAGGGATCTACAGCAGTCGACACTGATCCGCATCTCACACAACCTCAATCCTCGTCCCTCAAAATGTCGTCAATACAGCCGGCCGGAAAAGAGGTCGACAAATACCTCTACGAACCTCCCTACGTATCTACCCTTCAAGACCTCAAGGACGTATACAACAAGGTCAAAGACACAATCATAGTATCGATCGACTTTGAGTGTGTTGACCACATTCCCGACTTCGACGCATCGTACTACGAGCGGCTGTCCGAAGTCGGTATTGCCTGGTATGACCCCCGAGACGATCCGTCGCGCAGGTTCAGCGCCGAAAAAGCGCTCCCCACAATCCGCTCCGTACATTGCATTATGCGCAAGTACAGGAACTTTACCGCCGACAGTTGCTTCGCATCGTGGCACACGGACGAGTGGTCAGACAAGCCCCACAAGGCAATGCCATACAGCTGCTACTTTGCCAAGAGTTATTTCTGCAACAGGGAGAAAGCAATGGACATAATTGCGGACAAGATGAAGTGGTTTTCAACGAAGCGTCTGTCCCGAAGCGAAGCGGCGGCGGGCAAGAAACGAAGAGTCATCGTTCTGTACTGGGACGCAAGACTGGAGACCTCCGTCTTCCGCGAGGCCGGCGTCGACATCGGCGCACATGGCGCAGAGCAGTGGGACTTCCAACTCCTCAGTCTTTTCTGCACACGTTTTCGAAAACAGAGAAACAAGGCAGAGGAAATGCTCTACTCGCTCGGCGTCTCGTTCTTGTCCTCCTCCTCCGACCTCAAAGGCAAGCGTTTCGCCTGGCACAATGCGACCAATGACTGTTGGGCAACGGTGGCTGGGTTTCTCCAGGTTCTTTCCATGGCTAGACAGACATGGAAATGGAAGCGCTGGGTGGAAGAGGAAAAGCCGGAGGACGAATACGAAACAATCTCGTGGACCGATTCGAGGGAGAGGCGGGAAGGAGTAGACCTCGAAGCTCTTGATATGAGCTGGCTGGACTCGAGGAAATTTAACAGGAACGATGGGTTATCTCCGCCGCCTGAGAAGTGGCCGAAGGATCCCAGTAGGCGCAAAAGGAACAAAGGAGATACTCAGGAACAAGAGGTCGACTGTCTTCGTGAGGATGCGACGATCAATCAGCCGGAGATCGGCATGCTGACATTCGAAGAACAGTCCTGGGCCGTGGAGACAACAGAAGGAGATAGTCGTGAACAAACGTCCAAGTCGCGGCGGCGGCGCCGCCGCCATCGTAAACCAGCTAGCTGCTCAGTTGAGGTCGCTTGATTACGCTGGCGAAGGTCCGGCACAAACTTCCTCTGGCGGGAGCGGACAATCGATACGCCTTTGGCAAAAACAGAACATCCCGTGGATGTTGGGTAAGTTAATTGCCTATTGAGTCCCTCGCGATCCATCCGTATGAATTTCAAGGACGTTGAATCAACACCGACAAGAAGACTCTACCGGACAATAGCACAAATCGATGAGAGCAACAAAAAGCACGAACACTGGTCGCGTGCCCAAAGCAAGAAATCTAAGTGCAACTTGCGCAATCAACAATTGAGTCCAGCACTGGCCAGGGCTTCCTCACGGAGCGTCTTTTCCTTGGTGTCCTCCTCGTTAGTATGGGGACCACACTGTCACCATCTCCCAGCAACGCTGATTGCCTCTTTTCTGCTTTTCTGCTTTCTTTCCTTGCTTCGAATTCTGAGAATTTTCATTGCCTCATTCGATATTGCTGTGTCGATCCAAGACCTGTCAGTTGAGGGACGGTAGTTTTGAGAGAATTCGGCTCCGAATGTCGTCAGATTCGGGGGGCAGAATGACTCGGTAATACCAGCCTAGAGGTGGAGATAATGTACTTATCGGAGGGGAAAACAATTAGATTGCCTTTTGCCGCCAATTGCACTCAATCCTTGTTTTTTGACTGTGACACTTGCTGTGATTTCGTCGAGTGTCCTCAGAGTGTCATCGTGACATCGTCTCTGGTGAGCCTATACTGAACCCTAACCCTTGAAGTAAATGGCCCACGACCATCAACATCGAGGTGCTCGTTCGTGGGCATGAAGCGGCATATGTCTCCTGATATATATGACCGCTTATCCTCCGCTCGCAGACTCTGAAATGCCTCCGGTCCAATTGGTCCTTTCGGCAACATCATGTTGAGATTTTTTAAGCCACGCATGGCAACCGTTCTGACATAATGTTGTCAGCACTAGCAGAGCGTGTACCTTGCTTACGAGGCATCGTACACTAGTAGGGTGTCAGCAAAGCTCGGTCCACGGAAGCGTAGTGGCCGCTCCGGTCGCATCATCATTGGCGAGATATCGAAATGGCAGGATTTGTGGGCACTCACCGTAGCATCAGCGCCAAGTAGCTGCACGTGGGTAACAGTGCAAATATGGGGATTGCAAGAATACTGGCTCGGATTTGTGATGCCAATCCCGTGTTGGTTCGAGGCGGGTTTTTGCATCCGGAACCGTTGTTACCTTACTTATTGGGGTCCGAGTAAGCTTCTTGATTGGGGCCAAGGATTGGGCATCACGATGTCATAGGCTTTTCGAGAGAGGTGAAGTGGAGACCTTTCTGGCGAGAAACAGTAAACAACAAAGATTGTAATCACGAGGAGTTTTGGCAGGGCACGAGAAAAGTATTAGGAAAATTTTAAGTTCAAAGAAAACAGCAAGCAATGAAAGCAATGATGAGCATTGGTTGTGCAATGGATTCGGATGTTGCAATGGGCAAGCGGTGCCAAGCAGCCGCATGATGACTGCCTGCTGTGCAACCGGACGGCGAGATTTTGTTTGCTTCCAAATTTCCAAACACTTGGCAGAGTGAGATCACTGGAGGCTTTCACGGGCTTTGAACGGGAAGTTGCACAGCAACTCAAACATACTGTGTGGAATGTGCTTTCCATTCCTTCAACGGTTCCCCGCTCAATGTAGCTTGAGGTTCATTATCCCAGGGCGTGATTGCTTGTGAAACCCACCACCAACAGTTGCGGGCGATGCCGAGTCAGATAGGGCGAGACAAAGTGGAAGCCACACCTTAAGGGGACCCAAGGAAGGAACCCAAGGGAGAAAGAGACACGGGAGCAACCACTCACCTCAAAGTCACTTTTCTGTCCAACTCGAACCTGTGTTTCTGGGATTCGTCCTTTCTGTTTCCTCCACTCCCTCTTTCCATCCCACGGCAGACGTCATTCTTTCTTTCCTGTCCCACCATTTATCATCCCAGACACTCGTTACCCACTCGATCTTTCCATCCTTCTCTGCTTGGCAGTCAGCGGATTACTGACCCACCTTTCCTCCCACAAGATCGTTCCTCCCCAGATTACCCCGCGGTTACCTTTCGTCTTCTCAACACCACAAGATTGGAAGGGGCGGTACTCAAGCTTCGCGCTTGACGTTTGCGGGTGTCACCATGGTGATCGGAAGCTCGCCCAACTTGAGCAGCCTCAAGTACATTGCCCTGATCCTCCCTCTTCTCTTCACCATCATCTACTTCTACAACCACCGCCCCGCCATCCTCGCAGAAGAGTCGACACGACTGCGACTTCTGCCTCACAAGCCCAATGACTTCTGGGTCGAGTTCTTTGCCCGTCTCGAGGCGGTCCGACCTCATGCGCCTCCCCTCAAGTTCAAGCAACGCGCAGATGCCTTGAACTGGAAACCCGACTTCGACCGTGCCCGTCCCGAGATCTGGCAGCCAGACAAGAAAGATGTCAACGCTTTGAGCAGCTCCCACGCTGCTTTCATCAAGACACTGCCCGACTTTGCACGCCACCTGCCCTACGATGCCGACACGACCGGTATCGTGACAACGGCCGGCAAGGGCAACTTTGGTCAAGTCATCACTCTGCTGGTGATGACGCGCCAATCCGGCTCCAAGCTTCCCATTCAGATCGTCCTCGACTCGTCCTCAGTTTGGATTGACAACCTATGCGCAAACCTCGTCCCGCATTACAACGCGGCCTGCATCTACGTCGAAGACATCTGGGCGCGCCTAGACCCTCGTCCCCCCAAGTTCGATCGCTTCCAGTGGAAGTTTCTCGCCATGGTCGCCTCCACCTTCCAGAACATCCTCTTCCTCGACGCCGACATCATCATCGCGAACAACCCCGACAAGATCTTCGCTCCGGGCGCCGAGCCCTTCAAGTCCACCGGTTTCATCGCCTGGCCCGACTTCTGGGTCCCCTCCGGCTCCAAGTACTTCTACCAAATCGCCGGCGGCATCCCCGTCCCCAAGCTCACCGACCGCGCCACCTCCGAAAGCGGCATGATCGTCCTCGACAAAGCCCGGCACGCCGACACCCTCCTCCTCGCGTCGTACTACAACTACCACGGCCCCGCGCACTACATGGCCATGCTCTCGCAGCACGGGCCGGGCGAAGGCGACAAGGAGACCTTTCTCCAAGCTGCATACGTCCTCGAAGAACTGGCCAAAAAGCCGCTCGAACACGGCGGTTACGTCCCGCCAATGGAATGGACCAAGCTCCCCTCCGCCAAGGGCCAGAAGAAGGGGTTCTACGACGTCAAGAAGATGCCCGCCTCCCACGGCCGCAGCGCCAACGGCAAGTGGCGCGGCATGTTCATGAAGCAGATGGATCCTGTCGAAGACTGGCGCGCCTTACAGCAGGCAGCGAAGGAAGCCAAACATCCTGCTACCGCCGATACCCATTCCCCCTATCTCTTCGATTCATCTTGGCTGTCAACAACCGGAAACCTCACACTCCAGCAAGACCAGAAGAAAATCATGTTCTTCCATCACAACGGCGTCAAACCGGATTTCTCGGACGTGGTCAAGAGTAACACGGGACTGGTGGAGACGGATGAGAAGACGGGCAAGCATTTGCGCATGTGGGGAGATCCGAAGTGGATTGTTGAGACCACGGGTAGGGATCTCGAGAAGATTCTGTGGTTGAGTACCATGGAGGTTTGGTGCCGTTTGGACGAGGACGAGTTTGATGAGGTTTGTGGGAGGATGTCGGAGATTTATGATGAGGTTTATGTTGGGAATGTTTGAGTGGTGTAAGTCAAGATAAGCGAGAAACAAGCGAGACATCTTGCCTGAAGGCTCCCTTTGGTTGGACGGCCGAGAGCGGGATGGCGTTTGTGGCTGGTTGTGCTGGATGGGCTGAAACAGATCGCCGAGGAGGTGATCGGTGTCACCTCTCCCTGGTCCAGAGTCGCATTTTGCCCGCATGGGATTCTTTGCTTGCAAGATCTCGTCGAGGAGTTCATTTGTTCAATTTACTGATGGAAGGTATTCGCATTGTGCATGGCCAAGTGGACAAGTATACAGGTGTTCTCTTTGTTGTATTTATGGAGTTCGGTCATCGGCGTTGGGGACAACCGGTAAACATCAAGAGCGAACAGAGAGTACAGGTAGATAGGTACAAAATATGAGAATGATAATGTGTACAAGCCTGCCATACAACGTGAAGACATTGATCGGCTCGACCGCAAGAAAGATCATCAAGTGATCGAGTATTGGAACGGGAGGAGTGGTACGTGGTCGAAGACTTGAAGTGGTATATCAAGTCCAAGAGAAGTCAATAACTCCTGCATTTCGCATTCGTTGTCGAGTGAACATGCGCATGCTGCAACCCCTAAATCTCGCAGGATCGCTAGGCAGACAATAGGGGCGTGCATCAAAGGGAAACCTGTTCGGAAAGCAAGGTAGATGGACTTTACCTAGACATGACCGTGTTCCAACCCAGACCAACCAGACGGCAGATGAGATACTCCCGTCGCTGTTGCGGAACTATGTCCCATCAGGGGTAGACCACTTCCCGACGAAGGACGACAAACTGTGCATAGTGTAAGAGATTCCATTGCCAAAAGTTTCTTTTCTTCATAACACACTGTTGATACTCATTTCCCATCAATTCATATAGGTACTACCCAAAAAATTCCCACGCCACTCTTCCTTCTCCCCTCCCTCCTCACGTCGTCACTCAAAAACAAGCAACCACACTCGCCAACGTGCCAGACTCTCTCTTGCTGGACTGGACCCAAAGGCATACAACTTTCGATCCGACCATGACAGCATCCTCGACCACACCATCACTTGCAAAACTGCCAAATTCGTCTCCGACAAACTCGTGGATGTGGCCGACTATCTCATAAGCTTTGATAACCAGTGGCCATACGGCTCGGTTCACCACGGTAACGAATTTGGCAATTTTACAAGTGATGGTGTGGTCGAGGATGCTGTCATGGTCGGATCGAAAGTTGTATGCCTTTGGGTCCAGTCTCCGGGGGTCTTTTTGAAGATCGATGTATCGGAAGCCATCAAACCTCAACCTCAACCTCATCCATATTCCTCAAAAACATCCAAAACCACTTAACCCCATTAACATGTCCCCTCACACTCACCCTCTCATTCACAGTATGTATACTCCCCAGTCCCGAATCATCATCCGCCGGATCATACCCCGGTCCCCACCGAAAGATATGCTTCGTCAATCCCCAGTAGTATCTCGTATCCGTGTTGCCTGTCATGATACCGGGAGTCACAATCACTTCCTCCCCATAAAGCGCTCGCGTGGTGCCTGCTAATACCGAAAACGGGGTGGCGGGGCCGCCGGAGGGGTTAACTACTGAGGGGGTGACGGGTGCTACCAAGAGCTCGTGGTCGGATTTTTGGAGGATGATTGAGTTGGCTGGTTCGGGGTCTGAAGAGGAGTGGGAGAAGGCATAGAGGTCCAGTTTGTGCTTTAGGGCGACGTGCGCGGCGAGTTTAATCAATCGGCCATAAACCACCGAGGGAGTCTCGCCGATGTTGATACGGTGGTTTACCGTCACGCGAACGCGCTCGGGAAGGGCGTTGGTTTTGATGCCGCCGGTGATGACGTCCACGGCTTGAGAGGTTTGCATGAGGTATTTGATTGCTGGACCGCCCTGAGCGGCGGCTTCGAGGGCTAGGTAATCTGGTTTGACCTTGCAAGTTTCGTGTTGTTGCTGGCCCGAAGAAGAAGAGGAAGAGTGGCGGTGAGCGAGCAATTTTTTGAGTTTATGCGAAAACTCGGGCGAATGCGCAGCACCGCATTGCAACTGGGTGAAATACGGGTTTTCCTCTTCCAAATGGGTGCGGTACTGCTCCGCTTCGATGCGCGTGATCAGCTCGCTCAACACGCCGATGCTGGTGTGGTCCGAGGGAATCGAGGAATGGCCGCCGGGCATGCGCACGGTGATGTAAATGTCTGAGTATCCCTTTTCAGCAGTGCCGGGTTTAGCGAACAGCGTGCCCCACGTCTTTTCGAACCCGGCGCCCTCGTCGACGATCACCGCCAGCGAATCCTTGCCGTAGCGGCATTCGATGAACTCCGACAGATGCGCGGCGCCTTGCCGACCGGAACACTCCTCGTCGAAACCGAAGCTGAGCAAAATAGTCCGCTTGGGCTCCCAGCCTGCTTCCAGCAAAAGCTCGACCGTCTCCATGATGGCGATCAACTGGTTCTTGCAGTCGCCTGCGCCGCGGCCCCAGATGTACTTGCCGTCGTACTCGCCTGACCAAGGCGGGTGCGTCCACGCGGGGATCGTCTCGGGCGGGACGGGGACGGTGTCCTGGTGGGCCATGAGCAAGGTGGGCTTGAGATCCTTGTTGGATCCTTCCCAGGTGTAGAGCAGGCCGTGGGTGTTGACCTTGTCGACTTGGAGCTTGGAGTGGATCAGGGGGAACGTCTTCTCGAGGTAGGACGCGAAGTCGTAGAAGACGTCCCAGCGCGGGTCTTCGCCGATGGCGCCGAGGTCGTCGAAGGACTCGGACTTGACGCGCACGGCGCCGGAGAGGCGGGCGACGGAGGCGTTGAGGAATGCCTCGGTGGAGAGGAAGTCGTAGGCTTTGTCGAGCTTGTCATTTTGGGAGGGCTTGAGCGGGGAGGGTTGCACGCATTGGGAGGCGAAGTTGACGTCCGCGCCGCGGGAGAGAGATGGGAGGATTGCTTGGTTGGTGTGCCAGGCGTAGAGGGCGTAGAGGGGAAGACCGAGAGCGAGGGCCTTGGCGACGGTCTTGAGGGACTTGCATCGGTTGTTGGATGCCGGGGCCGGCGTGGGCGTGTAGGCCACCGGGAGAGAGATTCCCTTCTCCATGGTTGATGATGATGATGCCTTTCGTGATCGAAAGACGGGTGGAACTGGAGGTGGTCAAACAGACATCAGTCTTGGGGATGACGCAGGATATAAAAGCGATTGGTAATGGTGGGTGTGTTGTCGCGGACCGGAGTCAGACCGGGATTGCCGAGACGTGGTTGACACCTCCTGGATTCGGAATGGCGCGGGTTGGTTTATCTGTCGTCAAAAGCGGGGACGTGATGCGGAGCTGTCACCCCACTGGTTTCCGGGAACGGGAGCCGAATGGTGGTGGGCCGTTCTTGGACAAGGATCGTCTTTTCGGCGGCGTGGGGAGCTGGAAATGCCGTCATCCGGGAAAAGTTGACGGACGGTGATAGGGACCCTCGGATCCGAGATCGCTGATCGTCTCGGACTCTTCAACGACAACATATAGTCATGATGATAAGTTGTGCGAGGAACACGTCGTTTTAATGCCTGGACACCTCAGTTTATCTTGTCCGTTTTCCAGATGAACCATCGTACATGTACGCCAAACGGCCCGCAATGTCCCCCCCAAGCATCGGAGCACGTCATGCACCAACCCGGCCGGTATCATGATGCAATCTCCGTCCAGTACATGTGTGACAGGTTCGTTCCTGAAACACAATATTTGGGATTTTCCCCTTGAATCTGCCTTTCCGCTTCTACTCCGACTAGACGGTTGGTGGTCAAACTCATGCGCAGCTTCGAGAACCAGTTGGGGTTCCGGGTGGCGCATCAACATCCAGCTAAGATCTCGCCATAGTTGTTGCTGCAACTTCATAAGCACAACACCCGAGTATTCAAAACATCAACAAGCGCCAGTGGTTTAGTGGTAAAATCCATCGTTGCCATCGATGGGCCCCGCGTTCGATTCGCGGCTGGCGCAATTGCAATTTCTCTTTTTGCATTTTTTTCTCAATGTATTCTGGGATCATAGTTGTTTCATGACTCGTTTGTTTGTTTTGGTTCCACTTCGCCCCTTTTTTTTTTCATGGGTTCAATTGTTACTCACACCTCTCTCTGACTTCAACTCTTAAGAGCGAGCTTCTTTTCGTCTATTATGCATGTGTGTCTATAATTCTTGTGAGTACCATACCTATTAACGAAGTGCCTTGAGGCTACGTGCCTTCCGAAGATGGCACCGATATGTGAAGTCGTACAAAATGTTTTACATGTTGAACCTGGTCTTGGAGATTGCATCCCGTCTTTCCCCCGAAGCCCGAAACCGACGCCGGAAATGCTACGCTGAAAAGCAATGGGTATCATCAACACCTTCTCCTTCCCCTACTCCTCTTCGATGTCAAGGCAAAGGGCCTTATGACTGCCCTTCCGCTTCCCTCATCACACCCTCACGCTCTCTCTGTTCCTGCCGTCTCCTCTCCTCCTTAGCCTCCTCCTTCCGCTTCTCCTCCGCCCTCCATCTCATACCCCTCCTCATAGCAACCACCAACAACGGCGAGAACCCCACATACAACACCCCGAAGATCGTATACGCCCATCCGCTCCCAATCCCGTTAACCATCGGCAGAATCACCGCACTGCTCGCCGCTCCAAGCAAGCACCTCGTCAAGTTGTTCGCTGCGGTCGCCGCTCCGGCCTTTCCAGGATAGATATCCGCAACCAGCGTGCTGACACTGTTGTTGAATCCAATCATGCCAACTCCCAGAAGGAATAGCAGAACACACGGCGCCGCCAAACTCGTCTTGCTCTGCATTGCCCAGCCCCAAGATATTATCACGGCACTGGTCAGCGCCAGCAGCGGCAGTCCCACCTCCAGTCTCGCTCTCTCGATGGGGAACATGGTCAGATCCGTCTGTCGCGTTCTGTCTATTACGATACCAAGGCGCCTGGCATGGCGATGGAAGTTCCATGTGATTACCTTGCCAATAGCAAAGGCTGTCACGATGGAACCACCAGCCATGGGGAGGTACATGAGACCGATTTGCACGTCGTTAAGCCCGTAGAGGGTTTGCAGCTGGTTGGGCATGGCGGTGCCGATGGCGTAGAAGCCGGAGAAGACGATGGCTGAGTAGCAGAGGAGGATGGCGAGTTCTTTGGAGCGGAAGAGAAGTGTGAGAGACTCGAGGAGGTTAGGCGGGGTGAGGCTGAGTTTGATCTTCTGACGCGGGGCAGAGGCGGTGGAAACGGTGTGATGGAGGCCGTTGTGATGAGAGGGATCTTCCTCAGAGATCTCAACTTCACGACGCTCCCGCTCCCTGCGGCGTTGGCGACGGGCTAGCTTGTCGCGGATTAGCTGCCAGCCTGTCCAGTATATCCAGTGCGAATCCTTGCGACCGCTGCCGTCGCCTACGATCTTCCGGCAAGTCTCGGGGAAGAACATGATCATGACCAAGAGGTTGACGCTGGCCATGATGGTTAGCAGCCAGAAGATCCAGCGCCAGCCGAGGTAGTTGGTCAACAGACCGCCTAGCACTGGGCCGAGACTGGGAGCCAAGACTTGGGGAATCGAGGTGATGCCGATGTAGTGTCCTCGCTCCGCGCTGGTGGTGATATCTGCCAGCGTGGCTTGGCAAAGAGCGATGGTGGTGCTCGACCCTGCACTCTGCAGCATTCGAAGAATCAAGAGACTCGTGAAGTTCTTGCTCAGCGCCAGACCGATATTGGCCGCGATGTAAATGACAAAGCAGATGATGTAGGCGGGTCGACGACCGGCCGAGTCCGCCAATCCACCAAGGAACATGGGAGTGATGCCTTGGAAGATCATGTATGTTGTCACCGTCAGGTTCACTTTGGTTGCGCTGACGTTGAAGTCGTCAGCCAGGGTGGGCAGCGCTGGGAGGTAGATCTGGGCTGTAAGGGGTGAGAAGAATGCCGAGATGGAAGCGCCGAAGATGATGAGTTGCTTGGCCCATGTTGAGTGAATCGAGTGCCTGGGAGGCTGCTCGACGGCGGGTGCTTCGCTTTGGGGTTCGCCGGTCAGGAGGGGCACGGGTTCGGCTGGAACGGGTATAGCTGGTGTGGCTTCGAGGACTTGCTGTGAAGGTTGTCCAGCTTGCTCTTGATTTTTCTCGTGAGCACCATGTCCCTGATCGTGGCTAGGTTCTTGATCATGGTCAAGCGGGTGTTGCTTGTCCTGTTGATCCGCTTGCGAGGGGGCGCTTGTTGAGTCGCGAGTGAGACTGTCTGTGGCCGTCGACGTGGACCTGGCTTGTTGTTTCAAGTCCGGTTCAGCCATCGCGCTTTCTCTTGCTTGAAATCGGTGAAAGCAGCGCGGTAGTGCGCTCAAATATTCGCGAAGAGTGGGTGTTGGAAGGAAGAAAGGTGTGTGTAGAGATGTTCGAAGATGCTCCAGGAAACCGAGACCTAAAAGTTTGCCCTTGAAGGGAAGATTGAGTGACGGTTGGCTGAAGGAACGGCCTTGGAAGTTGAGACCGAGACCGCAAATTTATGGTGGGGTGGAGAGCGAAGGTCCAGTCTTGAGATATATATCCCGGCCGGCAATTGGGATCCGGTTGAAGCGGTGACGAGGACGGGAAGGAACAGTTGCAGTTAAATCGCGTCAACCCTTTTGGCACGATGGGTTCTGAAGAGGGAAGGAGCTACCCTTGATGCATCTGCATCTTTGACACTTTCACTGGTTTAGGTCAGTGCGTGAGTGGCTGAGAGTTTGCAGTGGGAGACAACCTTTTAAGTTTGGTGACAAGCCAAACGCGGGATGAAGTATGAGTAACCGTATCGATGACACGGTCTTGTTATGAGTGGAGCATCAGCTGTCAGTCACATCCATGATAAGTTATTCCCGCCAACTCGGTTCCGAAGGTGGAGGTTGTTGGTTGGTTTCTGGACTTGAACATTCTCGAAACATTCAATTCAGACCCTGAATAGGCATGGATTTGACCATCAAAATTCCATCGTTGTCTCCATCGGGGGCGTGACAAAATGAGCTTCCTGGATTCCGATCTCACCGGCAGTCCGGCACCGTAACGGCGGTGGGGCCGTGATGCTGAAATATTTGGAGTGGTTGGTTTTCAGAGTCCGAGCGGATCGCAGCGTCGGTGCCGCATCGGCTATGGACTTGTATCTGTGCGAGTTAATCCCTGACGACTACTTCCATTCGTATCCAATGTTGCCAAAATGTCTCGGTTGTTTCATAGTCTTCTGGATGATGGTATGATGCGCTTTATAAAGAATCCCGACACCTGAAATCAGGTGAAAGAGGGAACGGTGTCATGGCAAGTGGAGGCTATAACCCTGTACATTTGTGGCACCCCGGTATTATCCATGGATGGGATTTGGTAAAGTGGCCCAAGCAAGGCCTCGTTCCTGAATGTTAACACCATGATCTCGGTTGACGAAACCTGGAACTCTGTCCCCAGCTTCTAGAACAATGCTAACTAGCTGTAAGTTCGGGTTTGTGTTGCTTCGTGTTCGATGGAGGTGGGTGGAAGGAAACAGTTACCCCACCGCCTTGCACTGATGTTGCAAGGATAATGGCATACGAGAAAGCAATGGCATACGAGAAAGCACAGGGGGAAACATTTGAAAGAGAAAAAAAACGAGGGAAGAGACGCCGCCTCGATGTTGATCTCACGTTCACTGTAATAGGGCGACTGTCTGCTTAAGCGGTTCGAGAGTGACGCCGACCCAATCCATGATGGTGGTGCGAATGGTGCGAGGGGGAACCGGAGCACACAGCGGTCGGAGACCGGACCCGGGGCCGGACTCAGGGATAGATGTCGGAGGTCTTCGGGGTCCTTGATAAATCGAGTTTGAATGATATCGGAGCCTTCATGGGTAGGTAAAGTTGGTACGGCCATTGGTTATCAGAATTGATGCCGGTATCTACCTGACTTGATATTGGAAGTGGAAGAAGAGAAAGACCCGGGTCGATAAGAGCTCGGGTGCCGTTGATAAGCGGATGAGGGGGAAGCGGGGTTACTCCGCACTGTTCTAGAGGCTTGAAATTGGGGAAATTGGGGTAACCCAGCGTCTGCCAGCAGCGGTCAACCACTGTTCTCTGCGCTGTAAACACCTTCCTTATCGGTGGTCCTATCAAATTGCGGGATAAGAGACACATGATCGCCAATGACACCGCCAAGGACCGTACATCCCCAAAGATAACCCCAACACGGTTTAACGCCAGGAATACGTGGACGGTGAAGGCCATGAGGTGATGCTGATCGAGGGTGTTTCAGCCATCGTTGTTCCCTCTGACCAGCTGTCCCTCTTTCTCTCCTCCAGTTCGTAGCATCACCATCACCATCACCATCGTCAGACCCAAACACGAAGTTTCAACCAGAACACCATCATTGCTTCTCCCTACGATCCCACTTATCCGGGCCACATCTATAACTGCCCTATAGTAATACGCTCCCTGTTATCGCATATCGTACCCGCCTAATTCCAATCACCATGTCCGCCGACGACCAGAAGCAGAAACCCGCCTCGGATGGCTTCTGGCACAACGGCAACTTCTTTGGCTGGGCACCTCCAGTTACCAAACCTCCACCGGCGCGAATCCCCAGTCGACTTGTGGTAGCAGCGATTCTACATGATCCGACAAAAGATGTAGCCACAGAAAGCACAACAAACGCTCCCGAGAAAGACACCGTCGACGCCATCTCGGCTCCTCGTCCAGTCACCGAGACTGCTGTTACCACACCAGCCCCCAATCAACAGTCGCAGTCCACACGTGTATCGCAAACAAACGAGCCAAAACCAGGCGCAAACACCTTTGTCTCCCACAATGGCCACACCTTCGCTTGGGCGCCGCCCGTCACAAAACGTCGTCAACAAGACCGTGCGACCACTTCCCAGCCATCTCCAAGCATTCAACCCACCCCCGAGCACAGCTTCTCGCACAATGGCCATTCGTATGCGTGGGCACCATCCGTGACGAAACGGCAGCCAGAGCACCAAATGGAAGCCCCTGCGCAGTCAAAACCAGACACCAGTATGAGCGCTTTCTCTCACAACGGTCACTCCTTCGCATGGGCGTCATCCGAGACAAAACGCCAGTCAGATTCCACAACCAAAGCCCCAGTACAAGCCCCCGTGGCATTGTCGACCCAATTCGGGGAGGCACGGAAGAGAATGGAAGAACTTGGAGAATTCCTCGAACGCTCGCAAGCCCGCCTCGAACGCACGAGGGCCGGCATACTGGAGTCCCTCGCCGAATCCTCCCGAGCGGGAATTGTTCAGCCAGATCCGCTACCGCTACCTCTGCCACGGAACAGCCCCCCCAGACCTTTCAAGGACTTCCAGGATGAACTTGTCGAGGCACGACGTCTAGCAGTAGCTAGCATTGCTCGGAATCAAGAGGTCAGAAACCGTCTTACCAATGGGGACCTTCACGATAACCTTCTTGCCATGACAAGCAGGTTCATCGGCGAGCGCCTGCATTCTCAACCTAACCCTCAGCGCCATGTCGCCCAAGACCAAATCGCCCAACAGACACCCGAGCCTCTCCCCGGTAATGCCATCATCGAGCCTCCCAAAGACCTTCCCAGCCGATATTCCTTCGCAAACAAGACCGATAAGCCTCAAGGCGAGGTCCCCAGTCGATATTCCTTTACGGCCGATCCAGTCGCGAATCCGAAATCGGTTGTCAAAGGTCAAGGGCACAAGGGCCACTACCGTTTCAGCCTTCTCACCGATAAGCTTGTTCGATTCGAGTGGTCCGAAGATGGCGGCTTCGAAGACCGTGCTTCCACAACGGCATTCTTCAGGTCGTTCCCTACCCCCGAGTTCAAGGTCAACGACAACAAAGACAAACTCGAGGTCGTCACGAAATACTTCCATCTAACCTACGACAAGAACGAGTTCTCGTCTTCTGGTCTGACGGTCAAGGCTGGCAATGATGTGTGGCACTACGACGGCAAGAGCTACGGCGATCTGGGCGGCACAGCCAGAACTCTGGACCGGGCCGACGGGCGCATCCCTCTCGAACCGGGTATTTTGTCGCGCAAAACATACGCCGTGCTCGATGATAGCGCCTCCATGCTGTTCGAAGACGGTTGGATCGCCACCAGGAAACCGGGCCGCAAGGATGGCTATCTCTTTGCCTACCACGGCGATCACAAAGCTGCCATCAAGGACTTTTACCGTCTGTCGGGCGGTCAGCCGTTGCTTCCTCGATGGGCTCTCGGAAACTGGTGGTCCAGATACCATGCCTACTCGGACAAGGAATACCTGGCGCTCATGAAGAGGTTCGCAACCGAGAAAATCCCGCTCAATGTTGCCGTCATCGACATGGACTGGCACAAGGTCAACATCCCTTCCAAGTACGGTTCCGGATGGACAGGTTACAGCTGGAATCCCGACCTCTTCCCGTTCCCAGAGAACTTCCTCAGCAATCTCCACGGCATGGGCCTCAAGGTTACTGTCAATGATCATCCAGCAGACGGAATCCGCGCCTTTGAGGACCAGTACAAGGTTGTGGCCAAGGCCTTGGGTCACGACACCTCAAAGGAAGAACCGATTCGCTTTGATTGCACCGACAAAAAGTTCCTCGACGCCTACTTTGACGTGCTCAAGGCCAATCTGGAGGATGAGGGTATCGACTTTTGGTGGATTGACTGGCAACAGGGCAACCGATCGCGCATTCCCGGGGTTGACCCGCTGTGGGTGCTCAACCACTATCATTACCTCACCAGCCGTCGCAATGTCAAGACCACTGCGACTCCCATCACCTTCTCCCGATACGCCGGCGCTGGCTCCCATCGCTATCCCATTGGCTTCTCTGGCGACACGCTCATCACTTGGGCCTCGTTACACTTCCAGCCCGAGTTTACTGCGACAGCATCCAACATTGGCTATGGCTGGTGGAGTCACGACATCGGCGGCCATTACGCTGGTGTGCGCTCCAACGAGCTGACCGCGCGCTGGGTTCAGTTCGGCTGCTTCTCGCCTATTTTGCGACTGCACTCCGAGAAGAGCCAGTGGAACTCCAAGGAGCCATGGCTGTACGAGCCCGAAGCCCGCAAGGTGATGACCGACTACCTCCAACTTCGCTACCGCCTCATTCCGTTCCTCTACACCATGAACGTGCGCGCCTGCTACGAGTCCGAGCCCCTGATGCAACCCATGTACTGGAACCACAAGGACGAAGAAGCCTACACGGTGCCCAACCAGTACTACTTTGGTCCCGACCTGATCGTGGCACCGATTACCACGCCAAACAACTCGTCCACGCTCATGGGCAGCGTCCGCGCCTGGCTCCCGGACACCGGCCGTCGGTACATCGACATTCGCCATCCCAGTCTCGTCTACGACGGAGGCCGCTACGTGGACGTCCACCGTCCTCTGTCTGAGATCCCGGTCTTTGCCAGGGAGGGAACCATCATCCCGCTAGATTCGGCTAAATCTGCGGGTCGCCACAAACACGGCAGTACCCGGCCTCAAGCGATTACCATCCAACTCGTCGTCGGCGCAGACGCCTACTTCGAACTGGTCGAGGAGCCAACCGGTGCCGTTCCAGCAGCCAAGGCCGACCGCCCTGACCCATCCACCTTGGTCCGCACCCCGATCCGGTGGAATCAAAAGGAGGGCATCCTCACCATCGGGCCTGAGGTCAACGGGCGAGGTCAGCGCCGGGAATGGACGGTCGAGCTGCTGGGTTGCACCAAGGGAGTGAACAAGGACGTTCTTGAAGACGATGACGATGACGATTGGCCCATGTTTCTCAGTGGCAACCCAGCTTCCGCTCCACAGAACTACGACCAATTCCGTGAACGACTCCGTGTAATCCGTGAACGATTCCGCAACGCCCGTGCCTCCCACCCCAACCCCTCGGGGCTCTATACAAGCCATCGTGAACGCGACCGCGAACAACCACGCTCTTCGCACGTCACCACCGTGTACCTGGGCACCTTCGCCTTCGGCGCCAAGGCGGACAACACCCGCGGCATCAATGCGGACAACAACAATAACAACAACTTGAACAACCAGGACAAGGGACGGGAGTTCAACCTTGGTAAGGATCTGCAGTTGCATGTGGTGGATATCCAGGCGAGATTGCATGAGATGCTCTACAGGTGCGAGATGGAGTACCCCGTGAAGGAGGTCATCTATAATCTGGTGACGAGGGATGGAGGGTCGGTGAAGGAGAGGGTGGAGAGGTTGTGGAGGTTGGGGAACGTGTCGGAGGAAGTGAAGAGGGCGGTGGTGGAGATTTGGGAGGCTGATGGACGGGCGGAGGGGAGTGCTGTTGGGGTGGCGGATAGGGAGGTTGAGGGAGGGGAGGAGACAGTTGGGGAGGCGGAAGGGGAGAGGGGAGAGGAGGTGAAGCAGCAGGAGGGGAATGTGGTAAAGGGGGATGAGGAGGAAACAGTGAAGAAGGACGATAAGGTCAGCGAGGATGAGTGGGATGAAGATGCTAGGAGTGAGCAGAGTTATGAGTTTGTTTGAGGAGACGATGACAGTCGAGCTTGGATTGGTCATCAGCGATTGATGAGGGTTGATGAATGCGGTTAATGAGACCATGACGTGATGTTATGATGCTGTTGAGGCCTGGTTGGTCACGTTGGGTTTGGCGTTGCTTTGGATGGATTTGGTGTTTATTGCGTTTTGCTTATGACTTCAAGCTTGGAATTTGAACTTGTTGACATGAGACGCCCATCCTTCGCTGAACTCACCGTTCCTGTTGTTTTGTTCATGTTGCTACTCACATCATCTAGTCCTCTGCACTAACAATTGCCATCAACCTTCCTCCACTCTCACGTCCATTAGCTGTGGGACGGCTTCACTTGAAGGCAAGGATAGATCGTATGAGAGGAAAGAACCATACAGGTTATCAGACGCGCCTTCTCCAAGGGGAACGAAAGCAACAGCATCCCGGGGAAGGCACAAGCTGTGACTCAAAGTGTAGGCCGAGGGACAGGAAGGTACGACTCAGACAGACCATCATAAGTGCCTCCCTTCCGAAGAAGGAACTCGACAAAGGCAAGGAACAAGACTTGGCAGGTGCAGACCGGAGACCCCAAGGAACAGCAGACTGAGTCGAGTCAAGAAGTGAGGAGGGGGATGAGTGACTTCTCGCATATGGAAGTTCTGGCCTCCCCAATCATTTCATTTCAGAAGCTGGCGACGGAAGCATTCGATGCCCATCAACGTCGACCGCCGACTTCGAGACAGCAACCACCCGACACCAATACCTGTCAACCGACATGACCAAGAACATCTTCACCCACATCCATGAGCGGGCCCGGCCAATAACATATGCGATATATCGAGATCAAAGCGTCTCTTGCTTATGGTGAGTTGACCTCCAATATCTTCCCGTCCTTCACGCCCATTCTCTTTGCTTTCCAGTTTCCATCTTTATCCGGAGGCAAGAGTTGGCGGTGACGGGGACGGATTTTGTTCTTTACTGGTGCCCATTCGGTATATGTCTCTTTCCCAACAATGTCACTAAATACCTAACCAGTCGTGGTGATTTCAGGAAATCGTTAGCTTTGTTTCTCTGATGACACAATTCATCAAAGGTCCAGTCGATGTTCACGTCTTCGTCACTGGGTCGTCCATTGCACTAACAATTTCCTCTAACCCTTCTGTAACCATCACCCCTAGGAACACCCATGCGTTTCAACCCCGCTGCCACGCTCCTGCGGGGTAATGGGACGGTCCGTTGCCTTATCGGCGGAGCTGCCGCGGCTCCGCATCCCGCTCTTTGGTAGGTGGATCACGTGGAGATCGTCCCGGCTTCCTCCTTGACCCCTAACCCTCGGGCTTTTGTTCCCTCGTCCAATGTCCAACCGATCATCAGCACGAGCGGATTGCATCCAACGACACTGCCGAGATACGCACACCTTATGGCACAGGACGATCGATTGGGAGGCCTAGGACTAGGCGCGGCCGCTGCGACTTGAAGCGGACATACTTGTATTCCCGACAGGCAGCATCGCACGTCTGCGACATCATCTTGGACCTGACAGGTTAATTCATCTCACATCATCCCAACTCATTGTTGTTCATTGCATGCGCATTGCACAGCATTTACATCAATCTGCCATCGGACAGCATCCTATAAGTGCTACAACACACCTCCATCGGTCCTTTCGAGCTCCGCTGCATCACCTCCAGCAACTTCTCAACACCAATCGCCCACCATGGCCGCCATAACCACCGCCGTCGACACCGCCGGTCCCACGGGCTCCGAAGCAACCCATGTCGCCCCCTCCCTCCCGTTCATCCAGAAGCTCAAGTACGGCGCTTTAGCCTACGGCATCACCAAGCTCGTCATGACTCCCGTTAACTTTATCAACTCCATCAAGACCGATTACTTGAGCTCTTCCCCGAACAAGCCGGATATCATCAAGGCGTTGCCTTCAAAGCCGCAGTTGCCCGTTCGGTATGCCATTCGTTCTATCCCCATCCTTTCTCCCGCTTCTTCAACACTCGGCCATTCAGTTGAGTAGGGACTGACTGACAAGCAAACAGGGTATTCCTCCCCAAATCACACTCTCGTTGGAAGCTGCCGACGCTACTCACCATCCACGGCGGCGGTTTCGTCCTCGGCTCACCCTACGACAACGACGGTTGGAATCGCCGCTTCGTCCAACTCACCGAAGAAGTCGGTTTCCCCTTCTGCGTGATCGCTCTTGACTACCGCAAAGCCCCCTCTTACCCCTTCCCAACAGCCATCCACGATCTCGAGGCCGTCATCTTGGACCTTCTCGGTAACTTCGGGTCTGACCCGTCCACCGCAGTTGAGAAACACGACCTGCCAATAGACGCGCACCGCGTCGCCATTGCCGGCTGGTCCGCAGGTGGGAATTTGGCAATGGCCGTGTCGCAGCTTCCTGGCATTCGTCCCTGGATCAAGGCCGCGGTGCCCATGTATCCGGTGCTGGATTTCGTCACGCCTTCAACGCTCAAGACAAAATCTCGTCGGTACAAACCTGCGCTGGGCGGATTCAGAGCTAAAGATACGGACTACTTGATGAGCATGGCGGGCATGTTCGATTGGAGTTACGTCTCACCGGGGCAGAAGATGGGGGATCCGTTGCTGAGTCCGCTGTATGCAGTTGAGGAAGACGCAGAGGGGAGGGTAAAGGGGAGGGAAAAGCTGCCTGAGAATGTCTTCATCGTAGCCTGCGAGCTGGACATGTTGGGGCATGAAGCGTGGCGGATGGCGTCTAAGTTGGCGGGGAAGAGGGTTTCTCAGATTGATGAGATGCTTGGAAGGGAGGAACCTGGTGAAAAGAGAGAGGGGAGACCAGGGTGGTTGGAGTTGCAGGATGAGAGGTTTCATTGGCAGGAGACTGTGGCAGAGAGGGAGGAGGATGGAAGGGAAGTAGAGAGGACATACAAATGGTTGCTGGTGCCGGATGTCATCCACGGGTTTGACCAGGATAATATTGGGAGCATGGTTAGAGACGAGGAGGCGGTTAGGGATGGGCTGGAAAAGAGGGAGGAGGTAATGGATATCATTAGGGGGTGGTTAACGTATTTGTTTCTATGAGCGGTTGCCGGTTGGGGACTTGGTAAGTCTAGCGTTGTGATTTGGATGGCTTTTGATGTTGGATCTCTTTTGTTCTCTTTTCTGACTCTGCTAGGCTCTATCTTTTGAACATGTTTGCGCAATTGGAAACATTGATCATTGCTGCCCTATTCCCAGCATATGTTGGAGAGTTCGTTGCTCGGCATCACGATAACACGTGCGTCCAGATGCCGATCGCAATATCTGGGTAACGTTGCAAGTCGCCTCGTGGAGATGTAACGACCACCATTTGAGGTACACGATGGTAGGGTGACATTTCCTTCGCAGGCAATCTCCTTCGCCGGCGAGAAGGTGGGGGATAGCTTCAATGTCGTCCACAACGAGCAAAGACGAATCGCAATGTGGAAAAGACGTTCAGTTGACATATTCTACTCCCCTTGTGTGAGCAGATAACACAGGGTCACATCAGATGGTGAAAGATGGCGGCCGCTCTTCTATTTGGCCGAGCACATGCACACACCACGACAGCCGTGGGTGGACAACCAAAGACCTTCCGAATCAGGACGGCACCGTCGACCTTCCCCAGATCTCACGGCAATTGACAGCACCGGCAACCCCTGACTAACGGAATCGGGGTCCATCACCGCCACGCGGACACATCTCGCTAATATCCACCGCTGCCACTGCACCTCATCATCGAGGTCCCGTTGACTCCCGGTTCCTGGGAACATAAACCCGGTGATCGCGCCCGCACGGTCCGCACCCCTGCAATGCTCCCATGCGATGCGGTATACAACCCTCCGGGGTCCCTTTTGACCTCAGGATCACAAATCCTCCTCTGCTAACTTCCCCTTGTGAGGTCTTGTTCGAATACCTCCTGTCCACGCTTTGAAATCGGAAAAAAAAAACAGAACGAGCGCGAAGTCCGAGATAAGACCGCCCCCTTCAAAACGGCCATCGTCTCATTCTACCACCATTACAACCCTCGTCGGCCTCAAAGCGCCGCCGACCATCCACGGTCATTATCAGTGCTCGTCCGTCGAGTCCGACAGTTCGATAGAGCATCAACATGCCCACCAGGCACCAGCGACCCTGACAATCGATCCCACATGCCACGGAGATTGCATCCCCTTCTTGCACAAGAAGACAAATCACCGCACGGTTGCCTGCTCCTGCTACCAGGTCATATCCCCACACCAAGCTCCTTGTCGGGTCAGTTGAGGTTGGAGAATGGATGGTGGTGTCCAACAACTACTTCGCCAGTTTCCTTTGACCTCGACCGTGATGCCGACTCAGGGGCACGGTGTGGATGCCAGGGAGGTCAACAACCAACTCGGTTGACAAGATAGAAGATAATGAAACATCCAGGTACACACCTTCCGCCGTGGCAACGTTGCGAGATTGTTTGATGCGATCGATCAAAGGTGATGGGCATCTCGAAGCTCATAGGGACGACAAGACGGATACCGGCCCAGTGTCCACGGGCATGGGCGCCAGAGCTGGCTACCACCATCATGGAGTTATCTCGATACAACGAGACTGGACCCATGGCACAAGACCTTGACGATGGATGGACCTGTTGTTGGTTCACGATGTTCTGGTGTTGGACGCCACACTACAGAGGCACAGCGCTCTAGTCGTGGTAGGAACGAAAGCCAAGGGAGGATAAAAGGTTCTTCATATCCTCTTCCGAGAAGCTAGCTCAGTTTGCATCACCAACGGCAAGCCACCAAGCGAGCCTGCTCCAACACCAATCCCTCCCTTTGCCCGGTACTAGTCTGCGACTAGATCAAACACTCCCTCATTCATTATGATGCTCTCTATCAAGACAGCGGCACTGGCTGCCCTTTCGTTCTGTTCACTCCTTGTCAATGCTGCGCCTGCACCCGTCGGCAACAGCTTTACTGGTCGTGACAGTGGCGGAAATTCAACAGCGGCTGCTACTGGTTATAAGAACGTTGTGTACTTCACGAACTGGTATGTGCCTTTCCTCGAAGCTCCGGGCTAACCGGCTTCAGTCTGGAACTTAAACGGCTTGCTAACTCGCTCTGCCCAGGGGCATCTACGGCCGCAACTACCACCCCGCCGACCTCCCAGCCGACAAGATCACTCACGTCCTATACTCCTTCGCGAACCTCCGAAGCGACGGCACTGTGTTCTCCTCAGACACATGGGCCGACACAGATATGCACTATCCCAGTGACTGTACGTTCTCCATGACTCTCACCGCCCCCTTCCTCGTCAACCCAGACTAACACAACCCAGCCTGGAACGACGTCGGTACCAACGTCTACGGCTGTATCAAACAACTCTTCCTCCTCAAAAAGGCTAACCGGCACCTCCGCGTCCTCCTCTCCATCGGCGGCTGGACCTACTCGCAAACCTCACCCAGCAACTTCGCGCTCGCGGCCTCCACCGCTGCCGGCCGCACGCAATTCGCCTCCTCCGCTGTGACACTCATCAAAGACTGGGGCTTCGACGGCATCGACATCGACTGGGAGTACCCCGCCTCCGACACGGAAGCGCAAAACTTCCTTCTCTTGCTGAAAGAAATCCGCTCTCAGCTGGACAAATACGCAGCTGCAAATGCACCAGGGTATCACTTCCTGTTGACGATGGCTGCGTCAGCGGGGCCCGGCACGTACAGCGTGCTGCAGCCTTACATGAAGGAGATTGGCCAGACGCTGGATTTCATGAACCTGATGGCGTACGACTTCTCCGGGTCGTGGGATGCGAAGGCCGGTCACCAAGCCAACTTGTACCCCAACCCATCTAACCCTTCCTCAACCCCGTTCTCGGCCGACCGTGCAATCACCGACTATGTCAAGGCCGGCGTGCCTTCCTCGAAAATAGTCCTGGGCATGCCACTTTACGGCCGCTCGTTCGAGTCCACCGCCGGACCGGGCCAGTCGTTCAGCGGAGTAGGATCCGGGTCGTGGGAGTCGGGGATTTGGGATTATAGAGTCTTGCCGAAGGCGGGGGCTACGGTGTATTATGATCAGACGGCCGGGGCAAGTTATAGTTATGATGCGAGCACAAAGGAGATGATCAGTTTTGATACGGGCGATATGGTAAGGACCAAGGTGAACTACATCAAGCAGAAGGGGTTGGGAGGGTCGATGTTTTGGGAGGCGTCGGGCGATCGGAAGCCGGGGAATGGAGATGGGGGAGAGAGTTTGATACAGGTGGCGAATGCGGGGATGGGGGCGATCGATTCGGGAGCGAATCTTTTGACGTATCCTGGTAGTCAGTATCAGAATATGAGGGAGGGGATGCCGTCTTAGTTTTGGGGAGTGGGAGTGGGAGTGGGAAGATCGTGCAGGGTGTGGAAGTTTTGGAAGACATGAGGCTGGCTGGTGGCACGTTTAGCTGGAGGCAGAGGTATAGCGGGAACATATCTCGGAGGATGTTTCGCTTCTTGTATATGATCGGGTTGCTGGACTTGCTCTCGTTCCTTGGGTTCGAGCAACTGTTTCGGTTGCGGGTAGGACGACTTGTTCAGTCGGATGACCGTTTTATTTCTTGTTTATTATTCCTTACATCTTTTTCTTCAATGTACATCCTTTCTTAACACACTGTTTTCTTGTTGCTGCTGCATCGTGTAGAGTACCGTGTCATAGCGATAAGTTCTGTTCTTAAAGCGCAGGGTTGAAATTTTTGGCAACAACCATGCGATGCCTGCGTCGACGGCCGCCAAATATCTTCACAACTGAACTGCGAATTTTACCATTTTTACACATCTTTGGATACCTAGTGGGTACTCGATGCAAGTTTCCATGTTACTGGGGTGCCCTACTTGAGCCCACTTCCGAATTCTTCCTTCTTTTCTCATTTCAGATCAATCCCGTACAAGTTACATAGGTAGGAAACGACTTCTATCATACAATCCTTCTTCCTCTCCACCAAGTCCCACTACCACAGAGACGCCCTATATGCCCCCTATCATATACAAAGAAAAGGCTCAATTCCAAACTTCCAACAAAAGAAGACCTCCATCTATACCTCAACCGGTAAGATAGATAGGTATCTCAAGCTTCAAACCCCCTCGCAACCTCTATAGGTCATCTTTTGTATGTATTGAGCCTTTTGGGGGTTGCATACTGGATGTCTGGATGAAGGCAAAAAGGGGACTCTGCTGTAATCTAGGGATCCTAAAAGCTACCTGAGTTCAAGCATTTTGTTCTTTTAGCATTAGCAGTGGATAAGGTAGGTATTGTGTCTGGCATCAGACGATCTGCTTGTTCGGAGAAATCTTCTCTATGGAATGTCACGCCATTTGGCTCGGTTCATGCCCTACAGTCGTAGAGGTGTACACAACACCAATGGAAGTTTCTCCTTGTGATGAGGCAGGAAACGTGAGTGTAAAATGTCGGACTCGCCGTGTCGTGACGTTCAACACACTCGAGGTTTGGCTAACACAATGTGAAGCAATCCTTTGTCCCCAACCCTCTTCCCGTGGTAGCTACAATTGTTCTACCCGTGTCTTCTGTAGACACAAATAGCTTTTACCCCTTGGCGTTTCATTGTTCCTCGACCACGAGTCCACGGGAACAAGGGGCGCATGTGAAGCGGGTAAAAGCCGCCAAGTCAAAGTCAACAAAGACCACGGCACGTTCCCCCTTTTTCAACATCAGCGGACACATGCTGTAGACCCCCATGTCCTAAACAGGATTAAGAGACATATAAAAGCTCACCAGCTCTTATTCAGGAATCTTATTCACAACCCTTTTTCGTTTCCACTGTTGACCGATACCTTGAGCACTCTGTATCCCGTCAAGCTCGAGACTCGAACAGACCTACAGACAAGCCACAGCTATACCTCTAGCCACAACAGCAAGCAAGCAACAAACCTCCAAGAACAACAAAGCAACCCAGCAGCCCCAGCCCTTCAAAGCCAACCAAACACAATCACCATGCACTCCTCAACCCTCACCCCCCTGACCCTCCTCCTCCTTTCTCTCCTCACCCTCGTCACAGCCTACGACTTCTCCCTCACCCTCCCCACCACCGCCATCCCCGACGCCCAAAAAAACGACTGGTGCACCACCCACACCGAAACCTGCCGATCCATCTGCGGCGTGGGGATGGGCACCGACAATCTCGGCGTCAAGACCAATTTTTGTTCATACACCTCTCTCCAATATGAATGCGTCTGCAACAAGGACAATGGGCTAAAAATCAAAATGGAACTTTTCCATTACACCGTCCCGGGATTGATGTGCGAGGCGGCTTGGAAGGCTTGTCGCAAGACGAATGAGGGGAATGGGGAGATACAAAAGGAGTGTGATGAGAAGATTAGAAGAAAGTGTGGACATTTGAGGACCAAGGATCAGGAGACGAAGAATGAGGGGATTTATGGGTTTTTTAAGCCGCTTGGTGGGGGGCATAGGAAGGCTAAGAGGAGCACAAGGGGGTTTATGGGTTGAGATACCCGGTGTACTTAGGTAAGTAGGTATCTTGCCGGTTGAGGTATGGATGGAGGTCTTTTTTTTTGTTGGGAAGTTTGGAATTGGGGTTTTTCTTTTTCTTTGTATATGATAGGGGGCATAGGACGTCTCAGGGAAAGTCCGACGGTGGGACTGGGTAGAGAGGAAGGATTGGATGATAGGTTGAGTCGTTTCCAATGTAACTTGTACGGGGTGATTTGAAATGAGAAAAGAAAGAGTTGAGAAATGGGCTCAAGTAGAAGATTTAAGGTATCTAATGAATGAGAATATGAGAGATGGTTTCTGCCTCACTAGCGTACCTACTCTGTGACACGACGTGACGGTATCTAGGTACCTATCTTCTTGCCACTTCAAGTAACGGACATAGGGTTTATCCCTTATACATGGGACACACTGCGTAGCTCTAGAAACCTCTAGGTGCTCACAGTCTGGATGTACCTTAGGTACGTAATGATATTGAGCCAGGTAAAAGGAAAGGACAAAATAGGGGGTCAAGCATTCACGCAATGCTCTTGGATGCACCTGCAGACTCGTTAATTCATTGTAACCTTTATACACGAGGTTCGAAACGTCCACACCTCTATATAATGATGGTAGTCGTATGCACGGATGAAACGAACTTGGATCAGTCCGGTAACACCTTCAGGATGAGACATCGCCATCGTTCGGACCGTAGCGTAAGTACCGGCGAAATACTAGACTAGACTAATACTAATTCCACCTTTGCGAGCGTATTCTCCTCATCTCCTCCAGCGCCTGATCCACATCCTTGATCGCACGATCTAACGCCGTTTCAACTTCTTCATCTAGCCTATCGATACCCGTATCAGCAACCGCTCGGCGCAGTATTTGGTGCATTGCCAATGTTCGCTTAGCTCGCTCAGAGTCCCAGGCGTTTTTAAGGCGTCTCATTTCCCGACTGTCCACCTTCATTCGGTCCCAGTTTCTGGTTCCGGTTTCGAGGCCTGAGATTCGTTCCTTGAACATTTCATACTCCCTCAAAATCCCATTCGCGATGTTTAAGTTATCCTCAATGACTTCCACGGCCTTTTTCAGGGGTGAAGGGCCTTTCCCAGTGCATTCCACTTTAGCACCAATGTTGAGAAGCATCTCAACAATTTGGGGCCGTGATGTCTTGACCGCAAAGAAGAGAGGACTCTCGCCCTCATTGTTTGTAACCTCAACATTCGCGCCTGAGTCGAGTAGGAGCTGAAGAACTTCCGTCTTCCCCCTAGAAACCGCTAATAATAACGGAGTAAAGCCGTCATGGTCTCTAGCCTCAAGATTCGCGCCTGAGTCGAGTAGGAACGCAAGAACTTCCGTGTTCCTCCTGGAAACCGCTAACAATAGCGGAGTAAGGCCCTTATACTCGGTAGCCTCAAGATCTGCACCTCCTTTAAGTAGCAACCTTACTAGCTTAACAAGCCCCCAGTCAACGGCAGCATGTAGGGGAGTATAACTACGATGGTCTTGTGCCTCTAAGTGAACGCATTTCTCAACTAGCGTCTTTGCTAGTGATACAGCTGTATCCTCGTCATCATCGGAGTAATTGACCATGTGAAGGGCCAACTCGCCCTCACAATTTCGTAAGTTGGGATCCGCACCTTTCTCGATGAGGAACTTAGCCAAAGCCCACCTCCTCGAGTCGACTGCTTGCATGAGAGCGGTTGTGCCGTCTTTGTTGGCTATGTTAAGACATGCTCCTCTTTCAATCAGCACTGTGGCTAATTTGATGCCATCATTGCTCCGGCCGTCGCACGAGGAGGAGCACACCAGCAGAGCGGTATCGCCGGCAGAGTCGGTGGCATTGATATCAATACCCTTGTCAGCTAATATCTCCACAATCTCGGCGTCATCGTTTCTAGCCGCAACGTGTAACAGAGTCCGTCCTTGTGCATCCAATTGATCCACGGAGGCGCCGTAGTTGAGTAAGATGGTGACACATACAAAATTTACAGCTTTCACTGCTTCATACAGTGGGGTTCTTTCTTCCCATCCAGCATCCACTTTGGCCCCCGCCTCAATCAACAGCTGCATAACTTTGTGGTGTCCGTGTCTGGCGGCCAGAGCTAATGGTGTCGTCTCCCATAAGCTATGGCCAGCATTAATATCGCCAGCGCCAATAATACGCAGAAGGTGTTGGACAAGGCCATGACATCCTAAACCCACAGCGACACGAAGACTTGTGGAGACACGTCTTGCAAATTCCCCCGGTCCGTCATAACGGTTATCAGTCCATGTGCGAAATTGTTTTGAGCCAGGCTCACAAAGGACCATCGCTGTTATCAAAAACCCGATATCATCATCCAAGTTGCTGTTGCGAAGGTGGTGGCTCCAATGATCGCTCGAATAAAGCAGAAAGGGATATTCCCTTTCAAGGCGGGAATAGTTGGAATCGCGATGAACAACCTCAGGATCCAAGATATATATATACCGCACGCAAATGCGGGCAAGTTCGGCATGGGCCTGGCGCTCAGATATCGAGTGACGCCAAGTGTATGGCGGCAGAAGTGCAGATGATGATTCCGATTGGGCGAGAAGAAACTCCCTGGCAGTCTGATGCAAGAAGTACACTTTCTTCCGATGAATGGACAGGAAAAGCCCGCACATGGCCCTGAGGCGCATTTCGAAGTCGTGATCATCCTCCTCCAGGTCCAACTCATCAAGCGATGTAATGTGAGGCTCCATGTTTACAACGATTTTGAACTCCTCGACGTCAAGGGGCCTCTTTGCCACGAGAAGCACCCTCAATGATCGTAGTAAAGCTAACCGATCTGCCTCTCCGGACCTGTTAAGCATTCGTCCATATGCGTCAGAGACCGTCCGTGGGAGCTCCTTCATTGCGAATTTGAATCCTTGAGGGGTCCGCTTGAGCATCGAACTTGACATCAATGTTTCCAAATGGTCGAACACCAAGAAGACCCACAAGTAGGTACGATGCTGCGTCCTGCAAAGCTCAGCCGAAAGGGTCTCCTTAAGTTGATCGTTGAGTTTATGCCTCTTTGCGAATTCATCAACGCGGACCTGAATAACAATGTTGATCTCCGTACTAATTTTGTCTGAATGATCATCTGTTTCACCCGGAATCCGAACGCGAGGAAAGCGGTCGAGCATGTCGCCGTGTTCGAAAGGGAAAACCACATCGCCGTACGGGCGGGATGTAAGGAAAAGCTTGACGTTTCCTTTTCTCGACACAGTGAGATTTTCCACCAAGCTTGTGAACTCCGTTGACTCGCATTCGTCAAGAGCATCAAGCACTATGATGATGGTACCCACCTTTTCATCCTGTGCCGCGTTGTTGAAAATGCCCCATAGTGCGGATATCGTTCCAACCACACCCTCTCCGTTGCGTTTGCATTCTTCCATAGCATGCTTGATCAATTCTGGCTTTTGGCAAAAGAGCTGATGTAGCAGAGCACAAAGCGCCTGCTTGACTGTGTTCTGGTCCCCATCCTTGAAGAAGAAGTAGCATATGGTTGCGGTCGGAAACCTTTGTGGCAGATATTGATCAATCAAGTATTTGGATAACACGGATTTCCCGCATCCAGGGTCTGCCGTGATCAGAAGAGGCCCCGATTTGAGCTTCAGCCAGTTCTGAAAATTCTCGTGCTGAACAGCCCAGATGCAAGTTCCTTCAACTCGCTTTTGGACACGGCTTTTATACCACTCATAGGTGACATGTCTCTGATTGTCCGTAAGACGGAAGAGGTGTAAACACTTCTCTTCCTTCTCCTGGAGCTTATTCTCAGCGCCTTTACGGACAAAATCTTGGACCTCTTGCAGAGCCTCGAGAAACCTGGCGTTGGACTCTAAAGATTTATTGCTGTTCTCCTTAAGAGTCTGAAGAGTGAAGGAAAGGTTGGCATTGTGGTATTGTTGTAAATCCTGATAGAGAAGACCCTCTTGGTGCTTGATGACTGTGATAAGCTGCTCCCACACGTTGGATGAAAGGTCTTGTACGAAGCGTTCAAAGCCGCCCTGATGATATCGGAGGACAGTGCGCACTTGAAATTCGAGCAAGTGTTCATATAGAGTAACAAATTCCTCCTGAACACTCTCCGTCCAGTTTCCGGCATTGGCAAGCTGGCGCTCAAGCGTAGTCCAGAAGCCGATACGGGACGTGACGTATGAGAACCCGTTCCTCTGGGCTTCGTCGGCAATTGCAGGTTGGGTGAGGAGGGGTAGAACAAGACACACGCCTGCCCACACAAGGGAAGCCTCTGGGGAAGCCTTGACAGCCTCGCCGATGAAGTTCTGAAGCGTCGACGCCAAGTTGCCAGCCTTGTCGACGAAGGATCTCGCAGAGCTTCTTTCTCCGGCATGCTTCAATGCGTCTTCAATAGCTCGGTCAAGCACTGCCTTACTCGTGGGGCCCTGGTCCAGGAGTGAATCCGCACGCGCTTCCTCAATTTTCACTCTGTGTCCTAGCATTGCGACGACATTAGCATGCAGATCCGCCGGGTAACGTGGTGGAGATCCTCACCTGACATCTTGGATTTTACTTCTTGGAGAACCTGTCTCTCGTAATCGGCAACCAAGCCCGACTTGGAGGGATCGTTGGATGATCGAAGAGCGTCGTATGCCCGGTCCCATAGAGTCTCAGGCCGGCTGGTGATATATTGGCAAGGGATGTGATCTGGCTGTGCGACCTCGATTAAGCGTTGCCCAGTATCTTGCTTAAGAGTGGAAGCGTCGGTTTCGTTAAGACCAGTGTCTTGCTTGAGATTTGATGTGTCCGTTCCGTCAATATGGAGGTTATTCAACTCCTCTATCGGCACCACCTGATCATCTGTTTTGGCGTCCGGCCCGGATGGGAATGGTTCGTCATCTGCCACCTGAGCTTGACGGCATGTGGAAATAGTGGTGATGCTTTCACTGGCGGCCACAGATCCCTCGAGAGACGCAGATGTGTCGTTGATGATCGAGTTGCGGGGCGAGCGTTTGGATGCATTGGTTTGGCGAAGGACAGAAGCGGCGATCGGTTCAGGAGTAAGTGGCGTTGATTTGGTTCCCGTGAACCTTTTGAAAGATTTGCGAAATCCGAATTGGTGCTTGGGTTCGACTCGAGGACCGTCTTTATCACGGCTTCGGTGGAAAAGACCCATTGCGTGCGGTTGCCGAGGGACTTTGCTGCTTCCCCTAGGCTTATCGATGGAAATGCTTGGTATGATGGTGGGAGAGTGTCTGGTAGATGGATGCCCGCCTCACGAATTCCTTCGCGGCCTCGCCCCTGGGAGGGGTTCCCAAGAGACTGCTCTGTGTGCGGAAGCGCCCATGCACGGTGGCATATGTGGTAGTATCGCCATATTCGTGGTACCTCTGTGATAGATACGCTATGGTCTAGAGCAGTTAGCATATGGCTTCCTGCATAGGCGAGGGGAGATCATTCGCTGAATCGAGGCATCGCCCATTGAAACGTACATTTTACCCCTAGCGCAATTCCGACCTGACGGGAACAAGAGCTGGTGATACATGGCTTGCTTGGGCGTGTGAGTGCCATAGTGCACCGAGTCCGCGGTGGCTTTGCCGCGGCGATGCCAAAGAAGGGAATAATTCGAAGTTGATCATGGTGCTTCTGGTGGCTGACCCCAATGAATGGTTAACCGCCCGGGTACATAGTGGTCCAATCATGGCAAGCCGGGAGTCCATGTCGAGGATGGGAGGAAAATGGAGAAGATGGAGAACAAGATGGAGGAACGGGCCGCAATGTGGATGGTCGATGACAAGAAAGGTTCGGGTTGCGGGGCCCGGGCCAGGACTTGGGTCGGCGTCGAGAAGATCCACTTTAATGACCCTTTTTACCAATGGATAGCATTTTCTTGGTCGTAATCTGCACGTGCAGGCTTCTGTCCCGTTAGGCTTGGTGGGGCTTCGGGTGTTTACAGCGTCTTGTTCCCCTGAGCCAATGATTTGTAGGAGACAGCGCCCTCGTTTTTCAATATCTCTGGTCATCGAGACTGCCACGTCAAACACCCGACTCACAACACCAACCTTTCCACTTGCCTTCGCCTTCCGCTTTGGAGGAAAGGTCAGCTCCTCCAAAATGCGCCTTGTCCCAATTGGCCCGTTACGGTTGGGCAGCCCAATGGCAATGGAAGCCTCTCACTGGTCTACGGTTTGGAAGTTTGACAATGTCCCAAGTTGACAAGTTCAGGAGGTCGGCGGGTGGTCAATTGACCAAACACTTTAACAGTTGTCAATCGATGAGGCTTCACCTTGTCATCCCCAGCCCAACAACGAAACATCCACCACTCGTCCCTGCGTCGGCGATCCGTTCCTGCCTCTGTTTGTCTCTGTCTGATGCATGAGAAATTGGGAATATGCCAATCGCCGTCGATTTATGCTCAGCTTCCGAATCAGCCAACCACCCCTGGCCCTGTCTGTGAGAGCCACTCGGCCCACTGCCCTACAGCGGCTTATCCACTCAATCCACTCTGGAGTCTTGGGCTGTCCACCGGCGCCATCACCGACACATTTGAGCCACGTCGGTCATCTTCAAAACTTCTCAGCCGAACATAACCACCAGACCTACACCTCAACACCAAAAAGTCACATCACCACTCTAATACCATAATACGCCCCGCCTGTTCCCTTTCAGGTTGCCCAAGCTGGATACTCCCCAGAAGGAAGCGCTCCGTGGTTTCCTCCGGTCGGCAACTTCCGAAACCACGGCCACGCCAACCACCACCTCCGCCGCCGGCACCACCAGCATCAACACCAGCACCAACACCAACACCAACAATACCAACACCACCAACCTTCCCGGAAGCCCACTATCACCAACAACAATGGGTTCCCCTTCCTCCCCTTCCGGTCCCTTCTCTTCCTCCTCTTCCTCGGGGAACATCGACCCCAGCCAAGCCGTCGATGGTCTCGTCCGCGCCATGCGCGACCTAACCGCCGACAGCAACTACAAGCTGGTCGCCGACGTCTTCGGGCAGTTCATCATGCTCAAAGAGAAGAACGAGCGGCTGTCCATCTCACACCGCGAAGTCCTCGACGAGTACCACCGCTACCGGTCCGAGCTGGACGACTGGAAGAAGCGGCTCGAGAAGGAAAAGGAAGGGCTCGAGGACGTGATCCAGTCGAAAGTGCAAGAGGTGCTCCAGCTGCACGCCGTGCGCGCGCGCTTGCAGGGGGATTTGGAGGATAGTGCCAAGAGGGCGGCGGTGGCTGCGGAGAATGCGGAGCGTGAGCTGACGAGGTTGAAGGAGGAGAAGGAGAGGGAGTTGGATGAGTTGAAGAGGGATAAGGAACGGGAGCTGGCGGCGTTGAAGGAGGATAAAGAGAAGGAGTTGGCCGCGTTGAAGGAGGATAAGGAGCAGGAACTGACGAAGCTGAGGGAGGACCAGGCGTATGAACTCACTAAGCTCAGAGATGACATGGGGACAGAGTTGAGTGATATGAAATCCCTAAGGGGGATGCAGATTTCGGACCTCGAAGCCGCCAAGGCCGCTCTTGAAAAGTCGAAGGAGGAGCTTGAGAAAGCTGCTGCCCAAGCAGCAGAAGCCGCGGCCGAGGAGATTGCCGCACTGTCGAATGCCAAGACCCTTCTCGAGGCATGGAAAGCGCAAGCCGAAGCCGACCTTGCATCGCTGCAAGAATCCAAGACCACTTTGGAAGCCGACAAGACGAAGAACGAGGCCGAGATCGTCTCGCTCAAAGAGATTGTTGCCACGCTGGAGGCTCAGTTTAAGGCGATCGATGAGGCCCTAACAGCAACCAAAGCCGAGTTCGAGTCCCTCAAGACCATAGAAGCGGAGAAGACATCTGAGATTGAGAGTCTCAAGGCATCACTCAAGGCCGCTGAGGAGGAGATCGTTTCTCTCAAACAGACAGTAGCTGAAAAGACTGCAGAGATCGAGGCCCTGCACGGTAAACTCAACACCGAGACCAATCGGGCCGACACGGCCGTTGCCCGGTCCGAAGACCTTCAGAACCGTCTTGACGAGACGGAGGACAACCTCCAAACTGCCGAGGAAAAGCTGGATATCCTGGCGTCATATCAGATCAAGCTTCATACTGATAGCGAGGACGTTTAGTGAGTTGTCCTATCTCTTCTCCCCCCCTTCTTCCCTCCCTGCTTTCGGCCCATTTGTCTCCATCACCTCGTGTCCTCCTTTCTTTCTCTTTCCCTCTCCTGCTTTCTTCCTTACCCCCACCCTCCTTTCGGCCTTCTATTACTCCTTTTAGCCTTTTCCTTCCTCCTTCCCCATTACCCAATCCCCAAGAACCAACACTGCTAACACCATATGCTTAGCGTCGACATCCTCGACAAAATCTGGACCTCAATCGTCACCCTCGTCGAATCCACCTTCCGCCCCTCCCTCCCCGAGCCCGTCCTCTCCGACCCCTCCTGCTGGGCCAACCTCCGCAACTCGCCCTACCTCAAACACGCCACCCAACTCCAGATCCCGCTCCCGCAATCCAACTCCCCAGCCGCCAAGGGGATGCGCATCTCCGCCGTTCTTGCCGTCCTCTCCCGCGCTTTGCACCGCCACCTCTTCCGGCCCGTTTACCTTCTCGACGACGACGACGAAAACCTAGTCAAGTTCCTCCGCGTCTTAGAAGACGAGAACCCGGCGCGGGAATTACATCTACGATCAACCCTGCTAGCCACCATGCCCGAGCGCCAAATCGAGCAGGGCGCAAGAAGGGTAAAGACAGTAGTGAGGGAAGTCTCCTGGCTCGTGCAACACTTGCTCTCGGCACTAGCCTTCGAATCCTTCGTCTCCGGCCTCGAACAAGCTTGCAAGCTCGCCTGCGAGCAATGGATGCGGATCCAGCTTGCTTCGATGAAAATCGAGCCTTATTTTGGACCGCCGTACGATGACTTTGATTGGCAAGTCCTTGACTTACCCGAGTTCGTCAGCAGTAACAGCACGCAACAACAGCGTCCCTTTTCGGTAACGCTAACAGACGGCGGCGACGGCGACGACGGCGCATCAACAATCGGAGCCGGCGCCCCGTTAACCACCCCAGGGCCAGACTCAGACGGCAAATCCCAAGCCGGCCATAACCTCGCCCACACCCACTCCCACTCCCACCTGCACAACAACCACGACTCCTCCTCCTCACCCTCCTCCCCCACCCCCGAGGAGGAAATAGACCCAGACGACATCCTCCTCGTAGTCTGGCCATCCATGTGCTCCGTCGAAGACGGCGACATCATGAGCATCACCCAAGGTCTCGTAATCTCCAAAGAGCAAGCCCGTCCAGCGTTGGAAGAAGTGCGCCGGTCGAAGTCTAGTGGCGGGTCGGGGTTGAATCGCGATGGGAGTTTGAATAGCAATAATGGGGCCATGCCGATGAGGCCTGGGAGTACGACTACGACGAGGAGGGGCACGACGAGGGGGATGAGTATTGCGGCTGAGGAAAGGAGGGGTGAGAGTCGGAGTCCGGTTACGAGTAGAAGGAAGAGCTTTTTTGGGATGGGTGGGGGCGGTGGGGGTGGGGAGAAGGAGGGGAAGGGGGAGGGGGGGAAGGGTGAGGGGGGTGGGGAGGAGTGATGAATGATGATGAACGACGGGTTTGATAAGCCCATGATCTTGAAGGGAAGGATGGGGCTTGGTAGATGGGGTTAAGGCGGTGATGACTGATGGATCTAATGATTGGAAACATGGAACATGGAACATGATGTGATGACAGCTAGACATGATATTGGGACTTGGACGGTACACGAAATCACGACACTATCATGAACGTTTGGTCTTCTTTGGCATTGCCGCATTGGGTCCTCTCAATGTTGGTCATTGCGTTATCATTTTTGGTGAGGATGGGTCGAGGAATCGGGGGCATGTCATGGGCCGCCTCGAGCTCTGGATCTTATCTCTTACTTGAGGTCAAGGTCGGTAGTTCCCTTAACATCGCTCTTCGTATAGTATTGGATGGGCAGTATGGACCGGAAAACATGAAGCATACAATGAGCCGGCTCGAGTCCGAGAGCTCTGGGCCATGTCTCTCACTTAAGAGTCATCTAGCTGATAGCTAGAAGTAATAGAGGGAACCTAATGAAAAGTGTAACTGTCTTGCTTTTGAATACTCGGGCTTTCCAACCTGCCATTGCTCTCGCTGACCTCAACTCGCCAGTGTCTGGTGCTCCCTCCGTCGGTCAATGACACCCGGTTGTCCGCCTGCCACGCTCTATGTGGTGACTCAACGGGACATTCAGGGACTTTCAGCCATCCCTTCCGACCTTCGTACCTGCGCGGCACGGTGAACTCGGGTCCCATCATATCGAGGGCCCTTCAACCCATCCAGGCAAATCCAAATCACCACCGACCCCCTGAGAACCCCGTGCCGTCTGACAGAAAGAACAGGACAAGCGGCCCCGCGTGCCTTCGAACCATGAAGACCGAAATGCACTAACAACCTGGAAAGCTCATCACACGGAGGAAAGACGCATGGTTCCTGACACAAAAACGTGGTTGAGGCTGCTTACAGCGGCCGCCAGGCGCGCTCATGATCCGAGCGCTCGATCACAATATTGTAGATGAGAGAACGACGGTGCTATCGTGCTTGATGCTATTCCCGCTGCTTAGGCGTTGGGACGATCCATCACACGGAAAGATGCGAGGTTCCTGACCCAAAACTACAGCGGCCGCCAGGCACGCTCATGATCCGAACACTTGATCGGAAAACCTGTGATGCCAAATCCGGGAACCACGGTCTGGTGCTAGCGTCCCCGGTGCTATTCCCGCCGGTTCGCTACTTGTGCCATCGGATAGCCTAGACCATCTGTTGAGACTAGAGATGGTCGTGGGTCAGTAGCGGCGGGAGTTCTCGTTGTCGTGCATAAGGGATCAATACGTGCTGACGTGAGAAGGTTAATCTGTAATCCGTGACTCCGTATCCGCCGCGCCGTGGGAGTGAAATCCGACCCTACTTCGTCGCTTTCTTGACCTTCTTCGGTCTTGCGTCTTTCCTTCATGCTCACTCTTGGCCTTCGGTTGAAATGGAACAGCGGCCGTGGAAGGCTAGGGGTACAGATATGCGGCTGTTGCAATCTGTTAAGACGCCATTAACGCTAGTCGCAGATCATATCACCCAGGATATCGCCCATAATATCATCCAAGACATTAACGTCGGCCGCTCGGTAACGGGTAGTCGCGCCAGACACACTGGTTTTCTGGGCCAATGTAACACACATCCCAGGCTGTAGTGATGTCGTGTGACGTTCGGACTTGTTGGTGTCCTCGAGGAGAAATAACGCCAGGCTGCTATAATGCGGGAGTGTGGGGGAGTTGCACTGGGGTCTGGCTGGCGTCTGGGGAGTGCATGGGCAGTGCGGATGGTAGGTACTACCTCGAGCTGGAACGGCGATGTTCCTTCCGTCTAGGGGGCTTCGAAGGGCTTGAAGACAGAGTAATAACGGAAGGGAGAATGGCAACGATAAAGTGAGCGCTGGAGCAGTTTGCTTTAGGCGGCGCAGCCAAAGACTGTACACGTACACCTCGCAGTATATGTATTAGGTCCTTCCCCCTCCAAATCCAACAAGAAAAGAAAAAAAGTGCGGTTGGCGCAGTGGTCAACGCGTTCGCTCCCTAAAAGGGTTGGCACCCCTTCGGTGTCGAAAACGGCACCGTTACTTACCTGTAGCTGTAGTGCTAGGCACAAGCACAGCCTACAAAGTAGGTAGGACCGAGTCTGGGGGACCAAAGCCAGGGAACAGCGAAAGATCCCGGGTTCGAATCCCGGACCGCACAATAATTTTTTTATGGGTTTTCTCGACTTGAGGCTGTGTGGTCATGGAGATTTTCTTTTTATTCCTTCTTCACATACGCTTGAGGCCGAGAGAGAAGCGGGGGGATTGAGAAGGAGGGAATCGGAATCGGCGTTGGAAAATAAAACATAGTGTACAGATCTATGAAGAAGCGGCCCGAAGAAAAGTGTAGTGACCGCTCACTCGAGAGACATCACTCTCATGCGTTATCTGCCACAACACTAGCACTTCATATCTCTCGTGTAAACATCCGCGATCCTTGCTCACTAGCCGCACTTATAGTAGAGTAACTCGCACATCAGGGTCAGGCACAAGAACCAACGTCTCTCACACCTGCCGCTGAACAACCGTTTATCACCGTCCCATCCATCACTGCCATCCGCATAGTTGTAGATAGACCGAGCAACATGCATCCGTTGCTTTGCTGAGCCTCCCACACATCTCCTCTGTATATGTCGCCTTCGCTCAGCAGATACCCTCGCCAAGGGGTCGCCGCCCCCATTGTATTCAATACTCGCTGTCCCATCTGGATGCAGTGGAACATCATCATCGCCAACCAGCATAGCCAGGGTAGCATTGACCCAGACCCGATGAAGAGGCAGTGGACCAACAAAATTGCGATACTATCGCGGCTTTGTATGTTGCTAGTAAATGGGAAGCGTGAACCGAGCCGACCACTATCATTTCTTCATTCATCAACTGCTGAATCGATGAGAGTCGCTTGACGGGCTTGGAAACAGAGACGATATCCAGTCTCGAGCCAGTTTCGCAGCACACGCTGAAGTGCCCGACAACCCTCCAGCGTTACACTGTACCGTAGCACCCCTAAGCCTTCATCTGCGTGACAGAAACGGTAGCTGAAGGATGCCGAATGCCCGAAGGACCAACAACCTCAATGCTTATTGAGAAACGAGAAGCGAGGGGCCAATGGGCGTGGCGCGGAAGAATGGTAAAACGGATCATGTGTTTCTGCCGCACGGTGACACTTGTAGACGCTGGCCATGTGTAGAATACGAGCACGAGCAGGGGTCAAAATGTATATACGAAAGTAGGGTGCAGACTGTGTATTGTATAGAGATCTGCTGGGAAAATCCCTCACACAGAATCTCTAATATCAAGGTTTTGCTAGTTATACTAGCGGGCCCAGATTACATAAGATAGGGCGGTCTAACTACCCCTATTACCTCTTTTATCCGACACACCCCCCTAGCTGAACTGGATTTAATCTAAGAAGCTAACGAAATTGAAGCTATTCACAAATCTACACCTATTTTCTCAATCTCTTCCAACGGTCACCTTTAAAGGTATTACCCGCGGTTATATCCTATAAATATAGAAGGTCGATAGTACTATTTCCAATAAGTAGGGTCCTATAGCTTAGTAATTAGAGCGTTAGAATAGAGTCTTAGCTAACCGTCTACTATTTCTTAAATATTCTTAATAGTATAATTAACAGATTATTACTAAATACTATACCTAAAAATCGTAGGTTCGAACCCTGCCAGGACCAATCTTTTTGCTTTTTTCTACTTTATAGAAATCAATTACCGTATTAAAGCCTTTTAATTTTATAAAGGTCCTCTTAGCCGTATTATATAAGAAAGTAGTTTATACTTATATTAATACTTATCCCTTCTTTTTATTACTTAAAAGGTCTCTTCTCCCCAATCCTCCTTATTAATCCTTACAATTAAGTGATTTGCCTTAATTATTAATAACTCCCTCTTTTCTCTTCTTATTTCTTTAATATTTACTAAATTGAATTATTTTATAAATTCGAAGTACTTGCATAAATTTAGCGCCTTTATTAGTCTATTAATAATTATCTACCCTATTAGTATATAGTATACGTCGATAATACTTCGCTATTATCCCTCTTTAAACTAATAATTATAAATATCGACGTATTTGAACTTAATCTAAAGCTTAGAATTCTCCTTAGTAATAAGGCGGATTATTTATTTATTATTATAACCGAAGGGTACGACTTCGAATTCAAACCGAAGGGTAAAGGAATTGAAGAACTTCTTCGCCTATATACCTTCCTTTACTCTTTAAGCGAAGGATAGTAATTTAGCCTCTATTATTGAAGTCGTTACCGTATTTTACTTATTAATTCGCTAATCGATAGTACTACTAAATAATTATATCGCAAAACCTTAAAAGCTCCGTCGATTTAAAGAGTTATTAGCAAAGGATAAATTAATATAGATTTCGAAGCCGTCGCCTCCTCCTAATTAGAGGGTATAGTAATTAGTGCCGCGAAAGTAGGCCTTTAACTATTAGATTGCCGAATAATAAATTTACTTAGGGTTAATAAAAAAGCGAATTAATTGGGATAAAGTAAAAGAGATATTTAGTTTAATAATAATGGTAAGGTAAAGAATAGCGCCAACCGCCTTCTAATATTCTTTAATTAAATATTAAATAGTAGTCTTTAACGAAGTAATTAGCTCTTTAAGTATTATAAGGGTATTAGGGGCTTTCTTAATCTATATAATTCCTTTTATTATTTTAAGAATGTATTTTCGTTAAGATAACTAAATTAGTCGGCGATAGCGGTTTCGAATAATTTCGATACTTAAGAACTATTGGATATTATAGTTATTAGTTAATTAATAATGCCTTTTAAAGGTAGCGATTACTCTATCGGCTAATAATAAATATTCTATTTTATAAACGAAGATAATATTATTAATATAGAAGAATATAATTACATTCTTATAAATTAAGATATATAGTTCTATAGGGATAGGGGCTAGGCTAATTTTTATTAGGGTTTTAGTAAACTCCTTTTACTAAAGTAGAAGAGAACGTCTTAAACCGTAGAGGGCTCGTAATAACTTTAATACTTTACTTCAATATACCTAACCGTATAATGCCTTTATATAAATAATCTTATTTAATACCGTATTAATAAAAGTATTAATAGTATTATACTATTTAAATTTAAAATTAAAGTAAATAGTAATAGCTATTATAATCCGGAAGGACTGGATCGCGAGGGTAGTAACGTACGTTTTACGTACGTTATTGCGTAATTATTAATCTCTTTATATAATTAAACGAATTTTATATTTAAAGAAATAACCTTCTATATTAAACTTATACGTATATACCTATATAGAATTAAGAGGAATAATAGCCTTATTAACCAACTATTCGTTTTAATTAATTTATACTTACGACTTCTTTTCCTCGTAGTCGTTTATATACTCTTACTCTACCTTTACAAAGATATTACCAAAGGGATAACCCTAAAGATCTTTATAAAGACGAGGAAGGGGAGGGAAATCTTATCTATAAAGTATAGATAAGGTCTTGAAGGCGTTATAACGGTCTATAATATCCTTAATTAGCTTCAAATTATTAGAGAACTTCTCTTCTTCTTTACCGATTCCTAAGCGCCTTATTTAGTTAAGGATTTCCTTATCGATAGATTATCCTTTATATAATTTAATATTTATCTTATCTAAAGTAACTAAAAAGGACCCGATTTAATAGAAGTATTTATTATATATTAGCTAGTTCTCTTAAAGGTACAATACGTTAAAACTATTAATAAAGAATAATATTAAATTTTCTAAAGGGGTAAAATAACCCGTTTCCTCCTCTTTATTTATTATCGTTACCTATTAATCCTCTTACAATTATAATTCTAGGGCTACCGCTAAAATAATTATAATACCCTTACCCTCTTAATCTATTTATCTTTCCTCCTCTTATATATATATAGACTTAATCGGTTTAGAAATCGCAATTCTATCAATAGTAAGTAGGGACTCGACGACTAAATTAACCTCCTTATCCTTTATTTTAACGCTTTTAATCGGCAACGGATCGGATATATCGAAATCTAATTAATAAATATTATTCAATTGTATAGTTAATTCTTTAAGGGAAATATTAAAAATATTATAAAGCTTTTTAATATTACTTATAAAAACTTCGTCTTCGTTAAAGACTACGTCCCTAATTACAATTATTTAGTTCGTATATAAATTCTAAACGCAATAGATATTACTAGACTAATACCTAATTAAATATTTTACTTAAACGCGTTTCTTAAATTTCTAAGTCCGCTTTTAACCGCGTAGAATATTAATTATAAATACGAAAGCTTTGCAACTATATACCTTCAAATATAATAGCTATAATACCATCCTTTGTTAATCGCCGTTACAATTTACTATATAGGTTATAAAGCGCTCTTTTAAGGACTTCTAATTATACTCCTACTATAAAATTATATTTAATAGATATACTACCGCTATTATAATCTCTCTCTAGAATTCTTAAAATAGCTTTACCCCCTCTTTTATAGCCGTCGATTTCTCCCTAATTATACCCCCCGAGCGCTCGGCGCTACCATTCTATACCTAAATATACAAAACCGAAGGTTCGATAATAATACCTCTTTTTATTAAAAAGGCGGTAACGTAGGGCTTAATTATAATTATCTTATTATTATACTCGACTACCCTAGGTCGGATTTAATAATAAAGTTCAAAACTATTAAATAATAACGTTAATATAGTAATAATCGAATCTATTATCCGGTCTAATAAATAATACAATTATACTATTCTAGACCAACGATCTACGACGACTATTAAATTAGAGACCATTCCTCTACTAAATACCTTTACCGGCGGATAATTAAAGAAATCAATAGCGAAACGTAATCCTAGACCTTTTAATACGTTGCAAACCTCTCTACGTACTTAGCGCTTTATTTTAACTACCGTATAGGAATCGCAATAAACGAAATCAAGGCCTTTGAAATATACTCTATACTCTTTATCCGTTAATTAAACTAAAGTCTCTAATTTTAAATAACCAAGTCGAAAGTACTAGTATAAAGTATCGCCTTCTAGAGGCTTTTTAATAATCTTATTAGTAAACCGGTAAAATCGTATGTAAAAAGAGGACTAATTAGTATATATTTCGAAGGGTATATATTCTAATACAAATTAATTGAACTTTGAAAAGAAATAGTAAAAATAGGTATTATTTAAACGGAAACGCAAACAATTAAAGTTAAACGAATAATCCTAATATAATCCCTTTTCTAATAACCTTCTTAAGGATACGAAGTTGTAGGCCATTCCTAGTATAAACGCGACGTCGTTAAATCTAAAATTAATAGGGAAACCCTCGTCGTTACTCACCACTAAATAAACTAAACCGTACCCCTCGATTACAATAGATTTATCTCCCGCCTAAATATAATCTCCCTCCTTTACGGGTATAAGGTTTTTAAATTAATTAGTTTTATTAAAAATATAAATTGTTATACTTAAATTAAGAATTGCTAAATCTCTTAGTAAGTACTTTAACCCCTTATTATAAAGTTTTAGCATTAAGAAATTCGCTTCGCAACTAGTATTGCTGATCTACCGACTATTAAATTAAAAGCTACCGACGCTATTAGCGTAGGATACCTCTTCCTTATCCTTCTTAATTTAAACCTCTTTTAAGATCTCCTTTATATATTAGGCAAATTTAAAGTCCTTTTAATAATTCTTATTTACTCTCGTATGGATATAGGAATTCTCTTTAAAGTATTTTAATTGGTTAATAATATTAACGTACTAATAGTATTTAATTTAATAACCTATATACTCGTAAATAGGGCAAGCCCTCTTCGGCTTCTTATTATTATAATCCTAATAATCTCTAGCCGGCCTTTTACTTCAATTATCCTAAGGATTATTAGGAGCGTCCTTACTAATTTCTTTAGCAAATATAATTCTAGCCCTAAATATTCCACCTTTATAAACTTAGGAATTACCTTTACTTAATAGGAACGCTTTATAAATTACCTATTTAAACTCCCGGGCTATATCTATAAAGGTATAAAATTTATTATTTTTAATTTAGCGATATACCGTAGCCTAAATATTAAGGGGAGAATTAGAGAATTTATTTATTATTTAGAGGAAATTTTAATACTAATTTTCTATATTAGTATATTTATTGACTTTATAATATTAATCGATAATTATAACTCCCTCCTACTCTTTAGACTAAGTAATCTAATTCTTAGAAGGACGAATAAAGCGAACCTTTTCCTAATATTTAACGCGAATATCCTCTTTAATTCTAATAGAATCGTAATTAATCGAAGCGTAGAATTTATTATATTAAATAGTAATAGTTTAGGTTTTTAAAAAATAAATTAAATAAAGTTTTTTAATAGTATATTTCTTTATTTAATTTTTAATTTCATTAATATTTAAAATAAATTTGTTTTAGTCCTTCTTTTCGTAGCGGTAATTAATTAGAGTAGCTTTATAATTACGGAAATTAGATTTAAACGTAAAGCCCAAGCGTTTAGTAGTAAAGAATACTTTAGAAGCCGGTCCGGAAGGGATAAGTACTCGAATTAAAGTAAGAATAAATACTAGGGGAAAGGCTAGGGCTATAGCGGACCGGGCGGTTTGAAAAGCCTAGGTATTAGTTATTAAAAGTCCGGAGTTAATACCCTCCTCTTCAGTAGACTCGAAAATCTATTACTAAATTTAAGTCTCCTAGGTTATTTCGATAGTTAATTCTTAAAAATTAATAACTAGCGGTTTAAAAAGAGTAACGGGCTAAGGGATTCTCTTCTTAAAATTAGGGTCAATAAAAGACTAAAGCTCCTTATTAAAGGCCTTATCCTTAAATCCCTTCTCCTAAAGATATTAGTCTTTAGACTTATCGAAGATAACTTCACTTACAATTTTAAAATCGATAGAGGTAAATATTATCGAGTATAGGGGGTTCGGTTTTATTATCTTTTATCGTTATTTGCTAAGTATTATATCTGCCCGGTTGATTGCAATTATTGATATTGCATATGAGATTCTTAATTGTAGAATACAAGTACGAATAGGAGTTAAAATGTATATACGAAAATAGGGTGTAGATTGTATATTGTATAGAGATCTGTTGGGAAAATCCCTCATACAGAATCTCTAATATTAGGGTTTTGCTGGTTATGCCAGCGGGCCCAGATTACATAAGACAGGGCGGTCTGACCACCCCTGTCACCTCTTTTATCCGACACCATGGCTCGTGAAGGATCCGAGGTTGTTGATGCGTTTTTTGGGATTTCGGGACAGTGTCGAAGGAAGCCCAGAAAAATAATGGATATCAATTGTTTCGCAGTCCTCTGAGAATTCGCTTGGAGGTTTCAAGGAGGTACATCATCAACATGTTTTACGGCCCGTTGGATATGGTTCCTGCTCGTGCCTTTCTGCGCCGCTGCGTTTCGGTGGCTGATGGGGGCCAATGGCGATGTCGAATTGTTTCGTCTTGGGATTTCTTTGATGTAGGCTCGCGAGCCGGCGTCAACGAGATCGTTACGGGTTTTCTCGAGGGATGTCTCGATGGCCCTAGGGCCCGAATCTGAGAACCAAAACATCAGTGAAAGTCGAACAGCATGACATTGTCGACGACGCATTTGCAAGCCATTGAACTGTTAAGTAACCCGTCAAATACTAAGGGGACCGGAGACATTCCAGAGCCTTGGATACCATGTCGTGATGTCAACACTCGCACTGCTCTTCCTGTCGTTTGGTGAGGGGCAGGACAACTTGAATCCCTGTCGCCAATCGCCATGGGTTCAGTTCTTGACTGCCCTTTCTGGCGTTCCCGTCCAGCGGCCTGGCTTATGGCCCAGCTGCCCAGAGGGGTTTTCCGCAGTAGGGTTGGAAGCCGAGGCCCTCGAGCCAGGCCCTGTTGGGCGGCCTGGCGGCCTGCCACTGACGGATTGACGGATTGACGGGTTGACAGGTGCTGTGGGCTGCATGATGTTACTGTACATCCTCTTCCGCCGGACTGTTTATCGGTTGTCGATCTCGACAGCTGGGTCGGGCAGATCTTCCTGAAACCCAATCTGCCGGGTCCCGAGTTTTGTGTCATTCGTGATGATGCTGTAGCTGGAGGTTTGGTACGGCGTAGTGATCCTCTGAATCAGTTTTATCCGAGATTGTTTGTTGAGAGGTAGTCGGTTCGTGTTACTGGTGTGTAACACATCGTGGGGAGTCTAGCAGACGGACGTTGGAGGTCAGCAATGTTGGCTATCATCTCGGGAGAATGGTTTGCGGCATGGAACTTGCAGGAGGTTTCAACGTTGGGAATGTTGGACGACAGAAATATTCCCGTGCCTTGAATTGTCAAAAATAACCGCGGCCGACTTGTTGTTTGGTACGGACGAAGAGGGCGGGCTGGCATGGTTCGCGACAGGAACAGAGAGCCAGGTTTGAAGGTCGGAGGCATGTGTGTCGAGTGGATTCCTTGAATGTCCGGCCGCAGAAAGGGTCAGACAGGGTGTGGTGCACTAACAGCTGCTAACAATTTCGTGGCGGAGTTGGTTGCACACGGGACCGCTGTGCTCGCTGGGGGCTTGTTCGGTTGTTGTCCAGGTCCGCTTGGCTCCCCGCATTTTTTACAGGGGCAGCTCACTACAACTTTGGGGTAGGAGCACTAGCTTGCAGGAGCAAGGGTTGTTGCTAGGATGTGGTCAGATGCGGTTAGACCTGCACAAATGACGAGCGCACCATCGAGAGGGCCGCAATGGTCTGGCATCCGAACTGGGAAAGTGTGTAAGACGAGTTCTTTGTTTCCCGGACCTCTTAAACCCAAGGATTCCCCCTCCATCCGTCTGTGGTTTGCACCACTCCATCATTGCGCGACTCCATCTGTCCGTCATTCTTCTCGCTTTGCTTACATCGTCAGCAGAGTTCCTGTCAGCATCCAGTATTTCTGTCTGACAGGCCGCTGTTCTTTGCGCTCGTCTTCGAGGTCGACTTCGACTCGCCGGCCGCCCCTCTTCAACAAAGCGCCCTCCTAGAAACAAGATCTCGACGAGTCGCAACCTCAAAAGCTGCGCTTACGCACCTACAAAACAATACACACTCATCATCAAGACCTCCCACAAAACCAGCCCAAACCACCATGGACTGCCTACGACTCTTCCGCCGCCTCCGCCGGCGCTCCTCCCAACAAGACGACTCCTCCCTCCTCACCTCCCAACAACGTCACGGCCCGCGTCCCTACCGCGACCACGAGCACAAACACTCTCCATCCGCCGACTCCTCCTTCTCCACCGACTTCGCTGAAAAGGTTTCCTATGATGCTCGCTACCGCGGCAGTTCACGCACCGGCTCGGTCGCCGTCCCTGTTATCCGGCCCAACGTCAACCCTGCTTACTCGGCTTATGCCACGCCGGAGGTCTATCGCTACGGAGGCGCGGGACCGAGGGATGATGGGAGGACACCGGGGAGGGCTATGAATGTGGAAAAGAAGGAGGTGGATGTGGATAGCCCGGAGGAGAAGGAGAGGAGGAGGAAGGCGGAGGAGGAGGAGCAGGAGAGGATGGATTTTTTGCAGATGATGTGATTACGTCTCTGCGTGTGGGATTTCTTTTGTAACCTTTCCTCTGTATCACGACATCTTCATGGCGGTTTCGGTTTGGTTCACAGTTTGACCTAGGAGCACAGGGACGGATGGCTAGGTTTGGAGTTCGTGGCGTTTGGGGCGCATCAAAAAGGGCATTATCACGGCCGATTATGGTCTGGGTTGGCTTGTTGGTTTGGGAGGTTACCTCCATGTTACGATTACTACATCTGTCAAGGGCATTGTCATCGATTCGCAGCTGCGAATGCAGCGATAGACGTTGGCGAAAAAGACGAGGAAATTTGTCGATAACGAATCTACGACAGCTTCCTTTGTTCACACACACAATCAACAGCCGCCGTCAAAACATTGACGGCGCTTCTTCCACAAACAAATCTCTGATCCATGCCTGCCTGTCTCGCGTACCTGAACTTTGCCATTTCTGCACTTGATGATTTGCATGTCTTGCATGTTTTGCATTCCATGTCTCTTTGTTGCATCTCGGTGGCACATGGAATTTGAAACCAGCGCAACACCAAAAACATCACTAACACAGCCCCACTGATGGTGCACTTCAGCGTTGCGGATTGATTGGGTTTGCAAGGCATGCATCCGAGACAGAGCTACAACCAATCCTCCATTCCATCGCCATATGATACCCGACATTTTGTCCTTCACAAACAGTTTCATCATCGACAAAAACTGAAAGCGTTGTTTATGCATTTTTGTTTGGTTGGGGATTCAGCTTTGATGTTTTACTGCGCCATACCTTTCAGCGCTTTCAGTGCCTTTCAGCAAGCCGCGAGCGGCATTGGCATCATTGGCATGCCTCGGTAGCGCCGATTGGAATTGCTGCATTCAAGCTCGACGTCATGGGCTTCCAGTTGAAGACGGGAGTCAAAGAAAAGCAAAAACCGGCCATCCCCGTCCAAGCCTCAAAGCCTCAAAGCCACAGGCCCAATGTTTTGGATTCGGAGGCCCGGAGGCCAACTTGGCGTGGGACTCGATGACTGGCATCAAGCCGCCTTCAAATGGCTGGCAGCAGCGATGAAGATGCGATGAACGCCAAAAACATCTGACGACCGCCAGCTCCGAGCGCCAATGGAGGCCATTAAACGCCTATCGGAGTCTATCAGCGGAACTTTATTGCATTTCTCGTGGCAAAAACGCGTGGCTTTTTGGGGCTGTACACCTCAGTACGGTAGTTGATGGTTGACCAAGGCGATCAAGGCGATCAATCAGGGCGATCAATCAGGGACCATCGACGTCAATCAGGGACATGGACGTCGACGTCAACCATTTCGCTGCTTCAACTTTCCCCTAACAGCATCCAACATCGTTAACAACATCCATCAACAATCATCGTCATCCACATCCTGGCTGTCATCGCAAATCTCCAACCTCTTCACGTGCCCGACCACTAATCTCTCAACCTCTTCCCCTTTCGGCCTCCTTTCCAGATATCCCAGTTTTCGACTTTTTCCAGGGCCCGTGAGTCAGGGAAGACATCACCATTCCTCACTTTCAGTCTAGCGGATAGCTAGCGGATGTTTACCGAACGGTTAGCGACAGTTAGGCTCGGCCAGGCCTGCAGATGCCTGCAGTTTGCGGGGAAACGGGTGAAATGGGCTTGGAAGGACCCCTGACCAAGCTCTGGGCTGCCCTGGCGACTGCGTCGGGAGGCCCTGGTTGTGATCAGCATGGGGTCTGGATTGGTCCATTTCACGGGGGACGGGAGGATTTCGGGATGTTGGCTGCCGCTGAGTTGCATTGTTGAACTTGTGGTGCATTGAAATGGTGAAGTCATTCCCGACGGGGTTTTGAGAGTCACGATGTTGAACGTCGAGGTATTGATCGAGGAAACAGTTAAGACACCCGATTGAGGAAACAACGATGTCAAAAACCGGCCAACAAGATCTTGTCCGCCCAACAATCCACCTTGCTCTTCGCCCGGCCACCCCAGCCTCCGGCCCCGACCCCGACCCCGGACCCCCGGCCATTATCTGTCTCCACTGCGTTCGCGGCCCGGCGCCTTGGCACGAACCAACCGCGCCAAGAACACGCCAAAGGCCAGAACGTTTTTCATGCCGCCATTTCTTGAGGGGGAAGGTGAATGAAAACTCCGGATATGAAGTGGATATGCTGGCTGGCCTGCCTGGCCTACCTGGACGTGGGCGGGAATTTCTCCCTCTGGTTTGGAGACAAGTGATGAGGAGTTTTGGATCGGTGAGATCGGTGAGCATCTGGGAAAAGAGTTGAGGAACTGGAAGTTGAGGTCGGTGTCGGTGACCGGGCGATGGAAAAGAAGAACCAAGCGTCTTGATGGCGCCTGTTACCGAACGGAACCTTGACGTTCAAGGCCTTTTCCAACCGCCCGCCGACTGACTGCCCCTGTCATAACTCGACACAAGGAAAAAAGACACAAATCGAATGGCGCCTTTCGACGACCCAAAAAGACATCGACAACAAAGAACAACTCGGGCACGCAGGATTCGATCTCGAATCCTTCCCGACGGAACATCCCATCCACTAACATCGCCAGTCAGCACTAACACCGCTAACACCGCTAACCACGCTCGCCGGACCCGCTGAGGGCGTTCATAAAGTGTTTTACCGAACTGAGATTCCCATCTCCATTCTGCATTCCACGTTTCCCTCCAGACCGTCAATTGCGAAGTCCCAAGATCTGTCCCATCGTTCAAGTCACTGACTGCCCGCACGGTCTGCACACCGGTGGAAAGTGGTACCTGCATACCGCTATCGACACCGAGTCGTACCGACACCGCAAAAACTTCGACAAGAAAACGGGGTCAACATCACCAACAACAACGCCAACGCCAACGACTTACTCCACCAGTTCAGGACTCCATGACTCCATTCCCCACGACTCCACGAACTCCAATCTCCACTCCTCTTCAGGGGCTTCCCAAGGAGCCAACAAGTCAAACTCCGCGATTTATCAAGCATCAAGCCTGTAACACAGGGGCTGAATAAGGGAGCGTTTGATGATGTTAGCACTCACTTTCACACTCCCACAGAGCAGAGACTTCCCGGCTTCGAGAACGGTTGTTGCGTACTAGCAGAAGAATGTTGACTCCAGGGCAACTGGCCAAGTGACGAGACGAAGCGCAAAGCTTGTACAGAATTCCTCCTTTGCGAATTCCATCAAAATCACTACAAGATGTACAAGGTGTACAAGATCAGAGGAGCGGTATCTGATACTTCAACCGAAGGCCCAGAAGGCCAGAACAACAATGATTTCCACGCTCAACTGTTCCCTGTCGTGTTATTCCTTCACCAGAACCCTTATACTTCTACCCTCCCTAATGAAAAGCGTTGTTCATGCTCCTCTATCATTTGCTCTTCATTTAACTCCTCGAAAGCCATGACATACATATCATCATCCTCATCAACCATCTTGACCAGGACATCGCGTGGTAGACAAAGTCAAGTTTACCGCCCGTTTCCCTTCAAACTTTTCTTTGAATCCCTGATTAATACCAGCATGGTCACTTCGCGTTTTCTTCTCCAGCTCCGGGCCATGTATTCTTACTTGGACCAGAGTTTCTCTTGTCACTAGTTCAAGAGACGAGCCTCACCTAGTTCTGTCTTCACGAGGGTGCCTCGAGGTCATATCAAGAACAGGCGCTTGCTTGGAATGAAGGAGACATCCTCGTGCCTTGGGTCTGCGTGGTCTAGAGCACTCACAGGCGCTGACGAAAGAGATGGTACCATCAGCCATGACCTTGGACATTTGCAAGAAACTCGAACACACTCCGGGACAGGATACCTAGCAAAGATCATACGGATCAGTGCCACCAGAGGTAAAGACACTTGCGAAGTGTGAGACAAGTCACATGGTCATCATACGCATCAGGAGGCACAAAGAAAGTATCCAAACGATTAAATGTCAAACTATGCTACCACTCCAAGGCCCTTATCCAAAACCCATATCCAAAGTCCATGTCCAAGGCCATCCAACTCCACGCTATGCTACCGCCGAAACCGCCTATCCCAAGCAAAACCGGAACGCCATAAATGCAACCACAACGCCCTCAATGCAACCACGCTATGCCTTCTATCCAAAACATTCATCCAAAGCCCCTAACCAACGCTGCTATCCAAAGCACACACCCGAAGCACTTGTCCAACCAAATGTCCAACCAAATGTTCACCCAACTGAACTACTGAAGTGTTCAACCAAGTGCTCAACCAAATGTCCACCCGAAATGTCCAACCAAATGTCCAGCCAAATGTTCACCAAAGTGTTCAACCAACATGAAGTGCTCGACCAAATGTCCAACCAAATGTCCGGCCAAATGTTCACCCAAGTGTTCAACCAAGTGCTCAACCAAATGTCCAACCCAAATGTCCAAATCAAATGCCCAAACCAAATGTTCAACCACATGTTCAACCCAATATCCAAACCACCTATCCAAAGCACCTATCCAAAGCACCTCTCAAAAGAACATGTCCCAATCAAATGTCCAAACCAAATGTGCAAACCAAGTGTTCAACCCAAATGATCAACCAAATTCTCAACCAAATGTCCAAACCAACTATCCAAAAAGAGACAAATGGGGGTGTCCAGGCTCTCAAGTATCTTCTTATAAGCACCCTTGTCCTGAAGATACTTGAGAGCCTGGACAACGGACAGTCCGTCGTCCGCGCCCCCGCTACATAACTCAGACAAATCCACACACAGCTTGGGAGCAGCGAAGGAGTCCTCGCCGCCATGGGGAGCAGCGAAGGAGCCATGCTACCACTCTCAACACAAACCACAAAGACCAAGAACATGTTCAACACCACCACCACCACCACCACCACTACCACGCCCACCACACACACAGACGCCATGCTGCTCCTCCTCCTCCTCGCCCCCCGCCCTCGAACTTCTCCTCCCCCTCTACCCCCTCGCCCTCCCCCTCGAACTTCTCCCCCTCCTCCACCTTTCTTCCAATTCTTAATAATCTTGTCGGCCTCCCACCTTCCCCCTCCCCCGCCCACCAGCCGCGCATGACATAGTTGGACTGGAGCTGGGTGTCGGGGAACCTGCACAGCGAAGGCGGCGTCCCTGGTTGCATATTCCACAATTCCGCCCCCCATCGCGCCCCCTCTTCCTCTTGCACGCAATACGCCGGCCACACCAATCAAGCGTGTACCCTAATGTCGCCGGGACGACAATAATACGGGCAACGCCCTTGGACAGGCAAACACAACCACCACAAAACAACATCGAAAAGCCCACCTCCGGTCCCAAGCCCAGCCTGCGGTCGCTGCCCGCTTACTCTACCCCAGTTGATGGGGAGAGAAGCCGGGGGCCGTAAGCTCGCAGGCTGGGCGACCACAATCACAAGTTGAGTGTGATGTGGTGATGGGCTGGTTGGAACAGACTGGGTCGGATCAGTGTCGACTGATGATGTCAAAACACCGAAACTGGCATGGGTGCCTGGTGGACCGGAGTCACAGCCGTCGCGGTCCCAAGCCCAGCTCGCAGAGGCTGCCCACTTACTGACCCCTGATGAAGAGGCCAGAAGTTTCGGGCCTTGAGCTTGCGGCTGGGCGGAGGAAGAATGCTGTGTGGATTCCTCTTGGGTTGTCTGCGAAATCCACGGGTTGGGATGAGGCCCTGGTGGACCGGACGGCTGTTGGGTGGGCTGTTGTTGAGGGATGTGGTTGTTGTGGTGGTTGTGGTGGTTGTGACGTTGGATGGTGGACATGGTGGTCTGTGGAAGTGACCACGGTAGCTGACCTAGCACTGCGACGGTCTTACACCCGCCGTTTGTGAATGGCTTGGGCTGGGCAGAGCCTAGGCCCGCAGCGCACCGGTCGCTGGTGGTGAGGGCAGTTTAACGTCATGCCCAGGACGTAGTTCTCGAAGACGGTGGGCACGTTGGATGTGATGTGAAGAGCTGATGTCTGATGGAAGAGAGAGATGCGAGCTCTTGAAAATGACCCTCATATTACGTCTCCGGGGCTCCTCTTTCCGCAAGGCCGACGAGCCAAAAACCAGAAAATATCGAGTCGCGAGATTGATTGTAAGCAATGCACAAAGAAAGCGAGCGCGGTTTGGCATGATCTAGATTGAACCGACTGGATGCCCGGTTGGGCAGGCTTTTGCTGTATCGGGGCGCTCTGGATTGGTGTCTGGTATGACTGAGAGGGCTGGGGCTGGTAGTGGTTCGCTGGACGGGAAGTTGTGCCACAGAAGCGCGAGCCCACCTCTTCTGAAGATGTGGGCTGTTTGTGAGACTTGAACTTGAAGAAGACTGAGGACTCCATGTTGAGTTCAGGTTGATGCGAGCCAAACAGGATCCAGGAGTGTCACCACGCCCAAGGCAAGTCCAGACACTGAAGTCAAATGATGACTGCGTTGGCCATTGACTGTGGTCCCGAGACATGGAAGTGAGAGAAGCATGTACGCCTTTTGTGTTGTGCAGAGGTGGACTCTTCCTGAGACTTGAACTTGAAGAAGACTGAGGACTCCATCTGGCTCACTTGGAGACGTGTGATGGCTGATGGTGCCGCTGATGCTGAGGTTGCTGCTGTGGTTGATGTAGACCTGGTTGTTGGTGATTTACAGGCTGTGACATCGCCAGGGGACTCTGAGACATGAAGCTGAGAGGAGCAAGTCCGCGCCTTGTGTTGTGTAGAATGTGCGATGGATCCGTTGGGTGAGCCAGAGTGATGAAGCTCGACGTTGTGAATGTGAACCGATCAAGCTCTGGAAGATGACCGATGAAAGTCCTTGAACTCGCGCGGAGAGTCAGGGACAGCAGCGAAGTGCAATATACGCCGACACAGCTTGAGTGAGTGTTCTGAGATAGGTGTTAGTGGTGTTGCAAAGAAGCTGGTTATGGCTGAGAAAGTCATACCTGATTGTTTGTCCTAGCCCTTCCAGAAATCCGAGGAGAAGGAGCTTCATGCTTCCCAGGGCTGATGTAGCCGATGCAATGTCGTTGGCCGGTAGCTGTGCATCTCGAGATGTTAGCAGACTGAAGTCATGTAGGGCACGAGGCAAAAAGACGCATTGTAAGTGTGTTCCCCTCAGAATGCCATGCGGTCCCAGTGAAGTGACAATGACAAGAGAAATAAAAATCAAATCGGAAGAAAAATGCAAAATGCCCGTAGGCGAGAGACAAAGGAAATGGTGAAGTGAGAGGAAGGGAAACGGTGCAGTGACGGCATGGTGAAGCGAGAACGAGGGGGAAAAGGCACTGTAGGGAGGCCGAAGCCCCGCGATGGCAAGGTATCTTCATGCCTTCCGAACACCAGCTTTACAGGCCAGGTGCGAGGTCATGAGAACCGCCGAGCTTTACAGCCGGTAACGGTTGAGTGCCCTCATCACAGGGGAAATGGTTGTGCGTCGATAAAAACAGAAATGGTCAACTTACAGTTCATGACTCCGGTCTCCTCGGTGCTCTCGGAAGCAGGGGCAAGCTCAGCCGGGGTATCGGCAGGGGCCTCAGCCTCGACGGTGGCCCACGGAGTGGCCGCGTCGATGAGGTCGGTGACAGATGGCAAAGTTGTCATCAATCAGAGTGAAGCTGACAATTGCTGAGTGGCCATGCTGTGCCTCGAGAGCCCGCAAAGGCGGAGCCGAGAAGCTTGAGGGGGAAGAAACTTGTCGTGGGAAGAAAGTTGAATGGGGGAAGAAAAAGTTGAAGGAGGAAAAAAGAAGAGGGGAGGGGGGTTCTTATAGCCCTCTGGGAGGACCATTTGCCCCGCAGCTCAAAAGAAGAACCGTCTGTTGAGCCACACAGTTGTGCGTCAAGGGGAGGATCAAGCGAAACAAACAAGATGGGATGAGAAAGAAGGCCAGAAAGCTGTTCAACTCTTCGTTACAAATGTGAACTGCGAGGAAAAGAATCGTCCCGAGAGTTGAGGAGGTTGTTGAAGCGGGAGTTTGGTGGGAGGCACAGCATTATAGCCGACTGGGACACGCACAAGATTCTCCGACCCACACACCCAACTGGCAGAGAAGTTCTGTTGAGCCGAGATTCGAAATTGCGAAGCACAAAAGATACGTCACTCGGACAAGACAAGGCAAGAGGCTGTCGAGGTTCTTGACCCACCAGGACCAGTCAACTGTCGGGGAGTCGAGTGTCCGGGGGCTTATCAAGCAATCACGACGGAGAAAGGAGGTTGGGGACTGGTACTTTGGTCACGTACATCAGTCCAGACTCCTGTCGTTCGAGCTTTCTGACTTCGAGACGGCGAGGGGTACGTCACACGAGCACCTCAATAGCATCGAGATGGAGACCATGCAGATGATGCCATCCCAATCGTCAAATCAGATCACGAGAAGAGATGAGGGGGTTGATGGAAGGAGCTCGACAATAGAAGAAGGACAGTTCATCCCGTTATCTTCTGCCCCAACCCCTGCTCATGGCCAGACGGGTGACTTCTGTTGAGTACCCTACCGGCCTATGGAGGGAAGGCGCACATTCCAGGCTGCTTTGGGGTCTACGAGGCTGACACATTGTTCTTGGCTCTTGGGACGGAATGAATTTTTATTGTATTGAAGCTCTCCCAGGTTGGATGACACTGGGAACAGTACTTCGTCCGAAGATGTGTTCTCATCAAGAAGCTTGTGTTGACGATCTGTGGTGGAATCAGATCATAGGGCTCTGGAGAGAACTTCGAAGTGTTTGCTCGCTACCGTATGAAAGGTTGTGTGCTGCCCATTCGTCCCTTCCTTCTCTCGTCCAGATTGTGCATCCGGGATGACAAATGGTCCCACAGAAGATCCGATGCTGCAGATGGTGACGGGTTTGGCTTTCTGAACAGAAGGAGGACGGAAGGAACCAACCAAGCCAAGTCCATTCCAAGTGCTTTGCGTTTGCTCTCTACACTTTAACGGGGTTATCCTCTTGGGATCATCGTGCTTTCCATCTCGAGTTTCCTCCAGTTCCGCGGAGGTTGTGCTCCGTTAAAGTTCGGCTGCAAACAGGACAAGCCAGAGCTCACAGTGGGAGTAGCGGTCACCAACACGGATTGTTGTGTCCGCTCGGGACCGATGAGATGGCAGGAGGGCGAGAGAGCAGATCGAGACGAAGTACCAATGTACCTGAAGTGGGGGAGGAGTCTGGAAGGAAGGAGACTGAAAATGAACAAGGGGTCATCCGGGAAGTACCTGCCCTGGGTAAGAGGATGAGGTGACGAGTTGTTGAGACAGGCGGTGCAGTCATGGGAGAGATCTGAGAGCAAGTTGACGCTCGTGCAGATGTGGCTTCCGGAAGGAGCAATGGAGAATTGCCAAGCTGGTAGTTGTGTCTACGAGATCGCCAAAGAGAGCATCAGGAAATGAGAAGTGGAAGTAGATGAGTCTGAATGTTGCGAGCCAGCTGCTACATTGTTCGACCATCTACGCTATCGTGACTTCTCGTGTTCGTTTCTACGGAGCCCACAGTCCCGAAGCGATCGCGAACGGCATCATGATCGACATTCTGAACTTCATGGCGGGACAGAAAACCTGCTCAGAGTGCCGAACATTGAGGACAGCGCGTGCTCTAGAGAGCTGCAGCATGAACCGTTTTCTCTTTTCTTGTCGTGATTGCCCATTTTTCGTGCGAAAATTTGAGATTGCGGGAGTCCTTCATTGCCAACTACGACCGCGACGCCAGGCGTCCGCCCCGTGGGGTCAGGAACCGCCCACAACACCAGAAAAAACAAACCATCACCTCCACGGGACTTTTCATGAGAAACTTCTGTTATCCATGAAGCCTGCAGATATTTAGTTCCGAAGCGTGCGTTCAGAATGCGAAGAAAGCACTACCCAAATCGCCGAGTGCGGCGCGGGACCCACCGCAGACACTCGATCATCACCACCACAAGCAGCAATTCTTTTGTCGCTCTTGATGCACTAGGACACGGAGACTTGCATAAACCGACGGGATCTACCATGTGTTTGTCGATAGTTTCCTCAAAATCCACAAATTCTTCTCTTTCTGGTCGCTCAATCTTGGTGGAAACCTGCCCTGTACACTCGGTCAAAAACGACGAAGTCCTGCGTGTGTGTCCCTCCTTCAATCTATCATAACCTAGAAAAACGATTGGCATTGCTAGATTGATTTGATAACCGCTTCTGAAGTCGCTGCCCATGGAGTGGGAGTGATCCCCCTGGTCCACAGATGGCGAATGTCACGAACCAGGTCTCGTCTGGGGACACTCAATCACCACATCCAACAATGAAGCAATAGTATATCTGAAATGGACTGTTCTCCTCTGAAAGTGCATGTTATAATTGTGTGCAGCGAGAAAACTCGAGGAAATGTGTGGGCGATATCGGTCCATGGCCCGCGACGGTGCGGGGCAGGCCCAAGTCACCCGGGACACTCGGTCAGTACAACACCACGAAGTTTGCAATCGATACGCGAATGCGTTCTCTTGATTCTTTGAGTCATTAATCAATTTGAATGTGAAGTATTATTTTTTACGACGTTTTCTGCAAATGTGTCTTGACCCAAGTTGGCGCCCTTCCCGAAATCTCCTTTGATCTCCCATTGCCGACCGAGTCGAATAAAGCCATTCTTCCAGTCAACCGTGCCAAAATCTTCCTTTGACCATGTCCAAATGTACTTCCAATTGACCTCATGTCCGTCATCCCATGTGCAATGTCCTTGAGTCTTGCCAAACAGTCGAGCGCTTCATCTTTCCTCGAGCCCTTGGTGCAGCCGCCCGCGTCCTCGTACGGCCGGACCTTTCAGAAGGAATGCCCCGGGCCGGACCAGCTGAGATCGAACTCGATGACCTCGACATTTGGACACCTTCGCCACAGACTCGGCAGTGCACCGGGCACCACGTTGGCGCGAAGGACCAAAGCGTCGAGCTTGGCCGCCGCTGTCATCGGGAAAGCTTCGTGCTTGAACCAGCCTGCCTTCGCCTTGCACGTCTCTTCCATAGCCAGAGGTATTCAGCGACATAGCCCGCCCAATATCCCGGCGAGGGATCTCCAGAAACACTGTAACACAAGGGGGTTAGTCATGGAGCTCGTTTCTAGTAGGAAAGGAGCTGCTGGTCGAGTGTCAAGCTGGGAGATCCTCTATAATTGTGGACCGGTGAAGAGTTCAACAGAAATACAAGTAGTGCTTGCGTTTGCTAGGAAGAAATTTCACTGACCTTCATCTTGTGGTGACGAGCTTGAGGTAATACGCGGAGAAGGGTGTACAATCTGTTGGCTGGGCGTTCTGGGACTGTTGCGACGAGCACCCATATGTAAGCTTTCAGTTGACCTGCTTCTGAACAGTGGTTGAGCTGTTGCGGTTTCAAGTTAGCACTGGGTCGCGACCGTGCTTGTCTGCTTGTCGTTGTCGCTGAAGTCTCCCTTCCAGCGCGAGGCAGAACGTGATGTGCATGACAGGCAAGTGATTTCTTCGAGGTTCCTGGCTTACCTTGTAGTGGGGTTCAAGCGAAGGTTGTTTGGGTCGCGGGGGACGATCAGCGAGCCTCCTGGTTGTGGGGCTTGTAGGAGGCACTTGGGGGAGTCTTTTGGGAGTCACAAAGAAGACAGGCTTCTTGTCCTCGCCACCGAGCTTCTCGGAGACGTAAGCCTGGTGCTAGCCAAGGAGCTCGGGGTGGAGCTTGACGTTGCCAGGAGCGTATCCCTCGCGATCTGAATTGCTCTGAGAAGAGAAGACTCTTTAGAGACTTTAGAAAGGGCGTCGTGAAGGTGACGTGTGGTTAGGTTGCGCTGTCTTGCTGAGAAGCGGCCGCGGCGGATTCGCAAGGTTTGAGTATCGAGTTTCAGAACCGCTTTCAAGGCTCTGTCGCAAGTGGAGATTTGGACAACGTCCGCAAAGAAAAGAAAAGTCAAGATCTTCATAACGGCGAGTCTGGCACGCGAAGTGGAGTCTTGCTTGTTGGTTGTCTTGGAGGAGCTTTCTTGAGTTGTACAAAATGCCTTGCCGCAGGTATCACTTCGCGCTTGGAACAAAGTCAAAGGTCGACGACAGGGATGAGATGGACAAGACAAGGTCACGGTTCGGGAACAAGATTGCTGCCACCGATCACGAGTGCTCAGTAAACTCACTGGCGACCGTTTCAACATCTGACCCCATCCCTGCTTTCCCACCCTCACGCAGTTACCCGATACTACTACCGAATCGAGATTCTCGCTACAACTGGAAGTCACATTATCAAGCGCTGTCTCTACGAGTGGAAAACCCCACGATCAACAGATTGAGAGGCTGTATTCAATGTAGCTTCAGAATCAACTGTGACGTCCCTAGAGGTACCTACCTTACCTTACCTGTCTTCCTTCAAATGACAACAGACTCAGCCTCAACGGGGACAATCCTACAGCTACTCCCGGTGTTGGGGCGTGCCACAGCGCCACATAGGGCCCCTTGAGGCTCGACGGGCTGACGTCTGACCAACAAGGCTTTTGGACTTCCTCCAAATTCGATCCGCACTTCCACATATCTCAAGGAAGGGGTCTGACCTGCCACTTTCTTATCATCCTATCTCGAAAGCAAACAACTTCTCAACAACTTGCTCGCCTTAATCATCCCAAGCCAGTTCTCGTACCACCGTGAAGGCATACTGTGCAGTGGATCAAGACAGAAATCCTCAAATCGTCTGATCAAAAACAGGGCTGGCGTCATCTGGTTTGCTCCGGCCGCCTCGCACAGCCAGGTGACACCAGAAGTACCAAAGTCACTTCTCCTTTCATGCACTCCTGCAGGCAGGGCTCCACTCTGATTTGCCCTCCCAGTCCCACACACTCTTCTTTTCTTTTCTCCCACACAGCCTTTTAAACCCTCCCCTCTTCCTTTCTTTCTTCCTCTTCTTCTCTTTTCTTCTTGCTTCATATCTCACCACAATAATCACCCCCGACCTGCCCTAGGGGACAGCCTCCCATGGCTGAAGCCGAAGCACCCGCGAGGGAGAAGGTCTAGCTCATGAGGTACGTATCCTGCTATTCGTCTTGTTTTTCCTTCTTTCGATCTTGAACCACGCCGATCAAGGTTTTCCTCGCCGTCATCTTGTTCATCGTTCACACTTGTTTCCGTCGTCTCACTCCTCCATGATCTCATGTCAGCTAACGTCTCATGCCCCAGGGTCATCGGTGTTACCGCTACACGATACCCGATTTCCAGGTTTCCTCCTTACCAGCACGCCGTATGGCGTCCCGTCGGGTAAGTGATCATCCAGGTTTAAGTCGTGTTCACCTTGCCTTCAACTCATATACTGACCAACATCAACAGTGGCCCAGTACCCATCAGGCCCGTGACTGGGACCACCGACGGGGGCGCTACAGTAGTCCCTCATGTGGCCGCAGCGTCAGCCCCAAAAGTCTGTTCGCCCGCCGTAGTCGTACGAATACGGACCGGACCGAGCATGCTATCCAGTTGGCGGTAACTGTGGTAAGCGGGGCAAGTGCCGTTGCCGGTATGTTCATGTCATCTCTCATCTCACTCTTTGGTCATGTGCTAACATGTAAGAACAGTGGGCGGTGTTCAAAGTCCTCCTCCTCCTCTTCCTCCTCAACTTCCCGGTCGTCACCAAGTTCGGCGGCCGCGCTACGCTTCGCAGCAACGGAGCGGCCCTTGCGGTGGCATCGGCCACATGTCCCGTGAGTTCGCCTGGTGTCTTGCATGTATCCCGAATCAAGCTAACCAAAGTTCCATAGGCGACTGCGTCAACGGCTCCAAGTGCTACAACTGCGGCAACGGCTCCAAGTGCTACAACTGCGGCGAGTCTGTCAGCTTCCTATCAGGATGGGATTTGATGGCGCACCTGCGCAGCCGCCCGCTCCGGCCCCTTATCCTCCGCAGCCATATGGTGCCCCTCACCATCAGTGGGATCAGTCTTCGCCCTATTTTCGTAGGACACCTCGACCGTCGCAGCAGGGGCTGCCTTCACCCGCGGGACGTCTTCGGTCGCCTTGTCATCGGCAGCCTGGGCCAACACGGGTTCGTCGGCAACTCGAGCATGGGTTCTCATCATCCCTCGGTAATCGCTTCGGCCGCCGCGCCGCCCCCGAGCCCAACAAGCGCGCTCTCTACGTTGGGGGCCTCGACCCCAGAGCCAGCGAGGACGTCTTGAGGCAGATTTTCGAGACTACTGGCCATGTCCAGATTCGTCAAAATCATTCCCGACTTTGGCGCTGGCCCCGCAATTCGAGCGTTTCCTTCCCAAGCCCAAGGTTCTCGGTGCCCCCAAAGGGCAGAACCCATCCCAATCGCACTATCCTCAGGAGCCACCTATCCAAGAGGGCGTCCTAGCCTCAAGGATGGTTCAGGCCATCATCAAGCTGGTCAAACTCCAGTACCTCGGGCTCGACATTGCATCTATGGAACGCACAGCAGGAAGGGAGATCTGACGGGAAAGCAATCGTATGGCCGCCTCCCGGCATCGCTCCCAAGGCAACCCTCTGGGCGGTGTCGGGGAGGCACATACAAGTCCGGCCCGGCCCCAGCCGGGTGCCTACCCTCCGAGGCCCCAACAACAGGCAACAGAGCCCAGCGAGACGAACTCCCGGACGACTTCGACTCCTCCCCATTGCTCTCAATGCCTCCCCATTACTTCGACTTCGACTTTGTCTTGGCATCTTTCGACAACTTGGCCTCCAGCTTGGCCCGCTCCGTCCTGGGGGAAGAACGGCGACCTGAGCACACCGATGTACGAGGCCGCGGCACGCACGTGGACGTACTTCAACGATCTCGAAATCCGACGACGAGAAGCCAGAAGTCTTGTCTACTCGTCCGGATGAAACAGTGGTCCCCCGGATGGGGGGGACCAGTCGAAGCACTGCAAGTACTACTCTACTGGAGGAAATTGTGGTAAGCGGGGCAAGTGCCGTTTCGTCCATGATCCGAATGAGCGTGAGAAGGCTCTGAAAGAGCGGGAACTCAACGGTCCGTCGGCGGTCTTTCCTGGAACACGATGCTCCGTCGCTGGACTGTCCGGGTACGTCCTGGGCATCCGGGGATGGAGCAGGGGAGGCCGTCGGCGGAATGGGAGGTGGAAGTGGCTTGTATGGTAGAGATAGAAAAGAACAAAAAAAAACGAGAAAACAATATGCGTTCTGAATGAGTGATTGTTGGTGTGACTCGTCGTGACTTGTTGTGACTGTTCTGTTCTGTGTCTCATCATCGAATCAGTCTTCTTGACCGTTTGCAGTTGGGTGATGAGGTGTGTCATGGAATGCGCGATACATCTGCAGTGCAGTCAGACATGACGCTGGGGTGTTGCTCAAAAGTGCATCCCGTCTATAAATGAGTGGCGCTTGCATCTTCATAGATGGGGTTGTTTTGTTCTGCCGAACCTGATGATGTCGTCTGTTTAGAGGTAGTGTCGCTGTCGCCATGATTTGGGAGAAAGACCAGTTCCATGAAGTCAAAAGTGGCGCCGACGTCATGGACTGGTGGAACTGGCAACAGGCAAGTACAGGATGCGGCGTTGTTACCTCGCTATCGCAGCTTCCGCGAAATCCGTGCAGTCGCAGATAATGCACCATCTAAGTGCCATCGGTGGAACCCCACACTCTTTCCCACCCGACATCTTAGCAGAGCCTCAAAATGACTACAACTCTTGAAATGCTTGCAGCACCTCTCATTATCATATAAGTTGCCGTCTTGGACTCTTCGGACATCTTCAAAACTTTTGCACTTCGAATGCTCGCGGTTCTACACGGACTTTTTTTTTTTTTACATCGATGAGGAAGACTTGCAGGCAACCAGCTGGCTGGAGTTTCAGTGCGCTGTGCATCTCAACGATGCAATCACGGGCAAACTTCCTGTCGAACAGCCGCATCAACTCCTCGACATGGCAATGCAGATACATAGAAGGTACCGGTCGCATCAGCCGTCCTTCTGGTATACACAGTTGCCTGCGTCTACCTGCCTCTATGCATAGCAGGGCGGACCTGCAGGGCCGGACATGAGCGCACCAGTGCTGCGGGGTACAAAACCGTGGTTCAGCGGACGACATCTCTCGTTTTCCTTTCTTCATCTTTCAACACAACTTATACCATTACACTCAACTACTTCTGGGGTTTTGCCATCTGCTCTATCACTTCATTTGCTGACCTAGAATGCTTTTTTTACCTCTACATTCAGTTAACACAAAGATAACAGCTCCATCACCGGACTCCCTCCACTTCGACCTTCCCCCCTTCATAACCCTCACCTTCCTCTCCTACAGCAGCCTCTACCCCTGGGCTCCTTTTGCCCCTTTCCGCCAACTTGTTGAGGAGACGTGGAAATTGATTCCCTCGCCTTGAAGAAGAAGAATTAAAGGTCTTAAACGCCAAAGCCATAGCATGGAACAACAGGCAGCACCTGTGGTCCCCGAGCCTGAGCCGGTGGTTTCCGATAGTCCCGACTTCGACATATGTCAACTTGGTCGATCCAGATCTCTTCGCGTGTGCTGTCAACATGCCGCTTGATGTGGCAGTAACTCAAGGTACCTCGCCGGCGGTTGAACAGCAAGCGATTAGATCAAGCTTCATGATGCCATGATGGTAGAGGTAAATACCACCAGCAGAGAAGCATCAGCAGCATTTTTCCCTTCCACGGAAATCGTTCTCACAACCACCGAGTCCATTCAGGAAGATCTCCACGCCCCATCTCCTGCTGAGACCCTGCAGTCTCCGAACCCAGAACCCCGAACCTCATCAACCCTATCACGAGCTCCACGGCTCCTCTCCGATGTCCTCCGGGCAGAGCACCGAGAGACCCATCGACTTGCCCGGGTTTGGCGCAGTTGTGCATTCACGAAGTCACGACACCGACGCGGCCAAGGTCGCGAATGCTGCTGCCATTGTGAAGATGCAGGAAAAAATCACATACACCGATTGGGAGAGGGAGAGGCTCAAAGAGAAAGTGAATGACAACGATGGTTACCACCGGAGCAAGCGCAGGGAGGACAAAAAGCACATCGCCCGGTTGGAGGAACTGCTTGCCATCGTGTTGCTTGAAAGGACCATGCCGGAGACGGAGGAAATTCAGGCAATTATTGACAAGGAGCTTGAGGACTTTGATCCTGGGAATCAAAGGGAAGTGTGCGACGAGCGATACGGAGACTCTCTAGGCTGGTCTAGCGACTCCTGTAGCCTTTACCTTACCAATGCTGCCGACGTGGCCAGTACACCACGATACTCCTCCTCCTGCAAGTATCAGATCACACGCCAACACCTGTGCGCTCGACATCCCGCCACTCCTCCATCCCATCCCAACCAGCATCATTAGATTCAATCTCATCATCCCACTTGTCACGCACCCGACAGCCGTTCCTCTATATGAAGCACTTCAGTCATTATTTCTAGATACAGGCCTTTCAGTCAAGGATCGTGCTGCCCGCCCAGAGCACATGGTAACAGCGTCTTGCGTTTTGTCATTTGTTTAAGTTTTTCTTGTATACCTCTATGAACCTATCCAGCCCATCCTTCACTCCCGTACATTGCCTCTGGACTTGGATTGCGGGAAAACGCCAGAGCCGTAGGCGAACGCGTAGCGAATTGGGCTGGTGCTGAGCGAGGGACTGTCTTCAACAGCCCATCGAAAAAGGACTCGGGCTCGGCGGAACCGGTGTCACCGAGGATGACACGCTCCTGAAGATCGCCCTTGTCAGCCTCCAGAACAGCCTGGAGAGCACACTCGGCCAAAATGGCACGAGAGCTAGCAAACCAGCGGCCTTGGCATCGGTAATCGGACGGCTCTTGTCAGTAGGGTTGGGCCGGACCGGGAGGTCGGTTTCGGGCTTCTCGGACTTTTTGGAGAGGTAATCGTCAAGTTGCTTCTGGCCGGTACTGATGGCGGGAGTACCGATGTCGACCTCCATTACCAACCGTCGAGCTGGGCGAGGAGTACCTGTATCCAAGCCTTGGTGTTGCAAGTTGTTGAATGGAATGAAAAGTTGGGTTGAAGAGTTGCGGCCGAAGAATGCTTAGCTGAGTCGAGAAGTGCTGATGGTGTACTGATGTGCCTAGCGGTATCAAGGGCATGGACATCAAATTGGGTTTTGTCAATCTTCATGACGTTGCCGGCTTCAATCTTTCTTGTGGTTCATGTTTTCAAGCAGCTTGATGCTTCAACCGCTCAAACTCAAGTGAGAGCTGAAAAGTTTGATGCTCCAGGTTGGCTACCTCCGACCGTTGGTGATACGGCCGTTGCTGGTGTGGTGGCTTGCGACTCTGCCACTAGCAACTCTGCTAGAGGTAGGTAGACTTCTCTGCTGCCTCTGCTGAAACCACCACCGTCGCCGCGGGAGAAGCCGCCACCACCACCGCATGTACGGCACTAGGCTTTCAGGAGTGATGAACTCGAAGACCCTGGTCCAACGGCCCCCGAGAATGTATTGCCCATCTCTAATTCGGACTGGCTCTGAAGGCTCGGGAGATTGAGAGGAGGTGGGGGCTTTGCCTGACTTGGTGTGGTGGTTGGCGACTCTGGTGTCGGCCAGCTGGGTTGTGCTCCAGATACCTTATTGTGCTTCCCAAGCCAAGTTCGTCAAGGCAACAGTGATGCCATTACCAGACGGACCCAAGTTGTGAAGAGCGCCTTGGTTCCCTTGTCAAACAAAGCCTTTGTCCAACCTTCTGTTCCCACAGTCGATCACTGAATAGCCCCTGTCATCATCCAACTCCTTCCAGTCGAGTGTCCAGTGGCTCTCCTACACCTTAGTCGGAGTCCTCATGGTCGCTCGAAGTCCTCAATGTCGCGGTCCTCAAACTGCTCAAAGTCGGGCACGTCAAAGTTGAGGTTCTCAAGTGGGAGTTGGTACACAGGGTCGAGGTACTGAGCGCCAGGGACCTCGACGTCGTAGTACGGAAACCCGGAGCACTCAAGATCGGAGTCCTCGTCGGAGTCCTCCTCAGAGTCCTCAACCGAATCCTCATCTTCAACCGGATCCCTCTCCCCATCCACCATCCAAACACACAAACAACGCCTCAGCCTGTTGACCAACTCCCTCGCCTTCTCCTCATGCCCCTCTCGCCCGTTAGCCAAACCGCACTCCGGCTCCTCCCCCGCCTTGCAGGAATCCCATGGCTTAGGGACCACATCATGGCCTAGCGCCCATGCTATTCTCCTGAAGAGTCGGTTGTGGAACTCCTCGTCTTCCGTGAAGCCTTCTGGGAATAGAGGTATGTCTAAATGCAGTTCCAGACCTTTGGTCCAGGCCGTGTAGTAATTTGGCAGCCAGGAGCAAGTGCAGACTGACGAATCTTTTAGCTGGGCGTCCCACATGGCCTTTGTGTGGTCGGACCAGGACTGTGTAATTCTGGCTGGAAGCCCAGAGACGGGAGGGAGCGGAGGGCGATTGGGTGGGAAGGGCGCTTCGCGGTGGAGGGCGTTGTAGAAGAGGAAAAGAGGGCGGATGGCTGGGGAGGGGAAGTCGTCCATTTCGTCTGTTTGAGGAGGGGGTGTTAGTCGTTGCTGCCGTTCGTGGAAGGGAGGAAAGAGGGGAGTGGATGAGGTGGGTTGGACTTACCGATGATGGCCATCTCCTCTCTCGATAACTGGTGCTCAAAGTGCATGTTGACACCGCGGCGGATGTCTCCTGCCAGGTGAGCCCAAAAGGGGTCCGGCAGTCTCTTGGTCAGGTCAACGCTCAGCTGCCAAAAGGCACCCCGTTGGCCGAAGTAGAAAGCCGCCTTGGCCATCTTCCATCGATCAACCAGATTGTTTCCGAAGACATGGAGACCGTTCCACCGCTCCAAAAGCCATCCTCGCGCAGCCCGCGACAGCGGGGCTGTGTTTGAAGATGGGTCCGCCATGCCGATATCGAACTCCAAATCGTGCGCCGTCTTTGCAATCCGGAGCACGAGGTCGATGACGCTTAACGTCGACGCGGGGATGGACACTCTGCCGCTGTGGCACGCGCGGAGTATCAGGAAGAGCGCCTCAGCATCGACGTCGGAGAGTGTGATCTTGAAGAGCCTCAGGTGGTCGTCCGTTCGGGGAATGTTCTTGATGCACCTCTCGCTGAAGAGGCGCTTGTAGAATGAGGAGTTGAGGGACAGGTGGCGAGAGCGGATCAGGAAGAGGCGCTGAGGAGGTATAACGACACCGGGCGAGGTACCTCTAACTTGAATGACTGTGTCGCCGTCGCAGTCAAAGGCGACGAGGTCCTTGGTTCTGTAGAACGTATGGCAAAGCAGCAGGTCAGGCGACGTCAATGCTATTGCCGGAGAGCAACGGGCGCAGCAACGGGCGCTGGGCGGGGTGCTCTGCGAAGCGGCCTGCTCGTTCATTTTGCTGGATTGTTGGCCTGGATGTGGAAGACTCAATGATACCCTGGGTAAAGGGGGTTTCTGACGATCAGCTCGAAGCAGTAGTGAAAATGTAGGCGGTAGCGGAGAAAGAGGAGTCTGGTGGTGGTAGTGCGATCAGCCAAGCGAAGAGATGCGCGTCTCCTGATGTTGGGCAATGGAAAGAAGGGAAGTACCTAGGTATCTATACTTAGTGGAGAGGCAGAGTTCTATACAACGGAGTTCGTATTACTGGAACGAAAAGTGGGAGTGGAGATCAGCGGGCCGGTAAGATAGAGTGAAGGGAACAATAGTACTTCTGGAGGTACCTTCGCCAATATTTTTCTCCCGCGTTCTCTTTTTTCCGCCCGGCAACCTTTTCTGCGGTAACTTTATATACCACTCGTCAACACTCGAAACTTCCTGGTCAGCAACAGCTCACTATAATCCTCCATCAACAACAAACCCTTCTTACTAGCTGTACCTTTCCAAACAGCGCGCCTTCTCGCTTTCTGATACCTCGACATTCACGACCATATCACCTTCACTCTCAACAATGTCTCAATCCAATAGTGCCCCCACCATCCCCCTCTCCCTTCGCCGTAGCCCAGTTCTTCAAGACCTCTTGACGATGGCTTTCTACTCTCCCGAGAAGCCAGACGTCATCTTCGACGAGGACGGCGACGTCCTCCTCACCGTCGGCGACCAGAGCAAAAAACGCAACTTCCTCATCCGCTCGTCCCTCCTTCGTCAGCAAAGCTCCTGCTTCGACGAAGAGCTGAAAGTGGAACTGCAGGGCTATGATTCCAAGAATCCTTGGAGGCGCAGCTACAAGCGCACAGATGTCCTAGCTCTGTTCATCATCCTCCGCGGCCTTCACAGCAACATTTGGCCCAAGCAGGTTGGTTTGAGGCTCCTCGTCCGCTTGGTCGGAACCATTTGGATGTTCGACTTTGACAGAGAGCTTCCGGATGGGAGCGCGCCGCTCAGAACTGCTGCGGATGGGTGGCTTGCTTCTCTCCACGCGCGGCTTGGCAAGAGCGACATGGTCCGGAGATGGACGTTGATGAAGGCTGCGTGCTTCCTTGGCAATCTTGCGGCGTTCAACAATCTCGGTCTTGAGCTTGTCCGAGGGCATAAAGGACTCTTTGCGAATCTGGAAAAGGCCCAAACGCAAATTCTAGGGTTGGTGGATGTTCCAACTCCCATGAAACCAACCCCGGATAGTCCGTGGAAGCACATCCTTGGTAAGTCTGATCTAGCAGTGGCACTTGCCGACCCGACGGTTTCTCTTGTTCTCTTGAGGCAATGAGGAAGGAGGAAGGAGGATTCCAACCCAAACTCAAAGTCCACCCACAACTCCCTTGATCTGAATCACTCCCAAGGCCAATATCAACGGGATTCAGCTATAGGTCAACCAAAGCTAACATCTCCCCTTCACAGATATGCACGCAATCATCCGCGGTGAATTCCGCAAGCACCTCAACGATCTCTACTTCGGCGACGTTTACGATTTCCTCTTCGACAGAGGCCCCTTTCCTCAAGACCATCTCCTTGACATTCCCGCTCCCCCGGCGCTAATCGACATGTTTGCTGAGTCCGACGGATCTTCAAGCTCCTCCACATTTAGCGTGCCACAACAGTGCACCTGCGCCTGGCTGCCCACCTACTACAACGGTTGGCTCGAGCTCTTGGACTCCCGCCTTCCTTTTCCACTCAAGCGTACACACTCGCTTGACGCGGCGGCCGTGCCATTCCGCAACTTCCTCGTCGAGTCTCAAGGGAATGGGGCCGTCGATATGCCTTGGCGTGGCTGCCCTAGATATAAGGAGCCAGACTGCGAGATGGGTGAGCTGGACCATAACCTGGCGGGAAAACGGCTCCGTCGGTTGTTGATTGGGGTGTTGAATTATTGGGAGGAGGAGTTGAAGACGGAGGTTGAGAAGTTTGGTAAGGAGATTGGGGTGGACGGGTTGTGGTGGGTGCCTTGGGCTCCGGAGGAGGGTGAGGGGGTGGTGGAGGGTCATAACATGCCGGAGGAGTAGTTGTCGGGTTGGAGTCTGGTTGTGAGCGAATGGACAGAGAAGAGAGCTGGTAAATGGAAGGGCTGATACCCGTGGAAAGAATCTGCCCTGATATGACGTCCCGATCCCGAACACATGCCCTGCATATCCGTCTGATTGTGAACATGCTACCGGCCTGTGTTGAATCAACTTCACTTTCGACATGGCCAAAAACAAAAGATCTATGGGACCCAAAGATGTGAGAAGGTGCTTGATTCTGCCGAGGAGGAGTTCCAAATGCTGGGGGGTCCTGTGTTTATATGCACATCATCTCGTGCCCAACCGGTCTCCCAAACAAGCAGCTTGCTTATCCCTGTGGGTGCCTTCCTTCCCTGACATCTCTGAGCTCCTTCTATGCCAATCATTATCGTGATCGCTTCCCTCGCAGTACCGGCAGGCACAAGCCTGGCACGGTTGGAAGGCATGATGCAAGCCTGAAGCAGTCGGCCCCGACAATGCCTCATGTGCTGGCTACGGCAGGAAAAGACTCACAGCTGGAGAGATGCGCCTTTGGCCTTAACCCTAGAGGTATGCGTACAGGTTTGACACTCTGTTGTTTCATATGTCTCGTGCCGAACCGAACTGACAAATGCTAATCATGACTCATGAGCAGAATCCAGCCCCATTTGCGAAAAGATTTATGTCCGCAACAAATCAACACGCCCTGCGTATCTGCGGCGCTTGATGTCACTCATGTCATGGACTTTGACCCCATGCCTTCGGTCACTCTACAATTCGAAAATGCTACTCCGTCCTAGCCATCAAACAAGCGGCGAAACTTGGAAGGATGTCATCCAGAAAAGCCGAGACCACCTTCTGGTACTCAACATCATCCGACCGGCAGTGAAAGCGACACATGTCCATATGATTAGCAGCAATGTGTCGGCGGATTTCGGTTTCCACAGGACGGCCCTCCCGTGCAGCGAGCTTTTTTTCGTCGTCGTAGGACCTCCGCTCGTGCAAGAGCAGTGAGTACTCTAGAGGTACCTTAGACTGTGTTTGTTCCCGTACTTTTCTGTTACAGATGGGTTCATACACCCTTTTTTATACGAGAATCGTATACAAATTCGCGTGTTTGGTTGCATTTCGTATAAAAAAGCAATATTCGACCCCCTAATAACAGCCTTGCATAGCCTCGCTCGGGTTAGGGTTATATATAACCGGAAAAGCGTACATATTTTTCATGTTCGTATAAAACGGCCAAAAGATAAACATACTCAAAATCCGGTTATGCGTATACGCCACCCCGATGCACCTTCTGCAACGCACTCGCCCAGTGCATTCGCCCAGTGCTCGAAGACCTGTAACCCCTATAAGAAGCGCCCGACGTGAACGTCGCCCCTGTCGTTACATTTCAATTGAATCCTACAAGTGAACGGGTTTTGCAATACAGCGGCAATATGAAGGGGGTGCAGAAGGATATACGACGGATTTTACCATGAGGTCCGTGCGCGCCGTATAAGAATATACGACAGATCCTTCTGTAACGAAAGAGTACATGAACAAACACAGTCTTAGGTACTCGTCCGCCCAGCCCACCTTGCGATAGCCATCGACGCCACTCTCCGCCGATTGCCGACAAAAGAACGGTCAACAAGACCAGCTGCTTTTGTCGAGCCAAGTCAGTTTTCTCAGGACTACAACCAACGGCCGCGTTGCTGCCTCTGCGGTTAGAATCTTCGGCCTCTTCCGAGTTGGTGAAATAAAAAACTGCGTGGTTTGGCAAGGTCAGTCTCTGGTTTTCCTCTACTGTTACTTCGATTTGTACTAGGTAGGCCGTAGCCGAACCAACTGAACAGGCCTGGAAATTAAGAGCTTGTTTGTGCTCTCTGGCCAGCAGGTTGAAGCCCAGAACCGGCTCGAAGAGCAACACATGCCCGTGGCCCTATATAGCCCTGACTTTTGACGGGCTGTGTACCCACGCGGCCTTTATCGAAGGAGTCAATTTAGTCATGCCCAGCATGACACAAATGCGATCACGGAGGCCGACATCCATGAATTGGAAGTGTCGGCGGAGGAAAGACGACAAGCGTACACACCGGTCAAGCAAAAGGTCATTCTTCAGCCATACCATAAGGTACTTGGCAGACACACTGACTACACATAAAACAGGCACGAGCAACAAAATGTCCATCTATACCGCTTTTACTAGGTACCTGTAGCGTCCTCGCCGCCCAAAAAAATCGGGATACCTTAGGTACCACATGAGGAAGCTCATGTAAGGTTGTAGGAGTGGAAGGGGGAGGCGGGGAGAGGGATTGATTGTAGTTTACCGGAAGAAATCGACGTTCGGCGAGTCCGCCATTAACATCTTCCCAAGCCCAGGAGCGACTTCTAGGGGCCAGGCTGCTGCGTTCGACCAAAGCTCCCGTGTCCCCAGGCGCTGCTAAGGTGGGCGTTGATGAGCGCGTGCGTCTCAACATCTCGAAGGCCAAACATCTGGTGACGACGTCCTGTAGCCGTTTGGCTAAGCTCCTCGAGGAGCATGCCGCCCTTCGCGGCAAGGACGCTACCCTAGGTCAGGTTGTTGAGGAGGTGCGCAGCCTGAGGAAAGTGTACCTAACCCATTCCGGCGCATCCGCTGTGACTGCCGCGAATGTCATGGTGTTAATCACCTCTTGACCGGTCTCAATATCCTGTTGGTTCGGCATTATTATAGCTGGTGACCCAATCATGGATGGTACGGGGTAGAAGCTGGAGGCGTCATCGCTATCTGCCCAGCACCGACATGGACACACACCCGAAAAGCCATCACTAACAGCAGACTTGGTCGCCTTCTTGGCGCCAACGAGACCACGATCACTACGCACGTCCTCCTCAGAGGTGACGAAGTTGTCCAGCAACTTCAGAACATTGGGGTGTCAGGTGCGGAGATGTATAGGCTCGTCGAGCAACTCACTTACGACCTGACTGCCAGTATATGGAATACCGTAGAATCTGGGGGGATAGCTTTTCAACTTTCAGGGAAATCTGGCAGGGTCTGCAAGCATACTGCAACATTCATGCCCACCAAAATTTCTATGCAAGACGGTGATTCTGAATGTCCCCACCCTCCAGCTCCCTTGAAAAGACAGAGGGAAAAGAGAGGGCACCAGAAGAATCGAATTTACAGTGCTCCGGGGTCTCACGCTGTCTCCCCCACTCTTTTTCTCGGGCATAAAACGCACAGATTCGAGCAGTGTGCTTGCAGACCCTGCCAGATTTCCCTGAAAGTTGAAAAGCTATCCCCCCAGATTCTACGGTATGCTGGAGCACCGTATGTCGACGGCTGCAGGTAAGGATCAACCCGGGAAGAAACCCTCCAGTCATTAGCATTAAAAATGTACTAATGACCGGATGCTTTAGGTTAATCCGGTGCCCCAATTAGTGCCCGCCCCCAACCCTTCACCGTAAAAAGTGAAGACCTTTTTCTGCAACGCAATGTTAACAAAAACATCAAAAAATTCCCCAAATTAAACTTACCTTTGGGTCTGCACCAAGGTCCTCCTGGCAGACTCATCAAAAGCAAAAGAAACTGCTACTCTAACATCGGTCATGAAGATCTGTACCAGCACTAAAAAAAAAGGAAAGACAGCAAAACATCAGAGCAAATAACTAAGTAACAGACAGAGGGGCAGTGATCTGCACCATCACTTGCGCGTTCCTCTCTTCTTAACAGCATTGGCTCTCTTCTTGGCAGCATTCCTGGCCAGACGCTCTTCCTTCTGGCGCTGCTTCTCAGCCTCCGCTTCTGCCTTCCTCGTCGCTATGGTAGTCCCATGGGCAGCATCCAGTATCCTCTGGATCTGCACCATGTCCACCTCAGAAGGCAAAGGCAACAACCACTGAACCCTCCTGCCAAAGGTTGGAGCATAGCGATGTTCCATCGTAGTGACCTGTCGCCCTTTGCTCAGGCCAAGGAGAGACACCATTGTCTCAGCCTTTCTCTTTTCTGGAAGAACAAAATGATTTACCAGGATACGTACCTAACACTGTTAGGCGGCACCTCAACCCGCCTCTAGCGGGCCACCTCCATGAGGGCGATTAGTACACCCACGAGGTTTGGTGGCGACGAGCGGCTTTGGTTGTCGCTTTGATGGCGCCGGGGTGGAAAGGTCTAATGGGTCAAGTCCGATAACTCGATGAATAACGGGCTGGAGGTTGGAGGTGCCCTTCTCTCTCGACGTCAACAGTAAGCGTCAAGCTCGAACTTGATGAGTTGCGAATAAAATGGACGAGGTTGTTTTACTGAGATCGGTGAGAGGACACTTCAGATGAAAGACTTCGCCTTTTATCCCTCGAGATAATCCGTTGTCGAGCTGATATGTTTTGGATGACGAGCTTTTATCTGGCAAAGATGAGTCCATGCTAATGCGATATCTTCAAACAGACATTTTCCTCTCAAAAACCAGGAAACTCTCTCGAAAGGTCTCCCAGCTCGCGACATGCTACTGGCCCACCATGGCAACGGCTCTCACCCATAGACTGGGGACCACGGGAGAACAACAAATGAACGACTTCACCTTTTACGGCACATGTCGCAGGATTATCTCCTTCACACTGCCATCACGTCCGTGAAGAACGTCAAATTCTGGTCGCTCATCATAGACGAGGCCCAACTCGCCAAGAACATGGAGTCAATTACCTTCCGCCTTATCAGGAAAATCCCTGCGGTTACTCGCTTCGTCTGCTCGGCAACCCCGACCCTCAATCGCCTGGGGGACATCACCGCGTTTACCACGCTTATATGGGAGGCAGGCCTCAGCCACGTCTTCAAGAAGCCGAGTCGCTTCACTGGTATGATGGCCATGATCGACGAGGACGATTTCGTTGCCAAGTATGAAGATGGCGAGGATTGTATTGTCCAGCTCGGAAACCGGCAAACTTAAAGAAAACTGGGATGATTCATCCGATGAAGAAGAAGATGAGCTTCAATCAGAACATAACCCCCTCCATCCCCAGCCCCCTCCTCCCTAAACCAACCCACCTCTCCGAGAGGAAACTGGAGGGGAAGGGGATAGAATAGAGGTAAATTGGAGGGTAGAGGTACTTGGACACATGACACATGACGCCCACCGACCTACCTTAACCTTGTCGAACTCGAGTTATGTCCGGCCGGCCGACCCGACCAGCCCCCGGCGCGGCCCAAGCTCCATACCAACTTCAAGACCGCTCCAGCCGGCTCCCGCTCCGGCTCCCACTCCGGCTGTGAAGTACGTGGCCGGTTGAAGAGTTTGGAAACTCTTTTCTTGAGATTCCGAGAATCTTTCTCATGCACAAACACCTTCTTTGCGCGATTCCCAGCGCTGCAAGCTCTCGACCTCCAGGCCGCAGGGCAAAGCACAAAGCCGTCGTGACAATTGGACATCACAGAACACGATGTGTTCCAGTCAGCGGCTGCCGCTCATATGTGGCCAAAAGGAGGAAAAACAACGTCCAAGCCAATTCCGCAAGGAAGCGGAAAAAATGTACAATGGTACAGGTACAGGCCAAAACGTGGGCAAGGTCTGGTGTCACATTACCCATATGTACCTCTACTGGATATCGAATACGATCCAGGGAGCACATAAAAATTGTACCCCATCATATCGCTAAGACCGGAGACGCGCTTCGACCACTCTTCGGGTCTGAAGCTATTGCCGATCTCACTACTCCGCGCAATGCGCTCCTCATTGCGAAACCAGTGGAAGCATGGTTTGACAAGTACCAGTTCCTGATCCTGCCAATCGACCCCACCGAGTTTCCCATCAAAAGGTGGAAAATCGAGGTTATTTCTAAGCCTTTTCAACCTCAACCACCAACTCACTCCTCATCCAAACGGCGCCCACTACTCCAAATGCTATGGCGATCTTTTCTGAGGTTTTTAGCCCCTTGGTGGCGGCCGGCGTGGCGGCGACGACGGTGATGGTGCTCACGGCGGCGGCGGCGATAGTGCTGGTTGGGATTTTGACGGGCATGGTGGCCGTGGTGCATGGTGGCCGTGGTGGTTCTTCTTGTTGTTGTTGTTGCCGCCGCAAGATTTCGCCGCCGCTGACGCCTCTCCCCTCGCTTTGCCCTCCCTCCTGTTACTTCGAGCAATGTAACTCACCAATACTTGTATCCGAGTCGTTCCTATTCTTCATCAAACAATCTGGCCCAAAGGTTCGCAGAAGGGGGCGTTGATCCCCCGCAGCCGGACTGCGCCGCTCAACTCCCATTGAACTCCCAAGTCCGCACTGCGGCAACGGGACTTCAACCCGTCCGCTACGAGAGCTCTTCACCGACGCCGCCTTGGTCTATCTCTTTGACCAAGTCTTCGCCCCAGGGTTCACTAGGTACTTTCCAGGTTGTTTTCAAAGCAGGAGCCTCCCACTATTGAGGAACTGAAGCAATTCCGGACTCACATCCTCGGCAGCCCGTACAGATGGGCCGTCTAGAGGTATCTTATCATCCTTGAGAAGCAAACCCAACGTCCCGCTATATACATCGGATCTGCCACGAACTCAGAGGGCGTTGCAAACCGCTTCCGGGAATAACTGATGGGTATACCATCACACAAAAAGCCCAACTATTTACCTCCCCAATCCCTCCTCTCGCTACCTGCCCTGCTGTACGGGTGGTTTTTAAAACTAGAGGTACCTATCGAAACGGTGGTTACGGTATTTGTGCCTTCTGCCCTTCCAAGACTCTCGATCAGTTGGGACTCTCGGAGATTCGTCCGTGGTCCCGCGCAATCCTACCTCCGCATCCGTCAGTGTGTCCAGAGCCTTCAAGTGGTTGTGATTAAGGTCCAGCATCAGCTCATCGATCTTCCCAGTCTTCTGATCTCCCATAACAGAAATCAGGGCTGCTCTCAAGACCTTCTTATCAATTTTTCCAGTCCTGTGTTTAGTGAAGAATGACAGGATTGTCGGCCGGTCGTTTGGATGGGCCAGCTCGGCGACGAGAGTAGTACCGTTGTTGAGGGAAAATAGCACTCCAAATCCCAGTATCCACCGCGCAGCAAGGAATATCGGGAGGTTTCGAGCTCCTACTTGCAGCCCTCCTCCGGAACATATTATACAGTAGGCGATTTGGATAGAGGAGCGGCGGCCGTAGCGGTGGCTAAGGATGGGGACGAAGGGGATAGCATAGTGTAGAGGGCGCCTAGGGAATATATGGCTGTGATGAGACCCAACTGATCCCTAACCGGGTACCCGTGGAAAGGTAAGCTCGGCTCCCAATATCTCCTGCTCCTGTGCCTGTACCTGGACTTGGGACGGGTTGTGTTTCGGAGTGGCGGTATGTGCCTCTTCGTGCAGGTAGGTTTGGTGGGGGCGTAAGGGGGCGTTCGTCGTCGTTCCCATCTACCTGTTGGCTAGGGCTGAACCACTCAATGGACGCAGCATTGAGTCTTCTTCCTCGTTAGAAGTCTGAGGGTGCGCGTGAACCTGGAGATGACGCGGTCAACATCTTCGCTGGTGACATATTGTTCGCTGGGATCCGAGGCAGATTCGGAGACGGACTCGTGGTCGGAATCAGAGTCGGAGGCAATTTCCACAACAGGAGTGTTGGCAATGGAATTCGGCTGATGAAGGGTCCCGTCGATTGCATGTGCGGTCAGGAGACGAACATGACTTCCTAGTACACTGACGCCGCGGAGCCCAAATACGCCCTCGCCGCTCTCTTCTCTTGGATGATCTTCACCAAGACCGTGAGTGGTGCAGTTATTATCAGAAGGAGATTGGGGTAACTTTATCTGAATTACCTAGTAAAGTGATGAATGACGGCCGAATCATCCATCTATACTCTACAATTGCAAAGTTTGTGTGTCTCCTGTGGTTGGTGACAACGAATGAAAGTCAAACCAGCAAGCTTCCATGCGGGTGCTGCGGACGGTGCCGGTCTCTTTCTCCCAAGTCTCCGAAACGTGGTCTTTGAACACCAGATCGCGTTGCGGCTACATGTCTGTTAGTTGATGAAAAGTACCGAAAGTGGGTGAAAGTGGTTGATGAAATGACTTACGGCCATGATGGCGAGCTTCTTACAAGTGCCAGAGATGTTGACACCTTTTTACTTGATCGAAAACCAGTCCAGAAAGTCGCTGCCATTGATTTGGATATCGCCCATCTTCTCGGGCTTTATGTCCTCAACGCGGTTGTAGGCATCCTGCGCGGCCTGCTCGAGGTCCTGCTCGGGGTTATCGTCGCGCTGCTCGGGGTTATCGTCGCGCTGCTCGGGGTTATCGTTGTTTTTGGACTGCTCGAGCTGCTCCTCGAGCTCTTGGGCCTTCTTGGCTCTGGTGGCGGGTCGGCCCATGATCGCAATGTGAGACGTGACTGAAAGTGGTGTTAGTAGGTATGCTGCGAAAATAAGCGCGCGTGTGTGTGAGGTAGTTGAGAAACAACCTCATCCAAGACACTCCTTCAGGCCTCAGCAACTTACTATAGCCTCGTTACTAGAAGGCCCAAGGTTCAACGCGTCACAGTCTCGCAGCGCCCACTAACCATCCCAGCAACTAGAAATCTTCATCCGAAGTCCAAACAACCAAGCCAAGCCCCAACCCCAGAGATTTCAGAAGTTGCGCCAGGTACCAAGTACCCCGGTACCTTTCCCTCTCCATCTTCGGACCCGACAGAGCGGCAGGCGGTATATGTATTAGGTCTTTCGTCCTGCCTTCCAACAAACAAAAAAAGCGCGGTTAGTGTAGTGGTTTAACACGTCCACACAGTAACCCACGGCCCGGGCCCCTCTCCAGACATCCCCATGAAGCTCTAGGTTCGATTGCATGGTCTGGCGTTTGGCGTTGTTTGCTTTTCTCTTCTTGGAAATCTTGTGCGTTGAATTCGGGTTCCGTTCTCATAAAAAAAAATATAAAAAAAAGTATTCATAATCACCCGAGAAGAGGGATGGCTTCTGGAGACTGGTACCGGGCCGTGGACCTGATCATGTGGAAACCCTAGGTTCGAATCCTAGACTGCGCATTATATCTTTTTTTGCCCATTTTTTGGTGGTGAACGGTGAGATTTTTAGTACCTAGAGTAGTGAGAACTTCGTGATATTTGCTTTTTGTCTCGGCCGCTAAAGACTCGCTTACGTCCTTCCGCAAGAGTGAAGGAACCGAGAGACTGCCGATCATATGGGTGGTGCACAGTCTAGGAGGTATAGTAACGAAAAGAGCGGTAATTTGCGCTTGCCAATGATAGAGGTTGCGGAACGCCAGAACTCCCACAGCATGACTCTTGCGGCACGAGAAATTGTCGAGCTCTTCCGTCTTATAAAGCGGGAGAGCCACCAGAGGAGCAAGTCTCATCAACAAACATAAAGCCTACAAAGCACTCCACCACCACAGAGCAGCATAGATGGCCTCGCACACAAATCCAGCAACTTCAGCTGCCTCTGGGCCTTCTGGACGAGGTATCTTGAATTTGGCGGCAATCGCCCACTTCAAATCAAGCAACACCTTCCCACTGCGACATCACTCTGGGAGACAGGTACTTTGACTTGCTCGGGTCGAATGCATAGCCCAAGATTACCCCGAGTTGCAACTTTTTCCTACCCCTGAAAGGGTCTAGTGTCTCGGGGGACGAACTCAAACTGGCCGTCATCTGGCTGTGCTGGGATTTCGGGGATGGCGTCGTGTGCTTTGTTTACCTCTAGGTTGTGATACCCGGCATTGGGGGGGTAGTGTCTCCGAACCAATGCCGAGCCCCCGACTTTTGGTGTATTGCTACTCCATTTCTTGTGATCTCGATAGTAACTGAAGTCGAAACACCGACTCCTCGGTGTGGTCGTGCTCTTGAAGGAGGAGAGATTCGCTCGTGTGGGCCATGTTGTTGGTGACATGGTTGGGAAGGCTCCAAGAAATCACAAGGGCATTGGCTGCCTTGGCAGCAGTGACAAAGTCGAATTTGCCCATCTCTTGTAGCTTGTAACGCTGATGCGCGTCTCTGATGTTCGAACCGTCAACATCATTCGGGAACTTTCCCGGGCATGGATCCGAATGTCTCCGCTTGAGCCTGGAGTGGTACTGGCCCTCTCGGCCGGACGCTGTGTTCGACATGATCGGTAGACACTAGACAATGGCACGGTGAGAGCCAGACGGGTGAGGGTGTCGAGGTTCTGGACGGGTGAGGGTGCCGAGGTTCTGGACGGGTGAGGGTGTCGAGGTGTGGGAGGGCCTGTAAGAGGCTAATATCCGGCGATTCGACAGTCGTATACGGTGTTGACTCCCTGAGGTTGGGAATGGTGGTGTTACTAGGTACCTACAAGCTACGACCGTCTTGGCTTTACCGTTGGGCTTAGCTTTGGCCGTGGCTTTTGTCTCCTCGACCCATAGTAGCGAAGCAGGGGCAGGAACTCAAGATCTCGCCCTGTTTCTTGTCGCTTCCAAGACATTGTTTGACCGACTGAGCTCTAAGTGAGAGAGCGCATAGCTTGCTGGGCTTGCTTCGTACTTGGCGCGGACTGAGTGATCGGGGCGTGATGTCGTCTGCTGCGCTGAACTATGAGAGTTTCAATTTCCATATTATAGTGTTCGCGAAGTGTTACATCCTAGATTTGGACGGTTTTGTGTTGGGCTTGAAACATCCAAACTTCAACTTGAGTTGAGGAACTGCGCGTGATCAAGTTCGTACGAAGAGTCACGGATAGATTCTGACAAGGGAGCCATAAAAGTCCCTCAGCTACCAATCAATGAGCGAACAAGCACCTTTGTCGAAGTTGCTTGCCCCCTTTCACTTTGTTGCTACAGCTCCGTCATTTGACTTTGCTCATGTTGTCTTCCCAAATGGAACTTCATGAACCTTTGACTTTGCGGTCACAGCAAACAGGTGGGCAAGACGCAGGGGGAAGTGTGCAGTGAGCCACGAAAAGGACAACGTCAAAGTTAAATGAAGAAAGTGAACTCATTTGCAGTGATGACAATGCGCAAGAAAGAGTCGGACACTTCACTTCACTTTGACTGCTTGCACCATGTATATCCGGTAACAATTCCCGTTGCTATTCCTTATGACTTCCAGGTTTCTATCGAACATGGTGATGATTCCGCCGAGAAGGGACGACCAGGGTGATGCGCTCCATCGCAGTGCTGACAGCTTCCGGGCAATCACCAAGTCAAGGGCGATGACGCGATGTCTTGAAAACTCAAATGCAAAAGGAAATGGGACAGGAGGGAAGGACTTGCTTGCGAGTGAACTTTGCGGAAAAGAGAAAATAAAAGGAAGGAAAGAACCAAGCACCCACGGACCGTCATGTGTTGGCAGGTGCCAGTGCGCCCCAATAACGGGCCGGCTTCCTCGGTGCAGCTGGAGCCAGGGACTCTGACAGGAGGTTTATGTATTAGGTCTTTGTGCACAAATGACAATAAGAAAAAAAAAGCGCAATTGGCGTAGCGGTTAACGCGTCCACCGCTTCAGGGTTGAACATCGCGGGTTGAAATCCCCGCCGAACCACTTTCAAAGACCGAATTTGGGGGAATATATGACCAATCAAAGCTTGGTGGAAGACCCAGGTTCGAGTCCTGGATTGCGCATTCTCTTTTTTTGAGTTTTTCTCTTGCCTTTTTGTTTCGTGATGATGGTGTGGTGGTGATGCGATGGTGAGAATTTTGGGAAGTGGATTGTGACATGCGGGGAATACTTGTGCTTGTAAGTGAGCTTGGTAGGTACGGTACCTTACCTGTTGGAAGAGGAAGGAGGAAGGAGGAAGGAAAGAGCCAGGCACCTATACAACAGCAGCACCCTGCTCTTGAGCCGTCATGTGCCGACATCTGCCAGTTGGTACCTAGGTACAGGCAGTGTGTTCTCAACCGGCCAAATCCAAGGTAGGAAGGAACCTCTATAGAGGTCGACCGGGGTTTATGTCCGCGAACGACCGGCCACAGCCTCACCAGAAGCTCCGGCCCGGCCGTCAAGGTCCACGCAGCCACGACCACAAGACCTAGAAGATACCAGACCAAGCAGTATCCTGAACCATGACGGGAACCGCCAACACAATCCCTCCAGACCTTAACAGCTGGCGCCACTCCACCACAACCACCGCCCCGGCCGGCACCAGCAGCTCGGGACCGACACCCACGGCAGCACCCCAGGCAAGCGCGGACGCGCCAGTCCGATTTTCACACCGCGGTATATAGGTACCCAGGTCAGACCTCAGTACCAACAAGTCCAAAAGAAAGCTAGAGTGGAGTAGTAGTTTAACTCGCTGCCCTCCCAAACTCAAGTTTGGAGTTGAGGCAGAGACTCGGGTGCGAATCCCGGCTCTAGCACATCTTATTTTGTCTTTTTTTTGCTTTTGGCTTGGTGAAGACAATGACGACAATCTCTCTTGCTTATTCTTGGCTTTTCTTCTTGTCGTTGTTGACTTTTTTGAGCCGTTGGAAAGTGTTGAACGGAAGGGGCTACTGTGATGGGAGTGCCTTTGGCCCAGAGACGTGGAAGGCACGGCTGGAACCTGGAAGGTTGACTGGAACTGCCTGGGTGGCCGACAAGGTCCTTCCGTACCGCCTACCACTTTCCGACTCACAGCGTTTCGCGTTGCCTTTCACTGTGGAACAGCGTAAGACAGGCGTTGAGGTCTGGTTATCCGCCCGCTACATGTAACTTTCTTCAGGACCCTGAATGCACTACAGTATCATGACACTCCCTTGCCACTCGGCGAGTACGACGGTGATGTCAATGAACTTCCAACCAAGACAATGGAAGCAAACTCTCAGAGGCACTATCAACTTCAAATGGCCCTTTCTGGCCAAGCTTTACCCCTTGTTGGTCAATCTGAATACGTGCTTACTTCGCCTTCGAACCGCTCCATCTCAAGATTTCTTCGACTCTCCATCGCCGTCGCAACGACCGGCGCGTTCCACCTCAACCACACCACTCCTGTAGGGATATTCCCACGCCATTACCGATCGACCGTTTCTCCGTTGACACTTGACGACCGTGGAGGAACCTCTACTACACGACAGAGTTCCATTTCCATGTTAATGGCTTCCCGACGAGAACAACGAGGACAAGAGTTGGGGAAACAACATGACCAGAGCCAGCTTTATACCGGGAAAAGGGCATAGGTACAAGAGACCGAGACACGTGGTACAACTACAAGACTGAGTCTTTGTCAGGAACGGATGCTGGAATACCGGACAATGACGTTCAACGCTTCCAAGTTTCAAGTACCCGATCTCTTCACCTATTTGCTCCTCGTTGAGCTTTGCCTTGGATGAGTACTTGCTAACTCTCAGATACCCGGAACAGGTTTCAACCAGAGACTTAAATGTCTCCATCCCCTTCTCTGACGTCGACCCTAGACACTCGACTAAATCTCGACCACCACAATCTCCTCCACGTCCCAACCGACCGATACTCCCTCTCCATACCTCAACAACCCCTTACAGCCCAAAGTACTTCATATCATCACTCCCCCGAATCGGCACCGTATGCCCAACCCCACGAGTATACACGCCCACAAGCTTTCCCTCTCCCCACGTATAAGTCGTATACCCACTCTGCGGCGTATTATTCTGCGTAGTATCCGGCTTCTGATAATCATACCCGAACACGCCGGCCCACTGCTTGATCGTCTCGTTATAGTTGTTCGCGTTCAGCGTGCTGTCCGAACTACCATGGTAGATCTCCATCTTGGGTCTCTCCCCCTCATAATCGGGGTACATATCATGCACCATCTTGGCCCACACCTGGGGCGTGCCGCGGGCTTGACCGTTGGCGCAGCTGCTGTTCCACGCGTTGGTCCCGCCCGATTGGGAGTAGAAGCATCCCGCTGGGGTGCCACTGTATACGATGCCAGCGGCGAACAGGGCAGGGTAAGTGGCGGCCATGACGTTGGTCATCATTGCGCCTGAGGAGGAACCGGTGACAAACACCTTGGTTGGGTCGCCCTTGTACGTCTTGAGCGCGTAGTCGACCATGTTGGCGATGGAGTTGCTATTGCCGCCGCCGTTGTGCGTCAAAGTGGCGCGGGAGGAGACGTCCCAGCATGTGCCTGAGTAAGGGGACTCGGGGTAGATGACGATGAAACCCTTTTGGTCGGCGAGCCGGGCGTAGGGCGAGTTGTTGTAGTAAGCCTGGGCGGTGCCGGTGCAGTAGTGGATGGCGACGATGATGGGCGGGGAGGCGGCTAGCTTGTCGGGGACGTAGATGTACATTTTGACCTTGGAGGAGTTGGGGCCGAAGTCGGAGATTTGACGGAGGGAAGCGGTTGGGGCACGTTTGTAGTCGAGGGGGGTGTAGGGGGTGATGAGGTCGTCGAAGACGGGGTGGGCTGTGGTGAGGGTGGCCAGGAGGGCCATGGTGAGGGAGAGGAACTTCATGTTGGTGGTGGCCCTTGTTGGAAGAACTCAAGGGTGTGTTGGAGAGGGATGGCGGTCGGTAAGAGAGGGGTTGTTGATGGTTGGAAGAGGACAGGCCAGAATATAAGGTGATGATCGGTCTTCAAATTCGGTCTCCTAGTCTACCTACTTTCTTCTTGCCGCCTGAGTACCACCTCATCTTCGATGGAAAACCTGAGATTTTGCCATGCTCCAAGAACCATGATCAGGGGCCCAATCGGGAACTGCTGAAGTACTTCTTGCCATTTACCCGGGGCGGGCAAGCACCGATCAAAATTTCCCCAGATTCCATTCCCGGGGTAATTGCCACGAGGTTGAGGCGGATGTCGGCATTGAAGATGGTACTAGGAGCATGATAGGTCGGATTTTCCCCGGTGGTACGTGTGGTAAACAGATGCGTGTCCCTGGCGATCAAAAGCCGGAGGCCTTTCCACCACTGGGTTAATCTGAGTTGATGTTAAATTTGCCGGAGGCGACGCGGAAGATCGAGGCCCTGCCGTTCTTGGCAGGGACTTCCCACAATATGACATTCCATCTGTAGTCGCCATGATGGTTCGCAATATGGATGAATGGTAGCAGCACACTTCTATCTCCGGACCACTGGGCAGTAGAGTTCGGTTGAACCGTTCAAGCATGAGATACCGAGGCTCTCGTGTATTCCAATCCAACGTCGGTGAAAGTGAAGCAACAAAGGCGCCACTTGGCAGAGCAGACTTCCACTGAGAAGACTCCTTGATCTGGTACTTCTAGTCATTGCTAAGAAACTGAACTTGCTAGTGAACTACTACAAAAGGAGAAACGCCTACTATCCTAAACACAACTAAAGAACATACCCCTTCCTACTCCTCCCCATCACACTCCCCATCCCCCTCTCCTCCCCCCTCCTCTCCTCCTCCTCCTTTCTCTCCCCTTTCACAACCTCCGCCCACGTCCTCCCTCCATACTCCTCCGCTCTAGTCCGACGATACGAGTACCTCTCCACTCCCAACTCCTCTTCCAACACAGTCCAATCCAACTTTAGCTTAGTGGCGTCGATCCGTTCAAAGTGATAACCAAGTTTGTCTTCGAATTGCCGTTCCATGCGGGCGCGGTTGATGAAGGACTGAGCGGTACGGAGGCGGGAGAGCCAGCCTTGGGTGAAGGTCCAGGCGAGGCGTGCGTCGTTGATGGCTTCGGTGGGCTTGACAGTGATGACAGGCAAGGGGGAGGTGTCCGAAGTGTTGAGTTCGAGCTCAGCGGTCCCTGTAGAAGCAGTTGCCATGAGTTCTGAAAGATCAACGCAGCCGCGAGGTCTATTCATGACGATGCTCGATGAGATGATCACTGGTGGACATCGCACGCCTTGCTGCCAGATGTCGATTGCGTCGAGAGGGTTGATTGGTGATGGAACTGGCGCTGGAAGTAGTTGTAAGCTTGGCTGAGTCTTTGGCGGAGAAGGATCTCCGTTCCACCGCAAGCGTTGGTCGATCCACCACCTCCCTACCACTCCGGATCCAACTCCCACGTTATGTTCCAACCTGTTAACCATCTCCAATACCTTCCTATCCCCATTCCCTACCCCTTTTACAACCTGATTCCGACCCCTATTCCGATCCCCCTTCACAACCCTCATCAAACTTCCCCCCTCTTTCAGCTCGAGCACAGGCTCGGTTAACTCAGGCTCGGGCATGTCTCCCGAGCGTGGTTACTCCGGCCTATACTCCCCATAGTCATACCTACTGACTCTCTCCCTCCATTCCTCCCTCTCCCTCTCGTGTCTTCTTCTCTCTCTTCTCTTTTCTCTTTCCCTTTCCTTTTCGCGCTCGTACTCGTCGTCGTAGCCGTCGCTGGATCTCTCATCCGCTTCCTGTTCGTCTTGGCGGTGCTGATGCAAGAGAGAGCTGTGTTCGCCCGCTTGCTCGGCTACTGCGGCTTCAACTGGTCGTGTGGATGCGGGAGGGGTGTACCCATCTTGATGACCGTGGCGGGAGTCGGAGTTAGAGTAGCTATGTGCAGGGTAAGGGGAGGTGCTCATTGGTCTTTGCTTTGCTGCTGTATTCTCGAGGCTGACGGCAGATTGTAAAGGGCTGGAGCTGTGTGACTTGTTGAAGAAGGAGGGCATAGAGACGCGGTTGTTGGAAGCAGCTGCTGGGGCGGCGCCGGCGGAGGATTGTTCAAAGACAGAGCGCATACGTTGGAAGAGGGAGCTGCCTCCTCCTCCACCTCCACCTCCTCCGGTGCTGCCGGAGCCACTTCCGGAACCAGAAGCGCCACGGTTATGAGACCGCTCGCTGTCCTGAGAAAGCCTCACCTCCTCATTGCGAGAAAGACTAGCCTCCCGCTGATGCCACAACTCCATCACCTTCGGCACTGGCTCCCTATCCCTCAGACCATCCCCGTAGGCACCGCCATATCCTCCGCCGCTGTAGTCAGTGCCATCCGTAAAACCGCGCGGACGACCAATGTTAGCACCGATACTATCGCGGATCCGGGGATCTTGAGCCCCGGATTCAACCTCGTGGTCGGGGACAGGAGAAGATGGACCAGAGGAGAGGGTAGTACCGCTGCGGGCGGATTGAGGGGAGGAGGCGGTGAGAACGGTACCGGAGGTGTCGGCTGTGGCGAAGGTGGCGACGGTGTTGACGGTGTCGGAACGCCAGGGGCGGTTGGTTACGTCGCGGGGGACGAACTCTTGTTCTTCCTCTGGGGATTGGGCGTCATGGGAATCGTGGGCGTCGTGGGAGTCGTCGTGAGAGTCATGGGTTGGGGAGGGAGGAGTGGCGGGGATTGTAAGAGGGGGGAGATCGTGATGATGAGCTGGATTGACAGTGTTGCTGTCGTCGGCTTCGGGCTGCTCGGACTGGGAAGGTTGATTAACAGGGGTTGACGGTCTGTCTTCTTGATCATGATGGTCGTCGTAAGTAGCAGTCTCAGTGTCTGGCTCCTGGTCTTGCGCAAGCTCAGGGGAGTGGTGCATCCCGACATGTTCGTCGTGGACCTCGGCAGTGACTTCGGCAGGGCTGGCCTTCGTAGCCGGGGTCTCCAAAGCTGCTTCAACTTCGGCATCGATATCGACATCAACGGTGGGATGCGCATGAGCAACCGTATCAGCAGCCGCATCAGGCTCCTCCACATGTGCAGCCTGTCCAGGCTCGTCGTCAGAGTCAGACTCAGACAAGAACTGGTCTACCTCGCTCCAGTCCCTGCCCATGTCCTCCCTTGTAACAGCGTGCGGAAGACCAGAGATGGAGGATGTCTCCGAGGGGGACTCCATGTCGTCGTTCTCGGTATCGCTAGGCTCGATGAGCTGCAAGACCGGAGGCTCACATGGCTGTGACGGTTGGGCTTCGTCTTCGTCGTGATCGTGCGAGTGACCATCGCCATGATGATGATCATAAGCGCGATTAGCATCCTCACGAGCGAGTGTCTCCTCCTCCTCGTCACTCGACCGATAGCCACGGCCAGCCTGGTCCTCAACCGCCACCTGCCCAACAACAGACTGCTCATCATGATGTTCCCCTTGGTGAGCACCCTCCTCTTCATACTGACCGTGAGGCTGACCCTCATAATCACTCTCTTCCTCACCCGAGCCAGCATCCTCCAACTCCTCCGCCAAACTCCTCCCGCTGCTCGCCGCCTGCTCATGGCTCAACACAGACATCACCTCCTCAACCCCCCTCAAAACCTTGTTAGGTGATCGTTCGACGTCGGGCTGCTCCGCGATGTCGTCCATTTGCACATCATCCTCCACGTGCTCGACAGTCTGTTGCTGCTGTTCCTGTGTTTCGGTGTTGGCTTCGTTAACGACATGGCCATCATCCCTATTTGCATCAGAAGAGTCAGAGGTGGTAACTTTAACGGATGCGGAAGAAGAGACGGCGGTAGAGGGGGAGGTAGAGTGAGAGGTAGAGGTAGAGGGGGTGGCTTGCCCTTCAGTAGTCTTCTTGGGGGGTGAGTAGCGGAAGGGGTCGTATTCGTCGTCGTCCGGGCCAGCCTGGTCATGGGTAGTAGGGTCTTCATCAAATTGAGGTCCATGCGAGGCGTGCTCTTCCTCGGCGGCAGGATGGTCAGCCTTAAGGTCAGGGGCATCATCGAGGGCAGGCTGCTCCTCCGAGAGTCTCGGATCGGGATCTTCTTCGTGGATCCGTTTGGGCTCGGAGGGTTCGGTCGAGCTGTCGGCATCAGAGTCTTCCGTTGCTTCGGTGCCCTCGGTTTGCTGACGGACGAGGGTGTGGGTGGTATTGTTGTACATGTCGATGTCAGCCGGTGCTGACTCGACGACGGCATGCTGGGGATGGGAGGTAAGGTCTTCGGCTTTGGCTTCGGCTTCAGCATTGGCCTCGGGATCGGACTGGACGACGTCGTTCGGAAGTGTTACGTTGCTCTTATCCGCGGGAACGCTGCGGATGTCGTCCTCGTCAGAAAAGGTTGCTTCAGCATGTGCTTCAAATTCGGCCTCGGCGGCCATGTCTCGGCGCTCGACACCATCGCCAACCTCAGCTTCAACTGCCTCATCCTCTTCCTCGGCAATGGCATCCAGGTGGTGAAGCACAATGTCACTTCTACCCTCGAAGTCCTCACTCTCGGATTCGCTCTCTGACTCAGACGATACGGCTTCATGAACCTGGGCGTCCTCGACTTCATCTTCACGATCAATGTAATGCTCAGGGCCGGGCTCCATATCACGATGATGCACATCCCCAAATCGCCCTGCATGATCAGCACTAGCGACGGTTTCGCCAGGCATAGGGAAGTCATCCGCACTAGGCCCAGGGCTCTCGTGCTCTTCGACATCCTGGTGGCTGGGTACGCGCTCGAGCTGATGACCTGTTTCCTCATCGTCTTCGGTGTCTTGTTCATCTCCTGGCCTATCTTCCCGCTGATCATCGGCAGTTGTTCCTTCGCCGTCAGGCTGCGAAGTAACGACAACCTCGGGCATCTCATTATGGACACCAGCATGTTCAACATGATGGAAACTAGCGTCCAACCCAGGAGTAGGAGCAAAGTCGCTAGGCGTGTACGGTCTCTCGTAAAGCTGGTATCGAGGCTGAGTATCTTCTTCCACGTCTTCACTGACATCGGGAACTTCGCGCTCGTGTTGTACCTGCTCCTCGTCTGCCTGTTCCTCCGCATGGTCACGAGGGGCATACGACTCATCAATATGCTCTTGGTGGTGATCGTAACGACGAAGAGGCGATTCAGCCGGGGTGTAGAAGTCGTCGGTGCTGTGCGGTACGTGATGTTGGTTGACGAAGTAATGCGCTGGTTCATGATCGCCTTCTTCGATAGGGGTGTGGCGCATGTGCACTGCGTCGCTGTGGGTTAAGGCGACGCCGACGACGTGGGAGACGTGGGAGTGGTCGAGGGGGTGGTGGTCCATGTCTAGGACTTGCATAGGTGTGGCGTATGCCTCGTCGTGTTCACTCTCGGCCGAGTCGTGTGGTTCGGGTCGGCCTAGTCCCATCTCCTCTTGCTCCCTGACCAGTTCCTCGACCGGCACCGGCTTGGGCTTAGGGTCATGCTCAGCTTCATGCTCAGGCTCAGGCTCAGACGCAGCTTCACGCTCAGGCTCAGGTCCGGGACCAGGAGATGGTGATTCCTCCCTCGTTACAGGCGGCTCAACGACCCCTTCGACACCCATCACGGGGCTCTCCGCCTCTTCATACCCCTCCGTTTTCTCAGTCCTATCATTTCCTTGTCCTTCTGCCAGGTCCACCTGACTAGCACACGGCTCCAACACGCCCCTCGCTCTCACCGCCTCCTCCTCCAACTCAGTATCATGCGCCGGACCGACGGGGTCATCAACCAAGCCTTGGAGGACTTCCTTCTCAAGGACTTCTTTGTCCAACGCTTCTGCATCGACACCCTGGTCTTGCCCGTGGTCATGCTCTTCCTCTTGCCTTTCCTCTCGCTCCCGCTGTTGCTCGTGCTCGTGCTCGTGCTCATGCTCGTGCTCGTGCTCATGCTCCTTCTCTCGCTCCCGTTCCCATTCATCCTCAATCTCAGCAATGGCCATGGTAATATGCCCCTGTGCCGTCTCAACAGAGTCATCAGAACCTGTAAACCCCCTTAGCAGCTCCTCATCCAGCGCATCCTCATCCGGCACCTCCTCGCTCAACACCTCCCCCCTCGACACCTCCCCATCCCCCTCCAACGCCCGCGTTTGCACCTCCCCATCCTGCCACTGCTCAGCAACAAAATCAGCATCATCATCTTCCTCCTCCGCCTTCGCAGCTGTAGGAGACGTAGGCTCGTTGATATCGGAGTAGGAACCGCGCTCGGAGGCGGTGGAAGTCAACCTCGTCCCCGGCAGTAGGAGGGTGGATAATCCCCAAACTATCATGTCTCCCCCGAAACTCTTCAGCACCATCAACACCTCGCTCGACAACAGTATCAGTAGATCCGCCATGCTCAACCGGCAGCCCACAATGCTCCCCCTCATCCTGCTCCCCGTCCTCTTCCTCCTCGACCTCAGCGAACTCAGCCAAATGAAGGTTCTCGTCCATCGGCTGCGAGCGGATTGGAAGCCCTTGAAACTCCACGTCCACCGTCTCAATTTCCAGCTGTCGTTCTTGGAAATGATGCAATACTTCCGGGACAGGAGGCTCCAGGACAGGGGAAGTGTTGTCGGCGTTCGCCTCCTCCTCCTCGGCGATGTCAACGGCAGACAATGTACGTGCGACTGGGGAGGTAGGTCTTGAATCGACGGGGAGGGGGACGGGGCTGGGGCTGGTAAGAGAGTTGGGCTCGTTGAGGAGGTCGTCCATGCTCATTGACGCCATCTTTTCTTGTAGGTAAACTGCCAAAGGCGCTGTCTCGGCCTCATCCTCGCGAGTGGACGTTTCCTCCTCTTGCTGGCTTTCGCTCTCAGGCATGTAATCTCGGTCGAGGTCGGGGGGAGCGTTCTCGAACGCAGCGGCGGGGAGGAAGCCCCTTTCTATGATCCGTGTCTTGGCCGTCTCTTGGGGTTGGGAAGTCTGCTCCGACTCGAGCATCTGGACGGTACTCGTCTTCCTCGCCTCTCGGATAGCTCTCGAGTTAAGCGGCAATGGAGTCTCCGTATGCGCTTGTAGCTTTTCCTCGATCAGCCGGTTCAGTTCCTGTTTTCGCGACTTGTCAGCTATGTCTCCCAGAGCACTACTAGCGAAGTCTGGTCCCGTTTCCCCCCACCAACACCGCAGCTACCATCACATCTCGCTGGTTCAAGGAAATAGAAATAGAAGCTTACCTTCCTCCTCCCCTCCAACCCCCTCAGCACCCCCCGTCCCTCCTCCCACCGTCTCTCCCACCCCCTCTCAATCTCCCCCATCAACTCCTCCGTCTCCCTCTCCACCTCGCCCTTGTCCCTCTCCAGCGTCCGTTCCCTCTCCTCGTCCTCCTCCCTCAACTTCTCCTCCCACTGTTCATCCTCCTCCCTCCTTTTTCTCGCCAACTCCTCATCCTCAGCCCTTCTCCTTTCCAAAATCTCTTCCCGCTCTACCCGCCGCTTTTGAGAAAGAAATTCGGACTCGGCAGAGAAGGCGGTGAGTAAAGAGCGGATGGCCGAGTCTCGGCGCGTGGCGAGGTCGGAGAGTTTGGCCTGTTCTTCTGGTGAGGCAGGAAAGGAACTGCTGCGCGGGGAGGAGGGCACCTGCAGGGCCGTGACGGTTTGGTGGATTTGGGAAATGGTTTCTTGCATTTGGAGGAGGAGGGTGGGGAGGTCGTCGTTGGCGGATGGGGAGGCGTAGGGGGAGGGTAGTACGGTTGACGGAAATGTAGGTGACATGATGAATGGGTTGTAGGGGCCTGGACGCCCGCTTATTGTTGTTGGCTGCGTTGTGGATGGTTCTTTCGTGGGATTGTATGGTTGCTCGAACGGATTTCGGGACTTGGTGGTTGGTCTTTTGATGGGATTTGTTGGTGGTGGTCGAGTATCGCTTTGGCTTTGGCTTTCAAGGCACGCTCGTCACTGCATGCCTCCTCTCGCTAGGTATGGTAGTCAACGTTGATAGACGGTTCTGGTAGCCAGTTCAATTGTTATTGCTGTAAGCTGTAGTAAACATACAAAAGGATAGCTTCGGAAACATGGACAAACGAAACACAACGGCGAAAACCGAACATCGCGGTCGGCGCGCCGGCGGTAACACCAAGCAACCAAGCACAAGCACCAAGCCGACGGACGACGGCGACATGGAGGACTCGAGTCGAGCGTCAGCTCTCTTCAGGACAGCGATAACCCTGCCTTCGCCTGCCCTACCTCTAGTATCCTCCTCGTCACGGCTCCTCTGTCTCTGTACGTATCCCTCGCTTTGATGCTCGCCTTCTCCTTGGTGTATACAACTTGTATATCGACACGGCCGACACCAATCCACTAGGATGGGAAGGACAGCCAGGACGGGATACCCCTCCAACGACCTCTCTTCCCTCTCGACACTAGTCAAATCTTCGACTCGTGGGCGTGTAGCACTCGCTATGCCATTCGCGCGGGAGCCTAGGGAGGTCTCATGATATCGCCATCTGGTGCGGAGGTGCGGTAACTGAATCGCGCTGTTCAACGGCGGTCGGACTCGGAAGGTATCCGTTCGCATCGACCGTACAATAACCGGACCGGCGATGGGACTCGGCCCTCTTTTGCTTTTGACCCATGGCTCCGATGAGCTACGTCTTCGGCGACCGATATCGCACGGCGAGAAGGACTCGGCGCTCGAAAGGTTTCGTTTCGTTCGTTCGTTCGTTCGGCGATGCGCCGCAATGTGACAATATCGTCTTCCAAAGTCTCGTTTGGGTCGATACCGTCGATGGGATGTTCGGTTGACGACATGTTTCAGCGTTGGTCAATGTGTCAATGTGGTCGGTGGTCTAAGCGGGGAAGTGGTGTTAGCGGCTCTGTCAGGCTCTAACACTGACTAGCTGGTTAGCCGCCAATCTGGGTGATACTATGTTAGTGTTGGTTCAAGCCAGGGCTACGTACTATGTCATGGGTCCAAGCGAGTCAAAGCGCCACCAGCGTGCGTCAAAGCGAAGCGGAACCTGAAACTCCGAAAAGTTCCCCTTCACACTTCGGATGCAACAGTTGAAAGATGCCGGAGCGTTTTATGCTGTGATGTTTCAATACCATTGCAAAGAGAGAGAAGAGAATGTTGACATTCAGCAGGAAGCCTTGGACTTTCACACTCGTTGTTCTGATGGGCGGCCCTGCCATCGGTACATGCACCCTCTCGAACGGCACCCGACTCCTCGCAGGGACCGTCTCCGAGTTCGATGCCATTTGGAGACTCCAACAGCGAGGGAAGATTGAGACCTCTAGACTATTGTACACTGGCGATTGTGAAAATCAAATGAAGAACGCCATGTAAATGCGAGAAACACATTCGCTGTTTTGTAAATGTAGAAGAAAAAGAGATGCGATGCATATCTGAATGCTGCGTGTGGTGGTAGCGAAAGCCAAAAACATCATGACCGCTCCAAAGTCCAAACCTCCAACTGGATATCCAAGAAACAAAACAGCCCACAATCTAGCATCCAACATCAACACCAACACCATCACTATCGCCGTCACCACTTTGCCTCTCAGCCCCCCTGCACCTCCCTCTCCTTCTCATTCCCATTTTCCCCATAGCACAACTACTCAAATCCTCGCCATCCCCCCCCTCTCCACCACCGCCCTCCTCTGCTGATACTGCACAGCAAAATTATACCTAACAAAAGTCCCATAGCCATACGCCGCAATGGCAATCGCAAGCCAAACACTCGTAATAACCAGTCCAATCGGGAAAATCATGATCTGCACTCCCGGCAACACAAACGCCGTCGTTCCGTTTTTCAGGCGAGCAATCTCGTCTTCGACCGCCAGTTGAGCCCTATTAAAATCCGACAGGACTACTTCCTTGCTGAAAACGCCGGCGACGAAGGCCGCTTCGTTGGAGGAGATGTTGGTTGACACCTGGGAGCCGGAGGGGGTGGTGCCGGAGAGGGTGACGATGGGGAGGAGGAGGTGTTGGAGTTCGGCCCTGGGAACACACAAGTTAGTGATGGTTGGGGAGGGAAGGAAGGAATAAAAAACGTTACATAGTCATATCACCATTCATCTTCCCCTTATCAATCTGTCCCACAAACAAATACTGCTGTAGCAGGGTCGGATCACCATTTGTCGGCAGATCTGCTGCCGCCTGGTTCTGTCTAGCAGCCAACGCATTTGCCGCCTCTCCGTCGCCGCTTCCTCCTACTCTTCCCACGCCCGAAGCAGCAGACACAGAAGAAGGCGAAGCAGTCTCAGCTTGCGAGGTAGAAGCAGAAGAAGCCGCTCCCTGCGAAGCCTTCGCAGCACCCGCAACAGGCTGATCAGCACTCGTAGTCTTCACATTCGCGCCCACAAACCTCACGCCCACCGAAATCTTTTCCGGCGCGATGCCCGCGAAACTATCCCTGGCATCACTGATCCTGAACAAGCGTAGGTCTGCCTCGAACACACCCGTGGAGTTATCCAGCGCCGGCAGGTTGTAGCACACGCACGTGCCCGAAGGGTTACTCGCAGCAGTCAGCTGCCGGAGAGTAGAAATGCACGCGGCGTTGGCTTGGGCGTTCCAGGCTGTCATGTTGAGGGTGCCGTCGGCGGTGAAGATGGGGTCTTGGCCGACGGCGGAGGCCATGAGGTCTGATTGTTGTCGTTCTTCGAGAAAGCCCCGGCGGAGAAGGTAGGAGCCCATGATCTCTTCCATGCGCTTGTGGTAGGAGGGCGAGCCGCGCGTCATGCCTTCGGCGATGAGGGAGCCGATGCCGGCTTGGGCGACGGGGGCCACAGCCAGGAGGGCGGCGAGGAGGGTTGTTGGTTGCCAGAGCATGGTGATGGATGTGAGTGTGTATTAAGTGGTGGTGTAAATATTAGTTCCGCCCAGCGGAATGTCGAAGAGAAACTGCGCTCGGTGAAGTGATCGTCGACCCGTATAGACCTGTTGATAGGTAGAACCTCGATGATGGGTTGCTTGGGTTGTGCACCCGTAGATCAGAGGCCAGCCCTACGTCCGAGAGTATGGAGAGATTGTCGATCAACGAACACCAGAGTGGTAAAGACTATGGATGGGACCGGCCCAGTTGGTGAGAGAACGTCTTCCTTCTCGGTTGAGAAGCACGTGCGCAGTAGCGAGAAACCGTATAATTAAAATAATGTTTATTCAAGAGAGCGTCCAGTCAAGACCGGCAAGAAAGAGAGAATGGTAGATCACACCCGGTGATTAGACAGAAGGGAAATGAACAGCAGACGAGGTGACATGGTGGTAATGGGTTGGGTTGGTTACTTTGAGGCGGAGATGTCCAAATGTTCAATTACGGGGTTATGGCCTGACCACTTGTCGGAGCCATGGTGATAGGGGTCGGAGATGGAACAAGAAGGGGGTTGACGGGCAGTCTTGAGGGAACCCAGAGGTAACAGCCGACAATATAGCCCCAGGAACTACCATGGACTTTTTTTGAGGAGCATCGCGTGGCATGGAGGTGGAGTGAGGTTGTCTTGGATGAGCCCCTACTAGGGGGCCAAGTGAGACATGGGGGGAGCTCCAATGAAATGGGATATCCCGAACTGAAGCGCGAAAGGTATAAGTGGTTCTGGACCAATGATGTCTCTCTTCCACACCCAAACGGCCGACTTTCGAGACCACGGGAGTCAAATGACAGCGTACAAACTACTTTCTGCCTTGAGATCAATGTTAACAAAGGAAAACAGAGGGAGAAGAACCCAAAAGGTTATCCCGTCCAAGGTTCAGACAAGGCATTTGTTCGAAATGGGTCGAGAACAAATCAACAAAGGGGATATTGCTCCGCGGACCGTAGCTCTCGGTTGACTCTGACCAGGGGCGCTCAATGTCCATGATCACATGATGTCCGAGAAAAAACAGAAAAAATAGACGTCCAAGACCCTGGGGCCGGGATCTTGAGAGGGTCCGTGGCGGTTTTGAGGCGCAATGTGTTGCATCATGACGCCCATTGGGATCCGGATGAATGCCAGATGCTGGCGGGACAGGGACGGGGGAGTCTTAATTGGCTGTCCGTTGTTGGTTGGCGTTGGTGGTGAAAAAGGCCGTACGTGGACCTGTCGTTGATGGGAGACGCGCTTGCAGTCAGAACCACTCATCTTGTTGACATTCCCATAAACTGAAAAAAGCGACAATAATCGGAATTGCTGCCATCACACTCACAATGAGCGAGACATCCGAGTCGGCAAGTTAATTCGTGAGTCGAGCAAGGGGAAAGGCGGGGAAAAATCTGGATTTCAATCAGCCGCCTCAATCTGAAACAGTTCGAAAGTCTTTGGCAGTTGCTCCGTCCGTCGGCAGCCAAAAGGTCCGAGCGCTTACAGCGGAACAAGGAAGCCACCATCGCGCCACATCAGGAAGAGACAAGCCACCCAGGCTGGCAGCTGTTTCGGTGGGCCGTCAGAGCTGGCAAAGGTGGGTCGGCAGCCGTCCGTCAATGCTTGGCATTTAGATGTCGAATTGCTGTCGCCATTTCGCAACTCTTGACATCAAGTCGGTAAAAGAGAGATAAAAATGCTCTGGTCGGCGAAGATGACTGGCATGAAGCACTGCAATCAAAGTTATCATTTTCATCTTTGTGACCTTTTGCAAGAAACATTTTCTTCAATCTGTGTACTTTGTACCTCGGTCTCACAACCCGGCAATCCCTCTCCGTGCAACCGCCCAAAAACCGCAAAGTTACAGCGCTTCCCGAGATCGTCGCGCGGCGGGAAGTACGGTGGCCCAAGTGTGTCTTAGGCCCGATATCCAAAGTTTCGTTGAAAATAAATCCTTGCCAGGTGTAAGCACTAGGCTCGCGCCAGAGGGTGGTAGTCTAAGCCCGTCAGCGCACCCAAACTAACGACGTTATCTAACGCCCTCGCCGGGGGTAATCAATAACACTGGAACTCCAATTCCAATTCCCGAAAGCAAGAAGCAATGAAGCAATAAAATATCGGCCTTCCATCCTTGGTTTTTTTTTCCACTTTCCTTTTGTCACTTCTTTTTTCCTTCCTTCCTTCTATCCTTCTCTCGATGAAAATGAAAGTCAATGTCCAATGTCCAATAAGAGTCAATGTCCAATGAGAGTCAATGTCCAAGAGCTACGAAGTGCCAAGGTTTGGGGTGACAATGCAAATGGACCTTGGTCACCCTTCTCCAAATTTTTGAACGTTGATAAGTTGGGGTAAGGTAATAGTGCAAATGGATCCTTCTACTTCCTCAAAAAAAAAAAAAAGAGAAAAGAGGAAAGAATAGGGGAAAGAAAAAAGAAGGGGGAAAAAAATGAAAGGTGGGAAGGTTGAAGCGGAGGTTTCAAAGCTTAGCGTTTGATGGGTGTGAGTGTTGAACGTTGTAAGTGCTTTGGAGGCGTTGATATAAAATGGCCGACACTTGGCAACAACATCCTGTCCAACGATCTCCCGCCCACCTTTTCCCTACCTCGGACATAGCATTCTCCGTCACTTTTTTTTTTTTTTTTTTCATGTGGTCATGTTTTAGCATTTAAGCCGCCAGATTCCCGTCTGCACATTTTGCGATCGAACCAGCACACCTACCATCTCGGCGGTGCAGTGCATGAAGGGGGTGTAGCAGTTGACGCCAGGAGCGTATGCGGCTGACTTCAAACATCAACGACAGCACAAGTTTGAGGTTAATAAAATGACTGCGGTCTCTGATTTCCTATGACTCACGTTTATTTACGCCTCTGACGGCAATGAGTTTTCCTTCATGCTTTGCCTTTTGCAGTCGGTGATGTCGTTTGCTGAACAAACTACAGGCTCTTTCAGATTCTTCCATCCCGATTCCATCATCAAAACACAAACCCCCAATGTTCCTTCCTAGCCAGCAAACCCAACCTTCCAGCTCCATCAACGTTGTCACCCATCCCATTTCCTCGGCCATCAAGCGCAAACCGAGGCAATCACCACCTCCAGACGTTGTAACATTTCCCCTTCCGTCAACCATCAGCGCAGACTTCCCAAACACAGCGAATCACAACCCCACGCAATCATCCCCACTCATTCAGTAACCTTTCCGAGCATCTGTACCACCATTCCTGATCACCCATGTTGATGACTTCCTTGTCGATGTCATCAGTGTTGTTAAGCCGCGAGTACGCTAGTTGTCTTGTTGACGTGTTTGGTGGTGATCATGATGATGAGAGAGCCGTTGTGTGGTGCAGAGCCCGAGGGGGATGTTGGGTTTGTGGAAAGGTTGAGGATGTTTGTGGTGCGACCCGTTGATGGATGACTCTTTGTCGCACTTGTTTCTGACATGATAGACGGCTGAATCTGTACTCTGGTGAGGTGGTTGACTTGACGCGTTCCTGAAGAAGAATAATTGATAGTCGATTTGCCACTTGATCAAAACGGACTGCTGGGTAAGAGAGGTGGGTGTGCTGATGGAGTCGGAGACGGACTGTCTAGATCGACCCCGTTAAGATCCTTAACATGCGGATGGCTTCGTCTTTGACGCGGCGCGGGTCAACCCTCCAGTTGCGGATAGCGGCGATGAAAAACATCTTGGGTGAGAGCCTTTTGCATGTAGCTAATAAGGTGTTCGGCGTGTTGGTCAAGTTGAGACCCAAGGTTGGCCATAAAATCCAGTGAATGCTCTGGTGATGGTGGTTTCTAGTGAGCTGACGGTGCGAAGGTTGTGTCTGAGGAAGATCGTGATGCAAACAAGGCGAAGGATCGTGAACAGGAAGAAGTTCCCAGGCTTGCAAAACCCCAACACTTATACTCCCAGGCAGCCATCGTGAAGGTTTGCGTCATCGCCTCCGATATCGTGAGTCAACCTTTCTTCCCAACAACTGTCTTCAACGTTTCGAAATGAGCAAGTTTATCCACCAAGTAACCTATCGTGACCCATTTCAGCGAGTTAAGATGCCTCAAAAGTGCTGCCAAGAGCTTTCTTATCTCTGTGAGCACCTTGGCGGCCAGCTCTCGGTCCCGAAGATCGACCTCAAGAAAAGAGACGAAAGAAAGAGAAGAGGGGCACGTGATGGTTCACAGTGAGCTTCTGCCTGTCCGCTCACCGCTGTGACCGTCTCGAGCCCGAACCTGACCGCGAAGAGGTACAAAGGTACTTGATTTGGAAATCGAGGCGCTCATCGTTGACAGCACTCAGTGCAGATTGCTCATGGCGCAAAAGGAGTTCATGTGACGAGCACTCAGTCACTGACGATGAAGCAGGATCTAATCAGGCCACTCTTCTCAGCCCTACGAGATCCGTATGGGCTCTTGATCGTGACTTAAAGTCAGGGAAGGTTCAAGTTCACAAAATGTGAAAGGGTCCTCCAACTCTCTCTCCCTCCTCTCCTACTCCGCCTCCTCCCTCTCCCTCATCTTCATCCCCTCCACTAGCGCCGTCCCCTCCAGCATGCCCGCCTCCTCCTCTTCTTTACCGTCTTTCGTAATCGCGGTCAAGAAGTGTCATGCTGGTGGATGTCGCGGGCTGTGTTCGAGTTTCGAAACATTGATGTTCGATGGAGGACAATGACGGATGGAGTTGCGGTCGCTCGAATTGGCGCGGCGGTTTAGTCAGCACGAACCAGGTGGACACGGTGCAACCGCATTGACCAATAGATAAGCGCAGAACAAATAAAGTTATCGCCAATGCCAGGACAGCCGGCAAAGAGTGGGGCTTTTCGGAGGGGCTCGGCTGGTGGGGCAGTCGCAAAGAAAGTGCGAACAACGAACACAATCACGAACTTTTGGCAACAACAATTCCATGTTCACTTTTCGATGGAGAAGGTGCTGCCAAGGAATGATGACACAATTTTTCTGGCAACATCTGGTCCTTTCAAGTTGACGCACTCAAGGACAGACTGCCTTTGTCTTGATTGTTCCGTTCATTATCGCAATCAAAGTGTCGGAGATTCTCGACCACTTTTATCTCTCCTTTCTCGTCCCGTCATCCCACCCTAGTCTGTTCCATTCTTGTCGCATTCCACATTGAACTGTGGCGGATGGATCTCCAAGATTGCTGACCGGAACAAAAGGGAAAAATAGCGAGTGCGCGCTGTTCTCGCTGCCATGAGGACGCGAGCTCGCTGTTGACTCAGGGGGAGCCAGCCACGTCTCTTCCGTTGCTCCGAAACCTCCCGACTTTCATCTTCCAAATGCCAGGGTAGACAACTGCCAATGGAGGACTGACTACCCTGCAATCTGTCAGAAGTCGAGACTTGGGGAGTCAAAGCCTCAGAACATGGCCATGTGCACCATCATCATTAACCATCTTTGCTTCTTTCACGAGGAAACATCCTGACGTTCAACATCAGATGGCTCAGCCCTTTCACGACATCAAAATCATGCCAAGCTCTGAGGCTGAATACAATGCCAAAATGACGATGATCGCCATGCGAGGTTGTCGTCGTCCCGGCACATTCACATGGGTCATCCCTTTCCCTCCTCCACCCGTTCCACTCCTTCCATACTCCCGAACATCCCGGGCTCCAACCACAAGCCAACTGTCAAGTGTCAAACGCTGTTCGCTGACCCCTTCACAAGCTTCGACCAATCGACTTTCACATGTTTCAGCGAGCCAGACCTTCTGGAAACCACCTGCACCACCAGTCACCACTCCCGAGACACTTCAAGATCGTTGACCGTTGATTATCGGAGGATATCTATGCTTACTGTAACCAAGTGGTGATAGGCCAAGACATGGAGGCCTGGATTACACTCGCTGTTGCAACCCACCTTCTCGACACCGTCACAGCTTCGCTGCCCTGGTACATATCAGCATGTTCTTCGACCGCCGCCAACACCGATGACCCCTCCCAAGTCATGGAGCATGTTTCCCAGAATAAACCATATGATAGGAACAATGGAAGCTATGGAACACCGGGGCAAGGCCCTTCGTTCGTTAGTGGTATCAAAGGAAACACAGCACTCTGACCGTTCATCTCGTCCTCTCGGGTTTCCACATGCGATCCAGTGTTCATGAATCAAGTCCCACTCCGGCCTCTTTTCGTTTCCACACACCCTCCGCCACGGCGATCCTCGGGTGTGCCTTACCTTCGTCATAGCTCCATCGCGTCGCGATTCATATCCAAGTGTATACGGATCTTCTGTGTGATGGAGCTGCCCCAGCCCAGTGCTTCGGCCATGAGCTCGTCGGCATAAAGCATCTTCCCTCTCGTCCCCTATTGGCGAGTTAACAAGCGGGAGGAATGATAGCAAGAGGCGCAGAAAAGTACCTTGAACGAGAGAAAGAAACCTGCAGGATTGCAAACTCGGTTTAGAAGACGCAGGTTTCATGCACTTCTCACATAGATGCAAGTAAAGTCTACCTCGTGCAGATAGGAGTCATGGCGGGCATTCGATAGCGACGAATAAAAAGACCCTGCATGAGCGCCTCCGGAATAGCCGTACAGGTTTTTGAATTCGAGCACTATAAAAGCTCGCCTGGAACTCGACTTTTCTTTCTCTCTTCTCTCCAGCATCCATGTTGATCATCTAAAGTATCTCGGTTATCCAACCCACCTATCGAACCTCGACGTCATCCAAATCCAACTCGTTCGTTCTTCTGTCGCAACTCACAGCATCAACAATCATGGCTCTCCGTCTCATAGACCGCTCCAAGCTCCGGCTCTTCACCAAGGGTGTGTCTGCTGGCTCGTCCTTCTTCACCCCCGCGCCTCTTGTCGGCTACGCTGCTCTCCGTCATCCTCGCGCCATCTCGACAAGCAACACCTCCAATAAGCCGGCTGTCGCCATTCCTACCGGCCCTGTCTCTCCTGTCGTTCCTGCAACTCGCGCTGGTACTCCTTCGGCTTCGACTTCGGAGGTTAGGGATGGAAATGCCTTTGCCACTCTGCCGCTCACGTGGCCCCACGAGGGTTGGAATGAGAATGTTCTCTTGAACGTTGTTCCCAGCCATCGTGAGCCTAGGACTTTCGGTGACTGGGTTGCCTGGAAGATTGTCCGCACTTGCAGGTATGTTAGACGTCGAAAACTTCTGGTCGTTCATTGTTAACAGATGTTTCCCAGATTCTGGATGGATCTCGTCACGGGCATGCGTCCTGAGCAGCAGGTCGACTCCAAGAATCCCACAACTGCTTTGGCAGCCAACAAGCCCCTGACTGAGCGCCAATGGGTAGGTTCATCCCCCGACTATCTGACCTCGTGCCATGCTAACGACACTAGCTCGTCCGCTTCATCTTCCTCGAGTCTATTGCTGGTGTTCCTGGCATGGTTGCCGGTAGCTTGCGCCATCTCCAGTCCATTCGCCGTTTCCAGCCTGACCAGGGCTGGATCAAGTCTCTTCTTGAGGAGTCCTACAATGAGAGAATGCACCTCCTCACCTTTCTCGAGATGTACAAGCCCGGCTGGTTCATGAGACTGGTCGTGCTCAGTGCCCAGGGCGTCTTCTACAACGCCATGTTCATCTCGTACCTCATCTCTCCCAAGATTTGCCACCGCTTCGTCGGCTACCTTGAGGAAGAGGCCGTTCACACTTACACCCGCTGCTTGCTTGAGCTCGACCATGGCTGCCTCAAGAGGTGGTCCGACCCCAACTTCCGCATCCCTGACCTTGCTGTCCGCTACTGGAACATGCCTGAGGGTCACAGGACCATGAAGGATCTCGTCCTCTACGTTAGAGTAAGTTTCGTCAGCACTTCTGCAAGCTCGTTCTATGCTAACATATCACAGGCTGATGAGGCTTCCCACCGTGGCGTCAACCACACATTCGGCAATCTCGATCAGGTCTCCGACCCCAACCCCTTCATGGAGTGCCCCGGTGGTGGAATCGTCAATGCTTTCCCCAAGCACCTTTCCGTTACCAGGCCAGCCGGTCTGGAGCGTGAGGAGGTCATCAGCAAGGAGACTCACTAAACACCCAACGCCACAATGAAGATACCTTGTTGAAGACGCAAAGGCAACGCACAACTGTCCCTTCTTCCCCGGCTTGGAGAGAACTTAGTGGACCACCAGCCTCTTTGTTTCCTTTTCTCTTCCATCCGGGTTCTGGTGGAGTAAGAAGACACACTCTGAGGATATACCCAGGCCTTCTTACTGCTTGATTACGGATTACGGCCACAGACTGGCCTCATTTTCTTAATGGTTTCCTTTTTCTTTTCGGGTTTCGGTTTTCAGATGGAGTTTGGCGATCAATCACGCAATTACGCGAGCATTTTCATTTTTGCCTTTTGCATTTCGTCTTTTTCACATTTGGGTTTGGGGAAGCTCGGATGCTTCGGATAGAAGGAAAGATGGACAGGGGGCATTTTGGATAGGGCGCCCCTTTTTTGGGCAGCTGTGGTTCTAAATATGTTGGGTTAGACTCCACTGCAAATAGACTGGACATGATTCATTTCATGTTGCACCATTTTTGACGCGGACCCCTATCTCTGTGCAACATTACTTCTTATCACTGTGTTCGGACGGGTTTGTGAAGCCGTCATGACAACTGGAGTAGGGGATGATGTCCACTTTGTTTACCTCTCGGTGCAGCAGGATGTCTCGAATTCCACCGACTGGAGAACAGTGGAGTCCTAATACAGCCAAGAGGAGTGGGAAGTTGACGTCAGTGATAGATAGGGTCTCCCTGTGAGGAAACATGCCAGAGACCTTGGACTAGAGTCTAGACGCCGTCCTTGGCGGACAACTTCACTCAACGACAGTGATGTATGCCAGGAATTAGTGCGAAAAACCAAAAGAAAACAAGTGGAAAACTAGTGCTGCTTAACATAGAAGGTGATGCGAAGACCACAAAGCAAGAAAGGAGAGAGAAATAACTGAAAGCTATATGACATGAGGACGTGAGATCTGTACCTGTACTATAGACGACCGGGGAGAGTAGGATTATCAAGTCCTAGTGGAAGAGGCTGCCGGTGACGCAGAAATTGCTGGTTTCTGATTAGCCACTATTCGTTTGAATGAACTAGGGCCTCGGCGAAAGCGCCCTGGGGAGTGCAAGTGTCGTGAATTTGAGGGAGGGCTCCAGTCTTTTCTTCCGTCATTCAACTTCTACATAGAGGTAAAATAGTCTAGCCACCGAGTGCGATGCTGGATCCCTAATCAAGCAATGCGCGCTGGATATTGAAGCGTGGGCATCTACATCTTTTGCAACGTTCTTTGTTCGGACGGCTGGGGCCGTCCTCACCCTCTTACTCCTTTTTCGTCTTCTTTTCTATCTTCGTTTCTATCTTTTTTTCTGTCTTCTTTTCTGTCTTCTTTTCTGTCTTCTTTTCTCTCTTCTTTTCGTGATAAGCTTATCGATAGGCGATATCGAGATTTTGGCGACTTATTTGCAAAAACGGAAGGACCCAGTGCGTTCTGGCGCAGACTGTCCAAATCACTGTGCGCGAGTTGACCAATGAGAAGAGGGCTTGGCAAAACGCCCTGACCAGTTGTAGGGCCGTGCACCGAGTTGACCAATGAGAGCGCAAGAAACTTTGCACGAACCTCTGGCTGTAGACGAACCGTCCTTCAACTCCGCTTCGGTGGATGTGGGTCCCGATGTGACACCCCAGACTGTGAAAGTCATCCACCTCTGCATAGTTGAAGCACGCTTCAATCAACGAGGGAACTGCCAACCTGGAACTTGCCCTCCGCAGAGTTCGCCCCGGAGATGATGTGACCAACGGTTATCACAGGCCGCACAGCCATAGAAGCGTCTGCTGTCTCAAATCCCGATTGTTGTTCCTGAAGCTCAAAGATGTGACGCCTTTCTCCGTGCTGATCGACGTAGAAGAATCGCAAGGTCCTGAAATGAATGAGAGGAGCAACTACAGAAAAGTAGGTACGACAGAGAACACGTGTGGTTGAAGGTAGAGGTACCACCAGTGTGTACGTAGCAAACCACTCATCGGAAAGTCAATACAGAGCCAGCATGGATCAAGTTCATACCTCTACACGGTACAATGAATATAGGTAGTTATGCACAGGAGGGAAACATGAACTCCAGTGTCACAGACGTGCTTCAAAGTCTCACCATATCCGACAAGAAGCATTCCATGTCATGGACCATACACGCAAATATCAGCTGTCTCACTGTTCTACTTTGCCATACTGTGTATAAACAGCCATACCTTACACATTCACAATCATTCATCTTGCGTAGCGCCTCTAACTCAAAATCTGTTGGTGAAGTTAAAACAGCCAATCCGCCAACGTTTTCTCGTGACCCAGCCACATGGTCTCCATGTTCACGGCAATACCACCGGCATCTAGGGAACAATACAGGCCACCAGCCAGCAAAAGAAGATCGCAGGAAAACACCAAAAAAATGGCTGCGCGGTCCAGGAATCGAACCTGGGTCTTCCACATTCATGTTCTGTCCATTTGTTCCCCCAAAATCGGTCTTTGAAAGTGGTTCGGCGGGGATTTCAACCCGCATGGTCACGAGCTTTGTGGATGCGTTGACCACTACGCCAACCGCGCTTTTTGTTGAACAGAAGGCACGGACGACTGATCTATATACCTCGAGGACAGGGTACGTACCTCTGCCCGCCGCTGAGACCTGGCAGCGTGGGCATCATATTCCTCGTTCCTTCCTCTTTTTCCTTCGAGTCTGGCCACCTGCCCACACACTTTGGACGATCAAAATCTGGCAGGCAGCCGTGCTGTTACCCGGTGTCGGACCTCTCAGGCTGAGGCGGGTTGTGAGTCCCCCGCGGGGCTCCAAAATCCTCTTCTTCTTGCTCCCACTTTCTTCCTCTTCCTTTCCTCCTTCACTTCTTCAACCATCACCACCGACCAACTCAGGTCTTCACTCATCACGATCACAGCCAACAAGCTTCGCAAGAACAAGCTCCAAAAGCAGCTTCATCACAACTACTACAAGATGTCCTCGCCAGTAAGTCTTCAGTTCAACTTCCTTTCCTTTCGACAACATCATCCGCCTCTTCCTTCCACAACACCGTGCGACCGTGAGGCAATCTCAGATCGTCTTCATCGCCGTCCCGCACCTTTCCTCTCCTCCCATCGCAAACTTCCATCTTCTTCGCCACAAGATCAGTCCTAGTGTATCATCGCACGAGACTTCCTCATACGAGGTGCTCAACTTCAGCTGTCACTTTGCTTTCACTCCAGGGTGAACGCACCATGACTCCGTCCGAGAGTTTCCACTGACAATAATAGCAGCAGCAGCAGCAGCAAGCTCACCGCGAGCAAACGAAGCAGCATCACACCACCAGCACCACCTGTCCCGGCCCGTTCCCTCACTCGGCCCAGGCATCCACCGCGGACACCGCGATCCATGCGGTGGTCACCACCCGGCCCCAGCACCAGAGTCCCCGTGCCCCGGGCCCCTTCCCTCTCCCAGCCTATGCGGTCATCCGCAAGGCCGCCCTCCAAGTTTATGTGACCAGCACCCCCAAGCCCAAAGGGCTGCCTCGCCCGTAAAGGACACAAAGCGTGAGTGTCACTTTCCTTTCACTTTCTTGTCGTTTGTTCGTGGATCTGCCTCCCCTTCCTACTTGAGAAGAAGAACGATCACAAGAAACAGAAGTCTGACACTCCCATGACCCAGCCACTCGAATCCCCTCGGCAGTAGCCACTCTTCTCGACAATCTCTTGCAGGTGTGCAGCTGCAATCCTGCAACAGTAAGGCAGCCTTCCCCCTACTGGGCTACCGCGGAACCGAACAGCCCCTTAGGGTCTTCGTCACGATCCATCATCTCGTCAAACGGTTTCATGCAAGGTTTGGCGAGGTTCCTCCCTTTCCCATGTTCATCGACGGTCTTTCCAACAACAAGGACATGCGGCCCCATCAGCTGCTCCGGCCTCAAGATCCCTGCCGCCCGGCCTCCACCCCAGAATTCCTACAACATGGGGGCCGGGGTGCTTCCAACAGCACCACTGGACTGCCAGTTGGGCTGCCACTGAAGTGACAGTCCCACCGGCGATAATTCTTGAGATAGGATGGACTCAAAGAACATACGCACCTTTGAGAGCCCTGGAGTGCTGCACTGCAAGGGGTGGGATCTATTGATCGTTACCGGGTACGTTGCCCCAGAGGCCGAACTCGCCAAAGCCTGCTCTCGGAAGCATGAGAGCTTCGACCGCCGGCGCACCTGCGCAGCCGCCCGCTGCGGCCCCTTATCCACCGCAGCCATATGGTGCACCTCGGTGCTATCGCCTGGCCGACCCGTCCTCAATTTCCATCACGATCAGCTTCTTGGAACTTCTGACCAAGATCGGGCAAAGCCTCTACAACACCAAATCCGGCGCGGCCCATGGGCCCTTTCGGTGAGATCAACAGCCGTTTTTCGGACATCTTGTCGCCAATTACCCCAGCATCAAGCGGCGCCTTATGCTCCTGCCCCATACCAGCCGTATCCGCCTCCCACTGCGTACATGCCGCCGGCACATCCCTTTTATGATGGTGCTCCCGCCGCCGAGGCCGGCGATGACTTCCTTGTCAGCAGCCAATATCCTTCGTGCAATCTGCTTGGTGACAGCCGTATGAGCGGGATGGGATAGGGCGTGTTGAGTTGTCACAGTTAGGTTCGAGACACTTGAAAGGCTTTTCCGAACTGTGTCCTGACTTTCAGGTATGTGGCGGGTGAGCCGAGTAGCGGCTCCCGGGCCCCCCTCCCGGCGACCTTGGAGGCGACCAACCCTGGACATCACCACCAGGTATACAATCCAATGTCTTCTTCTGCCGTGGTTGCAGTACGACGGCAAATGCTGACCAGTTGTTGTGATAGGTGCCCGCGGGCGTAGCCCGCCGAGGAGATCAGAAGGTGGGGGAGCGCCAGAGGAGCTTGATCGTATCTTCCGCCGTGTGCCCAACCTTGGCTTCATCGTTGAGAGGAGGAGGTAGAGGGAGGAGGTAGAGAGAGGAGGTAGGGAGAGGAGGCAGAGAGAGGAGGTAGAGAGGGGAGGTAGATAGATGCCGTAGATAGAGAAAACAGAGAGCGTTGAAGCAGACCGTAGCCTTTGCATTTGATCCACGCATGACTTCGTGTACCTCGAGCACATAATGAGGTATCCAATAGTTCCTCCGATCTTGTTTTCCGGACTCTTTATCTTGAATTGATCAAGATCACAATCATCATCCGTCTCGTGCATCTTTGCCTTTGTACGCCACAGGTCTGTAACCCTCGACAAAGTGGGCACACTTCGAGCACCTGACTGATAAGTTGACTATTATCTGTCTTGGGTGGCTGCGATGGCGGAGGTATATACAACCTTGGAAGTTGATCGTCGATACAGGGGGGAATAACAGCCTTTAGTCTCGATCATAACTCTGCGGGGGGGTGGACGAGTCTGACTAAGGTATCTGCACGTATTATCTTGATCTGGACTTCCACTTCTACTTTGTCAACTGTATCTTTCCTCTTCCGTTCTCAGAGGCACTACGGTACCATAGTGGGAAAATGGGGAGCGTTACTACTCTAGTTGCAATTGTCAAGAGCATCTATAATAGTTCTGTCAACTGCTCTAGTAGCTGTAACTATCGTAGTTGCCCAGGGGATGACCTGATTGGTCAGATTTGCAAGGCCCTGAAGAGGTGCACTAAACGGCCATATTCCAGCAATCGCTTATAGTATCGTTTAGACTTGGGCCCTGATTGGCCGGATATTTGGTGTTGATGATGATGATGGTTCCTTCCGCGCGAACTTTGCGAAAGTCACGATAAGTTTCTCAATGGGGTGGGCGACGACTGGAGCGGGGTATAAATGACGGCCTTCCGACTTGGAGTTTTGGACTTGGATTCTTCCCCAATACTCCTTTCTTCGTCGCGCGAAAAGTTTCGCGCGCAACCGGTCGTACTTGTGAATGCCTTCATTTGGATATCGGACTTCGAAGTCGAAGTCGATGTTGAGATTGATGTCGAAGTCGATGTTGAGATTGATGTCGAAGTCGATGTCGAGAAAGTTGATATTGAGATTGATGTCGAAGGCGATGTCGAAGGCGATGTCGAAGGCGATGTCGAAGTCGATGTCGAAGTCGATGTCGAAGTCGATGTCGAAGTCGATGTCGGTGGGGAGGGTGGAGGAGCCTTGGCGCCCAGTGGGTAGCTAGAAAGGCACTTACCCCGACCTCGAGGTTAGTGCAAATTATAGGCGGTCGTTAGGCCTTTGCCCCTATAAAGGATTTGAACCAATCAGAATCTCCCCTGGGCAACTATGGTAGAAATGAGAACTATGGTAGTTGAGTAGACTATTCTACAAAACGGTGCTATGGTAGTTGCTGTCTACTACTATAGATGCCCTCCCTATATACCCGCTTCGGTAGGTAATGAGGTAAAGGCATTCAACAATGTCGCATTCGCTCCCGTTAGTACCTGTACCTAGCAGTGAGAGATGTAGCTGTCGAGTGTCTCGTCTTTCCTATTCTGTTGATGACAGGATTGTCGAAGTGCATTTGTACGAGGTCATACTTTGAGACTTTGAGATACTGCTTCGTCGAAAATGGAGTTGCCTTTGTCCAATTTTCTACTGCCTCTATCATAAAATCCTCGTAAACTTGAGTCTTTGGTGTCTCATGAGCCTTTGGCCTTCACCAGACACTTGCCCATTGACAAACTTCAGACACTTGCTCATTACCCTCTGCCTCTATCATGTAGACATCAGCCCTGAGCTGTTGTCTTTACATTTCGGAGATAGTGTCCCCTTCCACTCACTCATTTCTCGCTTCGGAGCTACAGAAATGATGCTGGTGGCAATGATCATGTAGTGGCTTACTCGCAGAAGTACGGCCATGACATCGTTCGGGCAAAGAACCAATGGAAGGATTGCATTGACGAAACCCCTAATCTTCCACTTACTACATTCTCCTTGTGTCGTTTCAAACTAGAAAAACTGGGAGAACTGAGTGGTAGGACGACATCATGAGAAGAAAAGTCACGGTTTCTCAGAGTCTGTCTTCTGGACGTGTTTCGAGTTCTGTCCGTTTCCGGTAGTCCAGCTGTCGATGAGCATTCTAATCATCAGTCCAGGTCTGTTGAGACAAGCTCTTTGAGCCAGTTGAGCTTCTGAGCTTCGTTTGAGCTTGAGTCCTTGAGGCTGGTATAGCTCAAGAGGACAAGGGTTGAAAAGACTTCAAATAGAAAATTGAATGACACGTCTAGAGCTTGGCCGAAGTTGGCGACAAGAAAGTTGCATGCGTGAGCTCCCGAGATCAAGTACCTGTAATGTTTGTTTAGCACTGGAATCGCCATGAACAGCTTTCACGTTCCGGAAAGAAGCATTGACGGTGAAGTAGTAGCCCTTGAAAATCAGTTGGTCATCACAGTTCGTAATCCCGCAACGGAGTGAGCAAAGACAGGAACAGCACCGCCTGTCTTGAGAACGTGGACACATAGCATCGGGCAAAGTGCCGAGAACCAACTTGATCACGGAAAGAAGCATGAATGAGAGGGAGAGATACTCGAGAGTGTATACTAGTATTTGTAGAGACATGATACAAACAAACAACTGCATCCATGACTGGATTCAGGTTCAGCTTAACAACCTGCTTCCACACTCCCATCAGTCCTACAAGCGATGGCAGACACTCCAATGCGAGAGTTTGAAGACGTCCAAGACTCAAGTCTCTCCACCCCAAGCAGAACCAACAGATCATCAAAAAGAAAAGCACAAGATGAAGATGAAGAAAGCAAAACCAGAAAGAAGATTGCGCGGTCCGGGATTCGAACCCGGGTCTTCACCAAGGGATTCCTGCGCTCGCGTTGCCCTCAGAAACTCCGTCTTTCAACTGTGGTTCGTCGGGGATTTCAACCCGAATACTTGAATCGAGTGACGCGTTATACCACTACGTCAACCGCGCTTTTTTTCTTGTTGGAAACGGGACTCGAAGAAGTACCTTATCTACTGTGTACCCGAAGTGCTGGACGATACTCGGGAGACAAGTGAAGCCAGCTGGTAGTTGCCAGAGGGGCAAGGCGGGGCAGATGACAGAGGGCAGATGTCAGAGGACGGGGGGCAGGCAGGTTGAGACTTGAGAGGAAAGGAAGGAAGGCAGGAAGGAGGGTAGGTAGGAGGTACGTACATCTCCCGATGCTGGCTGTGGCACTCGTTATCTGGTGACTGCTCTTGTGGGCAAGAAGCAGGAAGCTTTGCACGTGCAGGGGCCTGAAAGCTTCGGTCCCGTCGTCTGTTCTCTCGCTCTTGCCTCTGCCCCTTGCCCAGCCCTTCCTGCCAGCCGAAGTCTTGCCTTCCGTTCACACTGCCAGCTTCTGCCTTCCTCCTGTAGTGAAACTGGCAGTCATTCGGCTAGCAGAGGCAGAAGGACAAGTCAGGACTTGAGGGGGAAGAAAGACAGAAGGAAGGAGGTACGTAGACCTCTGCTGGCTGTGACTCTGGCCCTTATGTCGTGACTTCTCTGGAAGACGGGCAACCTTGGAAGCGGGGAGCCTGACGCTTCGGTCCCGTCTTGTGATCTTCGGGGAGCAGGCAGATTGAAACTTGAGAAGGAGGGAAGGAAGGAAGGAAAGAAGGAGATATATACCTGTAGGTACCCATGTACATCTCTACTGGTCGTACCTCTGGCGACTGAGCTGCTATGGAAGACGGGCAAGCTTGGGAGCTTGGCAACTTCGGTCCCGTCGTCTGATCTTTCGGTCTTGTCGTTCCTGCCAGCCGAAGTCTTTCCTTCTGTTCAGTCTGCCAGCTTTCCTCCTGTCTTGCCACTGGCAGTTTTTGCTTTCGTCTTGTCTTCCAACTGTCTGACACTTGTCCAAATTTGCACTCGTTACGTACCTGCCCCTGGGGAGGTATAAAGCTTCCCAAATCTTCAACGCGGGGCAAATCTTTCCCGCCTCTTCTCTTTTCCCCCCCAGACCTTCACATTTTTGTCACTTCTCTCATCACACAACAAGCATCAAGCTTTCTTCAAAGTCCAGCGCCACCAAGACATCAACATGGACTCCACCAACACCAGCAACGCCGACGACATCCTCAAGATGGCCGCACTCATTTGCCTGGTGGTCTTCACCACCGTCGTCATCGTGATGATTGTACTCCACGTCGTCATGTGGACAAGAGAGAGGGGGGCGTCGCAGAGATATGGAGAAGAAAATGGATCTTGTGAGTACACTTCTGATTCTTGCTGCTTCGTTTGTTTACTTCCTTCCATTCACTCCTTCTTTTCTCACAACAACTTGACTTCTGTCGCAACTTTGTCACTAACGCTCCCTTTCCGCCACAGCTCCGCGGCGCCCCCCGCGCCTCAGACTGTTCTCGCGCCGAGAACCCAACCCAGAGAGCGACGAGATCCCGCTTGCTGACATCCCCACAAATCCCGGGGCCGGCGCGACGCGTGCGTAAAGCACTTCGACACTACCCAGTCTGAGCTGGAGGGGTGTTGTCTGGGGGGAAAGGGCTGGAGGGAAGAAGAGATCTTCCGGAGAGGGGGCGGGGGTGGAGGGAGGAGGGAGGACAACTTCCGCGTGGTGTTTTCTAGGTTTTCAACAACTCTTTGCTAACATGGCGGGGTTTGGGGTTCTTGTTCTTGTCTTCGTTCACTCCGTTCACTTCGACAAATATGAAGTTCTTTCGCCACGCTGATCCTGATTTTGACATGTGATTCTCGATGTGATCTTGATTGTCGTCAACTTCCATGCTCAAGCGCTGTGTTTGTGCTGCCAGGTTTCTCTCTTCCGGTTCCAATCTGTGACCAGAACCCACACTCGAAGATTTCTCGCGTGTACCAAATGGAAGGTACGGTGCTCGATCCGCTAGTTTGCCCCTCATCTTCCTCCTTCCCGTTTTAGTGTTTATTAGAGGTATTCACAACACATCTCCGAGGATTCCAACGCATTTCCAGCTCACCGCCCAGAATACTCAGACGATGTGACAACCAGACGACAGCTCGCAGAATGGGCTCGGTATGCCTGTAAGAGAACCTTTCAGGCCTCTGGTTTGCCCCCTTGCCAAGCCGGTGCCAGCACTCCTGCGAGTCCGTGAACATTTGCACCTCGACTCTGGGGGCATGGTGTTGTGACCTCATCATGCCTGTAGTCATGTTTTCGTTCATCAGCGCCATGTTTGGGTTGACGACGGTGTTATGATGGTTCTGCTTTTGGCGATGTGGTATGGGTTGGCGGTAATGGTGTTTCCGTTTACCTGGCAGCTGACGAGATCTAAAGCGATCGTAATCTTTCTCCAAATCGCGATGGTCATATCTGTGGTGACGAGATGATGAACAGATAGATCACGGTTGTCTACTCCCTGAGTTTTGTGCCAAAATGTGCAAGTGTCTTCGTAGAGTCTCGGGGTCAGGTGGGCAGGTGATTTGGACGCAACATCTCCCCTGGGTCTCGCCACTCCAATTTTGAGCATGTTCTACGACGTCTCGGACACATGTTCGCCGCCCTGCTCGAAAGGCTCATGTGCTTGATGGTTTGGACTTGGTATTTTTGCCATGGGTTCTTCTATTTACGAGCTGTGGCAGAGTCCTTCACCCACCTCGGAAACCACAGCGAAAGAGGGTGTACACTTTGACGATGTACACCTTCCGCTGTGTCAAATCCTTCCCATTCCTCCCACTGTGACTCTTCCTATCACTACCCCTCTCATGACTGAACCCTGTGCCATGTGCTGTCCTGGTCAAAATCGTCGTCAGGCACGACCGTTCAGTCAACTTTTTGCTATGAGGTAGGTGGGATTCTGCGTCACTTTGGTCTCTCCGAAGACGCGAGTTGCAAGTAGCTACAACTTCGACTACGAGATGCTCGACTTCTCTCTTTGTAAGGCAAGCAAGCTTCTGGGTAATGGGCAAGTGTCACCAAAAAGCCACTGGTGCCCGAGCCATCACACAGGGCAGAGAGACATAGAACCACAAGGTCAGGGTGGACCACAGGGTAAAACAAACAAACGGCAAAAAGAAGGGAAGGAAAGAAACAAGGAAAAAAGATGTGTGCGGTCCGAGATTCGAACCCGGGTCCTTTCACAGCCACCTGGTGTCCAGTTCTCAGTATGGAGGCTGCCACCCCTCCATAGATGCCCCTGAAAACCCCAGTTTTGAGAGTGAACGCGCTGACCACTGCGCCAACCGCACATTGGTTCTTGTTGGAAGGAGTGCACAAAGACCTAATACATATACCCCGAGGGAAGGAGCCCGGATAGCTGCCTTGGCAAGAGCTCTACCGGTCTGCTGCCTAGGGCCAGGCTGCTCCTGCTTCGTCGAGGTTCTCCTTGAGGTCCCGTGGCTGGGTTCCCCGCCTTCCATTTGTTTCATGGTTGGAAGGCTGATGAGTTAGGGCTAGAAACCCCAGACGTGACCTCTTGGTCTGCTGAGGGGGATCTGGCTTGCACATCCTCGTTCAAAATCCTCGTCGTCTTCTGCACGGTCTTCTTCCGTTTCTCTTCCTCCATCACAACCCCTCACCACCACCTCAACACAACACCACCCAAATGAGAAAACCAACATCAACTGTCCGGTCCGACAGGAACCTTCTCCTTCTTGGGCCAAGCAAACTTGACCTTCCTCGCCTTGACGATAGCACGAAGGACAAGATAACACGAGACGAAGGGGGGGGCAGCAGCAGCAATCTCGGTCACACCAGAATGCTGCCCCCCCTTCTCCCTGAGTTCCATCCCGGGTCGGAACCTTGGGCATGCCAACGGACGCCCTCCAGGGCACTCAGCAACTCCAGGTATGTTCTCTCTGCTCGTCAAACCAGCAGACATCCCCACCGTGATCTAACCGTGGCAACTGGTTTGTAAGCAGGACATACGCAACCAGATCTACGAGTCGCTCCTCGTCTTTTCAGAGCCCATCGTCGTCTACGCCGAAGAGTGGCAAGATTAGGAGGACAGAGACAAGAAGTCCAAGCGTGATGGCATGACCTCGAACTACATCATCGATGGTGACCGTCGCCGTGATTGTTCCAAGGTCGATAAGCCCTTCGCGGGTGATCTGAAACAATTCGAGTTCAACGACACACCTCTCAAGGGCACCGCTGTCAGGGTGCACCTCGACAATCAACCCACCTAGGGGGCGGACACTTGATCCGTACGTCGAGTAAGACCATTCATCCTGAGTCGAGAGTTGCGATGACTGACACTGCACCAGAGTCCGCCCCCCGGGCCTCCCCCTGTTTGCCGCTCCAGATCTCCGCTGCTTCTCCCAAGAACGCGGTCCCGTGTGGCCTTGGCTTTCTCCAGGACCTTCTGTTGGAAGTCCGTGTCCTGGGCCGCCCATTCACCGGCACTCCCTTCCAGGTATTTACCTCTAGGCTGCCGTGGTTTCCGTTTCTCCTCTTCCGTTAGACAACTCCAGAATCAAGCCCTTTTCGTTGTCGCCTTTTCCAGCCTCCAACACCTTCTCCTTGTTCCGCTCGACCCAGAACTGCTTCTCGAGGCGCTCGCCGGCTGCCGCCCCTGCGGACTTTTACGAGTCCTACACCGACCCTGCCATCCTCGCTTCTTCCAGCGCTCGAGCAACAGCAACAGCAAGCTCAAGCTCAAAGGGAGGCGTCGGAGCCAATGTCGGTGATGAACGAGCCCATCACTCCTGATACCATGACTTCCCAGTGGGTGTGCTGCCAGTGCAACGCCACTGGTCGAACCGGCGACCACTGCGACTGGGCCCATTGCAAATGTTCACCCAGCTCCCAATGCCTGTCATCCATCTGATGGATCAGCACTGCCATCCCACGTCTGAAGTGCGAGTGTTCACGGACTCCCAGGAGTCGTGGCACCGGATTGTAAGTTTCCAGTTCCAACATCAAGACTGTACCACCGCTAACGATGACGAGCCACAGACTTCACTGTCCGTCGCTGGTGTTGGCTCTCGCCGTCGCGACAAGCCTCTGCCTCCCGTCATCGGCCAAGAAAAAACAACCTGAAGCATCACCGCCACCTACATCACATCCAGGCACACGCCATCACTGGTTGGATTGCTATCGACCACAAGTTGTTCATAGACCCAATGAAGACACCAATCCAGCGTTTGCTCGCTTCTGACTCCGGATTTGTAGGGGATCACAGTCATTTGGGCTGCAAGGACAACGGTCGGCTTCTGCAGATGCAAGGAAACGATCTTGCATGGAACCTACATGTACATAGCCATAGGTAGCCATAGAAACACGCGTGTAAATCAACTCCTCATCACGCTACACAATCTCCTCCATGTTCGCTACCGCCTATACTTGACCTATCATCTGTGCTTCCTCGCACCCGGCTACTGTCCCTCGTTGACACAATTGTGGCATCCTTTCTCTCGTGATCTGGTGATCATAAGGTACCTCTGCCGTTCGTCTCGTGCATGCAACTCCATGGAAGTCCACTTGCCCGAGATTGGAAAGCCTGACAAGCAGTGAGTGGCGGAGGTAGACTTGACGATGTTGAGCTACAACCTGAGTTCAACTAGTAGTGGAGGGGACCATGACTCTGAGAGTCTTGTCAACTAAAGACCATGGGCAGAGAGATAGCACAGGAGCAACTGAAGACTCGGTGCCCACCACTGCATCCTCACCGAACGTTTTTGAGGATATCATGGAGGATCGGAACTTGAGATACTTCCAACCAGATGAGCCAACTGAGAATACCTCTACCAAGGATACCTAGGTCTAGATGTCAAACGACAAGCACGTTACTGGTTTCAGCCTTCCAAAGTTTATGGATGGAGAAAGCAAACCTTAACCGGTCTTCTGAGGCAAAATGCATCAGCAAATCTTCCAACTTGACAGCATGAGACAATGGTTTGAACAAGGCGGATTGGGATATTGCTACTGACGATTTCAAGAGAGTTGAAACTTGAACCCCCTGGTCTCTTTCTGAATAAAATGCCTTACAACTAAACAGTGGACTGCAGAGAAAAGAGAATGCATATCTCGCATCCAAAGAACAACCCCGACCATCCCAATGTTCAAAACCTCGCCGTGGTCAAGAACAGGCGACCCGCAAACGACCACGTTCCCTCCCTGAGCAACCAACAACCAAAAAAAGAAGAACACCAGCTTCAATATCAAGAGACAAAAAGAAAAACAAAAAGATATGCGCGGTCCGGGATTCGAACCCGGGTTCTTACACTGCCTTTTGTACTATGGCTTGCCGGGCCCCTCCAGAATACGAACATGCGTGCTCGGGTTGGCATTGAACTCACACCCTTCGCACAATTTTCGGTGTGTACGCGTTAAACCACTACGCCAACCGCGCTTTTTTTGTTGAAATGTGTACACAAAGACCTGATACATATACCACGAGGGAAGGAGCACGGGTGTCTGGTAGGTACGGTAGTAGGTAGAGGTACGTACCTGCTTGCTCGGTTCTTGTCGTTCCGTGCTCCGGCTTGTTGCCTTCCAGGCACGGCTGGCGGGTTGGGACAAGCGAACTTGTCAGCCAGCCTTCCCGGGAACCCAACGGCCTAGACCACAATCTCTGAAGCCAGCCAACCCCTCCAAGCCATCGCATCGTCGTCTTCTTCTGTTGTTGTTCTTCGACTTGCCTCCATCACCACTACCATCACGGCATCACCATCACCAATTCACCATCACCCAAGCCACACCTCCAACAAACGCAGCAACAATGTCGATGATTCTTCTCCCCACCGAAATCGACTGCACCGCCACAGCGAAATCACTGGCAACCGCACTCCCCCACTTCCACTCCGATTCCGTCAAGCAAGGTGCCCTTGCGTTGCCCGGCGGCGAGACTTACAAGTCTTGTTACCTTTGCCTGGTGTGCCGCCCCCGCAGGCGCATCGTGATCACCATTCGCATACGGAGGTCAGCAAAATACTGGGCGAAAATCGACGCAGCCAACCAGCCCCGCGAGATGAAGGTTCGGATGGGGTGGAGGGTTCGATACGAGTTCAAGAAGGAGAGCAAGGAGAGCAAGGAGAAGGAAGTGTCGAGGGCGGTGGAGGTGGACCAGGACAACATTGAACTAGCCGAGTTCTGATGTGAGTTTGCTTGCCTTGGAGTTGTGTTTGTCCCCTGTGCTTCATGTAGTGGATTGAACTTGCTTAATGGGAGGCTTGTTATTCGGAATTTATTAGATGCCAGGTGATGGAATAATGCTGACCACACTTTATCACAGTGCTATAGTCCCTCGAGACTCGAGCAGGTGGTCGCCGCGGGACCAGACCTCTACGACACCTACATTACGAAAAATGCATAATCATCAGCCAGAAATGCATTATTATTACCTAAATTGACATATTCAGACCAATGCTATGCCCCCTTCATCGAAGAAAACACATAAGCTGCATATGAAAACACCTGGACAAGTTGACCAGATGTCTCGAATTAACAAATTTTCAAGGGGTCTCTATTACCGCTAGTAGGTAGTTAGTCACAGGCCTCAATGCTATTAAGGTAAGGTGGCTAGGGTAGGTTACGTAGGTACCTATAAGAAGCAAGAGAGATAGCCTCTAGTGCTCTCACTCTCTAGTGAATAAGCTGATGGAGCTAGCTCGCCTTCAGCTAACGCAGTACTCGTCTGGGCTAGAAACGCCTCTCAGACCCCAAGCGAAGCTTGGGGTCTGGTGCATTGATTCGCGAAAGTAAATAGATTCGCGAAAAAGTTTAGGTATATGCCAAGCCCTGCAATTTGTTAGTAAATTAATATACTACCGCTTTTTTGTATACCTACTACAAGGGCGCTAGTATGGATAAGTCGAAGGCAAAGCTAAGATACTATCTATAATAGAAGATTTAAGGTGAGGAGAAGAAAAGGAAGAGAACTAGATATATGCGTGTAGACCCGAATAAATACCCTAGTGCGCAAGCGATAGCAAGACCTATATACAGGTCGCTAATAGCCAATCCCTTTACTCGTATCCCCCTTTACCTATATAATAAATAAGAGTAAATACCTTTAATAGGTTTAAAGTCCGCTTTAGCTAATCTTAGCGCGAACTTTCTATATTACTCGTTCTTCTAACTTTTGTAGTACTTTATAATATTAGTCCTCCTATAGGGGTTCGGCGGGTATAGTAGTATAGCCGGACCGGCGCTATTATATTACCCCCCCCTATATAGAAGATTCGTCCGCGAGTCTTATTAAATACTCTATAATAAACGTAATAATCCTCTAACGAATTTATTTATATAAAATCCTTTGTAAACGCCTTAATCCTAATGATTTTAGTAATTTATTATCGTCGTACTCCTCCTATTCTTCGTTTAACTAGTGTATTATCCGTTTAGGCGGGCTCGGGGTATCTAGGTTAGCCTTATAAAATTCCTAAAGAGCCTTCGGAATATATTTAAAATTAGAAGCGGACTAATATTTTAGATTGGAATCTTAGCGTTTCTAATCTACGTTGTAGAAGAATTTACTATTAACAATCTTAGAAGTATTAATTTTATCGACTTCCTACTCGGAATCCTCGTCGTCTTTAGTAATAAGATTAGGGCATTTAGTTGACTAGCCTAATAATAAATTGTTATTATACTTCTTTAAGCGGTTAATATAGAAGAAATTTGAGCCTTTCTAACTATTTAGGAATTCTAACCGGTAGGAGTGCCCTACTTTCTCAATAATTTTATAATAGTTATAGGTATTGGGGAAGTCGAATTTATTATTAGGCCGTATAGTAATCGACTAGAGGCGTTTAATAATAATAACTTTATTACCTATATCGAAATCGGAATCCCTTCTCTTTTTATTAGCTTAATAAATTTACTCTTCTTATACCTTTAATATTATCTCCTTAGCGTATTCTATATACCTATAAATACATTAAGCGTAATTTTGAATTTACTCCCTAATTAATTACTCCGTTTAAGAGCTAACCTCTCCTTCGTAAGTACGGGCCTCCTAATCGAAAAGTATATACATCGGGTAGCCGAATATAATTTCGTAAAGGGAAAGGCCGACGCTATTTTAGGGTAAATTGTTCTATATTACGTCGAGGGCGGGTATAGCCTTAAATTAATTATTTTAATAATAATTTACAAAAGGACGAAGTCGTTAATTAAAGTAGGCGTTTATAATTTCCGCTTAATTAGCCGTTTAATTATACCCTATTGTAGCGAACTTTTACTTTATCCCTATTAATTTAGATATTTCATTAGTAAAAGCGGATACGAATTAAGGTCTACGGTCCGAAATTACCTTTTCGGGTATACTATAAATATAGTAAGGACTTTTATAATATATTCGGGCGGCGTTCTAGGCGGTCGATTTTTCTATATAGGGCGTAACTTATAACGATTTTATTAAGCGGTCTACTATAACTAGAATATTATCGAAACCGTATTTATCTTTAGGCATTTTTTTATAATCGATTACAATAGAGGTCTATTTCCTAACGGGCGGCGGGATAGGGTATAATTTGCCGGGAATCTTATTCCTAAGTATTTTATTCGCTTTATAAATTATATAATTCTTAGTAAAGCGTTTAATATCTCCGGCTATACTTAACTATTAATAATAATAATTTAGGATTATTCGAATTTTATTACGGCCGGGGTACACTATTATTAAGGTTAAATAAGCTTCGTCGATAATATATATTCGTAAGTTGTCTTTATTAGGGACGGCGAAGCGACTTTCGTAAATTAAGAGATCGTTAGCTATTATTATAAATTTAGGATTAGAATTATAAATTCGAATTCGGTATTCTTCTAAAGATTTGTCTTTTCGGTTAGCTTTTATAATAGTATTTACTAATTTATATCCTTCCGGTTCGATAGGGTATAGCTCTCCTCCTATATTTAAAGTTATAATCGGGACCGATTCCTCTAAAAAGCCATTCGATATAATAATAGAGGTTAAAGTAATAATTTCGGCTCTATAGTCCGTTAAGGGCTTAAATATTTAGAGGGTGCGGTAAACCTCCTTCTTTTCCTTCTAAATCTTAAAATTCTCCGACTTCCGTAATAGGGCATTAGTAGCCGCGTTTTTAATACCGGGGCGATAAATAATTTCAAAATAGTATTAAAATAGGAACTCCGCTTATTCCGCTTATTATAAATTGAATAATCGCTTCGTATTAAAATATTCTAATACTTAATAATTAATAATAATTATAAAAGGTTTCGATTACCTTAAACCGACTAATTCGGGACGCTAAGTCTAAAGGGTTCTAATAATAGCGAGCAACTCTTTATTATAAATTGGGTAATTATATTTAATTTGCTATATAGTTTCCGAGAAGTAGGCGATAGGGTACTATTTTTTCGTATCCTCTTAGTATTAGAATAGGACTCTTATAAGGATTCTATTACTAATATCCGTTTCGACTCGTATTTCGGCGTTATAATTAAAATATTTTAATAAGGAGGTATTTATTAATAACTACTTTAAACCGTCGAATACCGCCTAATATTTATCGGTTTATATAAATACTTCGCTTTTCTTAATTAAATTAATAAGGGGGCGAATTATTCGACTATAGTCTTTAATAAACTTTCAGTAGAAGTTATAAAACCCTAAAAAAGATTATACTCTTCGTAAATTAAAAGGTATAGCCTACTCTTTAACGACCTCTACCTTTTCTAAGTCGACGGAAATACTATTACGTCCTACGATAAACCCTAAGAACTTTATCTTTATAATTTAAAACTCGCACTTCTTTAAATCTACTTATAGTCTAACGTCCTTTAATTTAATTAATACTTTATAGATATAGTCCTTATATTCTTCGAAGGTATTAGAATAAATTAGAATATTATCGATATATACGGTATAGAAATCTCCTAAATACAATCCTAGGATTAAATTAATAAAAGTTTAGAAATTAGCCGGGCCGTTAATTAGACCGAACGGTAATACTTTATACTTAAAAGTTCTTATACCGGTACAGAAAGTAGTAAACTCCTCATCTTTTAGCCTTATACGGATACGATAAAAGGCTTATCGAATATTAATTTTAATAAATTATTAAATTTTAACAATTTTAACTAATATCTTTTCGATTAAAGGTAGTAAGTATCGGTCTTTTCTAGTAATAGCGTTAAACTTATAATAATCAATATAGAAACGAAGACTACTATTAGCTTTTTTAATAAATAAAATTAGGGCGGCCTAAAGGGACGAATTCGCCTTAATAAAACCTTTAAATAAATTTTCTAAAATATACTTTCTCACCGCTTCTAATTCGTTTAGTAATATTTTATAGAGAGGACTATAATTAAATTCTTCCGGCTAATATCTTTCTTCGATTTCGATTTTGTAATCGTATAGCCGATAATTTAGTAGGACATTTAAATCGAATTTGCTAAAGACGTCGATATAATTATAATAATAATCCAATATTATTTTTAAGGCTTCCTCCCGAAATTCCTTTTCGTTACGAAGTAATAGTTCCCAAGCGGGGTCTTTTACTACGCGCTTTTGTTGGATAAACCGGTCGATTTCGAAAATATTTATCGAATATATCGTACAATCGGTTTTAGCGGTAGACTTTATAAACAAATTACTCTTAAGAACATATATTTATATTAGTCGTTCCTTATATTAATTAATTGAATCTCTTTTAAACTTATATATACTTTGGCTATTAGAGCCCTATTTGCTATCTCGGGGTTCGGTCGGTTTAATTCGAATAAATTGTACGGGTTTTAGAAATAATATTATAAAATAGGTAAGATTAGTTAAATTCCTCTTTATTTTACTTAATATATTAATCCGTTTGAAAATTGAATCGGGGTTCTAGAATAGAATATAGGGATAGGTATAATTTAATTCGCTAATATTTTTATCCCAGGTATATTTAAAATCCGCCGGTGTAATGGGAATTGTCTTCTTAAGTTTAAGAGCCGCCAATTCTATTTAGAGTTCGAATATATATTTTTCGATTACTTTTTAGTATTAGTATATTTTATAGTCGTATTAGTTCTTGGCTTTTTAGTCTAATTCTTTTTTGTAATAATCGGGAAAAGGTTATCCAATTAGGATAGGTTTAGGTATTGTAGTATAATTACTAGTAAATTTAGGCGTTTCGTAACTATTATTCCTATTATCGGTTCGACGTTTATCCTTTCGATTTATAAACGCGTTACAATAGGCTACGTCTTTCTAGTGCTCGGGGTTTACGGTACCGGAGCCTTTAGGGCGAATTTCGAAATTTAAATTCCTTATTTACTTAGGGTCCGGTTTTTATTCGGGGGGGAAGATAAGGCGACGATTCTTATAATTTATTTAAACGTCATAGATGTCGAACTATTTGCGGCCGATAATAAAATTATAGTTTATATTAACGACAATAAAGATATTGAGGGGTATTATTCGGTTTCGAATCTTCAAAGCAGTTTTAACAACTTCTTTAATACTTTAATTAGTTTTTCCTTAGTAATTATTAATACTTCGGACGGGAAAGTTGTTCGTTATTTCTATTAGTAATCGTTCTTTTAACTTATTAGTAAAAGTTGTACTAATAAATAAGTAGCCGTTTACTCTTATATCAATTAGGGCGTTAGATATAGATAAAGATATTCTATTATTAATTATAATATATTAAATAATTATAGAATCCCCTCCTAAATAGGGTATTAAATTAAATCTATCCTTTTTTTATCTCTTATCCTTTATTTATTCTATAATTAATACTTCCCTTAGGAAGGAGTTTAATTTACTTAGGGCATTTAGTTTTCCTAATTATTAATAGCGGGGGCGTTATTAGCGGTTAGAATAGTAACCGGGGCTACGGGTTAGGTACTTCTAATACTACTATTCTCGTAAACCAAATAGCGCTCTATAATAGTAACAATATAGTTATAGCACTTTCGGTCGTACTAATCCTTCTAAGGATAATTACGCTTAATATAGCCGTACTTTTTATAGAGGAAGTAACGACCTTTATTAAATAAATAAGTAGTTTCCTTAATACAGTTAGTAGTAGAGCGGTTATTACTTCTACCGCCGTTAATAAGCTTTATAACCGAAGAATTAGAGCCGCTAGAACTATTAACTCCTTTATTACTATTATTCCCTTTATTATAAGAAGAAGAAGAAGAAGTAGCTTTAACTTCTTTAGTAATAGTTTTAAATATTTAATTAAAATTAGAATAGTCGATGTAATAAAATTCGAAAGAAATAGAAGAATTGCGATATTTAACGCCTATTTACTTCTTATACTCTACGGGAAGGCATTAGAATAATTCGTATTTCTACTCGGTCTTAAGGCATTAGTATTCGCTAATTATATAGACGAATTTATTCTTAAAGAAGTCGAAATTATCGGTATCCTTTATTTTGAATTTTATAAAATTAACGAAAGCCTTTTCGTCTTAATTAGGATTATTATATTCGCGTTATAAATAGGTTATTAAATTAGAATAGGTTATAAATTAATTAGGGTAAGTTTTGCGGAGGTAAAGTATTAAATCTTTAAAAGTAAATCCGGTTAGACGATTTTTAATATAAAGAAATTTATTACAGTCGGTAGAGTAGTAATTAATATTAATTTCGAACTTATTTTAAATTAAATTGTATTAGGCTTTAAAAAGTATATTATCCTCTTTATCCTAATTATAGAATTTAAGCGGGTCGGCCTACTTAGTAAAGAGGCAAGTACGACGAAGGGGGGCGGTCGTAGTTTTATTATTATTATCGAGGGGAGTAGTAGCGAAGTAGGTAATTAAACAACAAAGGGGAATTACATTAGGATTTTTTTCGATATTGGAAAGGATTATCTCTTTAATCATTATTATTACTTTATCCTTAGGTTTACAAATGCCTTTGAAGACGTTTAAATTAGTAATAATTTCTTTTAGGGTTTAGATTTCCTCTTTTTTATCGGTTAAATAGTTTTTAAAGGATTGAACTATTTTAGGGTTAATTATAGAAGTAGGCGTATTAAGGTAAGCCTCTTCTAATTTAAAGACTTAATTGTAAACAGTATAAAGCTTAGTATTCAAAGATGAAATAATTTGGCGTATTTCTAATACTTACTCTTTTAAAACTATATTTATTGTAATTTAGAATTTAAATTCGTAAAATATATCAATTGGGCGGAGGGTATATAATTCGCCAAATTTAGTCTCGTTTAAATATCTATTAAAGGGTAATTCCGAATTGGGTAATAGAATACAATAGGGGACGTAGGGGACGGCGTCGCAAATAAAGAATTCAGCGAATTTTTTTATTTTATCCCTTAAATCCTTAGTAAGGTCTTTTAGGTTAAAAGCAGTATTAAATCAATTAATTTCGCTACTAATATACTTATCGAATAAGTCGAACAATAGTTTAGGTTCGTCGTCGTCGTCGCTCTTAGCTAGAATATCGGCTAATACTTTAAACGGGGACTTTAATTAATTATATAAATAAAGTAATATCTTTTTGCGGAAAAGGGTAAATTTACTATAGGATTTCTCCTCGAAGGGGTAGAATCCGTTAAAGTATTCCTCGTTAAAGCGTATAAAGGCCTTTACATTCTCCCTAATAATAGGATCGACGCACTAAGGTTTCTTTTTATCCTTTTTCTTATTAACGCTAAGTTTAATAATAACCTTATCCTTCTTTTTCAATAATTCGGAATTATTTTCGTCGTTAACGTCTCCTTTTTAGAAGGTTTGATCGCCTTTTCCATCCTCGGGCTTAGGGCTATAGTCGCCCTCCTCTCCGAAGAGGTCCGTTCTACTATAGTCGTTATTCTCGTAGTAGTCGTTATTATTAAAACCCTTAGTTCTAGCGTTAGTATTATTACGAGTTAAATACGGGGGTATTATAATATTAGTTATCGTAAGTCTCGGTTCCTTAAATTGCGACAGTTAGTTTAATTATTTATATCGATTTCTAATCGTTAGGATTTAACCTTCCTAAGTATTATTAGGTTAACTTTAAATAATATAAGGGCGTTAATATAGATAAGTCGAAGGCAAAGCTAAAATACTATTTATAATAGAAGATTTAAGGTAAGGAGAAGAAAAGGAAGAGAATTAGATATATGCGTATAGACCCGAATAAATACCTTGGTACGTAAGCGACAGCGGGACCTATATGCGGGTCGCTAATAGCCAATCCCTTTATTCGTATCCCCCTTTACTTATATAATAAATAAGAGTAAATACCTTTAATAGGCTTAGAGCCCGCCTTGGCCAGTCTTGGCGCGAACCTTCTATATCACTCGTTCCTCCAACCTTCGTAGCACCTTATAATACTAGTCCTCCTATAGGGGTTCGGCGGGTATAGCGGCATGGCCGGACCGGCGCCGTCACACCTACTATAAGCAATTTGACTTATATAATTGTGTGAATTTATTACGAACTACCAAATATTGAAATAGGAGCGTTAGTATTTAGTATAAAATAATATAAATGAGGTAACTAATATAAATTTAATTGTATTAACTAGCTCACCGCCTTCTAACGTATTAAATAGTATATAGAGTATAAATAACGGGTAATTTAATTATTTCTAGCCGTTTAATACCTTCGCCTATCGCCGTTTTACCCCTAGATTTTGATATTTATACCTTCGATAATCTAATTACTTTATCGTAAAATCCTATATAATAGAGCTTACTAGTAACCTTTTCGCCAATCTTTTGAATAAATAGCGTATTAATTTTATTACTTACGTATATAGGGATAGAAAGTTCAAAATAGTCGCGGCCGTAGTGCGAATTTATAGTGCTAATTACTATATTACTATAAACCGTTCGAAGGGGGCTAAACTGCGGTCGTAGAATAGAAGGGCAAAGAAATTGACTAAAGAGGAGGAGTTTACGTTATTTATTTAAGTAAATACGTAAATATCTATCGGTTTGTAATAGTCGTTTAGCGGTTATTTATAATTAATATTAATTAATTGTTAACTAATTATTTTAATATTTGAATAAGATATAAGGTTATAAATTAAGAGATTATTCACGCTATTAAATAATTTATTCGAGTTAACGGTCGTAAAATTAATATTAATTAGTATTAGGTTTATCGATTTATAAACCGGTTAGAGTTTAAATCCGTACGTACGAAGTCGTTAGCGTAGGTACGTAAGGCAGCCCAGTCTCGGGTTAGTATAGAAGAAGTATTTAAATTATAGAAAGAAACGGTCGATAAGAACGATATTATATTAAATAATATATAGAATAGGGATAAATCTAGGTTTAGGGTCGGTATACAATCTAAATCCTATATTATTTAGTCGTATATCGAAATACTAATTATATATACCCCTAACCTAAACGTACGTAAATTCGTAACGGTTATTAAGTATATTTCTACCTCTAGCCGTACAATCCCCGCGTTTATTATCCTCCCTAATATAAATATTAGCGAGAACTATATCGATAACCGACTCGATAATTACTCTATTATTACCACTTCCCCTAGCGGTTATATTAACGATTAGTTTACCCTCGACTAATTTAATTATTAGGAGGAATACTCTCGCCCTATTAATAAAGAGGAGAAGCGTCTCTTATTACTAAATAACTATAGTAATTACTATACTATCGAATTCTATTAAAAATACTAATGAAATAACGTTATACTCTTTCTATTGCCTCCTTATTCGACCTATATTCTTTAACCACTCGACGTAGGGGTATTTCAAATCTATAAGTACTATTATTAAAAAAATATCCTCAAAACGATAACGTACGGCAATATAAAATATATTAAACTTACCTTCTTAAATAAATTATTTTATATTAAAAGCGAATCTTTTAAATAATCGACTATCAGATCTACATAGGTAAAGACTAGTCTTTATCCATATAAACCGTCGGTTATACTTAATAAACTACAAAATCCCCTTATATTAATAACTAACCCTAATATTTTAAAAAGAAAAAAGGGATATATTACGACTACAAACGACGATAATTAGCTTAAATCAAAGGAGATTGCAGACAATCGAGTTCTTTTATAGGTATAGGAGAAGGAGAAGGAGCCTATAAATCCCTTATTAAATCAATATAATACATAACATTAGTCATGCCCCATAGCACTCGCCTAGGAGCCTAGTTAGCAGGCACCCGAGGCAGGTACTGGGATCAACTAATTCACTCGCCTATTAAAGGCGATAGTCTTGTCAACCTATATTGATATTAATCCTAGAATCAATATTATTAAATAGATGAATCAAGTATTAATACTACGCGGATCTTATATATTAATAGTAGTTGTAATTTATTTAATTAATCTATCCAGGATTTCAATCGATAACCGAATATTAAAAGCGCTAACGCTACGTTAACTATTAAACGTTATAGGCTAGCGAATTGCTATCGACCAATCCGCCAATTAAATTAAACTATCCTATCCCCGTATTAACCCCTATTAATTGTATAATTACCCTATCGCTAAGACGAACTACCCCTCTATCGCCGCCGAAATCGCGTCGCGTCTACCGGTTCGAAGTACTATCGTTACTAACCTACCTATCAAAATATTACTAAATCGATTAATTCTCGTTAAAAGAGGTATCGCGACTTCCTTTTACAAACTAACCCCTCTTCGAATTATCCCTAACCAACCCACCCTAAGTAGTACTAATATTTCCTTATAATTATACGACCCCCCGACTTTTATTCTTCTTTTCTCTCTCTCTCGATAACTTTTAGTATTTTTTGGCCGCAACGAGTATATTTAATAGAGAAACTCTACTCGCACGTGGAGAAAACTCTATTCGCACGTGGAAAAAAAGGCTAACTTCAATAAGACTTTTCTAATAATAGGAATTTTAGTAAGGGGTCAGAAACTATATGAGATTTTTTCTTATTTTCTTCTCTATCTAATACGATTGCGTTATTAAAGGTGGTTACTCTATAAATTGAATAATTTAGAAAATGGAAGAGAGATATAAAGAAAATATTAAAAATATTAAAATATTAAAAGGGGGCCAAAATAGAATTCAGCCAACGCCTCGGCTGGTAATAGGGGTATTCATACCCAAAAATCCGTTAAAAATCAATAAGTAATTTGGTACTACTTTTACTTTTATCCGACCTTTTTTGGCTAAGTTATACTTAGAAAACCAAAAGTGGATCCACGTGCGAATAGAGTTTTCTCCACGTGCGAGTAGAGTTTCTCATTTAATAATATTGAACATCCCCGATCAATACATCCTTACTCGTTGTTTATCTTAGTTTAAAAATTATTACGTTAACGAATTTATTATTATTAATCTATCCTTTACTTTATTTTTTACTACTTATAACAACTTTATCGCTAAATTCTCGGATTACGAAAGGATCCGGCTTAACGTAGTTATAGAATTTGTTAACGAAACGTCTCGTTAATTCGACCCTATTTAACTATACGACTTTAGTAAATTTACTAAAGCCTTTAAAAACGTTAAAGTATATACCTAAGTATGTAATTAATTTCCCAATCCCACTTAATAAACTATTGAGTAATTACGTTAATTAACTAATTAAAAAATCGATATATTTAACGCTCCCCGTATACTATTAACTTTATACCTTATTAAACTACCCGTCGTTAGTAATTTCTTATAATAAATTCCTCGGGGTTAAAGGCCGGTTACCCGTTAAGTATTCTGTTAATTACTCTTTATTATACTAGTACCCAAATTTCTCCTAAGTACTTTTTTAAGTAAATTCTAATTCGAAACCTTTTCGTTCGAAACCCTCTCCCCTATTTAACCCTCTAATATAAAGTTATGTCTCCTTACTAAATTAATAGATATAGAACTATAAGTTCGGGCCCCGAAAAAGAAGAAACGTAATAAACCTCCCTTTATTCCTCTTAATACTTAAATAATTAATCGTTAATAAGTCGAATAAATTAAGCGAGCCCTTGCTGTCCTTTAATTATTTCAATTAATAAAACCGCTTAATCTTATTAGCGGTACGTCGAATCGGTAATTACTTCAATTTATTAATATCCCTAATAGAACTTTACTTCTACCCTTACTTTAAAATTTAGTAAATAATAATTAATTAATTGCCGGTCAATCCAACTATTAATAAACCTCTTCTATTATAGGTTCCTTTTAATAGTAATAGGGCTTTAACGCCTTTATTTCGAAAATAGAGGGTCCTACTATTAATTTTATATCGAATATATTTAAATTAATAGAGAACTTAGCCAATGTAAATAACCCTATCTCTACGTTCAAAATTATTTATATCGGATATTTCAACCCCGAGGTCGAAGTCTAGGGTAATAATTTATTAGCTATAATAAGTAGTGATATTTATTATAACGACGTTACTATCTTCTAGGATTCTATTATAGTAAATATTAATGATAATAATAAGAAGGACTATATTAAGAGGAATTTCTATTAGCTCTTTTAAAGTACGGTATAGTAGTAGTATATAATTTAAATCTCGGAGGAGGAGTACTTTAAACTTCGTTAATCGTTCGACAATTAGAAAATAGCCCTATTCGAATCTTTCGGTATAAATTTAATTAAGGTAGCGAATAAATTAGTAATTTATACATACTCCTAAAACGACTACTTCAACGGAAAATCCTTTAAAGCCTACGTTATAACTTATATATAATTTATTAGAGCTCTCGGTATTATAATGGATATTTAATTTAAAATTCAAATTTTCGTTAATCTCTACCCCGGCTTTTAATAAATCTATCCTCAATTATTTAATACCCGAAAACTTTACGAATAGATTAACACTACCGAATTAATAGCCAAGATTTATATTAACCTCCTTAATTATAAACCTTATATAACGCTTAATATATTTACTCTAGTAAGTATTAACGCCGAAATTAGAATTATCGAAGTCAATTATACGTTTATTAACATTGGGGTTAATATTTTCGCCGGCTACGATTTATATAGACTGAGGTATAAGGATAAAGATAAAGATAAAGGCAAATAAATAAATAAATTAAATAGAGGGGGTAGTAAGAATATAGGAGGTAATAGGAATAGGAATAGTTAGAATAAGTAGGAGAAGAATAAATATCGGTATAGGAGAATAATATAGAAATTAAATAAATTATTAAAACGTTATACTAGACCGTTTAAAAGAAGATTTAAAAGATAGGTAAAGCCTCGTAAGGATAGAGAGTATAAATACGTAGGAGAAGAGTTTATCGATAAAGATAATAATAATAGAAAAGAAGTAGAGGATTATTTGAAAGAGTATAGTTATACTTTTAATAGAAAGGTTTCGGACGAAGAAGAGGAATTAATTTACAATTTAGAAGAGGATAATACTATTATATTTACTTATTTATTAGCCCCTATTAAAGGCAAATCCCGTTGCGTTTATTAGAAGTATAATTAAGGTTTTAAAAACTAAAAGACTTTAATAGTTTATATCCTATTAAATATTTATAATCCGAAGAGGAAGAAGCCGATACTAATATTAAAAGTTAAGTTTCGTAAAGTAGATTCGCTTAGACTTCAAAACGTTAAATTTAAAACTAAAGACGTTATCGAGGCAAGGCTAACCCCTCCGTTAAACGATAGGTATATTAAGCGAAATTCTTATTGTAAGATTAAAATTAGGATTAGTACTAAAATCAATTTAGTTTATATCGATTCTAGTTGTTCGATAACAATAATAAATAAACGATTCCTTAAGAAATATTAACCGGCCGCGGAAATTATTAAAACGCTACCCTATTTAATAAATAGAGTCGGTAAAAGTAGAATTATTATCGACGAATAGATTATTATTACCTTTTAAATTCCAAGTATAATTAACGGCGTTAAAGTATTAGGCCAATTCTCTATTATAATTTAATTAACGGTAGGGCTTAGCCTAAATATACTATTCGGCACCGAATTCCTCGACCCTAATTGCGCTATTATTAATTATCTATATTAAAATATTATTCTCGAATCCTATAGGGACTTTATATTTCTATTCGAAAATATATTAAAATTAATACTAATCCGGCGCCGCGTAATTATATTAGTAAAAACCGTTATCCTATTACGCTCAATTATACAAATATCTATTAATTATAAAAACCTTCCCAAAAACGATATTAACGGGACTCTTTGCGAATATATATTCTATAGAGTAATTAATAAAGCTATCGATTAATTAATATATTCAAAATCGGCTAGGACTATTATTATTTCGAATATAACGGATATTTATAAAATAATCGGCTACAAAAAGAAGATCGGCATTATTAAAGACTTTAAGGATAATAATTATATCTTCACTAATTAGGAAAAAGTGGTACTAATTAACTTAGTAACCGAAACTACTACGGCCGAGTATTTCGTTTTTAACGAGGTTATAGACAAATTAGTATAAGCCGATAAAAGTAATATATACGAGGTATTTGACGAAATATTCAAAGCGGATAACCTGGGAATTAAGAACCCTACTCCTAAGCCTAAAGAAAAAGAAAAGAGGCGCGCCAAATTAATAGTAAAGCTAGAAATATTAAACGTTAACTAGAAGTTTCTTAAACCAAAACCGCCGCCACGTCTAAAATCCAATAAGGAAACTAAACCTACCGACCCAAAACTAGCGCTGCAAACCGTTTACAATTTCCCTATCTTCGGTAGCATTATTAACAATGACCCGAAAGGCGTATTAAAGCCTATTTTACTTAATAAATTGCCCGGAAAATTACTGCCTAAAGTGTTTGAAGGGTATAAAGAGCTAGGTATTAGTCGTTTAAAAGGAATCCTAATTATAATTACTAAAGACGGGGTCCGTATTATAAATATTAACCGCAAATTGATAAAGTAGTTAAAAAAGATAGTTAACGGATTTAAATATTGGGGTAGCAAAGGAATAGTTAAAATAGATAAGGATAAACATTTGTAGATTAATTTAGTAAAAGGATAGTATAAAGAAAGAGTAAGTGTAAAATTGTATAAATTAGGTTTAGAGGAATAAAAAGTAATTAATAATATATTCGGCAAATTATAGGAGTAAGGGAAATTGCTATTTATAAAGTACTTTACTTTATTTAACTATTTAGTCTTCGTAGTCTAGAGAATTGTATTACGGGGCAAGGCCAAAGGTAGGGGGTTGGTTGGATATGCGTAGTTATACGAAGAGAGGGAAAGAGAAGTATACGCAAGTCTAGCGATATAGGGCATAGTACGAAGGCTATACCTAGAGTTCAGACTAGTCGTACGTATATACGTACGTAATGTACTATTAGCTAATAGTAGTAATAGTACGGCGTAAGGCTCAACTACCTATAATAGGAGCCGTACGTATACAAGGCAATTACAACTAATCCTATAATACTACTTCCCTACAAAAAAAGCTCTAGAGTTTTAAAATTTATATATATATAAAATAATAGATTACCCCCTTTAATCTCCGTCTTCAAACTCCTCTACCCGTAATTAAGGTCTTCCTCTATTATCGAAACCTCGATTCCTCCTTATATCCCTAAATTCCTCCGCCGTCTAATTATTATTACCCTATTAGTAGGTCCCCGCCTCTAATTTATCCTCTACATTCTTCGTAGAGAACCTCTTCCCTTACTATATCTCCGATAATTTCTTAAAGATTTTCCTAAAAACTTTATCTAATTTCTTTACGTCCTCTTCGGATAATACCTCTAATTCGTAGGGGGTAACTACAATTATCGGGGTTGGCTTCTACGCTAAGGCCTATTATTCAATTGTAATATTTGTAACAGCAGTATTAATCTACTCCTTTAGGTCGGCAATACGTTTAAAGCGTTTCGGGGGCGGAGTTAGGGCTCGGAGTACCCGGGGTACTTAGGGTACGTAGGGCGTTAATACTAGTACTTAGGGTATTCGGGGTACGCGGGGTATTAGAGCCGGTACTAGGGTCTATTCTTATAATATAATTATAATTTTTAGCTATTACTTAATTTCTAGTAGGATAAGTACTTCGGGGTAATTACTATAGAAAGTAATAATAGCCTTCCTCGCGTTAATTATATTAGCGATTAATTCCTCGGTAGGGTCGTAGTAAATTTATACTACTATATAGAATTAATAGTAATTACCCCCCCTTTATCTATAATTAAAAAACTTATTAAACTCCTACTCTAGCACCTCCTTATAGTTATCAATTCTAATTATTACCCTGCCTTCGTTAGCGCGTATATCCCCCTAAATAGCGGTTTAACTAAGTAGGCCTTCTTTATAGGGCTTAACTATAGAGACGTAGAATATTGGGGAGTATTGTATATTAGTAGGCAAAATAAATTTAACGTCGTAAGAGTATACTTATTCGACTTTAAAAAGGCCTTCTTAATAGGGGTATAATTTATCGTATAAGCGGCCGTTAGCTAAATTGGTTATATTTAATAATACTAAATCCCTAGAGTAGTACTTTAGCGCGTCGGACTACTTCTCGTTAGTATTTGCCTTGTAATAGTCCTATACCTTTTTTGTTGAAGTGCGTATATAGTCCTAAATAACTTCGAATTGAATTACTAATTCGTAAGCTTTTAAGTATTCCTTCTACTAAGTTAGAAAGAACTGGGATAGGGTAATCGATAACAGTTTAATACTTATCCGTAGGTAAAAACCGTAATTAATAAAGAACGGGGTAATTCCCGTAATTTCTAAGACTATATTATTACCGGCGAATTCCGCTAGTAGTAATTATTTAGCCTAATCTATTTATACCCAATTTACGAAGACCTATAAGTACTATTCTATTTCTATATTAATGCGTTTTATTTAAGCGTTCGTTTAAGGGTAGAAAGCGGAGTTTAATAGCCTTTTAATTACTAATCTTTTATAAACGGTAGCCTAGAATAGCGAAACGAATTAGGAGTTACGGTTTGAAACTACGGTATTAGGTAATTTATATAGGGTATATATCCTATCGATAAACCGGTTGGCTAATTCCTCTACTTCTATTATTTCGGTAGCGATATAATACTATATTTTAGTAAAGCGGTCTACTATAATAGCAATATATTTAAACTTCTAGTTTAGGTATAGATTTTCTGGGAGGGGGGAGACGTAATCGATGGAAATGTCTTTCTATAGTACAAAAGCGGTTGGTATAGGCTTTAAATAGCCTACTTTAACTCTCTACAACGCTTTAATCTTTGAATAAATTAAATAACCTTTATAATAAGCCTTTATAGCCTCCGCTATACCTAATTAATATTAATATTCGTTTATTTATACTTAAATTTTATCCTTACCGGGGTATTCCGCTATTAGCGAAGAATAGGCGTAATAGATTAGTTATAAGTAAGTAATTATATTATTTAAGTTAATAAATACTCTTCCCTTATAATATACTTTACCTCTTATTGTAGAATATTCCGCGAATACTACTTTTAGCTTTTTTCTAATATAGGGGCGCTATTCCGAACGGTTAGGGTTTCGCAAATAAATGACTACCTTTTATATTAATATAGATTGGGTATAGCTCTCCTCGATAATATTATCTATAGATTTATCGGGTTCCTTAAGGGCGTTTAATACTAATAAGAAGACCTCCTTATTAACGTCTAATTCCTTAACGTTCGCGGCCGATAGGGTTTCGAAATAGCCGTCCTCGAAACGGGTAGGGTCGATTAATTTATAATTCCTAATTTTTAAGCAATAGTCCTCTATATTTAGCGGTACGTCTTTAGGCTTCCTATTTAAAGCGTTGGGTCGAAGGTTCTTCGAACCTAAGGTATAACGAATAAAAAAGTTAAAGCGGGATAAGAATTATAATTAGCGTATATAGTAGGGGGTTAACTACTTATTAGTAATAAATATTTTCAAATTCTTATAATCTATAATAATATTAAACGGTTACTATACTCCTTCTAACTCTAATCTCTACTCCTCTAATATTTTAATAATAATTAATAATTCCTTATTATAAATATTATAATTATATTCCGTAGCGGTATACTTTGCTAAAAAGTAGGCTATAAGGTAAAGTATTCTATTTATTACCGTATTAGGAGAGTATTCCTTTAGAAACCTAATTAGAAGTATCGGTTTCGACTACGGTCTTCTTAAATTAGTCGTAGATATATAAAGTAGGTTTACTAGTAAAAATTATTTTTAGTATTTCGAAAGCGGATTATTAAGCCGCGGTCTATTCCTATTCGGTATCCCGCTTTATAAAGTCGTATAAAGGCGCGGCTATAATTGAAAATCCTTTAATAAAATACTGGTAGAAGTTAGTAAAGCCTAGGAAGCTCTATAGGAATTTCTTAGAGGTAGGGGGCTACTAATCGGTAATAGCCTTAATTTTCTCGGGGTCTATTTCGATACTTCTAAGTATAATAATTAGTCTAAAGTATTTAGTTTTCTTAATATAGAATTCGTATTTGTCGATATTAACTTATAGGCCCGCTTTAGTTAGTCGATTAAGGACGTCGTTAATATAGTATTTATAATTTATTTTATTATTAGAAAAGATTAGGATATTATTGAAATAAGTAGTTGCGTATACGTTAAAAATATTGTATAGAATATCGTTAATATAATTTTGGAAAGCGTTTAAGGCTTTCTATAGTCTAAAAGGGTAGACTAAGGATTTAAATAGGTTAAAGTAAATAATAAAGGTAATTAATTATTTATATCCTTCTATTATACGAATATAGTTAAAAGTAGCGATAATATTAAATTTAATAAAGATCTTTACTTTATAAATAGTATTAAAGGTCTCTTTAATTAAGGAAAGCGGGTAACGGCTTTTGAAAATAATATTATTAATACCTCTATAGTCTATGTAGATTCGGACTCCGCTACTTAACTTCTTTACGAATAGGATTTAGGAAACGGCCTCTAATTAAAATAGGCGAATAAAGCCGATTTTAAAATTATCGTCGATTTATTTTTTAATAACGTTTAATTCGTCGGGGTTAAAAGATCTAGATTTAATATATAGTATTTATTTGCCTAACTTCAATTCGATTTTAAAATCGTAAGAATAGTAAGGGGGAATAACTATAACTTTCTTAAGTCTAAATATATCGATATACTTCTAATATTAGTTAAAAAGCTTCTCTTTAATTTATATATCGGTTTTAGGGGGCTTATCGGCCTTCTTATAGAATTTAGCGGCGTCCTCTTCGGTAATTCTAATAATTTTAATAGCCTCCTTATACTATTAGGAATCTTCGTCTAATTTACCGTTGAAATAAATTTTATTAGCGATTTTAGCGGCGCGAATAGCGACTTTCGATTCCTTATTAGTATAAGCGTCGATTTAGAAGTAGAAGCGTTTACTTAATAATTTCTTATATTTAACGCTATTATTAGCTATAATTTTTCGTATTATTTCCTTAATTAATAAATCCGTTAATCCTAATCCTATCCCTACCCCTTTATTGATAATACTTTTATTATTTCCTTATTCCTTAAGTTCTAGAATACCTTCTTCTACCTTTTTAACCCGGGTTTCCTCCTCCGTCTTAACCTCCTCTATAATTTCGTTAATTTCTATATATGAAGTATAGAACGTTTAAAGTTTATATATTTTGTAAAGCTAATTAAAATTAGCCGCCGTTAAATCCTTAATATCCCCTAAGTTAATTAGGTTATTCGAATAATAAGTATAATAGATAGGGATATAATAATTTGTATTGGGCTTCCGCTATTTAATAATTAGGCGGTAAATTACGGGTTTAGTCTTAAGGGTAGGGTTTATAATTAACGGTAACGGGGTATTAAAACGCGTTTCGTAGGCCTCTAACCGGGCGAACCGTTACTTCGTAACGCGTCTTACCCTTTATATAAGTAATAAGCGGTTAACGGTCCTAAAGTCGAAGTCCTCAATAATTACTAGGGTATATTCGTCTTCTAAGTAGAATATCGTTTTATTTTCGGGTTTATCCTCTACTATTAGGGCGGGAGGGGTAATAATTTAATATACGACTTCGTAGCGTTTTGTATAGTCCTAGACCTTAGGTATTCGACGAAGGAAAAAAGATAAATCGGCGGATAAATAGCGGTTAACGTATATTTCTATAAATATAATCGAGTTATTTAGTTAGGATATTAAGGGGTTGTAAAATTTAAATTACAATATGCCCAAAATTACCGGGTAATCTATTATTAAATTGTATACTAATATTACGATTGTCTTAGTATAATATCCGATTTGAAGACGGACTTTATAATAATAAGTAATAAAGTCTTTAAGGACGCTGTTGGTTAAATATAAGGCCTTTAGCTTAGGAAATTTCAATAACGGTATAGTATAACGAATAATAAAATTATAATCGATAAAAGCGAACGCTAAATACCCGCTATCGACTAAAGCGGTATATTTATTTTATTAATTATATAATTTATAAATAATATAAATAAAAAGGAGGATAGAATTATTATTATAACTATTTAAAGTTGAATTCTTTAATTAAACTACTTCTAAATCTACTAAATCTACATCCCCCTTTTCTATTACCGTTATAGACGACGGCCTCTCCGTACGATTTAACGGGGAGGCTATACATTTCCTTCGCTGTATTCGGTAGCGGGGGGAATTGGAGTAGCGGTTAGAGCGGTTGCAACGGCAGGAGTAGCGGTATTTCTAATACCTATAGTATTAACGTAAGCGGCGTTACTATAACCGGTTTAACCTATAGTAGGTCTATTATTACTATTACCTCTACTATTACTACGGCCGCAATTATTATAATAATTATAATCCCTCTCAACTCTAGGGATACTAGTATTAATACTATTATAGTAGTCGATAACCTAATAACTAGGCCTAGCGTAGCGCTTATATAGATTATTCTATATATAATAATTAATAATAGCCTTATCGATTATATATGCCAAAGAGACGTCGAGAGCGGATATCGCGTCCAAATCTATAGCGTTACCGCCCTAGTTAACAGTACGTTCAAAAGCGGAGCCGCTATTGCCACTACTAGAACCGGAGCCGGAGCCGCCGGAATTATTCTTATAAAACGGAACGGTAATCTTATTACACTAATCGTAATCTTCGAAGTTAGTACCGAATATATAGTATAAGGTAAACTACTTATTATAATCGTTAAGGGTAGAGAATTCTTACTAATAAGCAATAGCATTATAAATTTCGTTAGTAACTTTTATTTTTAGATAATAAGTCTTTATTAAATTATTTAAATTATAACAGTTAACGAGGGTAGTAAACTTATCCTCGAAATTAAACTACTTCTAACCCCTAGATATTTTTAAAGTCTCGAAATTACAATACAATTCGAGAGTAAAATCTATACAGTTATACTTAGTATTAAAGAAGGTGAGTAAGAGCTCGCTAATCTTCTACTTCTATTTTTCTTTATCAGCCTCCTTTAATATCGGTATAATTTGAGGAGATAAAGTATAAAAGGTAGCGCTTCCTAAATATAATAGGACTTAAGCGAACTTATAACGTTCGTTTTAACTAAAATACTAAATATTTTAGAACTAATAGAATTCGATCTTCGTACGCTAAATATAATAAAATTTAATACGTTTAACGGTTATACTACCCTCGCCGGTGTAGGCCTTAGGGTCCTTATTAATCTTCGACTTCGGGGTAAATATAATATCGACTTCGTTATTTAATTTTAAATTAAATTCGGGCGGGTCGGTAAATTAGAGAGGGTCGGTTAGGTCTATATACTAATAGAAGGACTTCTTAAATTCCTTAATAGTATTATTCTTTTTATAGAGGTTAGTAATATAATTCTTTTTAAACTAACTATTAGCCTTATTAGTAATAGTAAGCGTAGAAGTAGTATTAGTAAATTTACTCTAAGTAATAATAAATTACTTTTCGAAGTAGGGGATTTTATTATTAAAGTCGGCAATAATTACGTCCTAATTAATTAATTACTTCGCGTTATCGGCTAGCGCGTTGTTAGCGACTACGACGAAGGAATTCGCCTTAATAACGTTTTAGTAAATAAATTGAATAAAAACGATAATAATATATAGGAAAGTATAGTAGTTAATAAATTTAGAAGCGGTATTAAGGTCGCTTTATTCAACTATAGTACCGGAATTAAAGCTACTATTAAAGGCCTTTATAATATTTTCGAAGAACTATTTGTAAAAGGGGTCGACGATTAAACTAATAGTAGAAATAATAACGTCTACATCGGTAATGGACAATATTAATTAATTCGATTAATAAGGGGAAAAACTACTACTTTATAACTATTACCTTATAGTTAAATTAAGTAAGCGCTACTTTGTAAGCGCTATCACAATTATAGTATAATGTAGTATTATTACTTATTAAATTCAAAGTCGAACTTTCGGCGCAATACGACCGGGACTATTATAGTATAATAGATCGTAGGTACGTCGGAAATTCTTATAACGGCGGCGATTAATTAAAATAAAATTATACGCTCGTAATGTAATAGTAAGTATAATTAATTATTATAGGGTAAGGCTAAAAGTAAAGGGTTGGTTAAATATGCGTAGTTATACGAAGAGAGGGAAAGAGAAGTATATATAGGTCTAGCGATATAGGGTATAATACGAAGGCTATACCTAGAGCTCAGACTAGTCGTACGTATATACGTACGTAATATACTATTAGCCAATAGTAGTAATAGTACGGCGCGAGGCTCAACTACCTATGGTAGGAGCCGTGCGTGTACAAGGCAGTCACGGCTAATCCTGTGACAAATTGTTAATGGAATTAGGAAAGGCAAGGTAATTATTAATTTTAAGGCCCTAAACCGTATAATAATTCCGGATATATATCTATTATTAAATTAAAAGGAGATTATTAATACGCTTATCGGCTATATATTCTTTATAGCCCTTAATGTATCGGCTTTCTTTTATTAATTTCCGGTTTAGTTCTGGTATTAAAACTGTATAGTATTAATTACCTATAGAGGATTTGAGGTTAGCTTCGTCGCTTTAATAGGCTTTAAGAATTCACCTTCCTATATTTAATAATTTATAGATAAACGTTTAGGTAAATATAGGCATTTCTACTATATTTATATTAATAATATAATCATCTTTAATAAAACGGCAGAAGAGTACGTAGAATATATTCGTAAGGTTTTAGCAATCTTCTAAGCCGTTAACCTCGGAATTAATCTTCAAAAGTCCTTTTTCGGTTTTCCTTCTATTAAATTATTAGGATTCTACGTTAATAGACTTAGCCTATTTATAACGGCCGACAAAGTAGAAGTATTAGCCAAACTTAAAATGCTTTATTCGTTTAATAATTTAGAAATATATTTAGGTATAACCGGATTCTTGAAACGGTTTATTCCTTTTTATAAATAAAAGGTAGAGTTTTTAAAAGAGAGGAAGACGTTAATATTAAAATTAGAACGGGAAGATAGAACCCTATTTATAGGCAAATTAAAGGCAATTAAAAAAAACTATACTTCTAAGGTAAAATTTACCCTAATAGAGCGAGAAAAGGAGGCTTTCCTTATCTTTTAGGATTACTTAATTAAAATAATTTACTTCGTCTATTAGAATTTAGATTGTATAGCCTTTATTAAAATCGATGTATTAAAGCGAAGTATAGGCGTTATAGCCTTCTACGTCGAAGGTATTGACGTAAAATAGAACAGGAAGTCTATCCCTATTAATAAAGTTTAACCTATTCTGTATATTAATTATAAATTGACGAAGATAGAGTAAATATATTAGCCGACCGAAATAGAGGTCGTAGGCTTAATATAAATAATTAAGAAATTTAAAATATAATTATAATCTTTAAAATATTTAATTATTATTTTTACCGACTATAAAGTAATTCTAAATATTATTAAGCAAACCTCCTTCGAGACTATAGATATTATAAAGTTTAATCCTTGTTTAATATTCGTATTAATTATACTAGTTTAATTTAAATTTAAAATTCGGTATATCCCCGGCAAAATGAATTTCATACCCGACGCCCTCTCCTATCTATTTATAACAAATAACGAAGTATAAGACGAAAACTTATTAAAGAGCGAATTCGATAATATTTGGGAAGAGGGTTTTATAATTACTATTGTCGAAATAGAATTAGAATTTAGGTAGAAGATTGTTAACGGATATAAGACCGATACTAGGTATACTAAAATTATAAACTTCGTTAATAAAAGGAAAGCTCTTTACGAAATAGATTTAATTAAGCCGTTTATAGTTAAGAGAATACCTTTTGACGTCTAGGATAATTTATTATTCTATTAAATAACGAAATACTAATAGCGATTATACATACTAAACGATTATATTAAAAATATTTTGTATATAGTGTATAATTTAAAGTACTATTTCAGTATTAATAGGATGATTAAAGATCTAGCTTCTTATTCTTTTTCTAAGATAATAAAAAGAATTAGAGATTACGTTGAATATTATCCGGAATACTTTAAGAATACTATTTCGAAGAAAAAGCTTTTTAGTAAGTTTAATTCTATTAATATACCCCCTATCCTAGGCTATACTATTATAATTAATTTTGTCGTCGCTTTACCCGTATACTTTTAAAGTAAAATCTTCAAGGTCTTTAAAAGTAGTTTTAATACAATTATAACGTCTAGCAGCAAATATAATAAGCGTATTTTATATATATTAAAGTAAATAATATAGATTGTAAAGTAATAGGGCGAGGCCTTAGCTATTTATTTATTATTATACAATTGGGATTTACTATTAGTTATTATTTCCGATAGAAATTCCAAATTTATATTAAATTTCTAATAAGGAGTCTTTAAGGTTATAGGAATTAAACTCTTAATATTAATAGCCTACTACGCTTAAATAGATAGCCAATCCGAAAGGAAAAATCAAATAATTAAAATCGCTATTAAGTATTATATTATAATAAGCGAAGTGCTTTGGTTGGATATCCTTCCGGCGCTACAATTTAATTTTAATACTATATATATAAATACTATTAGTAGATCTCCAATCGAACTATTAACGGGATTTAAGCTTTGTATTCTATTAAACGTAGTATTTAATTTTAAAGACGAATTTAATATAGAGGCGGTTTATATATTAAATTATTTAGAAGCGGAAATAATTATCGTTTACGTAGTAATAGTAATTAAAATAAAATACGATAGGAAAATAACCCTAGCCGAATTCAAAATCGGAGATTAGGTATACCTACAACTATATTATAACTATTATTTACTAGGGAAACCTCCTAAGAAATAATTATAGTAGAGAGTTAGACCTTTTAAAATTATTAGCGTTAAAGGACTTCTAATATTTAAATTTAATTTCCTAGTAAATTAGAAGAATTACCGTACTATATTAATTATGTAATTAGCAGCCGTTCCCGTAGGGGAAGATCCTTTTAGCCGTCGTCTTTATAACCTAGGTAAAGTCGTTGAGGAAAATATAAATAAAGACGAGTAATACGAAATCGATAGGATATTAAATCGACGTACTAATTTTAAATACAGTCGGCTAATCTTTAAATACCTTATTAAATAGAAAGAATATTAGAATTAATAGAATTTATATATTCTACGTCCTATTCTATTTTAAAATGTATTAGATTTCGTCTATAAGTATAATATAAAGTACTTAATCGACGATAAAGATCTAAGATTAAAAAAATTAAGGAAAGGAAGGAAAATAATTAAAACGCGAAAAATTGTAGAATAGGATTAGAGAAGGGAAGTATTTAATATTCTACGAATTAATATCGAAGTAAGGTTACCCTTATATCGAATTTAATTATAATCTTATTCTATTTCGCCTATCGTAAACCTATTAATATTTATTATTTTACTCTACTATTTTACTATTTTCCTTACCTATTATTACTAATTATCCGTAAATTAATTGTATATTTCGCAAATTCGTATTTATAGCCCTTCTTTATTGTAAATATAAATTAATTTATTTCCTCTTCCCCCTACTTTTTCTAGCTTCTAAACCTAAATTTCTACTGAATAATAACCTTTTTCACTATATTACTCGTATTATAAACCTACTTTTTAAATTTCTTATAGCTATTATATATCGCTATTTAATTTCTTAAATTATTTATTCAATACTACAACTAATATATTAACAATAGCCCAACCTAAGTATAAGAGAATTATAACGTCTAATACCTTAGCCAAAGTCTTAATACCCGTTAAAACGCTTATTAAAATACCTGTTAAAATACTTAAGACTTTTAAATCCGCCCTTAAATAATTACCCGCAACTCTCTAAAAAGTTATTAAAACCGAATCGGAAAACGAATTAAAGGGTATTATTAACCCGTCTACCGGCTACAAACTTACCGCCGAATTCAAAATAATTAAGGCCTTTACCGAGGCTAATAACGGCCTCTTAGTTTATTAGGACGTTAAAATAATTATTATAGTAATTTACTATAAATAAAAGCCTAAGATCGGACCTATTAGTAAATATATTATTATAAAAGTATATAATAAAATCCTTAAAACTATTAGTAATTATAATTTAACGTCGGATAGTAAAGTACAAGCCTATATCTTTATAATTTACGTCCTAGAGCCTAATATCTAAACGGTTATATTAATTATTAAGAATTAGTTTCTTACTCTTATCTATAGAATTAAAGTTAAAGTATTTAACCTTAACGAAATTATCCCTAATTTATAGAAAAAAGACGATATCTTCAATTCGTAGTATTTTATAAATTATATTATAGGCCGTAAACCCGCCTATACCTCTAAATTAGCGAAAAACCCTTTCTATTTAGTTTATTAGCGTAAAACCCGTATAGTACCCCCTTATAACTTTTATATTGCAATTAAAATCCCTATCTTCAAATTATTTTTTAACTTAGAATATTAGAGAATTAACGTCGAAATCGAACTCCTTAAGGTTATTAACGTATAATATATTTAAGGCGACTTCTTTTTTTAGTATTAGGATTCCGGAAGAGAAGTAACCTAATATTTTGAATTCAACGTCGAATTTAATAAGTCGGCGATTAATAATAAGACGACTAAAAGTATTACTTTATTTACTCTAATTAATAAACCGGCCGTTAAACCGGCTATTAAGACTACTATTAAAGCCCGAATCCCCATTAAATAGGAGCTTATAAACTATAATATCTTAGAAATAGGCGAATCGGATTTGGATTTAGAGTCCTCCTTTAACGAATATACTACCGTCGACCTTAACGAAGCCTTTATTATAATTAAATAAATTAATAATATAATTATAGAGTTTAAATCTAATACCTTTAAAGATATTAAGAAAGTCGTCGCTAATTAGTTAAAGATATAAAAAGAAGAGGAAGAAGTTATATAGAAGAGGAAATATAACGAATTATTACTTAAGTATAAAGACTTAATAAGTAAATAGGAGTAATTATTTAACGAAGAGAACGAGGAGTTTTAAGGACCCCCGCTTAAAAAATAGAAATTAGAGCCGGAGGACGAAAAAGACCCTAATAAATTTATTTACGGCGAAGTAGTAGTTTTTATAAAGGATAGCGTTAAGAAGATTGAAATTGAGGAAGGAATTTTTCGTAAGAGGAGGGGTGAGGCTATATCTTATTTCTTTACTTATAAAATAGGAGAGATATTCGTCTCTACGTCAATACTAATTGATAGCAACTTCTAAGGCATAACGTAAACAGAGGTAATTATACGCGAATAGGTTTGAATATTAACGCCGTTATTATTTCGTTAATAAGGGGTATTAATACAACGTCGTTAGTTCTTCTTTAATAGGGGATATTAATAGTATATATACTAATTATAATTACGACGAGGTCGTCGTTATTTTTCGTTGTTGAGGGGTATTGATGTATAACATTGGTTATACCCTATAGTACTCGCCTAGGAGCCTGGTTAGTAGGCACCCGAGGTAGGTATTAGGATCAACTAATTCGCTTGCCTATTAAAGGCGATAGTCTTGTCAACCTGTATTGACATTAATCCCAGAATTAATATTATTAGATAGATAAATCAAGTATTAATACTACGCGGATCTTATGCATTATAATAATTCAAAGACTTTAGTATTAATAACCCTTATAAGGGTTATAGTATAATAACACCCCTATTAGTACTAAAATCTAAAAAAGACTAGGCAAAAGTAATAATACCCCTTTTTAATATAACTATAATTTCAAGGTATAATATATACGTTTAATAAGGGTTATTCAAATCAACTATAGCGAAAATACCCCTCAGTCCTATTATAAAGTATATTATATTTAAGAGGGATAAATCTATTAAAATAATCGCGCTAATAGGGGTTATTAGTATAGAAGTATAATAATATAAGAAGAGGAAGTAATTAGAGGAGGTAATTCAAAGGAAGAACCGTACGACTAACCGTCTGGTTATTCGTACTAGTCCTATTAAAATTAGTAATATTCGTCTTCGTATAGTAGTAAACGAGTATTATAGAATTGAATTACGTACTAGAGAGAAGTAGTGCTAGCGTAAGAAAAATCTCGATACTAAACGGATTGCCCTTAAAAGGTAGTTCAATACGTATAAAATTGAATAATAAAATAAAGCCTAGAATAAGAGGGTAGAATTACAATTTATTAGTAAATCGCGTATAGATTAGAACATAGTAATTAATCTAATCTTAAATAAAATTAAAGATTAGAACCAACTGCTTAATTAATATAAATCTATACGGCGAATACGATAGGGGTACTATTTAGAGGCGAGAAAAGAGGCTATTTAAATAGAAATAACGAGGTTGGGCAGATTAGAGAAGGATATAATTCTCCCTCTCTATTAAGTACTGCTAAGTGACCGCCCGAAGCCTATTACCCTATAGATCTATAACGAGCCTATTTAAACTATCGTCGAAGAGGTTATTATTGCCTTTGTTATAGGTAAGGAATTAATTGTCAAAACTAAAGAGGAGGAGCTTCCTCTATTTGAAGAGGAGGAGGAGGATTAGTCTAACGGACTAATATAGGAGGAATATATCGAGGCGTTACGTAAGGCTAATATTAGTACGTATTACTATAGACTAGGCTATAATTAGGAGCTTCCCAATTCTAATCTAATTAAAGAGTAGGACTCTAGTATATAGCTAGATTCTATAGTGGAGGATTCAATAGTAGAGGTTTAGAATACTATGCTAGAAAGTAGTAATACTAGGGATGGGAATATCGACCCTGCTTTATTGAATTGCTAGTCTAATATAGGGATATTTATTGTATTGAGCGATATTACATGTATGAATACAGCATTTTTCAAAAAAGTGGTATGACATGGTTATACCGCTAGTTTATATAGGCGGGGAAGTACCAAAACTTTGGCGTTCACTCCGCGGGCACCCGGGTCGTCTTACACGGGCACCCATCCCTATCCGGGCACCCAGCGGGTTAGGGTTTAACGTGTGCATTATTTTTTTCAACCCTTTGATACAGTCAGACAGTAATCGTACCACACCCTTTCTATGTGTGACAGTGCCAGGCCCAGTCAACCAGTGGATCTGTGCAGCCTTTCAAACCTTTCAACCTCCATAATCTTCTTTTTGCTCCCTCTTTACAGCCAGACTACCTTTGATCACCAGAACAGGCTAGAATCAACCGCACGTACGTAAATATTAACCGCATCAATCACCAGAACCCCTTCCTGACCTTCTTAAAGCCTCAAAACACTGCCGGCAAGATGGACAACGAAGAGGAGGAGTGGGAAGGCTTCTCTGACGACGATACTGTCGTCAACTCTCCCAGCAAGCGTAGTCCGCCTACCTCAACACAACTACCTCAGCAAGAGAGCGATTCTGATTCTGATTCAAATCCTCACGATGCCAGCCAGCCAGCCGACCCTCCCAGCGATAGCGAACCCGAAGACGAGCTCTTTGATCACAGAGATACGATTATCAATCCCTCTGCTGATACCATACCTCCCGCGGCTACGATCGAAGCTCTTCACGAAGCTATCAACGAATGGGCGAAGCCTTATGGGTTTGCAGTTAACCGCACACAAGGTCGCGGTAAGCCCAGAGCCGCTGTCAAAGACTACACACGGTATTACATTGTCTATGACCGCTATGGCAAACCCCGTGAATCTACGGCAACCATTCGAAGGACGGCCTCAAGAAAGTGTAATTGTCAATAGAAAGGATTTGCCAATAAAAACACTAAAGGCGATGGTCTTTGGCACTTTCGGTTGCATTCTAACCCAGACTATCAAGTCCACAATCACGGCCAGTCCTGGCACCCATCTGCACACCCCCAACATCGTAAAATAAAGCCAGATATCCTCAAGAAAATTGACGACACTTCGAAGCTTAATGCTATACGAGCTCGAGAAATTACATCTATAGTGCGAGAGGACTTTGGATCTATACATACACGGGTCGATATATACAACGCACGAGCGCGCATTCGCCGTCGTAATCTCGATGGCTATACCCCAACTAGCGCTTTAATTAAGTTATTTAACGACAATAATATTGAATATATCAAAAGGATAGACCCAAAAGACCCAAAACGGTTACTAGGCCTCGTCTTTACCTTCCCAACTTATATAGAAATAGCCAAGATATTTCCCGAGGTCATGATTATCGACAACACGTACAATACTAACCGGTTTAACTATCCCTTTTACCAAGCAGGTCTCCAACGTCTCCTCTTATTACCTCTTTAACTAACTATCCCTTCTATCAGGTCTCGAACGTCTCCTCTATTAGCACAGTCTTCAATTACATCTTTGGCATTATCAACGACGAGAAGGAGGAAGCTTTTAACTTCTTAATTAAGGCTACCCATAAATTGAAATCACGGCATAATCTACCAACTCCTTCTATTATTATTACAAACAAGTATAAAAAAATAAAGCAAGCACTGGGCAGAGTATTCCCTAATACCCAACAACAACTCTATTTATTCTATATCATCAAGAACGTTCTATTCAACGCTAAAAAGAAGTAGAAGAAGCAAAAGGGGGATAACAACAATAACTCTAAAAACGAAGAGGGTAAAGACAACTAAGAGAATCCAATTTCCTTTAATCTAACTAATCAAGGCATTTATTCATCCGTACGAACTAGCAGCACCCCCGGGAAATTATCTACTAGCTCTAGCTCTATCACCAAGATTACCAACAATCCCCATAGTATTATAGCCCTATTCAAGCTCATAATATACGCTAAGACTAAACCAGAATTCTAGGCAGCTTAGGAAAGGTTGAAGAAGCAATTTGAAAGTCAAATACTAGTCCTTCAATACATCCAAAAGAACTAGCTCCCCATTAGAGATCAATAGGCACACTATTACATCAAGAAATATCGTAACTATAGCGTCAAAATTACATCACCAATTAAATCGAACAACCTCAATATTAAGAGCTACCTTCTTAACGGTAACAGCGATATTTACAAACTAATTACTACCATCGTAGAGATAGCTACTAATCAACACCAGAACTTCAAAGAGAAAATAGCAAAACAACAAACCCGCCAACGACAGGAGTATATCGACCGCACGTATCTAGGCAAACTACCACTACAAATCAATTACATTGCCCTCGAGTTAATCAATCACGAATACCTTCAAGCAGAGAGGAGCCGGCCAACCGACCAGAACCAGAACCCCCCTCCCCTCCGCCCTCCTATCTATAATAAAAACTACAACGTCCCCCTCCAATATAGTCTACCTTACCGCCATGAGATATTCAAGCGGGTAGCGGCACAGAAGCCACTAAAGCTTACCCATATACACCCTCGCTAGCATTACAAGGAGCCACTCGTACGTTGAATCCCCTATCTTTCTTTTTATCTATATATAATTACTAACTAGTCTTTCTAATTCAACAGGATCTCAACGATTTCTACCTTCGACTTCGAAACCCCCGCGTTACTCCCACGAAGAGAGGCCGCCCCAAGAACTCTACCAGATCTATCCCTGACGAGCACACCCTTCCTACAGACCCAGAGGCAAAGGAGAAGACTCCCAAGACCCCCAAGAAGGCTACACCAGCCTCAAAGAGCAAGAAGAAGGCTACTCCAGCCTCAAAGAGCAAGAAAGGGAGCAAGAAGGTTAAGCCCATCAAACAGAGCAACCGCCATAACCTTCCTCGCCTGCAGCCGAATATACGGCGTTACAAATTATATTGGGAGAGTGATGATATTGACGAGCTTGCTCCCAGCTCTATGAAACGGTCTACCAAACGTAAACCCATGCAACAGCCGGTTAGCTCTGGTAGTTCAGACTATGGTGGCGAGTCGGATACAACATCTGAAAGCGAGCCAGAGCTGGTGTTAGACTGCGTTCAAGTGGCTGCACCAGAGCCAGAATCAGACTCAGAGCCAGAATCAGACTCAGACCTTCTAGTAATCCCGCTTCTAGATTACCTCCCGCCTCTGGTGCTCCCGCCTCTAGAGCTCTCTCCACGGCAAAAGAGCTCTCTAGAGCCCTCTCTAGAGCTGGAGCTCCAGCTGGAGTTTACTCCAGAGCCCTCTCCAGACCCCTTTGAGGAAGATTTCCCTCAAGTGCCAGTACCAGAGCCCTACTGGTCATCTCCAGAGTAATGGTGGTCGTCTCCAGAGCCAGTACTAGACTCTATTCAAGTGGCTATATCTAGCTCTCCTGTTAAACAAGCAGTTAAACGTAAGAGAGCCAGAGCAGTCTCAGAAGAAGTCTTACCTGCTCCCAAGGTTACACGAAGGTAAACACCATGCCAAGGATTAGGAGATTACCTTGTTCATAGCTAGTACTATATCGTAGTGTAAATGAATGCCATAAAACTGTCCCATGTGCAAAACATTGTGTACTATAGAAATCTCTATATAAAACTATGTCGTTGAACATCGCTGTCATTTTTTTCCCTGTTATTTTTTTCATGTACGTGTAACACGATGGAATTTACGATGTAAATGCTATTTTACGTTAAAATTACCTAAATTCGGGTGCCCGGATAGGGATGGGTGCCCGTGTAAGACGACCCGGGTGCCCGCGGAGTGAATGCCAAAACTTTCGCGAATCCATTCACTTTCGCGAATCAATGCACCTGACCCCGTGCCAGTACGGGGTCAGACTGGGCGCTTCTAGCCCTGACGAGTAGTTGATCGACTCAATAAACATTCCTATCTTCTCCCGGTCCCACCGTCCCGCCACCGGCCCATCATAGAGGACGGAGCTTATTTCCATCTCACCCGCCCGCCCGCCCAGGCAGGGCATGGACCTTGGACTGGACGCCTTGCAAGTTACGACTAGAGCAAACGGTCAAACACCCCCCAATTAAGGCTACAGAAGACCACTACGTTGGAGAGGTTGAAGAAGTTGGAGAGGTTATCCCGCGAAACGGTGGGCTTTTGCATCTGTTCCTTGGCGGGGAGGACGGTGGTGGGTGTGTGAGGCGGTTGTAATGCATCTTTGGGTGGCTCCTTTTGGGTAGAGGTAAGTTTTACTTGAAGTAATTAAGTTCGGCTAGTTCGGAAGACTCCTCGGACGCTGATAATATTGGAGACTTGCAGACCTCGAGTAGGGTAAGCTGGTTACGTAGCGAGTTAGCGAAGAGGTAGAGCTAGCGATCGATGATTCAACATCCTAGGACGACGACGATGACAACAACTGCCTAGCTGGGCTGATTACTGCTGCTGGGGGGACGATAGCGGCAGAGACAAGACAGGGTGATGAAGAGGAAGGAATGAGGCGAAACGAACTCCTCGGCGAGGCGGTACCAGAGATGCGTTGCGAACCCCTCGCAGCACAGTACCACCAACCGGGCACGAACTCGAACTCGGGAGCGTCGGGAGTCTGGTCCTTTCCTGAGAACCGGAACCGCCACCAGCCAAATTCCCGCTCACTTCAGATGCACGCCTTGGTACAAACTTGTACTCGCCACTGGCTGCGGTCCAACAAAGTTGATCAGCAGTGGCTATTCACCGTAACCGAACTCTTAGAGACAGCACATCCATATCCAAAGCACGATACTTGGGCAAAGTGTGCTGAGATCTCTCCGCATGTTGATTCTCTGCTTACATTCCCTGGGCTTGAGCGTCTGGATGAACCGTATACTTCCGAGCTGGTTAGATTGCTTGAGGATGCGGGGAAGTACAATAGGTATGGATATCGGCGCTATGGGGAGAGCAGAGAGCTTGATCCCAGGGAGCACAGGGATTGCGGCAGAAACGGTATGGCTGTTGCGGAGAGAAAGGAGTAGGGAAGAATGGGTGCTTCAACAATCGGCAGGGGGCTAGCTGGACAGATATATCATATACCGGAATCAGTTACCTCGCACATCCACAAACAACAGGGGAGTGAACATGATGTGACAAGTAATCGTACAATTACATCTACATTGACTTCATTGATCGATTACATGGCCAGTCCAGCAACATGATGAACCATCGCCATGACCCTCAGTAGAGGTAACTACCTGACCTTCACAGTCGTAAGGGCTTCCGTATCTCTCCACTCCCCTCCTATGCTGTCATCCATCCATCCATCCAAACTACTCCCACATACATTGTAAGCATAAAACAATGCAACTTAGACGCCTCGTAACGCCTCTCTACTACTGTCATAAACGCCTTCGTCCATTATAGAGAGTCGAAAATCGGAAAGAGAAGGGGTATTGTACAGAAGCCATTGCGTATCAGCAAGAAAAGCAAAAGAGCCGAGGTAGAACAACATTTATAAACTGACAGTCTGAAATCACAAATGGTCAGTTAGAGTTCGCCATCAGCAGCAAGGAGAGAAACAACCTACACGCTCAACTAGAATAATCAAGGCCAACCTGAATTAGGTACCCACCCAGTAGCATCATCCGAACCATTGGAATGCGGATTCTTCCAAGTATTCTGCTTACTCGCGCACCACTCCTTCACATTCTCCTTTGGCTTGCCCAAGACATCCTCGTCCACCTCCTCCGGCCCGCGCAGCAGAATAGAGCGATTGTACAGCCGCTCGCCCGTCGATGTGTGCGGTCGCTGCGGATCAAACAAATCCGGAGTACAGTGCCGGTATCCATACTCTCTGTCAAAAAGTATGTGCGCGCCGAATTTTTCGTCCGTCGCCAAATGTCCATCGATATCCAGATCCATGAGGTAGTTCAGCGCGCTCCCTTTGTGACCCTGGTAGTTGTAGTGACAGCAGTGATTCGCCATCCACGCCAGGTCTTCTTGCCGTCTTGGGTTGTCGGCCCAGCAGCCGCGGCGGACGAGGACGTCGCAGCACAAAACGTTGCCCTCCATGAAGGCCACCATGAGCGGGGTGAGGAACTCGCGCGTCTCTCTGACCTGTATGAGGGCTGGGGCGCCGGGGATATTGAGGACGAGACGAAGGATGTCGCGCTGGAGTTCGGGGGTTACCCGCTTTTCGGGGCATTTGCAGACGACGTGTAGGAGGGTGTTGCCTTGGTTGTCTGTGTGGTCGATTCTGGCGCCGTTGTTGAGTAGCTCACGGAGGACGCGGCTGAGGGTACCGATGTTAACGCGTGATGATGGCATGGGGAATTGAGGGCCATCGATGGCCTGCATGAGGACATTTCGGCCGCGAGAGTTGGTAGCGTGGATGTCGGCGCCTGCCTTAATCAAGGCGTTGACGGCGGGCAGGTTGAGGTGTTGGACTGCTGCGATTAGCGGTGTGTCGCCTGGGCAATCTTTTGTTTCCAAGGCTGCTCCGCGAGCCACTAGTTTCTTGATCGTTTGCACTCGATCTGAGCCATGCTTCACTGCTCTTGCGTATTCCTCTTGCCGCGTTTTTGGCTCTTCTGCAATTATTGCATGTGGTCCTGCTGCGGAAAGCATAGCAAAGCGGGTACCTTTGGCCGGAGGCATGGCGCACATGTGGAGGGGGGTTAGGCCATAGCCGACATTGGTTGATATATAGCCACGGTTGACGTCGGCGCCGAGCTCGATCAACCTGTCTGCGTCCTCATAGTGTCCGAGGCGGCAAGCCTCACCCAGTGGTGTGATGGTTGAGTACGGCAGGAAGATGTCAACATCAATGTTGATGTTGGCGCCGAGCTTGAGAAGCAGCGGCACCGTAGAGTCCCAGCGGCGATTCGCATATGCGTAGTAGAAGGGAGTGAGGGTCTTGTTGTCGCGCACATCGATTTCCGACTGGAGTCCAGCGTCCACCAGATATTGAATGACATTAACAAGGCCCTTGCCGGCGGCATGGTGGAGGGCGGTAGCAGGGTTCTCGCGGTAGCCCGAATTCTCCCATGGGGGATAAAGCTCCATTTGAATCGGTGCTCCACTGGCCAGAAGTTTAACAGCAGCCTCCTCCTTGGAATGACAGATGGCGACATGGAGCGGCGTCCACCCTGGACAGGGTTCAAAGCGTGAGGCCGGGCCTTCCATGGAGTTCAAGATTCCATTTTCAGGCCAGCAAGAGCAGAACTCTTTGGCCACTACGTTAATCCGAGCACCACGGTCGAGCAGAGTGCTGATTGCTTTGACGTGGCCAGCTCTGGCGGCGAGATGGAGGGCAGTGTACCTGCGGCCGTACTTGGTTGGGACCCATCTTCCCGAACTCTCAGAATCGTAGCGTCGGTCGTCATCGCCGAGTGTAGGCGGATAGTAGTCGGGTTCGTGTTCGGTATAGTCTTCGCCGTCGTCCGAGTAATCCGACATGGATTCGTCGTCATCTTCTGTGCTTTGTACACCGTGAGAGCTGCCGTTGCTACCGGCTAGCAAAGTGCTGCTGGAATCGGAGGCACTTGCGACATCCCAGCCCGGGTGAAGCTGACTTTCTCCAGTAAGGGCCTTTTCCCACTCGTTGGAAGATGTGCATTGTTGGAATTCATAGTTGGGATCTGCCCCAGAGTCGAGAGCCTTTATCAGCGTGCCGACCACGCCGTTATGTGCTGCCCACTCGAGGGGGTAGGGAAAGTCTCGCGAGACTGCGCGCTTGTAAAGGATAGGGTTCGCAACGTCGTACAGCTTTTGGTTGGCTCTGGCAAGGGCAGCCAGGTCGCTCAAGCGGTCGAGGTTATCGATGACGAAAACAACGAGCTCTGTCGGAAGTGCCGATATGGAAGGCATGGTCGACGGCTCCGGTTGAAGACGGCGACAAAGAACTGGCGGTATGTAGTACGTAGGTACAAACGGAACTCTGCAGTTCGGGTTCGGCTTTCGAATTCGAGGTTGCGCACAAAGGATGGTTGGTATGACGGCGCCGTCAACGGCTTGTCGCACGACAGCCGGAGACAGTGACAACTAGGTCGCACGAAAAAAAGCGAGAAGGGAAAGAAGAAAGTGACGTAGAGGATCGGGAGAAACTCCGCGGACCTACGCGACGCGATGGGAGGAGAGAAAGATGCCAGCAACAAACCGCAAATGGCGTCGGCTGTCCTGGATTCGGTATCTTGGCAGTTCGCAATAGTGAGCGGACGGTGAGCGGCTAGCACTGATAACGGTTAGTTAGAGGCACTAACGGGGCTAAAGAGGGGGAACGGTTATGCAGAATCCAGCCATTTATCGCTGGCTGGACCGTTAACACGTTCATTAAGAACAAGGGGGAAGGGCAGCGTTACGTTATGAGACCACAATGGGCGAGGTCAGAGCAGTGCCGACGAGAGTTGTGGTGGTGTTTTTGGTTGTTTCGTTTGCTGCTGACGACGGGAGAGAGGGGGGTCGTGAGAATTGTACGCAGGAAGAAGCGCCCGAGGGCGGGAAGGGGAAAGGTCGGTGCGCGCTGGGTCAAAGCTCCGGCTAAACGATAGCGGCAGGTGGTCTGATAACGTACCTAACAGCATGAATTATCCCCCCAGAATCAGATGAACCATCAACCTTCAACATCAAAAGTCTTCTTCTCTTGCGAACTTGCGATTCAAGATTGATGGAGATGAACCCATCATGCAAGCCGTTGAAACGTTACTGCTTTGACATGCAGGAGATGCTGGCCCCGGACGGTCGTGCCTGGAAGAGGCAAAAGGCGCTGACCGAATGCGGATTTTCACTGGCTGTCAGTTGCCAATTCGGTCATAATCAGGTGCACTGCGTTGCGTTCTGTCGAGTCCCCGGCTTGCGGCGGTGTTAAAGAGCACTTGGCACAATGTCCGGTGCCCCTGATTGCGATGAGAACAGTAAGAGATTTGGATGGAAAGAGAGAAACAAGTGGAAATTGTGGAATGAGTGAGAATGATGGTGGACGGTTGTGCCGGAAAGAGAGAGTTTGACACACTCGAGTCGGGACTTGATGGGCCGTCGCGGCGTCGAGTGAGTCGGGTTGCTGGTGATGGAGCCTCTACAAGAAAATCGCTAACACAGAGACTGGTAAGTGACAATATTTTGTAGCATCTTGGTCCGTTCGGTGAGCCACCAGCTACAGGTTAGCTGCAACAACACCATTCCTCAAACGAAGACAAGATAAAGAAGTCGAAGGGCTCTAGAAATGGAATTGGAGACCCAAAACTATGCGAATGTCATGGGACAAGAAGGGCATTCCAAGCATGGTATTGACTCAACATATGCTCACGGGGAGGAAGAGGAAAATGATGGAGTTGGAGAAGAAACGAAAAGCATGACGAAATCTCTGCACCTTGCACTTCCCCCAACGAACTGCCTCTGGAGGTAATGGCCCAATTGCGCCTCCCAATGCAGCTTCCTGATCTTGGGCAGAATCGTGCATGCCTCATGCAGTAGCTTTTCGCACCTGCTGAGATTCACATTGCTCCCTTGTTCCTTCCGAAATAGAAAATATCATGACAATGGCATTTCTGGATTCTCTGTTGAATGTATCATGCAGCCAGGAATGTACCAAACGCGCGAGTCTCAACAACTTCCACATATTAAACTATCGTCCTTTTATCTACACCTATCTTCCCAAGACCCAAGCCTCAGCAGGGCCTCCTGTCCTGCTTGCGGACCAAAAGAACAAACGAGCCAAAGAGGCAAGTGGTATCAAGAGGTTCATAATCTACATTAAAGCAACGAGGACAAATAATGCGATTGATGCCAGTGTCCCAGCACCTGTGGTATCCAACACTTGACAAGTGACTCAACCAGACCAAAACACAAAACGACAGAACCAAAAACGCCAGAAGCAGAAAAACAAAAACCCAAGTACACTATACCACACCAGATCCAAAGATCCCCCCCTTTCCCCTCCCCTGCTATACTACGCAACAAAAGCACACCCCGTAACCCTAACAAACTCATCCTCAACATGCAACCACACCTTCCTCACCATATCCTGCTCCTCCCTCATCACCCTCAACACCTCCTCCGTCTTCGCGCTCAGTCCCTCCCCATCATTAGTAACCGAGTAGACTCCGCTCCCCTCTCTGCCATCGGTTCCCCTTGCCACTTTCAGGTTCACAGTCATGGACGAGGAACTCCTCGAGTGCGAGGAGTGCGAGTTTCTTTGATGTCCGGAGGTGTTGTCGGTTACGGTGCCTGCGGCAGAAAGCACGGAGCCGGAATGGGTGTTGCGGATCTCGATTGATGGTCTGCTGTTGGTGTTCCCGTTGGCGTTGTTTCCCGTTCCCGGATAGCTGCCGCCCCCCAGTCCCAACCCAAGTCCCACCCCGCTCGTCTCCTCAACATCCCTCCCCCCCCTCGCCGGAAACCTCGCACTAGTAGCCATAAACAACTGCCTCTCCCCCGCCTCCGCCACCGGAATCGTAACCAGCGGTCCAATAACTTTAAACACCCCCCTCAGCACCGTGATTGCCGCTCGGTTGGTATCATGCCCCAGCTTCGTCCTTACAAGTCCGGGAAAGGTATGAACGAAGGAAACGTCGGGGGCTTCGAGGGCTAAGGACTCGAGCGCCAGCGTCATCATGGCGGACAAGTGCCCGCGGGCGGGAAGCATGGCGAGGCGCCGGAATTGGAAGTCGCCCGTGTCGATGGCGCCTTCTTTGGTGCCGTTGTAGACGGAGACGACGCGCCGGAGGGAGGACGATTTTTGGAGTTCCGGGAGAAGGTTGACGATGAAGCGGATGCGGGCGTAGAAGGTGACGGCGGAGGGGTAGTGGAGGGATTCTTTGGTTTCTGTGTGGCGGGGGGGTTAGTCATATGTGGTTGTTGTTGAAAATTGAGGGATGGGAGGGGTGTGAGGATGGGGGTGAGTGAGTGAGGATGGGAAAGAGAGAATGAGAGGGGTGATGAGGAAAGGGAGCGAGCGCAGCGAGGATCTAAAGTGGCCAGCGCAGCTGTCATCACCTCGTTTCCATTTCTCCTCTCCATTATCTTTCCCCTCACGTCCTCTCTCTCCCCCCTCTCCCCCTTCTTCCCCTCAAAACCAGGAAACAAACTCACCTCTCCCCAGAATCGTAGTCCCACAACTCAAAAACAGCAAATTCACCACTCTCTCCTTACACTTAATCTCCCTACACACCTCATCCACATTGCTTAACAGACTCACATCCGCCCCCACATAATGATACTCGCCCTCGGGATTGAGATTCGCCAGTTCGGCACCCACTCTCTCTCCATCCTCCCTCCCTCTGCCCACAAAATACACCCTCGGCGCCACCGCATACCTGACAAACTGCTTCAGCGTCGCTTCACCGATACCCCTGGTGGCGCCCACGAATACGGCTACTAAGCCAGACGGCAAAGACGACACGATGTGCGCGTTGGAAGTCTGGATCTGCTCGAGGGTAACCATGCTTGATTGTCGCTTGTGGCTGCCGCCGCCGCGCTGGGTGGAGGAGGAGGAGGAGGAGTTGGAGGAGGTGCAAGTGGTGATGTTGGTGGCGGAGACGTTGGTGTGGCCTTGACCCTGAGCGGCGGTGCCGGGACCGTAGCGGCCGATGCCGATGCCGAGGCCGATTCCGTTGGGGGAGAGGCCCCGGGGGTTGCTCTGGTACTGCTGGCTTTGGTTGTGGCCGGTGGACAGGGAGTAGACGGAGGAGTTGGCCTGGTTTTGGTTGGAGCTGGAGCTGGAGCGGCCGGTGGATGCGGAGCGGGAGGAGGTGTGGGATCTGGTCCGGGTTGTGACGAAGATGCCCGGGTTGGAGGATGACCCGGAGTTACTGGATGAGTTGTTGCTGGAGTAATTGCTGCCGTTGGTGCCCGAGGTGCCGTTGCTACCGGTGTTGCTGACGTTGGTGTTGGTGGAGGTTAAGGGCCGGAAGTAGTCACGGTCACCACCGTAACGGTCACGGTCACGATCACCCCGCGCGGTGTACGTGGACGATGAAGAAGTGGCACCGGCGTTGGCGGAGGCGGAGTTGTGCGAGGCATACGCATCCACAACAAAGTTCGTTTCCGCGGCGGTGAACTGAAGATCCCCTAGTAGCAGCGCGGGCCAATTCCCATTCCGCGATCCAAAAGCACTAATGTTGCCGCCGCCGGTAGTGATGGGATAGTCGCACAAGGTGCTGCCGCTGATGCTGGGCGCGATGCTAGGTGCGACGCTCCGGGATGATGACGGCCGTGGAGGCGCGGAGAGTGGAGTAGTGGTGATGGACGACATGTTGTGTGTTGTCCTGTCTGATGTGACCGTCGGCCTGTCTGAGTTGTTGTTTCTGAGAACTCGGAGAGAGGAATGGAGTGGAATAAGATACTCCGATGGGGATGTATGAGTTGGCTACCTCTTTGCTTTCCGACATGCAGTAGTAGCTCGGAGTTGGTAGCACAAGCAGGATGTGTTCCAGTTCCCAACCAACAAGGCACACCAATCAAGGTTGTGTAGCAGCAAAGAGAGAAGGATGATGGACAAACATTGGTCTACACATATCTTGTCAACGGGAAAGAGATCGACAGGGCTGCATCCAGCACCCAGATGCTAAGTGCCTGACCGTTGCTATTTCCCTGTATGCGCGCCTAGGCAGTGGGGTCCCAACCTCGAGATATGGATATGGATGGATATGGGTACTATGGATATCTGACAAGACTATTGCCTCGCGCTGAGTTGCGGAGCGACGGGACTGGGAGTGTTGATGTAGTGTATGTGATATGAAAGGAAAAGACTTCAAACTCGTAACCGAACAACAGACAAGAGAAACAGTGTACGAGGGAATCATACGGCCCAATGTCCGCTCAAGGTCAAACTAACGCCCCGGATTTCCACTTGGGATCGACGAACCTACAACGACACTAACACCGGCTGTTGCATCCAGGAGTTCGCTCCGCACCCTGTCGAGGTGGTGTTTGTCAAGCATTTTGAGAGCAAAGAGTCAGGTTGGTGTATCCGAATGATACCATCTTGGTGCCAGGTGGTATTTGGGGGTGCATGGTAATCTCTCTGTCTGATTAGTTTATGCCGATAATACAGTTGATGGCTATGCATGGAGTAGAGGTAGGTGAACTGTTTCCCTTTTGGAGTGTTGTGGACGATGACTTTGATAGGGAGAACGTTATTTTTTGCGTTTCTTTTGCATATGTCAAAAAGTAAAGCAAGATGATGAGCTGCATCCTCTTTTCTTTCTGACAGTTGAAATAGGTCATGACCGTCAAGCAAAAAGCAAAGAAGAAGATTGTGTGCGTGACATGATTGTTCAAAGCTGAATGGCGTCAAGCCTCAGAGCCAGAGAGAGCTAAAACAGAGGACCAATTTGTCATTGCGAAACCCAATAGGAACGCCGCATTCAGTGGTTCCCCAGTGTTGCCCCCCCTGTCCATGGTCTATCTCGGATGGGACCGACTCGACTTGGGGGTGTTCGTCCGTCCATTGTCCGTTGTGATAATGTGATGAACTGCCCTGAGTGTCCTTAATTGTCCTGACTTTTGATGTGACTTGGGGACGGGCCGAGTCCAACTCAAACAGCCACAGGAATCAAGATGAGATGAACTGCTTGCTGGAGACCGGACGGGACCTCAAAAGGGTCGGTTCCCAGTGGAAGATCAACCGAGAGACAGCGTCATTACACTAACAACTCGCTAGGTGGGCTAGGTCCGGCGCTGACACATACTTGAGTGCTTCCTTGACCTGAGCTAGCTAGCGGGCGGGCGCCGGTGCGGTACCGGAAAGAAAATAGTGAGGTGATGTTATTAATTTGTGGTTCTTGGGTGGTCCATGTCTCATCTTCTCATGAACCGCCATTTTCACAAGCGAGAGCGTGGATCAAAAGTTGAACAAAGTTTAAAAATGGCTTACCGTGGATCCCATAAGGAGGGCGCAGTGTATATAAGGGGGGAGCGGTAGCCGATGTTTGGATATGAAGTTTGGCGACTCAGTTGTTCTTCTCTTTGTCTTGTTTTTGCTGTGAATGTCGTCGTGTTTCTTTCTTGTCGTCTCTTGGGAATTTCTTGTCGGACTCGTCATGGACACTGCCACTGGAAGGAAAGGAGAGATCTCCACCATGCGCAGTTGCACTCGGATGACTTGCTCTCAGCGACAGTGGCACATGACAGTCGGTCCCGAAAAAGAAAGCTAGGGAAATTGGAATGGGTGATTGTGCCCAAACTGTTGGGGACAAGACTATCCCAAGCAAGCATCATGCTTGGAGAGAAAGAGAAGGAATCAAGACAATGAACGACTGTCTTGGTGCCTGAAGCTGAACGAGGAGATGCCTGGATGGATGGATGGAAGGAAGGAGAGAAACGACGGGACTCGAAAAACTGAAGTTGACAACCCCTTTTCCATCCTCCGCCAGTTCGTCCCTTCCACAGCCCTGCCAAGATCAGTGTCAGTGTGCCCCGCATTGGGAACTCTCGGTGCTCCACAGGTACCCGCACTTTAGCTCGATCCGCGAGATCTGCATAAGCTCACTCCACAGAGGCTCCATTTGTCATCCCTCCTCTCTCCGCACCTTTCCCGTTTGGACCTGGGTCGGCTGGGTAAGTGGAGTGCCAATCTTGGCGTTTGCAGATCCAATTTGAACCATGCATCCGTGCGAAGGGGCCATCAAGGTTGGTCGGTTTGAACAAAAGGGTGTTGTTGGATGTGGGAAGGAGACAACAAAGTGCGAGCGTGTTGTCCTTCATGCCGTCTTTATAAAACAACCAGAGGCTCCTTCTCGCGCCTTGCCTCAAAGATCATGCAGTTCTGGTTGCCAATTGATGAGGTGGTTGGGCATTTCTGCGTTTGCATTCTTGCTATTGTCGGGTCTTTAAGAATTCCAAGTTTCTTTCCTTCCTTCTTCCACACATCTTCCACTCTTCTGGGCACCCTCACCGACCGCCGGAGTTTCTTAAGCTCGGAGCCAAGACTCCACTCACTGATGCAGGTCCACGGCAGAGGGCCCCACTGCCGCTTCCTTTCCCCGGCCGCCGAGAGAGACCGCTCCAGCGCCCCGTCTTTCGGGGCCGGTTTTCCCGTTTCCAGTTCCTGTCTTCTTTGCTGTTTCCTGATTCTTCGTTACCCCTTTTCTTTTCCCCAAATGCTATTCCTCCAAGTGCCGAATTCACTGTTCTGCATGTATCTCCCAGCCTTCAATTCGGCATCTGGACCATGCCCTACTGCGTACCTTATCCAAACACAATACCATGGACAGCAAGGTCAAGGTCACATACTGGATCGGTTAGTTCTGATCAAGTTGGACCATGTCGTCGGCGACCTCGATTGTTGGCCAGTTCGGATGGTAAGATAGGAGTACCGCCGATACAGTAAAAACCTCAAGTTTGCTGGTGAGTGAAATACTTGTTTGTACGGTCTCTTCCTTGGCTTGTATGGGTTGAGGAAAGTTCCGCAAAAAAGGGACATGGATGTCATGTGAATGTTACGGTGTACACAACCCGAGCATTCGGACCAACCATTCGGGATGCAACCTCGAGTATCTCGTTTGTACGACTCAGCTCCTCAACCAAAAAGAGCCGCTTTCAGTCCGATTGTCGGGGTTGGAGTTGGATTTGGACTTGGTTCGGCATGTTGACTCTTTCCGATCGAGATGCATCTGCTTTCTTGTCAACCATCACCTGCCACCGCAAGACAAAACTTGAAGGCTCAAGAGATGGAGACAACATGGGGAACATGAAATCGACACCGACTTGTTGTGCTCCGACCAAGGCAAAGACAGGCCTCTTTATTATACTGTCGCCAGGGTCTAAGCTCTGTTCCACCACGTTCACCGCCCTGTGACACAAGCTTCCCCAGACCGTCTCCAGCAGACAACGCCAATGTCTTCAACGTACCAAAACAATCCGAGTCACTAGCACAAACCCCAAGAGTTATGGTCTGACAGGGCGCATCCCGAACCGTCTCACAAGGACGCAAACCGAATATTGCGGCATCTTGCCTGACAGCCGCAAACTGAATCCCACATCGCGGGATCCAAGTCCGACGAGGCACGAATGCAGGGAATTGGTTGTCGATCCGGCAGGCAGACCAATGGGGGTCCATGTAAGACAAGGTCTTGGAGACGGGCTCGACGGGATGGATGCACAACACCAAAAGACCCCCTCAAAAACTACCAAGGGATATGCAAATCCACATCCGGATACAACTCAAGTCTCACGCAACCACACGCACACATCCGCCCTGTAAAACATTTGCATTCAAGCGGCCGCAACCACCCCACAGAAAATGCGGCCAAGACTTCGGTGTTGTCGAAGGTTGCTGAAGCTTGAAGTCGATCCCGGCCGTGCAGACCGTGAACTACGGGGGTTGGACTCGGTCTTGGCTCCATGTGGATGCGAACTCCCATGTCCTGGGCAGTCCTGGATGCCCTGGATAAAGGTCCCCGGACTTGGGATCCCCCATGATCTCGTACCTTGACTGACCGACGGAGTATCATAAGCGGTCCACACAGAGCCACCCAAAGAACCTCACCTCCACTCGGCCTCGATCGGATTCTCATCTAAGCCAAGCAGATAACGCGATAGCAAATCGTGGGTAGCACTATGCGAGCTGGGGACCTTCCTTAGAGGCAAAATACACAGTCCATGACAGTATCAACCAAGGGTTCTCTAAAGATCGTCCCCTTTTTCAGCTTGGTATAGTCTGGCCCTGCCCGGCCCTCTTCAACCTTGTGTTGCATCGTGCCCTGACTTGCCTGACTACCTGACCGAACATCTTCAAGTGGCGGCGTCTTTAGTCCTTGGAGGAGATCGGATTTACCCAAGCCCGGACCGGGACAGCCAGAGACACATCTTACACACACCATACCTACCTCTAATACTTAACTCTTCGCTTCCCAGGGAGAAACACCTAGCTTGCCATCACCACTCATCCAAGATACCCCTCCCTCCAACCTTGTGCCCTTACACCTCCCCTCCCATTATCTGTGGGCATATCATACTTTGTCGTTTTCAACATTAACGACGTTGACGAAACGACATATCATCCTAACGAAACCATACGACTCTTACGACTCCCTCTTAATTTTATACCCCAACCCCCCCACACACATATCATAATGGATTCCAACATGCCTATTGCCATTGTTGGCATGAGCTGCCGATTCGCTGGCGATGTCGACAGCCCGTCTAAGCTCTGGGATCTTTTGGCTGAAGGAAAGAGTGCCTGGTCGGAGATTCCCAAGGATCGATTCAATATCGATGGATTCCACCACCCCAACTTTGAGAAGCTCAATGGCGTATGTCTTTTGTTCGGAAAAGAGATAAGAGTGGATGCTAACATACCTCGCAGACAAACGTAATAGGAGGCCACTTTATGAAGGAGGATATTGGCCTGTTTGATGCTCACTTCTTCAATCTTTCTGCCGAGACTGCTGCTGCTTTGGATCCTCAATTCCGTCTGCAGCTTGAGTCAACATATGAGGCCCTCGAGAGCGGTAGGTCTTCCCTTTTCCAAGCAGATGAACGCAGAAACTGACCCCAAACAGCTGGTATCACTCTTCAAAATGTGGCTGGCTCCAACACCTCCGTCTACGCCGGCTCCTTCTTCCGGGACTACCACGAGAGCTTGATCCGTGACCCCGACACACTCCCCCGCTTCCTCCTCATGGGCACCGGCGCCGCCATGGCCTCCAACCGTCTCTCCCACTTCTTCGACCTCCGCGGTCCCAGCATGTCCGTCGACACCGGCTGCTCCACCACCCTCACAGCGCTTCACCAAGCCTGCCAGAGCTTGCGCTCCGGCGAATCCACCATGTCCATCGTGGGTGGCGCAAACATCATGTTCAACCCCGACATGTTCCTCGCCATGTCCTCCATGACGCTCATCTCCAAGGACGGCCGATCCTGGGCCTTTGACAGCCGCGCCAACGGCTACGGCCGCGGCGAGGGTTCGGCAACGGTCATCCTCAAGCCCCTTGACGCCGCTCTGCGCGACGGCGACCCCATCCGCGCTATCATCCGCGACAGCGGCATCAACCAGGACGGCAAGACCGAGACCATCACCACGCCCAGCGGCGAGGCGCAGGAGGCGCTTATCCGTGCTTGCTACGAGCGCGCAGGTCTCGATCCGGGACAGACGACGTACTTCGAGGCGCACGGAACGGGTACTCCGACGGGCGATCCGATTGAGGTGGGCGCCATCGCTTCCGTGTTCAAGGACTCGCGCAAGGGCGACGGCGACAACGCGCTGCTTCGCATTGGCTCGGTCAAGACCAACATTGGTCATACCGAGACTGCTTCGGGCGTGGCGGCCATCATCAAGGTCGCGTTGGCGCTGGAGAGGGGCCAGATCCCGCCCAGCGTCAACTTTGAGAAGCCGAATGCCAAGTTGAGTTTGGACGAGTGGAAGCTCAAGGTCCCCACCGAGCTGGAGGAGTGGGTTGGCAAAGACGGCATCAGGCGCGCGAGCATTAACAATTTCGGCTATGGCGGGTCGAATGCGCACGTTATTATGGAGGATTATAGCAGCTACATCGCTACGACTCAGCGGTATAAGGCGCTGACGAATGGCGCTGACGGCCGCGCTAACGGGCGCACTAACGGCCACCACCATGCCGATAGCGGAATTGTCATCGACGACGTCAACAATGACCACTCCAAAGTCTTCCTCCTTTCCGCCAAAGACGAAAAGGCCACCGAGCGCATGATCGCCAACCTCAAAACCTACCTCCAGGATCAGAAGTCCAAGAAGTCCATCGACGAAAATGCCCTCCTCTCCAACCTCGCCCACACCCTCTGCGCCCGCCGCACCCTCTTCCCCTGGACCGCCACCTTCTCCGGCGCCTCCCTCGACTCCCTCATCCGCACCCTCGACTCGGGACGCATCAAGCCCGCTAAAGCCTCTCCCACGCCGCCGCGCATCGGCTTCGTCTTCACCGGCCAAGGCGCCCAATGGTGGGCCATGGGCAAGGAGCTCATCGACGCTTACCCCGTCTTCAAAGTCGCTTTGCTAGACTGCGACGTCGAGCTCAAGAAACTTGGCGCCACTTGGAACATGTGCGAGGAGCTGAGCCGCGATGCCGAGACCAGCAAGGTCAATCAGCTCGATTATAGCACCCCCGTGTGCGTGGCGGTGCAGATTGCCTTGGTCGAACTGTTGAAGGCGTGGGGAATCAAGCCGACGGCTGTTACTTCCCACTCGTCCGGTGAGATTGCGGCTGCTTATGCGGCCGGCGCGCTGGACTTGGCGAGCGCGATGGCGATTGCGTTTGCCAGAGGCGGGTTGGCTAGCGAGGGCAACCGGCAGTTTGCGAGGAAGGGAGGCATGATGGCTGTTGGGTTGGGCAGGGAGGAGGGCGAGAAGTATCTTCCCATGGTCACCCAGGGCCAGGTTGTCGTGGCTTGCGAGAACAGTCCTACGAGCATTACCCTGTCGGGAGACGTCGAGGGCTTGGTCGAGCTGGAGCAGGTCATGAAGGAGGAGAATATCTTTGCCAGACGGCTCAAGGTCGACGCGGCATGGCATTCGCATCACATGGAGGCTGTCGCTGATGCGTACTATGCGTCCATGGATAAGAAGGTCAAGCCGGCTAAGAGCAAGTTGGATATGATCTTTTCTTCTCCCTGCACGGGTAAGCGGATGGATAAGGTCAGCGAGATTGGTAGCCCGGGACACTGGGTGCGCTCGTTGACGGGTTGTGTCCGCTTCGTGGATGCGTTCCGCAGCATGGTCTTTGCTGAGGCGGGTGGCGAGCCGACGGTTGATATGGTTATCGAGGTCGGTCCGCATGCGGCGCTGTCGGGTCCTATTCAGGATATTTTGGCTATGCCGGAGTTCAAGGGGGTTAATATCCCGTATGGCAGCTGCTTGATTCGCAAGAAGAGCGCGGTTGATACCATGCAGGATTTGGTCGGTGACCTTGTTCGCAAGGGATACCCCGTTAACCTCAAGGCTGTCAACTTCCCGCATGGCACTGAGGGTGTCAAGGTGTTGACTGACTTGCCTGCTTACCCCTGGAATCACTCGACCAAGCACTGGATTGAGCCGCGCTTTAACCGCGCTCTTAGACAGCGCTCTGAGGCTCCTCATGATCTGCTTGGTTCGCTGGTGCTGGGATGCGATCCCGCTGCTCCTACTTGGCGTCACATTGTCCGTCTTAGTGACCTCCCTTGGGTCAGGGACCATTGTGTGCAGGGGAACATGATCTATCCTGCTGCTGGATACATTGCCATGGCTGTCGAGGGTATGCAGCGGTTTGCTTCTCGTCAATCGGGAGACAAGAAGATTGCTGGCTACCAGCTTCGTGATGTTGACATCCTCAACGCTCTTGTTGTTCCAGAGACCAGCGAGGGTATTGAGATGCAGCTTTCCCTTCGTCCTGGAAGTGAACGGGATCTTTCCACCAAGGGATGGACCGAGTTTACTGTTCAGTCCGTTAACTTGGACAACAAGTGGACTGATCACTGCAAGGGCTTGATCTCCGTTCAGTTCGGCGCTGCTCCCAAGCACTCTGTGAACCAGCCTACCCAGGACTCCCACTATCGCATCCGTATCAACCCCAATGACATCTGGTCCGGCATGCGCTCGGGCGGTATCAACCATGGTCCGATCTTCCGCAACATGAAGAGCATTCGTGCCCGCAGCAAGCAGTCCGTCACCACCTTTACTGTGGCCGACACCAAGTCTGTCATGCCCAAGCAGCACGAGATGGCCCATGTCATCCACCCCACAACTCTGGACTCGGTCTTCCAGGCCGCTTACACTGCTGCTCCCGGAGCCGGTGGCAAGAACCAGACCCCCAAGGTTCCCCGCTCCATCAGGAAGCTCTGGATCTCCGCCGACATCAGCAAGCAAGCCGGCCACGACTTCAAGGCCTACGCCAACCTCGACCACGCCGACGACCAGTCCACCAAGACCGCTCTCCGCGTCGTTGATGATGCTACCGAGGCTCCTACGCCTGTCATCTCCATCGACGGCTTCGTCTGCCAATCCATCGGCAACGCCCCCACCGCCTCCGACGAGCCCTGGGAAGCCGACAAGTTCACCACCACCCACTGGGCGCCCGACGTGACCTTCCTCAAGGACGTCTTCCTCAAGAAGCAGCTCGGCAGCCAGATCACCCCCGAGGAGGCCGAGATCCTCATGGACCTCCGCAAGGCGTGCATGTACTACATCTACGACGCCCTCCGCGACCTCACCCCCGAGGACATGAAGAAGCTCGAGTGGTACCACAAGAAGTTCTACATCTGGATGCGTCTGCAAGCCGATTTGGCGCGCGCCAACGAGCTGGGACCGGATAGCAACAAGTGGGCGAACGCGACGCTGAACGAGAAGGCTACTCTGCTGGAGAAGGTCAAGATGAGCAGCACCAACGGCGAGATGGTCTACCGCCTTGGTCCGCAGATCGTGCCTATTCTGAGAGGAGAGATCACCGCTTTGGAAGTGATGCTCGAGCAGAACTTGCTGTCGCGGTATTACCTCGAAGGCCTCAAATGGGGCCGGGCCAACGCCAAGCTGGGCGAAATGGTCCGCCACTACGCGCACAAGAATCCTCACGCGAAGATGATTGAGATCGGCGGCGGTACCGGTGGTGCCACGGCCCACGTCCTCAACGCCATCGGCAACGGCGAAGACGGCCAGGGTCCCCGTGCTGCTAGCTACGACTTCACCGATGTGTCTTCGGGCTTCTTCGAAGCGGCCAAGGAAAAGTTCCAGCCGTGGAAGGACCTGATGCGCTTTAAGAAGCTTAACATCGAGCAGGATCCTTCGTCGCAAGGGTTCGAGGAGGGGACATATGATGTTGTGATTGCTTGCCAGGTGCTGCACGCGACCAAGTCGATGGATAACACGATGCGGAATGTTCGCAAGCTGTTGAAGCCCGGCGGCAAGCTCTTCATCATGGAGACTACACAGGACCAGATGGATGTTCAGTTCGTCTTCGGTTTCCTTTCGGGGTGGTGGTTGTCCGAGGAAGAGGAACGCAAGTTCAGCCCGTCGCTTTCCGTGCCCATGTGGGATCGTGTGCTGCATCGCACTGGCTTCCGCGGTGTCGAGGCGGAGATCAGGGATGTGGAGCATGATGAGCTTTATGCGTTCAGTGTGATGAGCTCGACGGCTGCTGCTAGTGCTCCCGTGTTTGACTTTGATATTACCTTTGTCACGGCGAGCAACCAGATCGCTGAGGTTTGGCTCGACAAGCTGAGGGTGTCGATTGGGCTGTTGACTTGCTCGGTGCCGACGGTCAAGAGTCTTGAGGAGGTCACGGTTGATGGAAACGATGTTTGCGTCTTCCTCGATGATCCCAAGAACCCCGTCCTGGCGGACCCGAGCAAGGCGCAGTTCAGTGGCATCAGGGATATGTGCACTCGCGCGAAGGGTCTGCTTTGGTTGACGCAGGGCGGCGCGGACGAGTGCGATCAGCCTTTGGCCTCTCTCGCTGCTGGATTCCTCCGCTCTTTGAGACAGGAGTACTCCGGTAAGCGTCTGGGAACACTCGATCTTGATCCTACCCAGGACATCTGGTCCGGCTCTTCCATCACCACTATCACCGAGGTGTTCCGCAAGTTATTCGACTACTCCACCAACGAAACCGGCAGCGATTACGAGTTCGCCGAGCGCGAGGGAACCGTCAAGATCCCCCGCTACATCAAGGACGTCACCCGCAACTCGGCCGTCTTCAAGCAGCAGCAGGCCACCGCCGCCGCCCAGCCCGAAGCCGAGATGGAGCCCTTCATCCAGCCCGACCGCCCGCTGCGCCTGACCATCGGCACCGCCGGCTTGCTTGACACACTCAAGTTCGTCGACGACCCGTCCGCCGCCGATCCTCTCCCCGAGGACTTTGTTGAAGTCGAGCCGCGCGCTTTCGGCGTCAACTTCCGCGACGTCATGGTCGCCATGGGCCAGCTCAAGTCCAACACCATGGGCTACGACTGCGCCGGTGTCATTACCCGCTTGGGCTCTGCGGCTGCCGCCGAGGGTTACCAAGTCGGCGATCGCGTCTCCGTTTTGCTGAGAGGTCACTACGCCAGCAGGACGCGGATCCACTGGACCAGCGCCGTTAAGATCCCCGAGGAGATGACCTTCGAGACGGCTGCGAGCTTGCCGACGCAGTACGTCGCTGCTTACGTTTCTTTGTATGACACCGCTCGTCTGCAAAAGGGCGAGTCAGTCCTCATCCATGCTGCTACGGGAGGTGTTGGTCAAGCAGCGGTGATGATGGCCCAGCGCGTCGGCGCCGAAGTTTTTGTCACCGTCGGCACGGACGAGAAGCGCGAGTTCGTCATGAAGCACTACGGTATTCAGGAAGACCACATCTTTTCCTCGCGCGACACCTCGTTCGCTCCCGGGGTGATGGCCATGACCAAAGGCCGGGGCGTAGACGTGGTGTTGAACTCGCTTGCCGGCACTCTCCTGCAGGAATCGTTCAACTGCTTGGCTCCCTTCGGTCGCTTCGTCGAGATCGGCAAGCGCGATCTGGAGCAGAACAGCAGTCTGGCGATGGAGGCGTTCACGCGGGCGGTGTCGTATACCAGCATTGATGTGATTACCCTGGGAGAGCACAAGAAGATGGAGACGAATCGGATTATGAAGGATATTATCCAGTTGGTGGGCAGTGGAGAGTTGAGGGTGGTTGAGCCGATTACGGTTTATCCCGTCGGAGAGATTGAGAAGGCGTTTAGGTTGATGCAGGCTGGTAAGCATATGGGGAAGATTGTGTTGTCTGCGTCGGAGGAGACGTTGGTGCCGGTCCTCCCCCGTGTATCATCCACCACCCTCTCCCTCCGCCCCGACGCCTCCTACATGGTCGTCGGCGGCTTCGGCGGTCTCGGCCGCTCCATCTGCTCCTGGCTCGCCGAGCACGGAGCCAAGAATCTTATTGTCGTCTCCCGCAACGCCAAAGCCGACAAGCTCGCCCAGCTGCAGACCGAACTCAACCATGTGTCCAAGGGCGTCAAAGTCACCGCCATCAGCTGCGACATCTCCAACATGGCTGTCCTTACAAAGGCCCTCGACTGCGTCGGGCGGGGAGTGCCGCCCATTCGCGGTATCATCCACGGCGGCATGGAATTGCGCGATTCAGTACTTGAACACATGAAGTTGGAAGATCACAAGGCGGCGTTGGCGCCCAAGTTGAATGGGTCTTGGAATTTGCATCAGTATTTCTCTTCTTCGTCCCCCAAGGAAGGAGGTAGCGGTGCTGGTCTAGACTTCTACATCATGCTCTCCTCCCTCGTAGGCGTCGTCGGGTTCGCTTCGCAATCTAACTACTCCGCCGGCGGCGTCTTTCAAGACTCTCTGGCCACCCACCGCGTGTCCCAAGGGCTGCCGGGTGTGAGCTTGGATCTGGCCGTGGTCAAATCAGTCGGTTACCTCGCTGATCATCCTGATTCGGAAAAAACCATTGAATCCCTCAAGCGCCACGGCTTCACCGCTCTCGCTGAAGAAGAAGTCCTTGCTGCTATCGGCTCTGCTATCACCACTCCCTTCGCAAGCCAACTTACCCTCGGCCTCAACTGCGGTCCCTCGGGGCAACCTGGTCCTGACGCGCCCCTAGCACGCGACGCCCGTTTCGCGCAGCTCAAACACCGCGCCGTCAAAGCCACCACCCAAACCACCTCTGCCACCGGCAACTCTACGGACCTCTCCTCCCTCCTCGCCTCTTCTGGTAGTATCGAACAAGCAACATCCCACACTTTGGAGGCAATCACCAAAAAACTCCAAGACATCTTCATGATCGCCGACGCCAGCGAAATCAACCCCGAGTGTTCGCCAGCGGAATTCGGTGTGGATTCGCTGGTGGCGGTGGAACTGAGGAATATGCTGAGCATGAAGGCGGGGAGCGAGATGAGTATTTTTGAGATTATGCAGTGTGGGAGTTTGAGGGGGTTGGCGGCGGTTGTGGTGGGGAAGAGTTCGTTTGTTGATGCTGGGCTTAAGGAGTGAGCTACGGTGCACTACGCTACGGGGCCTACCTGGTGTGAGCAATGAGATGGGTGGTGGAACTGGTGGTGATGGTGTTTACAGTGGTGTTGACGATGGTATCAACGGTGGTGGCTACGGTGGTGAGGATGGAATCATGGTCAATGGGAATGACCGGGAATGAGTGAGGAGGAGTGGAGAGTTGGAAAGGAGCGGGGAGTTGGATCCCGAACTCGGGGTTGTGGGATCCCGGATGGCGAGAGTTGAAAGCGGTGGGAAGAAGAGAACATGGGGAATGTCACCGCCGGCTCTGATGAGATGCATTGATCTGCGGTTAGGGGATGATACCCCACTGGTTTAGTGGGGAAAGGAGACCGGACACCGAACTTGCTGGCGAGTTCACGGTGTTGAAGTTGAGCATGTGTTGGCGTTCTGGTTTGGTCATTTTACCTGCTTTTTGGATACCTTGGAGCTTTGCTAGTTCTGCGCGAATATCACTTGTTTTGATACACTTTCGCCTCATGTTTTGGTGATTGTCCGGCATCGCTGGAGTGGTGTTCCTTGTCTTGGTTCCTCTTGTGTTGCTCGTGATCTCGACCGTGAACCTTGATGGCCAAGTGGTCTCTGGGGGACAACATTCCGCACCGTCGATCATCTCTAACTCCCCACTAGAGCTGAATGGGAAACATGGAGATACGAGAGAGATGATGGAGAACTGCCTGATCACATGGCCCTTTTCTCCTTCCCCAGTGGTCCAAGATTCAAGAGGAACCTGGGAACTTTCGGTCTGCTCCCGGGCCCCGGCTGTTAGTGCAATCGCTAACACACTGTGTGAACAGGGAACACAGCTCCCAGTGAGCCGGTGAGCTCTGCTCTCCCCAGTCGTTCGCCTGCCAGGCCTCAGTGCCGGGGGTTATCCCAGCAGGCTAGGGTGCCAGCGCTAGCGCACTGTCGATCACCATCAAGAACCGTATGGGGCACTGTAACCCACCCCCTTTTAGCGGACTGGGGGAACCATGTCCCCTTTCCCCATTCTCTCCAGCTTGTACCCATGTCAACAGGCCGAAGTCTCGAGCGAGCGAGCAGATGTCATCAAGTGAGATGAACTGTTATGGATGGATGTCATGTCGTCAAGGTCCACAAAGACAACCTTACAGGTAGAGGTACCTGTAATCATGGAAGCGAGCAAGCGAGCAAGCGAGAGCCGAGTCAGTGCAGTTCAAATCGCTCGTTTATCGTGATCAGAATGGTGATCGATATCGTGATCAACGATTGTCGGATCATATTTGCATATCACTTTCAGGGTGGGACTTCAGGAATTTCAGGGCTTCAGGGCCCATGTCTGTTCATCATGCTCCAGGGAACTTCAGCTTGTAAGCGTGCCTGAAGAGCTGGTCGGTGATTATTGTAAGAGTGATCTGATTATCTCAGCAAGGAAATAGCTCGACAGGCCGAGCAGCTCGGGTAAAGCTCGCCTGGGAAGAGAAAAATGATAAGATCCATCGCGAGCGTGAGTTCGTGAAAGCTGGAAGTAGATCAGTGAGGTGGTCAAGGATTAAATGGTACGTACCTTACCTGAGTACCGCCGGTTCCCAGCTATGCCTGAGCCCAGACGCCGAGGAGACGCCCGAACCCTTGGGTTGGGATTTCTGGGAATGATGATCCCTGGGCATCTCGAGCTGAAGACCGAGGGCTGAGGGTTGAAGGTGATGCACGGTAGATCCCATTGATTCTCATACCCAAGGAGCCAAGATGCTGGGTGTGACACCCAGCTCGAGGCTCTTCGACCGGTCGTGGGCATCACGAATGGCTTCATCCTGTTTGGTCTCTCCAAGCCGGGTAATACGACCTCCTAAACATTTTCTTTGTAGCCATGGAGGGTTAGACAATGAAGCATTCAATATTTCACGATATCAAACCTCTACAACGGCACAGGAAGAGCCGAAAGACGTCGGAGACGGGACGAGCCATGCCATCATTGCCTTCTTCAAGATCCATTGTATGCATGCCAGATGGATGTAGTGTTGATGAGGTGCATTGCATAACCCTCCACTTCCTCCCTGTTCCCACGACCACGTTGAGGTATCAAGCCGATGGTGGACGTCCACTTCAAGATGTTTACGAGTCGCGGTGGGATCTTGAACATGTTATGAACCGAATTTACTGTTTGTTGTGAAGTTTTGTGTTGTAGTCTCTATGCGAGTTCCGCGCATGGAAAGAAGAACGCCATGCATAAACCCACGCAGCCCATCGTCCTCGCAGATGTCTGACGATGCTGCACTTTCAATATCTCCCATATCCGACCACATGGTGGATAGAGGTAGTATGGCGGAAGACGGCCCGGGTCGCATAAAAGCGGCCGACACGCCTTGGGACAACCTGGAAGCCTTGGGATGAGACTTGGGACATGATTCGTCCGCTCGGGAAAGCTGTTGTGCCACCATTCCCTGTGCCGATCCCTCCCTCCTTCAGAGATATGAGGCTTGCAGTTCAGCTACAGTTCTTCGGGCTTAGCCGTTGAAGGAAGGTGGAAAGTTCCGGGGAGGGCGGTTGAGGGAGGAAAGTGTGAGACGTGCATGTTATCATCAGCTTCTGTGAAGCATGTTCCCGCCAAAGACATCAAGGGACTTGAATGGATGTGGATGTAGTTGTACTTGGTAAAAGTATTATACTTGTATTGTTGGGTATCTTGTTCTGCTCTGCAGTTGTATTGCTCGTGGTATGGGTATTATCCTTCTTCTTCTTCCTCCTCTTCTCCTTCTCCATCCTCTTCCTCTTCTCCTGTACTGCTCCGCTTCTCCTCCCTGTCCTTCCACCTAATAAGTACAAAGTTGAATCTGGGGTATATGCTGATGTGAAACACTAAGAGAATGACTAGAGGTATGACTGTGACTCTGACTTGGTACATGACCCATCAGGAGTGTCTGTGATTGCTGATGTTGATGTTGATGATGATGTTGTTGTTGTTGTTGCTGGACAATCTCCAGCGTATGTAAATGCTCCCTGGCCAAGTTATTGAACGTCTGCATCTTTCGTAGCGCATCCATGCAGGACTGGATCTCGCTGTCGTATTCGGTTTCCGTGGTGGGAATGAAGCCCTCAGGTACTTGGGCGGCGAGGTCGTTGATGGTTTGGGTGCGTTGGGATATTAGACGGGAAGCGGCGAGGGAGATGGAGAGGGGGAGGAAGATATGTGCCTGTTTTCGTTTCGTTAGCATCTGTGAGCCAAGTGGAAGGGGGATGGGGAGAAGAAGACATACCTTAAAATAACCAAGATGCTCATGAGCCTTGGTCAACGCCGCAATCTCCCTCGCGGCCCTCAGCGCCCTCTTCTGGTACTCAAACACCGCCGGATCCCACTGCTGTCCATTTGTCCCCTGGCCGGCCTCCACCACCTTGCACAAGTTGATCGTCGTGGTGTGAGCAAGCATAAAAGCAAAGAAGAGCATCGGATCCGCCGCCGCCGACACAACCGGGTAGCTCTGGACCAAAGAATCCAATCTCTTGTTGACCATGCCCGCCAACCATTCGTGTCGGATCCAAAAGTCGGCTGAGGTGCTGCCGTAAGTGCGCTCGACGTTGGCGACCTGCGTGTGGGAGAGAGTGCGGCCGCAGACGGTGGCGAGCACGACGCTCTCGGCCAGAGGAGAAAAGAGACCGTGGTCGCCGGAGGCGATGGCTTCGGAGAGGAAACACATTTGGATCGGTTGGCCGCTTTGGAAGGAGAGTTCGGGGGAGGGGAGGCGGGTGCAGATCTGTTGCATGTTGCGTCAGCATGATGTCCCTTCCCGTAAATGCAAGTGGATGTGTGAACTTACCACCTCCTCCATCAACGTCAACGGCCACTGATTCTTCAAACTGATAAACCGATCCAAACAATATGCCACCCAAAACGTCCTCCTCCGCTCCTCCACCACCACCGGATCCTCCCCCTGCTGCAGCATCGACCTCTCAGGGCTATCAATCTCATGCAGTCTCGCCAGCTGCACCAACCTGAACGCCCTGCCGGCCGTCACCCACCCGCGCTTGTAACTCGTCCTGGAGAACTCGTAGAAGGCAAGCAAAAGCCAGGCTTGGATCTCCTCGACGCAGACGGGGCTTTCGTGCGAGTGGTGGTTCTCGTACATGTCGAGCGACTCGAGCATCTGCTTGGTTTCGTTGTAGAGGGTGTCGCGGTAGGACTCGAACTGGGAGGAGAGGGCCATGGCGAGAGTCCACATGGCGTATTGGAGACATAGGCGGGGGTTGGGGGCGCTGTTGTGGTGGTGGGTGGTGAGTGGTGTCTGTTGGGAGAGGGCGAAGTAGCGGGATTGGTTGAAGATGGGGACGTTGGGGTGGACGCGGTCGAAGTAGAGTTGGTCGCTGGGGGAGGTTAGAAGATGCTGCGAGGTGGAAGATGGGAGAAGAGGACATACAGGTCTGCACGCATGAGATCATGGATCAAGGCGCGCTTTGGTGGTGTTGGTGGTGATGGAGGGAACTTGAAGTTCTGCATCGACAAAGGAATCTGTGGTGTCATGGGCGAGAGTTGTCCATGGGCATGGTAGTCGCCATCCCATATCGATCCCCTCCCTCGTGGTGATGGAACTTGGCTGAGGTCTCCATCGGAGGCAGGTCCTGGTGGTGGTGTGCTTCCGGCAGGAAGAGGATGTTGTGAAAGGTCGGCGTCGCCATGGAGGGATAGGCCTTCGAGGTTGGTTGGGTCGAGACTGAGACGACGTTCAAGAGCGACTGAAGGAAAGAAAAGAAAGATTGTGATGTCAACAACTGAAGGTGAAACTTTTGGGGTACTAAGACCCGAATACGAGATATAGGGCTGTGGTGAATCGGAATGCAGGGACTCGGGGGTGAGTTGGTGACCTACCGATGCGGCTCCGCAGGGCCTTGAGATCGCCTTTCTTGGGGCCGCGGGCGAGACGGTTGTGGTTGACTTCGCATACGATTCCTGCATCGGCGCAAGTTCCACATTGGGGACGTTGCCGGTCGCATCGCAACTTGCGTTTCCGGCACTCCTCACAGGCGGACCCGGGCAGCTGTCTCGGCTGCGGAGGCCCGTCCGTACTGCTGGTTCGTCGGCTAGCAGGCATCTTGGTTGTTTTGATGACTGACTGACTGATGTATCTGTCTTCTGAGTGGTGTTGATCTAGCGTGGAGATGAAGATGTTTGGATGCAGACAACTACACCGCAGGACGGGACTTGGTCTTTAATACACTCGCACTCCCATTTGGGGGGTCGGTCAGTTATGGAAGGTGAAAAGCAACACCCAGGTACTGGACAAGGGATGTGCCTTTGGGTCTACAGGGGGGCGCCAACTCGGCGAAATGGGTTGTGTAAATCTGGGGAAGAGTGAGGTCAACAGTGATCCGCCTTGCCAGTGGTTGTGGGATGACTGGAAATGATGGGATATTGAGTTCGGCGACTACTCCTCCTGTTGCTCAGCATAACGTCAGCGGGATGTGCCATCTTTTCTCACTTTGATGGCAGCTGGAAATGGAGATGAATGGGGGATGGATATGCATTGCCCAGCAAGTCTGTTCCACTCTGGATGGAGGACACTGTTGTTGTTTGGCATGGAGGTGGATGGCGGCATCCATTGAGATGATGGAGATACGGGATCCAGACCAGCGTTAGCGCCTCTTCAGGTACCTAGAGGTACAGTGCCGCCTCTAACTGTACGGGGTACCGCCAGCTGGGGATTCAAGATTGTCGATGGCCTATGGCAGGGGGGCCAAGGGGTCCTCAGCTGTCATCTGGTTCGTTGACCGTCGACAGCAAGCCTGAAGACCACACAGTGACACACCTGATAATCGACATAGAAGAACCCGCTCGAGAGCACATGAACCGGCAAAAGGGAACAACGCGGAACGGAAAACGGCAGCGGGATGTTTCCGGATGTGTCGAGTTGTTGATCATGTTGGTGTCAACTCCAAGGACAAGATTTCGTGATCAAAACACTGGGCCAAAATGGCGGATGTTCAGGGCTGTTTGGAGGGTTCTTGGCATCCCTTTCAGGTGCCCTAACAGCCCCCTGTACCGTACCTTAAATCCCTATCTGTCCTTCTCTCCCGGCAACACCCCTGAATCTCCCCGTCGACAACATCAACATTGACGCCAAAACATCCCCAGAGTTGTCATTTATCCCACATCTTAATCTCCCTCATCTGTTTCGGTTAGCAGTCATCATCTGCTATTTTCATCGCTGCATCATCTAACCGCTTCCCACAGGGCGATCCGAGCTAATCGTGATATCCTCCACGCATCATCAGCATCATCATCATCATCTTCGTTGGTAGCATCAATGAGTGGGGGGCATCCGAGGCTCGTGATGAGTCCTTTTGTTGCATGCCTTGAGTCCTTTTTGCATGCTTCCGACCGTCCAGCGGAACTGCTATCAGTGAGACACAGGCCTGTGCAACCCCTGTCGACGACGGTCCCAGCGATGATTTGTGGCTCAAAGCCTCACCGAATCGAAGTGCCCGGAACGTGAAAGCCCTCCAACGATGTCCAATGAGCTGGTCCAGACATCCATCCACTAAATATTCATGTTCTCCTCCTTCATGTCATGTCCCCTCCCATCACGCCTCACTCAGACATTTCAATCATCACCGGCATCCGTCCGTCGAACCCGTCAGCGCCTGATCGACAAGAGCACCTCATCCAAAAACATGATCCTGGCTCCGATCTTGAGACATTGCCCGTCTGTAACAGGAAAAGTTCATCTAACCGTCAAGGTCCCCAACTTCCAAGGTGTCCCAAAAAGGCCTCGCGAATTACCAAGGCGTCAACCGTGGCGGCAGCCATTCCCCTCAAGCTTTCAAACTCTCACAAGTTCGTGACCAGTTCGTGATGACCATTGGGACCATCATCGGTCTCTCTCCACCGCCTGCGTGTTCACCTTTCAGCTACACTAGTCCAGCAACCCTCGACATGTAAATGTCGAGCATTACCCGAAACAGTAAGGTAGTACGGTAGGGTCTTTTTAGCGTTGACCCACACCAGCGTTCAATGTCTCCGTAGTAGCAGCCAGAACGGGGATGTCATTGTTGTCTGTTGTTGTCAACTCGACCTTTGCTTCACTTTCTCTCGTCGTCTCCAGTCCAGCTCTCATCTCCAAACAGCTTTAATCTTCCCAACTTTGGCTCCCGCTCGTCAAGACCCGTCAAGAACCACCTGAAACCAAATTACAAGACTCTAAATCGAGAGATTACTTGCATCCTGACTTTCCACTTGGGCGAGACGTACGCAATACCGATCGTCAACTTGGCAGCGGGAAGAGAGTGCCGATGCTACCTCGAACTGCTTGGCCAAAGTAGAGGTATCCGGCTTGGCGTGGATTTGCTCGAGGTCTTGAGGACAGCGATGAGGTTATGTTGAAGAGGTGAAAGAGGTTGACATCAACAACGCAACGATGCAATAACACCTCCAATCCACGAAGTAACCCTCCATTTCACTTCACTCTTCACACCATCCAGACGGACTTGCATCTCGACATCAGTGGCTTCGAGTTGAGTCCCAAAAACTGACTGATCACCACCACGGATCTGAGAGCTGTACTTCCAGTACCGTGCAGAGAACCGATGGCGCCGAGCTCGGTACTTCTCGCAGCGCTGCCGGTACTCGTCAGGGATACAAAATCTGTGGGATTTCCACTAGTGTAGTCAGCGGCGATTATGTAGCCCTGACGAGTAGTTGACCGGTTTCCCGTTACCCTTGACTGTGTACGAGTGTTGGTGTCAATGGTGTGTGCCGTCCTGGTCCCCTACACCGTCAGTCAGTACATGTGCAAAAAAGTCAAACATCAACACTGTTCAACAGCTTCAACGGTCGGATATCGTTCGTTCCAAACCTCTTCCCCCGCATATGTTCCTGTCTGCAAACTTTCCTTCTGTTCTTTCACAATTCCCCGACGCACGCCCGTTCCAATTTTCCGGAGATACAGTAGCTGTCTCTTTCATCGTTGTGCTTTGCCTATCCCACAGCAGCCTCATTCATCGATCGTACGAGCTTGCCTTCGAGTCTCAGTGCCTCCTCGGACGAGGAGAAGCAAGTGCTTGTCTGCGCGAATATCAGTATCAGTGAATTGCCTCATCACATGGAATCAAATCAACAAGTCCCCATCACCATACCTTACCTCCTACACAGCTGTAAGCTGTAGCGAATTCCACCTGCCTAATCGGCAGCTCGGACAGGTACTTACCCTCCAGTGAGGATCTTCCCCTCCGGTACCCCGTCCTCCCCCTCCTCCCCCATCCTAGGTAGCCTCAGCTAGCCCACGCACTCCCATCCACTCACGTATTCCCAAAGAACTCATCCCTGTCGCTGATCACTCACTGATCCCCCTCTCGGGCCTGCACTGGAGATCAATCATATCATCCTCATGCGCGAACTTGTCCTGGGCACGATTGACGGTTGCCGATGACAACCTACCTCGCCTTACACTACGAGCCGAGCTACCGTAGTTGTATGCAAGTGACACATCTCCGCGCGCGGTTCGTGACATGAACTTGTACTGCAGGCTGATTGGACCGGTCGGTATCAAGCTATCGGGAACAGCCGGGGGCTTCCGGGGCCGTTGTCCGGCACATGCTCAGAGGTACCTACTTACAGTTCACCCCTGGTTTGTTCGTTAGCGTGGTACTTGCAGAGGGCTCTTTTACCACTTTTAGGTTGGCTAGGCGGGACTGCTGGCGTGAACAGCATCCAGTTGGCTATTGCCCGCTGTGGATGGAGTCAAGTTTTGGTGCATGTGTGCGGGACACGATCGATTGTTGTTCTTGACCCTGGCTTTGGGGTTGTTTGGATCAATGGGAGCTCCGGAATCCCTTGTCTTTGTCCGAGGAGGTCGCAAGTCTCGAGCTAACAAACAAACCAGCATTGATCTGTACCTCTACGTGTGTAGGTACCTACTTGGTCGTCGACCCCAATGTCGACTTGATGTTGCTCAAGTGGAGTGACCGACCAACCGGGGAAGAAGATCATAAACATCCGGGATACCGTGGACTGCCGCATGGCTTCGTACTTTCAGCGAATTGGGTGGTCGATAAGGCAAAGCTGGCGAAGCTGGCAAGGCGGTTTCACTGTCTTCGAAGTCTCAGTCTCAGTCTCAGTTGACACTTGACACTTTCTCACTTTCACACGCACGCAACCATGCCGGCATACCCTGACCCAGTACGTGCTCAGTGCCGCTTAGTCATAATCATGGATAGAGGTATGGCGTGTGTTTGAGACAAGGCACAAGACTTGATACATCTTTTTGACCATTGTTCGTTCCACCAGTTGTGGGTTCTGGGTAGAGGTACCCATCTGTTTCGTTGCTTCGCTTCGCCGGTTGAACTACAGTCCAAGTCTGGTTTGTTTCCATGTTAGCCTGGTACCCCGAACAAGACTCATTCATAGAGGTACCAACCCGTCCTGAACGCCGTGTGTACACGACTTTCAACGCCAGGCTCCGCCTCTTCCCTCGCCCCTCAGCTACTGCCCGACATACATCCGAGCTCGCGGGCTCGCCTGCCTCGCCTGCCTCGCCCTGTCCATCTTTCATTCCCTGAAGCAGATCACAAGCAGATCACTGACCGACCGCCTTACCTATCTCGGTTCGTCGTGACTTGGGAGTGACAGGACAACTTGTATAATGATAGCAGGAGCTACCCCTCCGGATCGTCATTGCCATGTACATTGTACACTAGCAAAGTACAACTACAGGTAGTGGGCGGGTACATTAGCCTGTAGAAGTCTAAGGCGAGAGGGACAGAGAGAGAGAGAACAATGGATGAGGTTTGGTGTGCTTAAGCGAGAAGTTCCGCAAGGCGATGACTGCCCGTTTATTAGCTCCAGTCCGTAACATCGAGTGTTCGAATCCAGGGACACTGACAAGTCCGCCGAGCCCAGGCCGCCGAGGAGAAACGAGAGACAACCTACCTATGGACGTTGTACACAGCCGGCGGGCTCTTTGAAGGTGATAATGTTGAAGTGAACGGAGTGAACGCAGGCACGAGGCACGAGGCACGAGGCACGAGGCACGAGGCACGAGGCACGAAACAGTGAGTGGCTATGAACTTGTTGATTGAAGAAGAAGAAGAAGAAGAAGAAGAAGAAGTCAACCCTTCTACATACAAGACTGAGCCACATCCTCTTCGAACAAACCCCAAGACAACACTCTTATTCCACAATTCCCCATCCCTTCACTCTTCGAACAAACCCCAAGACAACACTCTTATTCCACAAGCCCGCATCCCTTCACTCTCAAGACTTCAACTTACTTCCACCTTCCTCTCCTGCCCTCCTCCTCGAGCATCTCGCCCCTGAGGTCTCTCAACGATCTTGGAACCACCGTCGACGGCGGGGTTGTGACTGGCGGTGACCACAACACCTGGACCGATGGTCTGGGAGTTGAGCTTGCGGCTGCGCAGAGCAGCCAGCAAGCCGACGCGGAAGTGTGACGACGTTGTCCCAGACCCCCAGCGTCAGGCGGCTGTTTCGTCCTTCGCCCGAGGCGGCGACTCGAGCTTTTGCACCTCGCGGTTGCGATCAAGAAGTACAAGTTGCAAGACAACTCGTTTGTTCCGTGGCCGTGCTGGTTCTTCAATGGGTTCTGCGGCAGCGATGCAGGACCCGCAGCCTGAGACTGCGTGTTCGATGTCGTACCGCCACCAGAAGACTGATCTGAGTGACATGTACTTACAGATTTGCTCTTGAGAAGGGTTTGATGATGACAGCTCTCTTGGAGTCTCTGGAGGTGGACTGGAGCTACTACTGTTCGCTCGTTGCTTTGCTTGTCTCTTGTCTTGATGAACGCAAAGCCGCGGTCGGCCTGGAAACGAGATTCGACGACGTAACCAAAGTTCTGGAAAAGAGGAACGAGGTCGTTCTGAGTGGTGTAAGGGGTCAAGTTGCCGACATAGCGGGTCGTCTGCCAGGCAGGCGCGGCTTCGTAGAGCCTTTTGTGAGGGCAAGGCATCTTGGTTGGGGTCTGGGCCCCGCAACGATACAGGGCCTGTAGCCTGAGGCTGCCCGTTCGATGCCGTACCGCCACCAGAAGACTGATCTGATGAGGTCTTCTTCTGGTGGCGGTAGTTACCTTGCTGGCCTGGGTAGGAGTCTGCTTTGTGCGTTAGCGGCTGACAATCACAAGTAAGATCTAGTTCACGGAGCTTGGACTCACTGCCATAGTTGTTGAAGTAGGCACTCTCCTACCCAGGCGCAGAACTGCCAGCGACCTCGATGTGGAAATCGAGGGGCTCTTCGGGACCGGTTCCAAGAAGACCGAAGGCGAGGAGACTAGCTCGCGGGTCCTGGTGCCTGCGCGGGGGCGGACGGGCCCAAATGCTGCTGCTGCCGTCGTCGGGTGTGGCGTTGCCGGAGCTACCAACACGCTGAAGAGTCTGCCGAGCCTGTCTGCCGTAGATCCGAAGTAACGGATGGGGGTATTTGAATAAGCATTATGGTCAGGTGGCGGACGAGAGTGCTGTTGGGTGTGCTCATGAACTGGCCGGGAAAAGCGAGAGCGTGGAAAATTGCTTTCATGGCGAAAGAGTTGTCATCGAGGAAAGAGATCTCCAGGGGAAGTTCGAACAGTGTCGGGGAACGCCCGGGCGCGACCTATTTGTCGTTAGGTCGGACGCCCGTGTTTCCGAAACCGCTCAGGTTTCTGTGGTGGCCATTGTAAGTCAACTTCACTCCAATTCATTGTTATGAGATTTCGGTTTTCGAGCTGTGTTGGAATAAGCTAACCGGAAACTCAGCCGGTGGCCAGTCATTCCCGGAGGACGGCGAGCGGGAGGGGCTGGAGCCACCGTGGAAGACGAAGAGGACGGATTATCCCAAGTCCTCGATATGGCCGGTTCAGAGGAAAAGGTTGTTTGTACAGTTTCCGACAGACAAAGAAGACGGGCTTCTTGTCCTCGCCACCGAGCTTCTCGCAGAGTTCCCCGTTCCCGTTGGAGTTGTTCTTGCGCCTCTATGTCATATCGTTCTTGTTCTAGCCTCTCCCATTTCCATCTCCATCTTCTCCTGAATGTCCTCGACAACGGACCCGCTGGATGGCGTTGCGAGCATCATCCGGGCTTCTTGTCGTCGCCGACAGGGACCTTCTTCTTGGGCCAAGCAAACTTGATCTTCCTGAAGGCCTTGGTGGTGCCACTGGTGGTGGACTTCTTGTCCTGGGCAGCGCAGTGTCATTGTCCTCATAGGCTGTGGCTTGCAGAAGATAGTGGGCGAGACCCTCAGGCTCGTAGAGCAAGACGGTTGAGGGCGATGAGGGCTCCGACTGGCGCCTCTCGTCGCCTTCGTCTTGCTGCTCGCACTTATTGAGAGCAATGAGGCATTGGGAGGGAGGCATTGAGAGCAATGGGGAGGCATTGAGAGCAATGGGGAGGCATTGAGACCAATGAGGTCTCTTGCGAAATCTCCAGCTGTAGGGTACGTGTAGGAAATCGTAGGGTGCGGGCAGGTTTTCCCTTCTCTTGATGCTGGACTCGATCTTTTCAAGCTGTTTGCGGCGCTTCTCCGCCTTTTGCTCTTGCCTCATAAGTTGTAGAGAGGCCTTCTCATCTGCAGCCTTTGCCTCCGCAGGCTGTGCCTTGACAGCAGCTTTCTTGGCTTCAATCTTGGCCGTTCCCACCAAGCGGCGGTAGGGTGCTCGGGCACCGGCAAGGAGACTTTGTTTGTCCAGCCGCCCTCCTTCTACCAGTGCAACACCAGCGCTGGATCGGGCCCGGAGCGCCACTGCGTTTGGATCAAGGACTGGGTGACCGGAAAGGTTCACACGCCCAAGTGGACGGACGAGATGATTGCAGCGGGACGAGTGAACGGCGGTTGGAGGGAGTTTGAGTGGTGGCATTGGCCAAAGATGACCGATGTCCTGGAGATGTACCACGAGTTGGCCCTCCGGGATCGATGGTCAGGATTTTAGTATGAGATCCTTCACTCAGTCAGGGTTGGCAAGATTCAACTTGGCTGCCCTGCCTCTGCCGGGCGGCATCTTGGAAGATCCTGCAGGCGCTAGGGAGTACCCCATAAGCGCCGAGGSGTGGGCTCTGTGGATGAYTGGCCGMTGGCCAAACTTATCTACAAGCCGCCGGGGGCACCGAGGGCAGGCGGCTTTGGAGTGAAGTAGAAGTTGAGGTGGTCGATGTCGATGAGTGGCGGGTGAATGCCCTCTTGGTGTAGTGGGAACCTAATACATGCTGAGCCGAGAGGTAGGGAGGACAACGAGGAGAGTCAAACCAGGCAGCGAGCTTGTCGTTCGTGGTGAACTGAATCCGATGCCGTTAGATGGCCGGCGAAACTTTGAGTTGTGGAATTTGACACTCCCACGAGAAGCGGTCAAAGTCGTGCGACATCAGATGCTTCGCCGCCTCATACCCGGCCAGGTCCGGAAATATTCCCCGGTGGTTTGTTCTGATGGCATTGGGAGTTTTGCTAATTGCCCGGCGTAGTCGGGGGAGGCGGTCCGTAGTTGTAAGCCATGGCTTGGATGTTCAGTTTGGAGCCATGGCACGAAGGAGAAACGGATATGGACGAATATCGATCTCGCAAAGTGTAACTCTCGTGATGTTCCCTGTGGAACAGGAGAATCGGTGGGATCGACTCCGTCCTGTTGCCAAAGAGGGACTTGGGACATTAATAACTCGTCGAATTCATCGGTATACGCCGCTGCGATCTTCTTCATATTGTCGTAGACCTCGGTTATGCCGAGTAGCGAGTCAACTGCGACAGGGTAGAGATCCTCGAACGGACCCTGTAGATTGTTTCGGGCCGGCCCGCGCCCGCCGTTGGCCTTGAAGAACTTCTCGTCCCTAGTTCGGAGTGTCAGCGTCAGCGTCCGCTCAGATTCAGTCTTCCAGATGTATGAACTTACTCCTGGCCGTCCATGTTGGCAATGGCGTTCTCGGCATCAGCGTCACATCCGTTCGTCTTATCTTGCAAGGGCCTGTTGTTCTCCTGGCGCAGCTGCGGCAGGGAAAACGCTTTTCTTTCTTCCTGTACGTGCGCAGCATTTCCAAGTCCAAGATGGCAGGCTTTACAGACCAGAGACAGAGGCTGGCTGTTGGCCGCCACTGTTGCCAGTGTCTCCAAATACCAAAAAACGCCTATCAAGGATACAGCTGTGCTGGGCGTTGTTGGTTATCCGGGAGACAACTTCGCCGCAGAAGTGGCGGGGTGGCCGTAGCAGCTGGTGGTGCCGTCCATGTTGGCAATGGCGTTCTCGGCATCAGCATCGTTGGCGTAGCTGCTGGTGGTGCCGTCCATGGCGCCAATGGCGTTTCGGCATCAGCATCGTTGGCGTAGCTGACGAAGCCGAAGCCCCTCCCTCAGCATGCCATCGAGCCAAGGGAGGAGCTTCTTGGCGCCATGGACGGTGTGGACTAAGGCCATGTTAGTATTCTGAATGCGAGTTGAAACGGCAGTGACAATCAACTTACGAACGACGGGGACGCCGTAGATGGGGGCAATGGAGTGGATGTAGTGAGTCTGCCGTTTGTTGATCTCGGCCACTGCATCAAATAACGGGTCGACGTCTTCTTCCTCAGCCGCGCCCCCGCGAGCGGAAGCAACATCCCCGGGACATCGGCGCCCAGATGGTGCTGCTCCTGAGGAACCGCGATGACCAAGTGGGCCAAACTCTAGTGATGAAAGTCAGTCATGAGCAGATTCTGAGTTGGAGTCTTGAGGGCGTACTGAGATCAGGGAACGCAGGGTAACGGGGATGTGTGTGATATCGGTGAGTGGATGATGGCGCGTTGGTCTTGTTCATGGGATATGGGGAGAGAAAATAGATGCCTTACTAGGTAACCTTTGTGAGAGTGGTGATGAAGGTGAGTCTGGTGTAACTCGTGATGGTGGATATGAGAGAAAAAGGAAGAAGGAAGATGAGGAGGAGGGGGGAGAAGGGACGAGTAACAGAGTGAGTGGCAGAATTTTTACTGGCCTCTAGTCCCGTGACCGATGAAGGCGAGAATGTGAGCGGGGTAGATTCGAATGAGAAATCACCTCTTGTGTGTGAAAATGGTGGGTGGTCACGAGCAAGGGCTAGACCCAAGTTCGCCTTTCTTTGCCAATCGTGTGGCTCAAGGGCACCCACCCGTGACCTTCAGATACCTGCGGCCTACCGAGATACTGGACACTCATACCAACCACAGGCTGGGGCGGCTCAACAGAACGGGGAGACTGAGCCTCAACGGAGCACTTACATCCACAAGGCAACTACCACCAGGTGACCAGCCAGTGTACGTACCACGGTACCTCTCCCCCTCCCCTCCTTCCATCCTTTCGTCGTACCCCTCCTCCTCTTTAACCCCTCTTTCCTCCCTCATACCGCCTTCCTTCTATCCCTCCTTCCCTCTTCGTTTGTTTTTCAGTTCCCTCCTTCGGTCCCGAAACCTTCCATCCTTCCTTCCATCCCTCCGTTCCTCCTCGCCGCCCGGACCATATAGTCCACTCCTCCGCCACCCAAATCCAACAAACAAAAAAGTTGTGCGGTTGGCGCAGTGGTTAACGCGTTCGCTCCCAAAAAAGGGCTTAGGCAACCCTTTCGGTGTCGAAAACGGCACCGCATATTACCTGTAGTGCTAGCTACCTTAGGGTAGAAGACACACAAGCACAGCTTACAAGTGAGACCGAGTCTGGGGGACCAAAGCCAGGGAACAGCGAAAGATCCCGGGTTCGAATCCCGGACCGCACACATATCTTTTTTCTTCCTTTTTCTGCTTCAAGCTGTTGCCGTGCCTCGATGGGCTGGTGGTGAGTGTGGTTCTCTTCCGGTCTTGGTTGTGGTGGTGATAATGTGGGAGACTTGGGGTTTGGAACATCGAATTTTGTTGAAGGGGTGAAGGCTGTAGAGACACTCTGATGATTGACTACCTTCTTTAGTCCCTGCGAAGCTGAGATTGTGTACAAACTTCTGTGAATTCGTGTTTCTTTCATCGAGTGTCTGGTGTGCCCCCTTGTCGGCAGAAGTTCTGTGACACATGGTATTGTAAAACCCGCCCGGGAAAGGTGCTTGCCGTGCTTCGGTGCCCGCTTAACCAACTTCAACGGCACTTTTCCAGTCCAATATTTCTACGCTGCCAAGTGTCTGTACCCCCTCTTCTGTTATCACTAGAGAATCAAGCCCACTTTTTCCGTCGTCGCCTTTCCACTCTCACGTAATCGTTGATCGCAACACCGGGATTGAGTGTCGCGGTTCCGGAGGTCGAGGGCCAGGCACTATTTGTGGATATGTTAGGAGGCAAGGTGTGGAAAGTAGAGGACATACGTCTCGGAGCTCAAAAGGGTCAGTGTCGTTGGAAAAGGAGAAGGCGGGCGATGTTTGGAGACCGTGGAGTTGGAAAGTCACGTCTGACAGCCATTTCCGGCTGAGCAATTCAAGACTCTTACGCGAGGTTTTATGCGACTGGTGTCGTGCTCTATGTACAAGCATCGGCATAAATCATGCATCATGTACCGTTGAAGCAGACAGTCCTACTTTGCAGCCGGCAAGACGCAAGTCCATGAACATGCATTTAGTCTACGTGGCTCTACACACTGGTGAAATCATGTCCCTTCTTTCTTCGGTTCACCCTCCTTGCTCATGACAATTTCTAGGTAACTACATCTTTGTCTTCTGTTCTCCGTGAATGTTGTCAACCCTCAACCGGCTTCCAGTGGTGTCCACCTCAACAACTTCTCCCACAACCGTCCAAAGGCGAGGCGACCGCGAGCGTCAAAAACAGCGAGCTCTCTGGCTTAGCGAGATAGGCCTACAACGATCTTTGCAATCAGATGCTTGATCGCATGTCTTCGGCGCAGGTCCGAAGAGAAGACCTTGATCATGGCCGTTCCATGGTTGAAGCGAGGACGATCGTCCTTCCCCTCTTCCTGTTGTCCCATGGCTGCTTTTCTTCTCGCTTACAAGCTAGGCGTCCGTCTATCCGAAGCTAGTGTCCGTCTTGTCTCTTCCAGGTTCCGGTAGCGAGCAGAGGCAAAAGGGCCGATCGAGGTCGAGGGGCCGTGGACGCAGCTGAGGCCTTGTCGTTATCTGGTAACACAAAGCGTCAGTCTCTTCTATTCCGGCGACAGGAGAACCATGAACCATCGCTAGCGGCCAAGCATAAGGACAAGATGAACTGAAATCAAACATACCTCTGCCTGCTCAATGACAGGGAGTGATGTGATGATGGGCCGGTTGGAACAGGCTGGGAGGTGTGTTGGGGGATGGCTTCTTGGCCTTGCTGGCTGGCTTCTGCGAGGCCGAAGGACCTCTTGTGCCCCTCTACGTGGCTCGATTTACCAGAGCTGACCTTGGCGGCGCGCGGAAAGCGACGAGTGTGCTCTTGGTGGCGCTGACTGGAATCAGGGGGTGGGTGAGTCATTGAACCGCGAAGCAATTCAAGATCCGGACGCGAGGAAAGATGGCGGGGTGTGAAGACACTGTCACAACGGACGGCCAAAGATGACTTCGCGAAAGGAAAACTGGCACATACATGAACAAATACAGGTAAAGTTCCTGTCGAGCGCTGTTGTTGCTTCTCTTGCTGCTATTGTGTTGGTTTTGGGTGTGCTTGAGGGTGATGGTGATGGTAATGGTGGGAGATGGAGGCAACGGGAAAGAAAAAGAACACCAAGAGACGATCAGGACGCGGGGTGTCAGAGAAACCAGCTGGCTTCAAGACTTGGCCCTAGGTATACGGTGTGCTCGCGGGGTGGCTAATGACCTACCAAATCCAGCCTTCCTAGTAGCCAACTGCTCGCGGAAGGCATCTTGGAAGGAACTCACACGGCAGGAGCAGGAGCAGGCAACAGCCGAGTCCAGTCCTCGCTCTTCAAGGGAGAAGTCTCCCCCACCGAGAAGAGGTACGTACCCCCCAGTGTCTGCCCCTCTCTGCCTCGTGGTATATGTATTAGGTCTTTGTGTCCCTTCTCCAACAAAAAGCGCAGTTGGCCTAGTGGTTTAAGGCGTGCACTTCAGAATCTGTGCTGAGGGTTTGGCACCCCGAGGACGCATGTTCGACTGGGGGACGGCAAAGACCGAAGTACATACAAATCTGGTGCGAAACCCGGGTTCGAATCCCGGACTGTGCAATTCTTTTTTTCTTCCTTTTTTTGATGTTTCTTTTCGTGTTGTTGCTTTGCCTTTTGCTTTGGTTATGGCCTTGAGGCTGTCGCCGCTGTCTGTTCACTGTTGTGCCAGATTGCCAGCTCTTGTTCTGGCCTTCCCCCCCTTTCCAGTTTTTTTTGTGGGGCACATAGAGTGTCAAGATGGACACTTGTGAAGATACTTCGTTGCAGAGTTCGAATACTGAAGAGAGAATGTCCCAGTGCATAACGAGTGAACGGCGGTTGAAAGACGAGATTCCCTCGGGTTTACATAGTCGAAGGCAACTTAGGAAGGCGGTAGAAGCTTGTAGACTAAAATAGTCTAGCCACCGAGTACAATACTAGATCCTTAATTTAAGCAACGCGCGCTGGATATTAAAGCGTACTTTAGATCCGAATTACGTAAGTAATGCCTCCCCGGCTAAACCCGACCCGGGTAAACCCGGGCCGGCTTATACGCTAGGGATCTCAATTATAGATGAAATATTGGAATTTCAATCTCTTTATTATTATACGTATATATACAATTGCTATCTATAGGGTAGATTCTAGGGTGTTCCGTATATTGGGCCGGATCGGAAGTAGTAATACCGGGTGCCTAGAGTCTTAGTATTTAGTAATTTCAAATATTTAATATTGGCAGCTTTTTTAGTAACCTCCTTCTCTTATCTATTTACCGTATAAGGACAATATAGTTAAAAGCTATTCGTAGAGCGCTTAAATCGAAGGGTATGTCGAATATAAAGCCCTATATAGTCTTTACTCTAGAGTAAATTATATATATAAGCCCTACTTAGAAATCCGGTTTCGAAATATCTAGTACAGCCCTATCGAATATATAACCCTATAATTTATAAATTATAATAGTATATACAATAACCAACGGGAACTGTGTTCTTTTATACTAAGTATTCCTATAAGATATATAATCTTTTATAATCCTAAATATTAGGACAATATTATAATACTATTTTTAATCCCTATTAAAAAAGTACTAGGGGCTAGTATAATAGTCTATTTTAATTAGTATTATAAAGGGAATACTTTTAAGGTTCTCTTCGTCGTATATTTTTTATTAGTAGGTAAGGAAATTGGTATCCTAAGTAATATCGAAGATAATATCCAATATACTATTAATTAGGCCAGCCCGTATTTAGAGGTTTTTAATAAGTATAACCCTACTTCCTATTATTAACGGTAATTCGATTTAAAGGTTATTAATATCGGTAAGATCAATATCCTTTATACTAACCCCTTTATAATTAGCTTTTATTATAAAATAAGGTTAATCCAATACTTCTAAATACTCAATATTATAAATACGAATATCCTATTACTTAAAGTAAATACGAAGAGTATTATCGAATAAAGTAGTATCTTCTAGCTTTAATATAGTCTTTAGTTGTATATGTAATAGATTCTAATAATCGTAAGTAGGATTATTATTATACAATCCCTCGAGGGCAACCCTAAAATCCCGTTAATTATCCCCTTATTATTATATAATCTATTATAATTCAACAGTTTTATTAAATATATAGTAACCATTGCGACTCCTTTATTCGAAAGCGGAGAGGATTTTTTAATTATAAAAAAGGGGTTTCTATCTAATTAAGAGTAGTTAATAGAAATTACTAAGTAGAAGAATACTCCTTCTATTAAATAATTAAATTTAGTATTTTAGAAAAGTTTGCCGAAATCATTGGTTAATAAAATTAAGTATTCGAAATCCTAATATTAACTTCTTATCGATAATAAAATATCGATATAGTTGTAGTTTAACTTAGAATTAGGTAAGATTAATACTATCTAAGGCTGCAATAATAACCTCTAAATTATTCGCGTTCTAATTAGAATTCTTAAGCGCAATAGGTAGTTTAAATAAGGAGTATAAAATCTAGCCATTGATATTATTAATTACTATACCAATTAGAACACTACGAATAATAAAATCGGTTTTATTTCTTACTTTAATTATTTATTTTAATTTGAAAGATAAAAGTTTAATAAAATATAACTTTTTAATACCTCTGCGGCTATTAACCTATAAGAGTAGTAGTAGGATCTGGATAATTTACTAAATATTATTATTGTAGTTAAGAATAAATTGATAATAAGTAATAAATTAATCAAATATAACCTTTTAAATAGGGTTGAGACTATTAATAGTAATAGAGGTAATTTCAATAATATTTTCCATTTCGCGATTATCGGCCTATATATTGCTCCAATAGTTGTATTATTCTTCTAATAATTCTTAATAATCTATATATTAAAACTAATTATAAAGGGCATCTTAAAGTCTATAACTAAGGATTCCGAAATTGCCATTATTATTAATATATTTATTACCGGGCCTCTCTCTAATTAATATTTACTATAGCTCTCTACGCCTTTCTTCTTCTTTTAAAGGTTCAAATTCATTATTAGACTCGCTATTAAGAATACTACTATAGTAATTATTAAAATAGTTATAAATATTAATATAAACTTCTATATATATTAAATATATATTAGAATATATCTCTAATTCTTAACGATAACCATTAGGATTTACTACAATAAATAAATCCAATTAATTATAATAAAGGTAATTTAATATTAATTTAATTTTATACTAATTTTTATATTGGGCTTCGTTATTAGATTTGAAGATTGGGTAGTAATTGAATACCCTCTTCTTAGTACGATCTCTTAAATAGCGGTTATTACTATCGAATTGGGTAAGTTACTTAAAATAATTAATATTTTTAAAATTGCCTAGGCGTAATAAGTATTTCCTATATTAAATAATTATTTAAACCGGTTAATCTTCTCTAATAAGTATTCTTAAAGGAGGTATTCTATTTAAATAACGGTAATCTATATCGATAACCTTTCGAATACTTTTATTAAGGGGTAAATTAAAAAGGAAATAACTAATTTCTTATATAGACCAATCTCGTTTAATAATAAGCGAATTTATTATTTTTGTAGTAAAGGAAACGATAAGGTTATCTAATATAATATTGGGGGTAATTTTAATAATAATCTCTCTAAAAGTCCTTAATTACTTTTCTACTTTTAAATAATACTTAGCAATATAATTAATAATAGTATTATAATTAATATATAATTAGATATCCGTATTAGTACACTACCCCAAAATAATAATATAGTTATAATTATTTATATAGTTATCGTTTCTTTATCCGTTGTATAATTAATATTTAGGGTTAAGACTATGTATAAAATATACTTTTAAATAGTAATTTCTAAGAAAGTAAAACCGATAGATTTTAAATACTAGATTATTAGGTTAGAAGGCGCTTTAATTAAGCCGTTTAATACAGAGATAATAATTATTTATATAACGGCTATATTATTATATCCTATTAATTATTTTAAATAGGAAATTAAAAGTAGGTAAGTAAATACCTTCTTCTTCTTTTTAATCGGGGTTACCAATCCTAATAGCTAGTGATTTGGGGTGGTATGCCTTATACTTTTTGCAATGAATTTTTCAATTTTTTCTGCAATACACTCAGATTAGGGATACACTTGCAAAATTGGAGGGGTCTGATCAGCTGGCCATAATCAGGGATTATGAGGAAGATTGGAAGACGAATGATTATGTAAGTTGATTGGACGAATGATCGTTTGCTTACTTTGATAGACTTAATAAGATAACTACTTTAATAAATAGGAATAAGAAGGAGAGATAGAGAGGAATAGGAAAGAAGAAAAGTTAAGATATTAATTCTTTTTCTAAGAAGGGGGTAATTAATAGGAAAGACGGTGGCTATTCCCAAATCAATTCGTTAGTATAACTTTCACAAATAATTCAATACACTTCGTTAAGACCTCTTTTTAATTGAATTCTATTAATAATATCTTTATAAGATATTTAATTATTTATTTCATTCCGAATTATATATCTTAATTACTTACTTCTTTTTTCTAAGAAGAAAATACCTTTATTTACTTATTAATTATTTAAGCTATAAGTTTTAAATATTAGTAACTTAATTATTTTTCCTTTCTTTTCTCTATTATCTAGGATAACCTTAATTTTTCTATCTAATATTAAATAGGTTTACGATAATTATTAATATTACTCTAATTAGCTATTTATAATAATTTCTATTATAGTATATAATTGGTTTTGTATTGATAATACCGGCCTAAATCAAATTAGTGATAAGGATGAGATAGGTTTTAAAAATTCAGCGCTAAATTAACTAAAATAAAAATAGGAAATTTACGACTATAGCTTCCTATCTTCGTTAAGGTTTGCCTATTTCTAAGTAAGAACAATTGATTATTTATCTTAGAATATATAACAATAGTATTTTAAAGAACGTATAATATCTTTAGAACTAGATATATAAAAAATTTAGGGCCCTCGACAATACCGATATATAGTTATTTTAATAGCTGTACTAAATTGTCGATATTATAAAAAAATAAATATTATTAAAAGGGACGACTATTTAAATATAACGATAAAACCCGATTAAATATTTAATTAATCGATTAAACAATAATAATAACTTAATAAAATAATTAGATAACGTAAAATAATGAACGGACGTAAATAAGATAACGGACGATTAAGATAATAAAGATTACGAAGATTTGATAAGTATAATAGACTATATTAATAAATGTATAATAAACTATAAATTTAGGACGACGATATTAATACGTCTTTAAATAACGTCTATTTCCCCTTATAAAGTATAATAAAATTAGATAAAACCTAATTTATTTTATTGTAAGTATATAATTAATTATCCTTATAATAAGGTATTTCTATAAAATATTTCTACTAAATCCTTTCTTTATAATATATATTTTCAATTATTATTAGAGAACTTTCGTATTATAATAATTTTAATTATTACAATTAAAGGGGTTTATAGAAATATAATTAATTAGTATATTCTTTATTATAAGGGACTATATTAATTATTTCCTTCGTATAAGGTATAACGATATCTAATACTACTTTAATATAATTGTAGTAATTCTTACAATACTTATCGAAATACCTATTGAAATATAACTTTATATTATTCTCTTTACTTAAAAAAGGTTAGTAAAAAGATATTAGAAAGGAATATTTATTAATAGTAGGTAATTAGAATAATATATTAATATAAAGAAGATTAAAAAAGGTTAAAAATTTTACGATCTTTCTACTAGAAATAATTAGGAGGAGAAGGGAGGATAGGATAAACGGTAGTAATAATTTTAATTTTAGTATAAATAACAACTTCTTCGGGGTTTTGGATATAAGCTTTAATTTAACTACTTTAAATTAAGTACTTATACTAATCTTTAAATTACTTCTATTAATTCCTCTCTTATTTTCACCTTTATTCTTACTTTTACTTTTTCTACTATTTTAATTTTTTCTTTCCCCTTTATATATAGAATTACCTCTTCTAGAGGTTATCTTTATTATATTTCTAGTACTTCCCGCTACGTTTGAATAGCCTAAACTATTTGGTCTGCTTAAATCGTTTGAATTACTAATATTATCTATTTAATTTCGGATACTTAATTCAATAAAAACGTTTACCCTATTACCTTTTAAATTTCTATTACTTACTCTATTTCTCCTACTTCTTCTCGCCTTACTTTTATATTCCTTTACCCGTTTAGTACTATTTTTACCCTTTAATCGGTTTACAGCTCTTAATTAACTATTATTTAATTAAGGTTCGCTTAAACGGCTTTTAACTATTAATAATCGAAGTTATTATTATTTACGGCAATAACTTCTTCGAATTAGTAGTATAATTACTATAATTACTAAAAATATAATCCGCTTTAAAAGAAATAGTAATAAGGAATTTCATAAGGATACACTAATAGATCTTGAGAATAATATTCTTAAGGATTTATTTATAGGATGTTTATTTAAAGTATTAATTATTAAGTCCCTTATTATAGCCTTTGTAATTGATTATCTACTTAATAAAAAGTTTAAGGGTAAGAAGATTATTTACTACTTTAAGGAGTTTGATAAACGCGTTGAGAATTACGTATTAATTAATCGGGCAAAATTAAATACTTAATTCTAATAGTATACTAATAATATAAAAAAGATTTATCGAGAAATAGTCCAGACTTTCGATAAATAGAAGACGTTTACCTAAATAAAATTCAAAAGATTAATAAAATAAGAATTTCTTATTTTAAATCCTAAGTAAATAAATTTAAAGATTACCTCTTTAAAGGTTTTCTATAGTCGTTCTATTCTATACGATAAGTTAAAGATCGTAAAAGCAATATTAATTCATTCTATTCTACTTTTGAAGTAGCTTATAAAAGAAAGAGAATTTACGAAGTTAATTATAATACAAAGCTTCTATAGGAAGCTAAATAAGAAGACGAAGTACTTAATTATAAATTATATTAAGTTAAAAGAAGAAGTTTATAAAATAAATTGGCTAAATTTCACTAATTGAATTACTAAAGCGATAATTAAGTAGTTTGATTATAGAGACGATAATAAAAATCTAGATTTTTCTACTAATTTATCCGGTAATAAAGTAATTACTACGCTTTTCCGAAAAAGTAGAAGGTGAACGCCTTTACCCGGAACGTCTTAAAGTTATATTAATAAGTATTTAAAATACTTTAAATCCCGAAGAACGGGAATTCTTCACCTACATTTTAAAGAACCGGGAAATTGCCCTTATATAGGAATTCAAATATATAGGAAAAATTAAACCGGACGTCTTTCTACTACAAGAAATTAGAACAATTCTTTATACGGTATAGTAAAGTAAATTAATTCCTATACTAAAAACTAATTATAAAAAGGTTTATAAGTTTTTAAAAGACCGAATTAAACGTAGAATTCTAAAAGAGAATTATATAGCTTATAAAAATAATTAGTTTTTAATATTAAAGAAAGACGGCGGGTTAAGATTAATTAATAATGCGTAACGTATTAATGTAATTACTATTCGCAATTTAAATATCCTTCCGGGTTACGAAGAATTTAGCGAAGAATTCAGTAATTATAAGATACTCTCGTTATTTAATCTATATTTTGGGTACAATTAAATTAAATTTAATAAGAAGAGTAGAAATCTTATTACTTTTTAAAACCCTATAGGTTCCTACCGAAATACTATATTACGAGAAACTCTATTTGTACGGACCTCTTTCTCTATTTGTACCGTAACCTACTTTTTTCCCCTATATATATCCCTAACCCTGCCGCCCAGCAACCGACCCGCACCAATCTGGCACGTACCGCGCCCGCTAAGCTCCTAGATTTTAGGCTATTATACGTATCTAGGGGTTGTATAGGCCACCCTCGTATTGCATTAGCCACCTAGTTAGACTTAGCTATTATTTTAGTATATGTATCGTCGTATTACTTCCTCAACTAAACCACTACTACACACATTACCCTATCGCATTCAATTAATCTATATCAACACCAATACGTCGTATCACCAAGTAAACGAAGCGCTCGCATCTGGTCGACGGTACGGATTAATCTATTACTTTTCAATGCGTTTCCCCAACTAACTGTAATATAGATGGCTAATATAGCGACCCCCTAGCCAACGGGTATATACGATCCCGACCCGACAACCGACCCTACCTCTACCCAGCCTAGCCACGAAAGCGATAGCGATTCTAACGAAAGCCCTCCTCCCCTCTATAAGGTATTTACGACTCAATACAACTCTCTCGATGAAATCGTCAAGGCGGTGAAGAGCTGGGGTCAAGAGCAGGGTTACTAATTTATTAAGACGAGAACTAGTAATATTATAAATCTCGAATTTGGACCGACTAGAGCCAATTTTAAATATTCTCGTAGCAAAGTCTGCAAAAGTAAAATACGTAGTCGAATAACGTCAACCGCTAAAATAGGATACCCTTAGAGGGGGATTATTAGGGCGTTAATAACTAATAATAAGAGGTAGACTTTTGAAGTTAAAGACGGCTATAAATATTATACCTATCCTCCTAGTAATATTATATAGATTTATAGGGCCTTCAAAGTTGAGTATAAGACCTTTATTATTTAATACTTCAATTGCCCTACTATTAGGAATTGTAAGATTATAGAGTAATTACGTAATTAATTCTTAGAATTTTATTTTACGACTAAATAGTTAGAGAATTTTCGGTACTATTTTAAGAGGGAAGTTAATATAGGTTATAACCCCTTCTAACTTATAATGAAGTTATTTATAGAGAAGGGGGTCTACTTTGATGTTAATTGGGTAGAGACCTCTTAAGAGAGTAAACCGATTACCCTCTTCTAGAGTAATTTATAGGGAGAGGAGTTCTGGCGCTAAAACCCTATTATTTAAATATACAATAATATATATAAGACTAATAATAAGGGCCTCGCCTTCTTTTAAATTATTAGTATAATAAGTATTGGGTATACTTTCAGTTACGGATTTGGCCTTATTAATAACGAGAAATAGGAGGGATTTAATTGGTTAATAGATTAAGTTAATATTCGTTGTAAAACTATTAGCGCTAGTAAGCCAACGGTTACTATTATAGATTACGATCTAGTAATAAGGGCGGCTATTAAGCGAGTCTACTTAGAAGCGCGCTCTTAGTTGTATATTTTTTATATTAATAAGAATATAGTATTGAATATTAAGTATAAGTGGGATAAGAAGGTCGCCGCCTAGGTTAACTATATTTACGCCGCTATAATTGTTATATAAATATAGTAAGAGATATTAGTATTAATATAAGTACAACCCTAATTAGCGTTACTTAGTAATACTATAACCCTAAATAAATTTGATAACGAAGATTGAAATATTATTATACGTATAAATGAATTGGCAAATGGTATGGCTTAATTAAGCACTCTCCCTAATATTATAGAGTATTTACGGACTGGTTTTTACAATCTCTAGAAGTATATATGCTATGCCTATATAGTTAAGGTATTTAATATTGCTTGGGAGAGGTTCGAGAGTTTCTTTGGGTAGTAAACTATAATTATTACGTATTTAAAAGAAATATATATAGCGGTTAAAGAGGAATGGGTTACTTACTATATTAACGAGAGGTTTAACTTTGGCTATCGTACTATATCGCTAGTCGAGTCGGCTAACCGAAATTTAAAGAATTTTATTATTAACGGTAATAATTATTATATCCCCTAGCTTTCTAACTCCTATACCCTCCCTAACTCCTAACCTTACCTATTATACTAGACTATATTACTTCCTATATATTCTATAGTATACTAATTATCCTTCTATATATAGGTAATAATCTAATTATTAGAACCGTTATATAGAGTTTCCGCTTCCTCGATGCAATAAAGCGCCGAATTAATAAATATAACGAGAAAGAGATTAAACGTACTAAATTAAACTATTTTAATATAGAGTAGTTAGAGGATACCTTATACTGGGTATATTGGCGAGGCTTTGAATTGGTTATTAAGTAGTATTATATTGCTCTAGGTATTGTATTAACAGCTAGGAATCTAGACCCTAATGAATTGGAGCTATATACAGGCAAATTTATTAAATAGTTTAGCTTACTATATTCGTATACTTTACTTCCTAGCCTTATTACCCGGCCTAAATTATTGAAGCTTACGAAATAGGACTTTTACCCCTACTAGTAGTTTGCTAGAAGTCTTACTAATAAGGATGAATACTTTAAGTATTATAACTTTAACTATATAGAGAACCTTCGTAGCCGCCTTCGAAATGTAGCGCTATTTACACACGACCCTTACACTCCTCAATTAACCGCGCCAATTAATATTCAAGCTCCCTTACCCCGACCGATTACGCCAATCAACACCTAAACTCCTCCCTCCACGGCGCCAACTCAACTCCAAACGGCGGCATTACGACTTCGAAGGCGGCCTCGCCTCGTACCCAGCCGCGGCCGATAGCCTAGGGCAAGCCGTAACCCTATAGTCTTAATACGAGTAGCGCCGTCAATCTAGCGAAATATGTCTATATAGGAGGGAGTTAACTTGGAGGTAAAGGATGAAGTAGACCGCTAACCTCCTATTCCGTTATAGAAGGGACGAGGCCGACTTCGCGGCAATATAATAAAAGGAGGTATAAAGGGAGGTAGCAATTCTACACGGGGACGAGGAGGCTATATCGCTAGCACCGCGAAAGGAGGAAGTACGAGAAGAAGAGGTACGCTAGCTAGCACTACTCCTACTAGCATATAGGGTAATCGGCGTAATATACGTATTACTAGTACGTAAGCCTAGTAAAGGAGATTCTAGTAGTTAGACTGCTCGATTATACGATAAATATTAAATAGATTATAGATGTATAGATTAATATAAATTGAGTACGACCAATTAATCGCTTAATTAAGTACGATATACGACCGTACCGTTAAATACCCTATAAAGTACGCTGTAAAATGCTTTGTAAATAATCTATCTGGGGGTGTACATCTAGGTTAGGTATTAGCCTATATAATATTTTATAAAAGAATAAAATGCCTAAATTTCTAGGCGAAATTTATGAAAGAATATATTTGACATATTGCAATTTGCCAGGGTTAGGGATATGTATGGGGGAAAAAAGTAGGTTACAGTACAAATAGAGAAAGAGGTCCGTACAAATAGAGTTTCTCTATATTACTTTAAGGGGGAATGAATTCCATTACTTAATTTATACGAGGAATAACGAAGATCTTATATAATCTAATACCCTATATTTGCCGATTTTACTTAGATAATATCTATATTAAATTAGCTACTACAAATTACAATAGGGAAGAAATTAGACTTGGAATTAGAAAATACGTATTTAATCACTTGGTGAATATTAATAAAGTATTTATTAATATTGAATTAAATAGCATAATAGTTGCGGTTGAAAAGTTAAAATAGTACTAACCAGAAATTATATTAGTTAATTACCTCTATTTAGAGAACGGCCGACAATTATCGCTAGAAAAGGTATTTAAAATTCTAATTTGGAAATAATATAAATTTACTAAGATAAAAGGGAAAGAGCTATAATAACTAAGAGCTTTCTGAGGAATTGTAGGGTATTATAGAATTTGGATTAAGGACTTTAAACTAATCGCTTTACCCTTTTATACTTTAATAAAGAAAGGAATAACCTAGTAATAAACAGAAAATAAATAATTTATATTAGAATACCTTTAATATAAGGTTACGTTAGCGCTTTATTTAGCCCCGATTATCTACGACAACCTATAATACAACTAGATCTTTCTCGTTATAGATATATTACTAATCGGTTAGGGTATAATCCTTGAATAAATTAAGCCAAATAAAATAAAATACCTATACCGATTTAAGAGTAGAATTTAATCGGATTCCAAAAAGAAATATAACGCTATAAAAAGAGAACTTCAGGGTTTCTTTTATACCTTGAAACGAATAAAAAAATATTTATTTAGTATTTATTTTATTATTAAAATAAATATTCAAATTATAATATATTAATTGAAAAGTATTATTAAAGATATTCTTAGAATATTAATTATACATTAAATAATTTAGATTCGGCTATTTAACTTTAAAATTAGATATATCCCAAATAAGAAAAACGTCGTAACTAATTATTTATTACATTTACCTCCCTCTAATAAAATTATTAAAAATAAGGAAAAAGAAGAAGATATTAACGATTATATAAATTATCAACTCTATATTATCCGATTAGACGAAGGATACCCGGGAATAATTAAAGAATAGGAACCACTTAAAAATCGGTAGTCAATCAACTCCTAATTAATCGCTAAATACTTATAAACCTTTAAATTTCCTTATTCCTTAAAAACGGAAATAGAATAATACCGTTTTAAAACGGAAGCTTTAAAGTTCTTCTTTAAAAATAGTGCCCTATAGTTATATCTAGGGAATACTATTCAGGTACTACGTAGATTAATTAATAATACGATTAATCGGGATATAATTTTCCGAAAATACTATAATAAAATCGGATATAAGGGAAGAAAATCTACTTATTACTAAATTACCGACTATTATTATTAGAAAGGGATATATATTTATATAGAAAACTATATTCGGTCTTATCCAAATTATTAAAAATAGAATTCTAAGCGATTTATTAACGCCTTCTAGTATATTAATCCGTTACCTCAACCCTTCTATAAATAGACTTTAGATATTTAGTACTTATTTAGACGAAATAGAAAACGAATCGGTATTATCGAAGTACGAAATAATTTTATAGGATACGTTGAGGTTGAGATTTTACCTTCCGTAAATTCTAAAAATATTACTCGATTTTTAGTAATATAGATTATTTATCGATAGAGGCTTTTATTATTAGTAGTAGTCGATAGCGGATTAGAATTTAGGAAAGATTTCGAAAAATTATTTTTATTTTTGGAAATCCCCTATATTCGGATTTTATTTTATAATTTAAAAGCTAATAGCGTTAATAAATTTAATTATTTTCCTATTGTTACCGTATTAGTAAAAATCATTGGCGGTATTGGTAAGGATTGGAAACCTTAGCTACCTTACATTTTATTTACTAATCGGACTATTATTCGTAGAAGTTATAGTTTTATTCCCTTTTATTTTGGCTACAAATATAATTTAATTTCTCCAATTGAATTAGATTTACTTTCCTAGAGAATTATATAATAGGTAGGGATTAGGGATAATAGATTACTTAAAGTTAAATTTAATCTAATATTTACTAGGGCCTATTTATTATAAAACAATGAGTATTAATTTAATCTAGCCGTAGAACGAGTCTTAATTATAAGAAAAAAAACTATAAAATACCGTAATATTATAAATAAAGGGAAGATTAGATTAAATATTACTAAATTAATTATAGGAAATCTAGTATTAGTTTACGATTTAGTACGACGAATTAATATAAGTTCTATTCGGAAGCTTATTTACCGATAGCTTGAACTATTTAAAATTAAGAAAATTACTTCTAAATATAAATACCTATTAAAGACATTAAATAATATTAATATTACGACTTTATATTTAATAGAAAGAATAAAGAAATACTTTTTATTCGACGGAATATAATTAGAATTTAATTAAAATACAATAAATTTAGAAGTATTACTACTAGTTATTCTAAAGGATATTTTAGAAGAAATATTAATCGATAAAGATACTATAGGACGAATAATACTAGAGGAAAAAGAATAGTAATTTGCCCGATTTATATTAAAGATTAATTAGTTATAACGATTAGAGATATAATGAAATATAGAATAGAAGAATAGGAAATTTGAAATTATTTTACGTAAAGGGAAGCTTTAAAATTAGAAACTAATTTACGGACGAAGTAATTAGAAGAAAGATTAATATATATATTATTTAATTAGTAACAACAAGCTTAATTATAGTATTAAAAAGTTTTATTTTAATATTTTTATTTTTGCGAAAGGAATTGAGTAGACGTCGTTATTCCTTTCGAAGGGAAGATTATAACTATATAGTCTTACCTATTAAAAGTTATATAAAGATTAATAATTTCGAATTATAGAAAACTTGGATTTTTTCGTATATTTTTTGTTGATTTTTATTAACATTCTCCGAAAGATAATATAATTAATTAATTATTCCGCGAAAATTACCGGTAATCTACTATTTACTAGATAAATTAATTCTATTACCCCTAATTCCTAATTCTTATTCTTTCGCCAAGTAATTAATTTATAACTTCTTATTAGCCTTAAAATAAGCCTTAAGCCGGAAAGTAGAAGGATGAATATTAGTAATTATTTAGCTTTTACAACTATTATTTTACCCCTATTTAAATTGTTTAGTACCTAGTAATTTAATATAAATAGTATAACTTAAATTATAAAAGTTTATTAAATAGTTAGTAGTTCGAAGGCTATACTAGAAGTAGTTTCTATAAATATTATCCTTAAAATTAGGAATCGAAAGAAAACGGTATTTGATAAAAGGAGTAATAATAAGCGCTCGTTCGAATTTCCGTATACTTTCGGTATATATTAATATATATTTTCGGGTGAATTGCTTAGTATAATAAATATAGTATAGATAATTATTATTATTAGAGAAAAAATTAGTTGAAAATTGATTAAAAAGTATAGAAGAAAGAAATAATTTATATTTTACTAAAAACCTAAATAATAAAAGCTTTTAAACGATCTACCCTTTAATTTATTATATAGATATAATAATTGTATAGCTAATTGCCTTTTTACTCAATTTAGACCTAATTTAATCGTAGCTCTAATTCGTCCTAATTATTATAGGGTTAACCCTATAACGGTTCATAGCAGCGATAGCACTAGGTCTGAGCCAGAGATCAGCTCATAGTTCAGACTATTATATAAAGCTATTATAGCGTTCGTAATAGCTTTAATCGTCATCGTTACACAACGGTTGTACTAGCTCTATAGCGCTTATAAAACTACTACAGAACTGCTAATTAGGACCAGCCTATAAAGGTTAGTCCTAGAGTATACCCTTAGACCTTCCCCTTTCCTCTTTTTATATAATTATATTTATTCTTACTTACTTTATACCTTTGTACTATAATAATTAATTGTACCTAAAAATCATCGCATTTTACACACATCTTTTTCAACCCTTAGAGTCGCATAACGTTTAACTATACAATTTATCCCCTATATCGAAATCGCCGTTAATCGCGGACCCCAATATATAAAATCGCTTCGCTAAATTACGGATTTACTAAAACTATAACCTAAATATAGGTTAACTATTACGACTACGCCTTTTTATTATTATAATTCCTCTATATTACTATAAAATTACGTGGTAGAAGATAATAATTATAATTATAATTACTATTTCGCTAATAGTAATAGTAATAATATTTATTTATTTAATTACGTTACGCCTAGCCTAAAATCCGGATTTAAACTTAACGTTTATAATTTGGGTATACTTTTCCAATTTTTTAACGACGAATTAATTAATAATATAGTTATTATAAAAGCGGCGCTATCTATTTTAGACGTTACTCTTAATATTTAGAACTTCGTTAATAATATTATATTCGATCTCTACCCCTTTCCCGTACTTAGGGAATATTAGGAGATCGCTACCAATATCGGCTAATAGCCGGCGTTTCGATTTATTATTAATACGTTTAGCTGAATATTCGCCCGAATTTTCATTAATTATAATACTATTATTATAGAATATTAATAAATTTAATAGTAGTATTAAAAAGCCTAATAGGTTATTACTACTTTATACGAATAAATTACTACTATATCTTCTAACGCCCCCTTAACGACCCCTATTACTTCTAATAAAAATACTTTAATTACGCCTATAATAATTTTAATAGCCCTTACTACTCGCTTTCCTAAACGTATTATCGAAAACCCTCCCGTTTTTACTAGTAAAGAGAAAGATAATACTAAATATTATAATATTTTTTACTCGTAGCGCTATTAAATTAAAACCGCTTAGGAATTCGATATAATTTATTTTCCTAACGAGTAAATCAAAATTGTAAAGACTATATTCCGCTTAGGACTAAATCTACGTACGGTATTTAAAAGTAGTTTTGCTAAAATTAAAGAATTCCCTATTAATTCCGATTAATAGCCGTAGAAAATAGGCGAAATCTTTTTCTAATACTTAATAAATTAGTACAATAACGTAAATATTAAACTAAATACCTATAAACGCTTAATCGACCTCTACTAAAGCGGTATACCATTCCTATACTTCGAAATTGAATTTACTAAACTTATAAATAAATATAGTTTTACTAATACTATAAAAGTTTACTACCTTTGTAATAAGATTAATAAAAAGCTCTATTAAGCTTTAATTTCTTAGGATTTCCCAAATAACAACGAATATATTAAATAGCTATAGCTAATTAAAAAGGTCAATAGGAAAATCGAAGACGTCGAATATTATAATAAGGTTATAACCGGCTTTTCAACTAATTCTACTAATAAGAGCGGCGGTAGTAAATCTAATGGTAATAATAATAATAGTAACAAATCTACCCCTCCCGCCTCGGCCAACAATAGAATAATAAGCTAAAGAAGAAATTAAATAGATTTAAACGTAGCGAATTTATTTACTATATTCGACTTAGAAATTTTTAAAAAATATAGGGAAAAGGGACTCTACTATTATTATAGCTAATAAAAATATATAGCTCGCAACTACTTTAATTCAATTAATTAAAGTAGTAAACTTCGTATTAACAAGGTCCCTACTAATAAAGAAAAGAAGAAGAATAAAGATAAAAGATAAAGAGGTCGGGGTAATAGAGGAAATAGTAGGAATAAATTAAGAGGCGGAAGAAGAGATATAGCGGAAGTCTGGGCTATTAGAGCTATTAGTACCGAAAACCCCGACGAACCTACTATAGGCGGCGAATATTATAACAATTAAGAAAAAGAATAGCCTCTATACCTAATCGTATATAAAGGCTTAATTAATTAGTTATATTATAAAGAAAATAGGATCTTTTTATTAATTTAGAGGAAGTATAGATCTAATTACTAAATAATACTATTCCTCTAAATATAATTCTATTATCTATATATATAATTACTAGTACGCGCAAAAACTACTACGTTACCCTCGTTAATAACGGGTATTCCATATATACTTTTATCGATTACTCTTTTATTTAAGAATACAATTTCCCTCGTTTTCTATTACTTTATCTTAAAAAATTAATACTTATAGATAATAATATTAAGGGTATTATTAAAATAGTAATAAAGGGAAGGCTATAAATTAATTACTATAAGGAAACTATTACCTTCCTAATATACGACTTCTATAAGAAATATTCTATTATTTTAGGCTATCCTTAAATAGTAATTTATAAACCGAATATCGACTACGAAAATAGTAATATATAATTCAATTATCCTAACTACTATAACCGCTATTTACTAACAAATTTCTCTAATAATTAAACGGAGGCGCCTCGGGCGTTTTCTAGCCCCGTCTCCGTTACTATTACTTATACTTATAAAAAGGCATTTCTCCCCCCTACTTCTATTAAAAAAAGTATTATACTATTTATACCTTATAAGAGGGGTAGTACCCTTCCTAGGAATAATATTAATATTATCCTTAGGGGTTATCTCTGTAAAAAGGAAATCTTAAGGGCGGAGGGCGAAAACCCGTTTATTAGAGGACTTTAATTTGAAGATAAAGGACCCGAAGAGCGGACTTCTGTATTTAAGAATAAAGGGGAAATTTTATTACTATTAACCTTATACTACGCTCTTATCGGTTACCGGGCGGGGGCGAAGGTTAAATTTATTATTAGTATTATTGTAATACTAATTAAAATTAAAAAGGACGTACTATATCAATTTTATATTAAACCGGGTAGGAGGCGCGTATTAATAAGGAATTATCGAATACTAATCCGGTTTAGTAAACCGGTTAATAATAAGGTTAATTTTACGGATATTTGCAAATTAAACGCCGCTACCTTTAATTTTATCTATAAAAGAGATTAATTCTAATTATATATAATTAATTATATATAATTCGAATAGCTAGTAATACTTTTAGAACTTAGCGAAATAAATTTTATATATAAAGTAACGTAAAATATTATTAAAAAGAGAAGAGAGTAGTATAAGAAGGACTTTCTACTATCCCTTTATAATTTTATTAATAATATAGCGGAAAAGTACAGATCTAATACTAAATAGGAAGTAATAACTATTATACGAGTAGTCGTATTAATAAGAGATTTCGTAAAGGACGCCCCGTTCTATAAAGCGACGATTCAATATATATACCTCGCCAAAATCTTTAAAAAAAATATATAAAAATTTATAAATAAAGCGGATAAACCGCAAAGGACTAAAGAGGAAATTAGCAAAATATTATTACCTTACTATTAATCCTACGTTAATACCTTTTTACTAGTGCTAGTAAATTAATTCCCCCCTTACCAATTTTATAATTATAAAATCGAACTTCAACTAGGAGAATAGGCACTATACGCCAGACCTAGGCCTATATCGCCTATTAAAACTATTATTATTAAAAAGTAAATTGATAAAAACCTTAGGAAAAAATTCATCCGGCCTTCTTAATCTATTTTTACAACGCCTATTCTATTAATAAAAAAACTAGGGGATAGGGTTTATATTTACGTAAACTACCGGAGCGTTAATAATGTAATATTTAAGACGCAATATTTATTACTGTTAATTAAAGAAATATTAAATGTAATTTATAAGGCGAAAATCTTTACTAAATTCGATATAATCTCTATATTTAACTGTATACGGGTAAAGGAGGGCTATAAATAGCTTACAATTTTTATTATTCGCTTTAAGTTCTTTAAATCGTTAATTTATCTATTTAAATTATAGGAAACGCTAAGAATTTTCTAGAACTATATTAATAACGTCCTATACGATATCCTTAACGTCTATACTACTACTTACCTAAATAATATCCTCGTTTATTCAAAAAATAAAAAAGAATATATTAGGTATATTAATAAGAGAATGTCTTTTCGCACTGCTATAAAAGTCTTCCAACACTGTCGACCCACCCTCCCCCTACCCTTCCCGGCCTCGCCCCGCCCTTCCCGCATTTGCAACCAATTAAAAGGGCCGCATCCCTTTTCAACTCCACCTTCTACTTTTTCCCTAAAGTGCTTCGAAATTATAGGGCATTCGTTTCCCCCGACAGCGCATTCGTTCCCCCAACAGCGCATTCGCTTCTTCTAATAGCGTATTCGCTCCCCAAAGTCTAACTTTTCGCCCAACAGCGTTTGAGACAGCGATTAAAACAGCGATTGAAACAGCGATTCAAATAGCAATGAATGCGATGCGATTGAATGCGATACAGTTGAATGCGATGCAATTGAATGTGGTGCGAATGCGTCGTTGGTGAGAGCGAATGCGCTGTCGGAGGGAGCGAACGCGCTGTCGGGGGAGCGAATGCCCTATTGGTAGAAGCGAATGCCCTAAAAAGACGAAGGTGGATTGCGGTTAGGATGCACCGATTTTGATTGGTTGAGAAAGCGGGAAGGGTGGGTCGACAGTGTCTGAAGACTTTTATGGCAGTGCGAAAAGACATTCTCATTAATAAAATATTAAAATAAATAATCGATATAAGTCTGCAAATCGATATCGATAAATACGAATTTTATACTAAACGTATTAAATACTTAGGGCTAATTATTACTCCGGGAGGTATTAAAATAAATCTAGAAAAAATAGCGGTTATAACCTCCTAAAAGGCTCTAAACACTAAGAGAATACTATAACGCTTCCTAGGGTTCGCCAACTTCTATTATTAGTTTATTAAATATTTCTCTATATTAGCTAATTTATTATACGAATTAATAAAAAAGGATATTAAAGATTAGGAATAGAAGGATTATTACCAACGGTTTTTCGAAGTATTAAAAAAGGCTTTTATAAATGGACTTATTCTATATATTTTCAATTAATTAAAATAAATAGTTGTAAAAACGGATACGTTAAATTAAATTTATAGAAAAACGCTTTCGCAATATAATAAGGATAAGGAATTAAAACCAATCGCCTATTTCAATTAACGGTATTTATTAACGGAATATAATTACAATATTTATAATAAGGAATTCCTCGCTATCGTCAAAACTCTAGAAGAATAAAAACTAAAATTAAAAAGAGTATAAAAGCCGGTAGAAATTATTACCGATTATAAAGGCCTAAAGTTTTTTATAATTAGTAAATAACTAACTTTAAAGTATATATAATAATTTCAATTCCTATTATATTTCAACTTTACTATTTAATACCGGCCGGACTCCTTATAAATCCGCCCGGATACGCTAAGCCGTAAGCCAAAAAACGTCCTAAAGGATATAAAAGATAAAAGGCTACTAGCGCGTAATAAAGTATTATTAAATAAGAACGTTTTTATTAATAGGGTATTCGTATTAGAGGAAGAGATCTCTACGTTAAAAGAAGAGATTTCTATAATTTTCGTTAGTACCGAATATATTTATAATTTCGAAACTATAAATAAAACGTTAATAAACGACTTTATTACAAATTACTATAAAAAATTAACCCTTTTATAAAATACGTAGGCCTATATATTAAATCCAATTAAAAAAGCGTAATTAAAGGAAATAAAGGATAGTTTTAAAAAGTTTTTATTCGCAAAGTATTATATTATTTAGGGGCGGATTTACTACTACAATTCTATCCTCTTTAACCCTAGTAATATAAATATTTACTACTAATTAATCCGCTGCGCCTATAATATACTAGGTATAAAGTACTTAAAGAAGGAGAAGACGTATAGCCTCTTCCTATAATCTTTCTTCTAATTAAAGATATATAACGCCGGTAAAATTTACTATAAGAATTACTTAATGTACGCAAAGATAAAACTAACGTAATATATACTATATAGGCTATTTAAATTACTAGTAATACTATTTACGCTATAGAAAAACATTTTAATCGACTATATTACGCTATTAACACTATATAAATAGCGAGGGCAAGTATTTAAATATATTACCGTAATTATAAACCGGTTAATAAAAATATAGTATTTTATTCTTATAATTAGTTTAATAGTAGAGGAGTTAATTAATTAATTTATCGAATAAGTCTATAATATTTACAATTTACCTAATACTATCGTATTAAATAGAAGTTCTTAATTTATTTTATAATTTTTAAAAATATTATTAACGAAATTAAAAATTAAACTAATTCCCTCTTCTACTTTCTATTTAACTACTAACAAATAAACGGAACGGATTAACGCCAAAATAGAAAAATATTTATAAATTTTTATTAATTAAGTATAAGACAACTAAGTAGATTAACTCCTTATAGCGGAATTTACCGCTAATAATCTCGTATTAAAGATAACGGGAATATTACCCTTCTTCGCCAATTATAGGTTTTATTTATAGATAAGTATAGAGCTAACTAAACTATATCCTCTAAATATATTACAAATTTAGTAGAATAAATATTTTAAAACTTCAAAAATTACTAATCGTTTTAAAATAATTTTAAATTTTATTACAATTAAAGTAAAGGAAATTTAACGACGGTATAAGGATAATACTAATACGAATAGATTAAATACTTTATAATATAAGGTTGGGGATAAAGTTTTACTAAGTATAAAGAACTTTGAAATAGGGAAGTTATATGTAAAGTTAATACCGCTCTGTAAAAGGCCTTTCGAAATTATTAAAATCTATAACTATATTATTATATTCTACTTACTAATTAATATAAAGTATAATCCTACCTTCTATATTAATAAAGTTAGACTTTGGATAAGAAGGATAGAAGGAGATATTAGGGCGAATTATAAGCGGATTATAAAGCGGATAAATAATAGGAAAGACTTTAAAGAATAGGAATTTAAAACTATTGATAATTACCGGAAGAACCCAAATAATAAATAATAGGAATATTATATCGTATAGGCGCCACCATACGCACCTAATTAGCAACTACGTAAAAACGTAGAAATATATTCGGAGGAGATTAAAAAGTTTTACAATAATAATTCGGATATTTTAATACTATTAGTTTAGACCGCCGCCGAAAGACGGAAGGATTGTAAAGCGGAAATTAGAGTAAATTAATAAAGCGGAGGAGCGGACTAATTATTAGAGGTTAAAGAGAATAGATAATACGAAGGGCGGAGGAAATCGCCGTATAGGGTAGTAACGGTTATAAAAGCTTTTATAGCGTAAGTTAAGCGATTACTAAGCATTTCTAATATTTTATATATTATTAGTCAGTTATATAACTTCTTTTAGCCCGGGGTAATATTATAAGGTTAACCCTTTAATAGTTTATAGTAGCGATAGTACTAGGTCTGAGCCAGAAATTAGCTTATAGTTTAGACTATTATATAAAGCTATTACAGCGTTCGTAATAACTTCAATCGTTATTACTATACAACGGTTGTACTAGTTCTATAGCGCTTATAAGACTACTATAGAGCTGCTAATTAGGACTAACCTACAAAGGTTGGTCCTAGAGTACACCCTTAGACCTTCCCCTTTCCTCTCCTTGTGTAATTATATTTATTCTTACCTACCTTGTGCCTTTGCACCGTAATACTAATATTATTTAATTAAATTAGTAATACTAGCCTTAGCGTTAAAGTCGTTAAATATTTCGATGGATTTATTACGAAAACGAGGGAAATGCTATTATAAAACTAATTAGGATATTTTAGGGGGATAAATAATTATATAGAAAATTATTTATTGAAATATATTTAGCATACTTTTAGTCGGTTTATAAACTCCTTGAATAATATTATTAGGAAGCGGGCCTTTTCTAAATTATTATTAAATTTAGGAATAAAGATAGTCTTTAGCTCTCGGACGATTATTGTATTGAATTTAATAGTCGATTTGGGATGGATATTTAAGCGGCGGACTTTGTCAAAGTAGAAGAATGTCGTCCTTATAGTCCTACTACTATTTAGTAATATTCTATCCTACTTTTTAATTAAGTAGGAAGCGTAGAGGTATAAAACAATTAGAGAGATTTTTATTAAATATTTTAATAGGGTTTGAAGATGGATTTTAATAGAAGAATAAAGATTGGAAAAAGATGTAATAATAGGAAGGAAAGGAAGAAGGGAAGAAAGGAAGAAGGGAAGAAGGGTATTTTATACCCAATTAATAGATAATTATTAACAATTAATTAGTAGTCTTTTATATTATATAAGTATAATTGAGAAAAGAAGTAGGTATATTATTTAAATATTAACCGAAAATAATAAATGAAAAGAATAGTTATTAAAGTAATTATTATTATTATTAAAGTAGGGATGAAAAGATATTTCTAGGAAAAAGTTCTACTTTTAATCTTTAAATTTATTTAATATTTGCCTCTTAATACAAAGGTATTTAATAAAGGGATAAAATATTTAGGTAAGAGGTAAATATTAATTAAATTAAGTATTGCCTTACTACTTAAATAAATAGTAATTTTAAAAAGATATTTTTCTACGATTATTATAAACAGATAGATTATTTACAAAAGATTTATAAAATTACCCTTTCCCTTACCTCTTTTTAACCTTTTCCTCCTTTCCTCTTTCAATTAATAATATTAGAAGTTATTAATTATTAGACTAACTCTTTTACTATAGCAAGCCTGATCTAATATTATTTGCCTTCTTCTACCTTTTTTTTCGGTTTATTAAGATTAGTTAATATACTTCTAATTTTAAATATCGATATTTATCCTTTCTCTACTAGTAAGAACTTTAATTACTTAACTACTTTCGTATTATTTATTAATTATTATATCTTTTAATTAAATTATTCCTCGTAATACCCCTTCTTCTTACAATAGTTTATCTCTTTACAGTATTTCGCCCGGCTTTACCCCGAGAAGTTATTTGTATTTTACAATTACTAATCCGAATCGTTTATCTATTAATTCGAATTAAATTAATTAATTTCCCGATTATATCGACCGCTAAATCGATTAGTCGATTTATTGAGGTAAATAGGTAAGAACAATTTATAGGAGACTATTAAATTAGTATAATATTGATAATTTACTTTAAGTGAATTTTAAAGGTAATTAAAGTATTACTCCCTAATTAATAATAGAAATGTTTAATTTATTTAGGGTAATATATATTAATAATTATTAGGGATATAATTTGGAAATACTTAATACTGTCTATAGATAGTTGGAATACTTTAAAAGGAATAAAATACAAAGTTAGAAGCCGAAATCTAATTAAAAATAGACTAATTTATTTAGTAATTTTTATATCGAATTTAACCGACGTCCATTCTTCGGTCCTTATTGAAAAAGAGATATAAAAGGAGGATATATACTATTCGAATACTTAAAATAAATAAGAAGGGGAGATTAGCAATTTAATATCGATTTACTCTATAAGGAAATTGAGGATTAAGTAGAAATATTTAATAAGTTTTTTTATTTAGACTTATAATTTAATTTAATAAATCTTTAGTCTACCGATATATTAATAAATTAGAAACGACTTACTATACGCTTTGTAAATTTCTAGTATAGTATCGATAAATATACTTTTTCAATTGGCGACAATATTATTATTATATTACTATAGATAATTAGGAAGAAAATTAACTATATCTTCGTATTAAGTAAATATGCGATGTTTTATAGCAATATTAATAATTTTCGGGCTTTACCTTTCGAGAGTAAAAGGGTATTTAATTTAATAATAGTAAAAAGGTTTTAGGTTTTACTTATTTATTACAACGAATATTTTATTATAATTATTTTTAATTAATTAGGAGGTTAATAGGATTATTACAATTTAATATTAACGGAGGAAATTATAAATAGAATAAAATAAATTCTAATAACCGTTTTAAATAATAAAGGAATATAGTTAAAGGTATTTAATAAGTATAAGGTTATTAAGGGAATCGGTATCCGATTTATTAATTTCGCTAGATAATATAGTATTTAGATTTGTAGTTTGTAGGTCTTAGAAGCTATTCGTATACGCTTATTAGAATATAAGCCTGCCTTTTAAATAATAAAGTTAAAGAATTGGGATTAAAGTTTAATTTAGTATAGTTATAAGATATTTAATTAGGTTTAGAGGGAAAATGTTATAGTTCGATAATATTAGAGGATAATTTGTAATACTTTATATACTAAGTAATAACTCCCCTTTAGAATACTAGTAATAGATTAGATGGCTAATGAATACGTTAAAGATAATCGATTAGTAATAATGTTGAACGAATAAATAAAAAGAATATATAGAAGTCGTAAAATTCTTTGGAGATTAGTATAACTTGAAGGTTATAGAACTAGTATTTCTAATAAAGTTATATTTAATTATATTAGAAACAGAATCTAATATAAGTATCGGATTATTATTAGACTTTAGAATATTATTAATCTTCTAAAATTCTATTTCTAGTTTATATTGTAGAAACCTCTATTAATAGTTAAACTTTTATAATATAAGATATTTGAATAATAGAAATTGATTAAAAAAGTATTAATATTAATTAGTAATTATTAGTTAGAAATTAATTCCGTTATTTTGATAATTGAAAGAACTAGTTCGTCATCCGGTAGTAATTATTCTACAAAATATTAGGATAGGGATTAGTTAGCCAAATCTATATTAATTCTAATTAAATAAAGAATTATAATACGATTAAGAACTAGTAACGCTATTTATTAGTCTTTATAGCCGAAGGTTTTATCTCCCTTAAACCCTCAATCCTTAGGAAGAAGCGTATTGGATTAGATTTAAAGAGAGATCGATAATTAATTGCGTAAAGAAAGGTATTAAATACCTAGTAATTACAACTCCCTAAATAATTACAAAGATATATATTTTAATATTCCCTTTACCTAAATTCAATCTCTACCTACCCTTCTATATAAAAATAAATTAGGATATCTTCGTACTCCTAATACTCGGGGTTTCTTAAAAATCCCTAAAAGTATTAATAAGTTGAGAAGTATTGAATTTCCTATAAATATAAATACGTTTAAACGTCTTAGGATTAATAATCAAATATCTACGATTCTAATAGTTCGAAAGACGAATAATCCTATTAATTAATAGAAGAATAATCAAAGGAGATAAATACTTATACCTATTTAAATATAATAAAATTCGTTACTAAGTAGCGGATTAGACCGATTCTATTTTATACGACAAACTCTTATTAAGAATCCTAATCCTATTAAAAGGCAAATCTAATTCGATAGCTATACTTTTCGAATAAATTTATTAATTCATTCTACTCGACGGATAGAAAATAATTTAAGAGGATTATAATAGTATAATCTAGAAAATCCTCTAATTTAGTTTACAGACTACAAGGAACGATTTAACCCAAATATACGCTCGCGCTTAAAGACAGCTAATTACTTAATAAATAGTATAATTTAGAAGGAATAATTTATAAAGTTAGATGAATAGAGAGCTTTAGAGGGAATTACGGAAAGGACTTTAAAACTAAAGTAAAAGAAGCTAAGGAATAATAATAATAGTAATAATAGAAATGCTAGGAATTGATTATATATATTAGATTATTATAAATCTATTTAGAGGATTTTTATAGACTTAAAAGGAAGATTTGATTTGGGGTAGTATACCTTATACTTTTTGTAATGAATTTTTCAATTTTTTCTACAATATATTTAGATTAGGAATACGCTTATAAAATTAGAGGGGTCTAATTAACTGGCTATAATTAGGGATTATAAGGAAGATTAGAAGACGAATGATTATATAAGTTGATTGGACGAATAATTATTTGCCTACTTTAATAGACTTGATAAGATAATTACTTTAATAAATGGGAATAAGAAGGAGAGATAGAGAGGAATAGGAAAGAAGAAAGGTAAGATATTAATTCTTTTTTTGAAAAGGGAGTAGTTAATAGGAAAGACAGTGGCTATTCCCAAATTAATTCGTTAGTATAGCTTTTATAAATAATTTAATATACTTCGTTAAGATTTTTTTTCAATTGAATTCTACTAATAATATCTTTATAAGATATCTAATTATTCATTTTATTCCGAACTATGTATCTTGATTACTTGCTTCTTTTCTCCAAGAAGAGAATACCTTTATTTATTTATTAATTATTTAAGCTATAAGTTTTAGATATTAGTAATTTAGTTATTCTTCCTTTCTTTTCTCTATTATCTAGGATAACTTCAACCTTTCTATCTAGTATCAAATAGGTTTACGACAATTATTAGTATTGCTCTGATTAGCCATCTGTAATAATTTCTGTTGTGGTATATGGTTGGTTTTGTATTGATAATACCGGCCCAAATCACTAGATAGTCCCCTTTTTTTTATTAAACAATTTATATTAATTCTAGGTTAAATATAATAATATATAAACTTTATAAATTTATAAATTCTTTTCGCATATTTTCGTCGGCTATATTAAGGGCTTCGATATAATTAATCTAATAAATACTATAGAAATAACCGCTACTTCGTACCTAAAATTCGATATAGTATTAGAAATCCTTAATCTTAAACTTAGGGAGTAGGATATATTTTTAGAATAATTCGAATCGTCTTTAAAAATAATAGGCGGTAATATAAGGGTTTTCTTTTAAATTCTTTCGTATAATACTTTTTCGAACCTATTTAAAAATAACCTTCTATTTATTATAATTAAGTATATATCGAATAAAACTTTACTAATATATATCGGCTACGCTAAATATTATAAATATAGCCGGTATACTTAATCCTTAAATATAAGTATAAAGTTTACGGCTTTTACGTATCTAATAAGGCTGTATTCTTTTTATTATATTTGTAAATCGAATGATTAAATTGTAAAAATATTGTACTTCTAATAGATCGGATTAGACTACTTCCCGTAATACTTTAATATTAAATATATTATTTATATTACTTCGACCCGATTTTATAAAGAAACGGCTTTTTCTATTAGCCTATTTGTATATTAGGGTATTAAATATAATAAAGGGGAATTGGTAATACTTAATAAATCGGTTATTATATTATTTTAAAGTATATTAAATATATTCGGGAAATTCGATAACCCGGATATAGGGTTTAATAAAATCGGCTTTACCTTCGGGGTATAGGGTAGGAAAGGCGAAGGATAGAATATATTAAAATTTATCCTATTTTTTAATTAGAGTATTCTATAATAGGTTGGGTTTAATAAAGGGTTAAACTAGGGGATATTAGCTAGGAGCGGGTTAGAGTAATATATTTCTAGGTTTTTTGATGCGGGACCATTGCATTACATATATAATTAGCTCAATTAATTGATTAGATAGTCTAGGCATAGCTATTACTATGCCCATCCCTATTAGAGGCTCTAGCAGGTACGTGCCTTGCGCGCGCCTATTAGGTCGCACGGCTCTACATAAAGTGGGCCAGCGATAAGATAAGGGAATTCCTATAAAGGGATTCCCGCACAGCGCGGCCTTCGGCCACACCTTTCTTCCTCTAACATCTTCTTCTACTTTTACTTCTAATACTACGTATTGTACACCTATTACATCGTAGTATTTAGAAGCACTTAGGTTACCCTATTAAGTAGTAGCTACAATTGTACGAGTAGTAACCAAACTATTTCTTTAATTGCACCCCGGCTTTATAATTAGGTATTGTTAATTAACTTAATAAGTTCGTCGATTTATTGCGAACTTACCTTTTAATCGCAAGATCCTATATTGTAATAATATCGACCCCGCGATTATACTTTCACCTCCCCCTAATAAGTTCGCAATCGTTCGTTATAAAGATAGTATTATAGACTTATTCCCTTCCCCGTACTTCCTTATACTATACTATCGCACTCGTATTGGTTTATATCGAACAAGTATACTAAAACCTCTATACTACCCCGATCCGAACTTTATTTAATCCTCAACGCAAAGGGTAACCCTACAATTTACTTATTATAAAATAGCTATCGCCTCTCCTCTAGAATTATTAGTCGTTTATTATAAAAATAGTACTAATAAAGCCAACTTTCTAACTCCTATCTATCTCCTCTACTATTACCCTAATCCTTTTTACTTAAGAATATTGTAATCGCGGATAGATAAATTTACGCTAATACCTTTTTCGACTATTAAATTAATTATTATAGCCGGAGAAGACCCCCCTTCAGATTAGACCGCTACGCGCCGTTTGCCTCGTAAACCGTTTATTCTATTTATTTACAACTTCGAACGCCTAAGCAGCCAATTTATTAATCCTTAATAATATAATATTACCTAAATTTAGGCCGGCCCCTCTACTTAACTCCGCACTACTTCTTAAACGGCTACTCAAAGCTAATAGCCTACTACCCAAATTCGCGATACCTCCTAGAATTAATTACCTCTTAGGCCTAGTATTATAAATAATATTATCTCGTCGGTAATTAATACTCTCTCCCCCTCTAAATCGTATTAATCTTTAATTAACTTGTTTAAGACTTTTACTCCTTAGACTTCCCCTTAGAAGTACGTCTCTACCCGCAATAATTGCGATATAGCTACGCTCGGCCGTAATAATAAATTAAATAAGTATAATTTAAATAATAGTCCTAAACGTATTTCGAATAAGAAGATTTGGAAACGTTTTAATAATATAAATACCTTTACTAGGGATGTCGATTCTAATATACGATAATTCAAAGACTAAATAAATAAGTAATTCACTAAGAATTATAGTAATACCTTCGCTAGAGAAAAGAGAATTAACGACTTTACGGTTAAAGTCGGCAATTTCGAGACCAACCTAAAATCCAATTATAATAAGGTCCTAATTACTATTAATAGGCTTTAATTTACCGATAAACCTATCTCTAAGGGTAAAAAGAAGGCCGTTAAAATACTTAATTATTTCCCTAATACTTTATTTAATTACTCCAATATTACTACTATTTATTACAATATTAATAATATTTAATTTTGGTCTAACCTAATCTATAATAATATAGGACCTTTATATTCTAAATATACGGTCTACTACAAGCCGTCTATTGAAGACTTCGTCGAATTTGAGGATAATAGCCTTTATTATAAGGAGATTCTAATATACGTATACCCTACTTTTAGATTACGTACTTTTATCCCTATAGTTTACAACCCTATCCCCACTATTAATAAGCCTACTTTACGTAATCTAATTACCCGCAATAGTAATCCCCTCTCCTACGTTCGTATTCGTACCTACGACGACCCTATTAACCCTCGTTTTACTAAGGTTATTAGCGATGAGGAAATTAATAAGAGGAACTTTATAGATTTTATTAACGGTATTAAGGACTACGATATTAATTTTCGTAATTTATTAAAAAAATAAATTAATATATATATTAAATACCTTAAGGAAATTAAATAATTGTACGCTAAGCGAGTATATACTACTGCTTATTCTAATTTCTTATATAAAGAGGTTAATAAAATTACCGCCGATAAAGCCGCTAGTAAGATTAGAAGTATTTCTAATTACTCTATTAGTAAGTCTATTAGTAAGGTTAGAGGATTTACATTCCCTATTATTAGTAAAGTTAGAAGCGGTGGTCCGCTTAAACCGCTTATACGTTTTATTTATATTAACCCTAATAACCCTAATAATAATAACGAAGATAATAATCCTAATAATAAAGACGATAAACCTAATAAATTTGACTTCGGTTACTTTAATAAATATACCCCTTATTATAATCCCTTTTATTATAATCCCCTTCGTTATAACTTTAATCCCCCTAGCCCTCCGGGTCCCCCTAATAGAAATATTAAAAAACTTAATAATAACGAGGAATCCGAAGATTATATTAAGTTTAAGCGTAACGATATTAATACTTTTAATCTTTTTATTAATAACCCCGGCGATATAAATATAATCGAAAACGGAAATAATATTATTTATACCGATACTACTATATTTATAAATCGTCTTAATATAATCCTTAAAAACGAATCCGTTTGCTATTTCGTAGAAAAATAGTTAATCTACCTTTAACCTATATTTTTACAAAACGTTGCCTATATATAGTAGTACAATTAATTAACGCCCGATAAATATAAGTAGTTACGCGTCTTATTATAGAGATTAACGGCTACCTTAATAAAAAAATTCGTACCTAATTTAGCTATTGCTATTCGTAAATTCAACGAAGGTCGCTTTAACCTATACGATATTTCTAAGGACGAGAACGTAATATTTATATATATCCTAAAGTAGCTTCGCCTCACTCGTACTATAAATATCCTATTTAAGGATAATAATAATTAGTATAGCGTTATAATATAAATTTAAAATAGTATAAATATCGATATTAAAACTATTCTCCCTACTCCCTCCTCCTTCGGCTATATAAATAAATACTTCGCCGAAATCGAAAAGTATAAAGCTATCCTATTCGCTATCGCTAAAAATAAATATCCCGTTAATAACTGTACCTTTACTAGCCAAAATTACTGTAATTATAATAATTGTAATACTAAATACGTAATTAGCCGAGGATTAAACTACAATTGTAATCGCGACCGCTCTCGTAACTACAACCGCAATAGGGACCCCAATAGTGACTATAATTGCAATTGTAATAATAACCGTAGCCGTAACCGTAATAACGACTGTAGCTATAATTACGATAACGGCGGCAACGCCAACTATAATTATAACCGCAATAGCGATTATAATTACGACCGTAATCGTAACTACTACTACAATAATAGTAAGGACTACGCCTATTACGTCGGATCCAATAATAAAGGACAGGGAGAGACCGAAGTCGCTAATTTCGTTAGTAGTTCGGATAATTCGGATTTTGGCGATTTAATCTATTATATATACAATAGCCAATTAACTTATTCTAAGTACTTAAAGGAGTTCAACTTAGTAAAATTGAAGTAACGCTATATAAAAGGGTATAACTTTAAATTAAAATACGTAAAGGACGTAATCCCCGCCGTCTCTTCTCTTAACGCTAGCTTTCGAAAATACGATTATTATAAAGAATTCTTTCCGTCGCGAAACTAAATATTTATCTACTTCGACTTCTATAAGAAACGAAAGGCCGCCGCCGGCGTATAGCCGAAGCCAGAACTAATCTCTCATATTACTACCTTTCCCGTATAAATTCAAAACGCCGCCCCTTAAAACGACGAATTATTAAAGAAAGGTCCTCTCTCCGGTTTTACCCATCTCCGCATTATAACTATAGCTACCCCGGATTTAGAACCAGTCGAAATTTATATAGACTTAGGAATAGGCAAGACTATTATCGGTTACACTTTCCTCAAGACTCTAAAATATAGTATTTCTACTAAATACGCTACTAAAATTAAAAGAATTGGCGGCAAATCAACTAAATTTACTAAATAGGTAATTTTCACCTTCTACCTCCCTAATTAGGATAATAAGGGTAACCCTACCCTATTGAAGACTATAACGGCTAAATAGGTAATTGATAAACTTAAGCCTAACCTCTTATTAGTAAACTCTTTCCTTTATCCTCGATAAGCGTATATCGACTATTGTACGGTTAAAGTCCGCCTTCTATAAAACGGCTTCAATACGACGTTCGAAGTGCTCAAACCACCCAATTATTGTACGAAGAAGGTCGTTACTACGAAAAAGGTTATACTACGGCCTAGAGAAGAATATATAGTCCTAGTATATTATATATTGCTATTTAAAAATAGGAGTTTCTTATTTAATTCCTCTTACCCCGCTATCGTTAGCGTAGTAGTCGACGTAAAATCCCCTAGGGTTATACTAATAAAGAATATTATTAACGAAATACTAACTATCCCGTATAAGTAAAAGATTAATATAATTACGGAATATAATACCGATAATTACTTCTTAACCTCCTAGGCCAATATTTATAAAACTGCTATAATTATATAAATCTTTAATATTATAGATAATAACCTAATCCTTTCGATCGAATAGGTAATGAAGACTATTTATTAAGCTTATTCCGTATTTATAAATATTAATCTCGATATTAACTTCGAAATTATTACGACTACCGATTCCTATACAACGTCCGAAGTTCCCGCCGCCCTAGCCGTTCCTACTCCGACCGAAACTCCTTTAAAAATCCTTATATCGACCGGTAAATAGGCCTAATACCCAAAAATACCCGAAAAATATTCAACCCTTAATATCCGTATAAATGATAAAGTATTAGAGGTTATTATAGAGGAAGGCATATATATTTTCGCTAGTAGTAAATGTATATTGTAAACTTTAATTAAATTAGTAAAATAATTTCCTAAGTTTTAGAAGGAAGGAGGATTAGTAGATATACCCGACGAAGATATAATAAAGGTCCCTTTAGTAGAAAGCTAATAAAACTATAAGGTTGCTGCGCGTATATACCTTATAAGTAAGAAGGACTAAGCTATTATTAATAAAGTATTTAATACCTTTTATAAATAAAGTAAAATGAATTGGGTAAAATATATTACTCCCTTTGCCTATCCGGTATTCGTCGTCTAGTAGGAAATTAAGAACAGCTCTAAGGGTAGACCGGTCATCGACCTTCGGATCCTAAATAGTCTAACTATACCTAATAATTACCCTCTTCCTTTGTAAGGCGAAATTATTACTTTTATATACGGTAAGATTATTATTACGATTATTAATGTAGTTTTATTCTTTTACTAATTTAGAGTATAGATAAGGTATAAGGACTAGTTTATATTAATTACTTACCGCGGGTTCGAATAACCTACGGTCGCTTAAATAGGTTTTAAAAATATATTAGTATATATATAGCGATTTATAAATATATTTTTATGGGAATATAAGGACTATTATAGGGTTTATATTAATAATATTATTATTACTTCCGATTCGGTAGACGATTACCTTAAATACTTGGATATAATCTTTATTTTATTCGTATTGAAAAATATTATTTTATTATTTAAGAAGTCCTACTTCGGATACCCTAATATCGAATTGCTAGGCTTCTATATTAACGGCTTCGGCTTATCTATAATTAAAGAATATATTAAACTTTTTAAGAATTTAATCTTCCTAAATAATTTAAAAGCCTTAAAGTAGTATATTAGCAATATTAAATTCTTATACTATTTAATTACGTACTATATATAGTTCGTCGATCTTCTTTAGAATTATAAGGTCGTATTACTAACCGAAAGTCGTAAATTAGGCAAAGTCGAGACGGGTAAGCCAATAAGACGAGCCGCCTATTATACGAAGATATACTATACCCCTACCCCCGCCGAAATAGCCGTTTTTAAGGCCCTACAATGTACTATCTACGACAATACTACTATTTTATACTATTTTGATCTAAATTGCCTAGTATTCTTCTAAATCTATTACAGGGCTAGCCTATAATGTGGTTGCATTGTACTAACCGCGCATATGCCATACCAATGCTTCGTGCTATAGCCCAAAGCTATACACTCGCACTAATTACATACTTCGTCACGTACAGTCTTACGTACGCGCGTACAGACTGGCCTATCTAGGCTCTCGCCTATATAGCTAGTCTTCTACGTACACTTCCCTTTCTCCTCCTTTATATAATAATATATATCTTACCCTACCCCTAACGGTGCCCTTTCGCCCTGTAATAGTTTATTATATTAAACTATTATATTATACGTACTTATTATTTAATAGAGGAAGATTAATCGTATTCGAATCGCGTTAATTAATTAATTAAGATTTGTTTTTATACGATTAAGACTTTAATTATAATCCTAATTATCGAATTAAGTAATTATTAAATCGAATATCGTTAAATAGTTCGTATTCTCTTTCCTTTATATTTATTTAGTATATTAATTTAGCAATTAATATTTAATAATACTTTTTTATATACTCCTCCGGTAATTGATAATTTTATTACAATTACTATAATTAACGCCTTTACAGCCTTCGACTTAAAATATTAAAAGTAGTTTGAGATTCTAGTTCAAATACTTAAAGGCTTTAATAATTAAGTAGTTAAATTACTTATCGTTTTCCCTTTCGAATATGCTTTTAATTTCGTTTATTTCCCGGTTTTTTAGGTCTTCTTTACGGCTATTTGTCGTTTCCTTTATAATAATATCGTTGTAATTAGATCCTAAATTCGAGAGTTTGAAGAGGAGTTCGAATCGGTATAATACGAGTTTGCTTGTTGTAATAGTAATATCGCTACCTTTTAAATATAAATTGCCTTTAAAATATAAGAATATAATAATTAGTTTTTTATATTCTAAACTTCTTATAATAATAAAGTAAAGGCTATCCGGAATTCCTATTGCGATTAAATCGGTACTTTATAAATTTCGTACGCTAATAAGGTCTAGGTAATTTGTATTTTTTATTAAAATTAGATTAGTTCCCTTAATAACGATATTATTAAATTTACGAAGGAGTTTAAAAATTTCCGCGTTAGTTTAAAAAAAATTTATAAAAGGTAGAAGGAGAAGTATTAGAAGGCCTTTATTAACTTCTATAAACGTTTTACTCCTTTAATTTTTATTCCCCTTAACGATTTTAGTAAGCCTCCTAGTAAACCTTTTAGTAGGCTTCCTAATGAATTTTTTAATAGTAACGACGAATTTAGTAACGATAAGCCTAGCGACGACGAGTCCGATACTATAGCAATTATAGACGACGGTAGCGGCTATAAGTCGGTATTATATATTATTATATTATTTACGTTTAACGGTAAAGGTATTACTATTAAGTATATTATTAAGTACTATATTTGGCGCTTTTATATTTAATTTACTTAATTTAACGACTTTTAGTTTTTTAATTTTAAATATAAGAAGTTCTCGCTTATTGCCCGCTCTATTAAGGACGTTCCTTTCGAAGTTATTAAGATAGAATTTATTAAAATCCTAATAGATTTATTTATTAAATAGATTAAAGCGGACGAATTATTAGTAGAATTTATTAAGAAGTATAATAATATTAATGTTATCGTTTACTTTTGTTGCGAGTTTAAGGAGTTGAAGATGATTAGAGGTATAAAGTAGTAAGAGTTCGAAGATGAATTTATTCGTTTTATTAATTATTATAATTTCGACGACGGTATAAAGATTTATTATTTACGTTAGAAGATTTTTGAATGCGTTCGTACTGCTATTATTTATTAGAACCCCTAGTTTACTAATAATAAGTATAACGAATAAATTACGTTTGTTCGTAACTTCGTAAAGAATTTAGAGGATAAAGATTAGTATAATAAGAATATTAACCCTTATTATAAGATTGGTATTGGTATTACCGCCGTCGGTACTTTTAATGCCTCCGCCTCTACCGGCGAGGCTATTATTAGTTAAGGCGGTAACGTTATAGATTTCGATGCTATATTTGCTTTTGATATCTAAATTTCTCGTATTATCGATAATAATATTTTTAAGTTCTGTATAAAAAACGGAATGTATACCCGTTGCGGTAAGAAAGGCTATTATTCGGTTGAATATTGCGTGTACGTTAATTTTAAGAAAGAGGTTAAACCTTGTAATAAGAAGAAGGGTAAAGATAAGAATGGTGGTAATAATAATAGTAGTAATAATAATGTTAACGGTAATAATAACGGTGGTGGTAATGGCGGCTAGTAGTAGTAGCTAGCCTAGGGTTAGTACGGCTACGGCTAATAGCGCTCTAATTATAGCGGCGGCTATTAGGTCTACGCTATGGGTACGGGTATGCCGATGGGCGCTCTAGTTCCCGGTACCCCCGGCCCCGGCGGTTATTACTACCTAGTCTCTATCTATTAGCCCGGTTTTGTCGGTCCGTTCGTTGGTGATAAGAACGGCGCTATTTACGGTTAGGGAAATGTATAGCCTCTTAGCTAAATTGCGCTTAGAGGTATTAGTCTATTGGACGAGGAGGAGGAGGAAGATAAGGGCTTGTCCCTATATAATTAGATATTATTAAGATAAATAGATTTTTAGTAGATAGCCGTTATAAATATTTTAATTTATTAAATCTCTCTATTTACCTATTTTATAGACTACGTAAATTATATTATTCTACCTTCGTTAATAGCGGTTATATTACTCTTAGTTTTATTGACCGTTGTTTTGTCTTTCGATATCGACTACCCTTTTTTAAATTATTAATCCCTAAACTATTATATTTCGTTAACGGCTAGGCGAAGGGTAGTATTACCTACTTTTTTAGGTTAACGATGTAGGCGGGCGTTTATTATAAAGTTATCGATTTATTTATTTACGACTTCGCTGAGGATAACCTTATTATTTTCGGTTACCCTTAGTTAGTATATTACGCTCTAGGTATTGATTAGCCTAGTAATTTCCTTTGTTTCGGTCCTGCTTACGAATAACGTAGTTATTTCCCTTATAGAGCCGCTAACTGTCGCGCTCCTCTAGCGGTTCGCTATCTCTCCGTTCCCCGTTTAACGTATAGGAAGCCTTCTTTTAAAGAAGTGTCCGACGAAGGGGAATTAGAATTATTATAAATGGAGTCCGCTTATTATTTATTTATTTCCGCGATTGTAAGACGAGTTGCTTATTAGAAGTTCAATTAGTTTAAGAACCGAGTAGTTAACTGATTGGGTATTATTCCGTTCGGTAAAATTTTAGCCGGCCCCGGTTAAGCCCTTATATTAGTAGTTTTCCTAATGGAGTTTCGAATTCTCTGTCCGGCCTTTTGCCGTATTATTAGAGGATTCTATATTAAGGCTATAGATTACTAAATTTTAATCCGTTTTTATAGTATCCCTAATAGTTTTATTAACCTTAACGATATTAAAGAGTTCTTTATAATAAATTTTAATTAATTGGCCGAAACGTATAAATTTTGTATTATTCGTATAATTAAAGCTAATATAGAGGAGGATATTAGAAGGATAATAAAAGAGGATAAGGTAGAGGAAGAAGGAAGTGTTTTAAATCCTAGGGGTGTAAGTAATAATTTAATGGAGGATATAGTTATAGAAGTATTAATAGGTAAAGGATAGAGGTATAAAAGGTTCTTCGGTAGTAATTATTATTAATAAATCGATGCTTTAGTAGGGGAGGGTAATACGGCCGTTTTACGTACTATAAAGGTCGTTAATTTTATATAAATTAATGGTACTAACGATGATTTCCTATATTACGAGGAAATTATTAATAAATATTTCGCCGCTAATGGTATTAGTATTAGTAAAATTACGTTTAAAGACGTTATAAAATTCTACGAGAAAGTAAATAAATTCTTAAAGACTAATACTTAAATTTAAATTAAACTCCCTAAGTAATACTAGTACTATATTAGTATTTTTAGGTAGGAAGGCGTTGAGGTTCTTCCCTTTAATTATTCGTATAATTTTAAGTTTGAATTCCGTCCGGGAGCGTTACTACCCGTTTTTCGCGGCCGCGCTTTTAATTTAGATGAATTTAATATTATTAAGAAATAGATCGACGATAATTTTAAGAAGAAGTTTATTTAGCCTTTTTAATTTAAAGTATTAGTATTGGTCTTGCTCGTTAAGAAATTAGGAGGTGGAGTCCGCGTTTGCGTCGATTATAAAGGTATTAATAATATAACCTTTAAATTCTATTATTTATTACCGCTTATTAAGGAGACCTTAAATGCGATTTACTATATTAAGATTTTTATTAAGTTCGATATTATTACGGCTTTTAATAGGATTCGTATTAAATAGGGTTATAAATAGTTGATTGCCTTTATAATACGGTTTAACCTATTTGAGTTTTTAATCGTTCTTTTCGGTTTATAAAGCGCCCCCGGGGCTTTTTAGAATTATATTAATAATATTCTTTATAATATTTTCAACGTCTATACGACTATATACTTCGACGACGTCTTTATTTATTCGGATAATGTACGAGACTATGAGCGGTATGTTAATGACGTTTTCGATAGGTTTGCTAGGGTAAGTTTTAGTATTAATATCGATAAATACGAGTTCTATACGATACGTACGAAGTATTTAGGTTTGATTATTACCCCGGGCGGTATCGAAATAGATTTAGAGAAAATTAAAGTAGTTATGGAATAGTAGGCCCTAGAGTCGAAGAAGTCCCTATAGTCCTTTTTAAGTTTTGTAAATTTCTACTAACGGTTTATTAAAGATTTTTCGACTATAGCGACCCTACTTTATAAATTTATAAAGAAGGATACGGTTTGGACTTAGAACGATAGTTATTAAAAGGTATTTGAGTTTTTTAAGAAAGCTTTTATTAAAGGCCCCGTTTTGAAGATCTACGATTAGATTAAAAAGATTATTGTTGAGACCGATATTTCTAATTGGGCCGCCGGCGGTACCTTTTTATAGTACGGTAACAACGGTATTCTTTATCCCGTGGTTTACTTTTCGGCTAAATATACTTTATAGGAATATAATTACGACGTCTATAATAAGGAGTTGCTAGTTATTATTAAGGCCTTGGAGGAGTGGAGGCTAGAGCTCGAGGGGGCCTAGTAGCCGTTCGATATTTTGACCGATTATAAGAATTTATAGACCTTTACGACCAATAAGTAATTTACCCAGCGGCATATGCGCTGGTCTTAATTCTTGTCGCGTTTCAACTTCTTGATTAAGTATACCCCCGGCGCCCTCTCCAGCCGCCCCCGCGCCCACTCCAGCACCGGAGCCCCCTCGGCGCCGCTCCGCTCGCCTCTAATGGGAGAAGGCCTTTGTAATTGATATAACGAGGCTATTTCTAAATATAGTTACGATATTTACGACGGATATAACGGTTAGTAAGGATGTAGAGGATAAATTGTATTTGGTATTTAGGAAGGTTATACGACGGTTGATAGATATATGGTCTAGGAAGCTACTCCTAACGCAGTTTGTGGATTACGATGGTTTATGAAGGAATAGGTCTATTATTATACGTATATATAGATTTTTTAGTTCTACAAGCTTCTTTTGAGGGGGGATAGTATTATAGGGCTAGCCTGTGATGTGGTTGTATTGTATTGACCGCGTATGTGCTATGCCAGTGCTTCGTGCTATGGCCCAGAGCTATGTACTCGCACTGGTTATATGCTTCGTTACGTGCAGTCTTACGTGCGCGCGCACGGACTGGCCTGTCTGGGCTCTCGCCTATATAGCCAGTCCTCCACGCACACTTCCCTTTCTCCTCCTTCGTATAATAACGTATATCTTACCCTACCCCTAACGGTGCCCTCTCGCCCCGTGATAAAATCGATAGCTCCTTCGAACGTAGCTTCGGCGTTATAATATTCTACTTTAAGATCGGTTATATATAGATAGAAGGCTCCTCTATTCCTTTATTACAAATCCTCCCCATTATATTTCTTAATAAGGTCCTTATTAAAGCCGAAATATAGTACGGACCTTCTAAGTTAGAAGTAGTATATTTCGTTTAGGCAATTAAGAAACTACGTACCCAATTTTATTCTTATAACCTCTCCGTTATAGTCCTTACCGATTATTCGGTAATTAAGAATATTTATAAATAAACCTCTTTGCGTACTACCTCTACGGATTATGCGAATCGTTGCTTTATTAACGCGTTAATCTATTTGTCCGGTTATAAGTTAAAAGTCTTTTATATCCCTAGGAAGTTGAACTTCATCTTTAATGTATTAAGCCGTTTAAAGGCTATTAGCGACGAAGTAGGAAACCCCAATAATATCCCGGTATTCAATAACGTCTAGGAAGACTCTGCGTATAATAGCGTCTCAACTTACTACTTCGATAACGTCTAATATGCCTTCTCTAAGGTATAGATAGACCCTAAGTTCCGTAAAGCTTATACAATTGTATATACCTCCGATAAGAAATTCGTAAAGATTATAGAATACCTAAAGGAATATAAGAAGGTAATCTCCAAGGACGGAGACGTCGTTTTTTCCAAGCCTAGGTACCCTTTCTATATACGTAACGGTTTTATCTACACCCAACAAGCTAATAGTACTAAAAATCTTTATATTCCTTATAAATTTATAAAAAACGTCTTAGAAGCCGCCTATAACGATAAGTACTACTTTAACTACAACCGTATAATATACAACCTCGCTAGAATCTCATTTCCTAATAAAATTCGATTAATTAAACAATACCTTAAATACTGCCCTACTTATTAACTAAACTAAACGGACCGGAATCTACCTATCGACGACTACTAACCAATCCGTCCAAATAAAGCCCTCCTTATACGAATTATTTCTATTAATTTTATTATAGGACTACCCGAAGTATTATCCGAGAATACCCCTTAGCAAATGCCTAATTATAGCACTTTCAACGCCTTAATGCCTATTATAGATAAAATATCTAAAAGAAGTCTATTAATTCCAGGGTACGAAAAGTATACTATTGTCGAATAGGGTATTATTACTATCCGAATATTTCTCCTCTATAATTAGGGCTTTCCGATCGGCATTATTTTTAATAGAAATCGGAAATTTACTTTAATATACTAACGAGGTATATAAATAACTATAGGTACAAAACTACTTATAATAATAGTTTATTACCTCCCTAGCAATAGCACTACTAAACGAAAGAATTAAACCGTTGAAATCGCTATTAAATTCTACGCCTTTTATCATAAACTTAGCTATAATTGGCTATTAATTATCCCCTTTTTGCAATAGAATTTCAATAGCGCCTTCGTCGAAGGCATTAAGTCTTCCCTATACGAATTTCTCTTCGGGTACAAACTTCTAAATCCTCTAAACATCGCTACGGGTTCTATAGACTCCTATAATCTTATAGACAACCCCGCTATTAGAAACTACATTTACTAAGAAATATAATTGGCTATAGACTTTACTATCGCCGACGCTAAGCTTCGCTATAATATTAGCCACCGGCAGATAGACTTTAAAATAGGAGATAAAGTATTCCTAAAACTCAATTACGGCTATTATCTTCCCGGGCGTCCCTTTCGTAAGACTTTACAATAGTAATCGGGCCTTTATAAAATCATTTAAAAAGTCGGGCGTCTAACGTATAAGTTAGACCTCCCTCTACGTATAAAAATCCATCCTATTATTTCCATCGCGTATCTAACTCCCGCCCCCAACGACGAAGATCCCTTTAGTCGATCTACTCCTCCGCCTAGACTAATTAAGGACTCGCAAAATAACTCTAATTCGGAGGAGGGTCTTAAGTACGAGCTGGACAAAATTACTACATATATGTAGAAGGATGGGAAGCTTTAGTATTATATCAAATAGAAGGGATATAAATATTACAAAAATAATTAGAAGGATACGGATAGGCTAAAGGATACGAAGGATTTAGTAAAGGATTATTAGAAGTATCGCCCGGATAAGCGTAAGCCTGGAACGCTACGTTCGTACGTTAATAGGCAGCGTAAAGTGCGCTTTATAGATGAAAAGGATCGCAAAGATTCAGGCCTTCGAAGAAGATCACCGAAACAGAAGTGAGGGCATTCCCATTAAGGACAATAGTATTCTCTTTATAGCGCCAGGACCTAATGCGGGACCATTGTATTATATATATGATTAGTTCAATTGATTGATTAGATAGTCTGGGCATAACCATTGCTATACCTATTACGGGGTAGAGGCACAGTTAGGGGTAGGGTATGATATGTGTTATTATACGGAGGAGGGGAAAGAAAGTATATACGGAGGGCTAGCTATATAGGCGAGAGCCTTAGAGCCAGCCCGAGGTTATATATCTACGTACGTAACCGGACGGTATGGCTCTGAGCTATACCGAAGTACTCTAGTATATTGTAATAGTAGTATTTAACGTTAGGTAGGTTATAAATAGGCTAACCCTATAATATTATTCCTCCCTTCCGTTTATTTAGCGAAGAAAAATCTAGTTATATATTATTCCCCTTTTTCTAAACGTCTAATAATTTCTTTAAAATCTATACTATTACGTTTATAAAGCCCTTTTTTTTACGCCGGGATAAAGTAACGGTAGTAATAGTCTTAAGCGGTTATTATAAGCAGGATAAGCGGCGTTAGGGAGGCTTGGGGGCGGGGTGGCGGCGTGGTTTGGGGGCTAGGTAGTACTATAGGGGTTTGGGATTGCCCGGGTCTAAATTTAAATCCGAATCCGTTTTTAATTCGGTAAGGTCCGTTTATAGCCGGTAATTAGGTTAAGAGCGGATTTTTAGGGGTACGGGGACTTAGGGGTAATCGTAATAGAATTCTAGAACTCTTTCCTCGTAGTCGATAATATAATTCTTAAGTTCCTATATAAGGGGGTAATCCCTTTTCTACTTAATTTAGTAATATTAGTAGTAGTTCTTATTAAATTAGCCGTAGTCGATTAAGTATTTAAAGTCCTATTTAATAACGTCTATACTGTCGTCCGTTCGTATTATAATATAGTTATCGTTAATAATAATATTTGAAGAGACGTTTTAATTAAAGAGGTTTCGGCCGATTTAGTATTAGACTATAAAGATATAGAAAATTAATAAATATTTTATATTAGCCGGGAGGTTGAAGTAGATTTAATAAGAATTAATTTTAATAATGTAGAAAGGGCCTTTTTAATAGGGGGAAAGCTTTTAATAGGGGCGGCTATTAGCGAAGTTAATAACGTTAAAAATAATTAAATTGTTTATTTAATATTTATTTAAATCTACGCGGTATTTATTAGCGTTAGTTTTATATTATTCTTAAATATAATAGGTTTATTAGGAGACGAAGTTTTAAATTTTTTGGAAATAGTTGGCGAATTCGGTAACTTTATAGTATTTTTTTAATTAAGTAGGGGAGAGGTTGGGGGGCGGCGGGGAGCGAAGTTTAGTACTTATACGAGGGTAGTAATTATAATTAATAAAGAACGGAGAGACGTTTATAGAAGAGGAGATAGCGTTATTACCCGAGAATTTTATAAATAATAATTATTTTACCTAATCCGTTTATATTTAATTAATATAGAAGTATAAGAATTATTCTATATTTATATTAATATATTCGGTTTAGGTATTAGTTTAAGGGTAGAAGGCGGAGTTGAGTTTATATATAATAGAAAAGCGGTTATAGAAGGTAGTTTAGAAATAGGAGATAAATTAAGAGTTTTTATCGGACGTAATAGTATTAAGTAGGTTATATAAGGAGTAAATACAATTGATAAAGTAATCGGCGAATTCTTTTATTTTGAGGGTAATATAGGGGATATAATATTATATTTTTATTAGCCGGTTTATAATAACGGTAATATAATAGAAGGTCTACCTGAAGTATTTGTTAGGCGGTAGTGGAGTAATATAATTAATAGAGATATTTTTCTATAGGGTTAGGGAAATAGTAGTAGGTTTAAAGAAATTTATAGAATTATATTTGAGAAATTTCGTCTTCGCGTATAAGAGGTATCCTTTATAGAAGAGACGAACGTTATAATATATACCCTTTTAAAAGAATTCGCGAGCGAATAGGTCGTATATAATATCCTTACCCGGGTATTCCGTATTAAGCGAATTATATTACTAATTAATTAATTAGAATTAAAACTCCTTATCCTTAGGGTCGATAATAATACGATTGTATTATTTCGCTATTTTATTAGAGAAAATATAATATTTAGAGAAGGCGTAGTTAAAAACTTTATAGATCGATAATAGTTAGTAATAAAGGGATTTATTTAATAGGTAAACTATAAATTCCTATAGAAATAGAGAGGTTTTATAATTAATATAAATAAAGTTATTAATTAATTGGTTATTGAAGTCGTTAAAATTGAAGAAATATAAATTAAAGGTAGCTATAAGGTTATTAACTTTAAAGTAACCTTTTTCGAATTAGGAAGGATTGAGGAGTTATTTTTAATAGGCGGCGAAGCGGTCGTTTTTTACGTCCGCAAAACGGTTATTAGGTTTACGATTAAAAGTATTTAGGTAAAGGTTTTAGGGGTTAAGGGTATAGCGGATTAGGAAATTAAATTATAAGAGGAATTAGGATTAGTATATATATTATTAGATAAGTTATTTATTCGTTATAAAAGTAATAAGATTTTTATAGTTATTGAGAATATTAAAGGGAATTTAGGCGCTTTCGAATTCGGAACGCTATTCTTCGAGGGCTTTAATAATAGCGAGGAGTTCTTTATTGTAAATATTATAATTATATTCCTATATATTATACTTAGTTGAGAAGTAGGCGATAGGGTATAAAATATTTTTATTATTATATTAGGAGAGTATGCCGCTTATAGCCTAATTTGAAATATCCGTTTCTATTATAGTTTTTTTAGTTTAATTATAAATTTTAAAAACGGGGCCGTTAATAAAAATTTATTTAAGGGAGTCGAATACGGTTTAATAGCGGTCGGTTTAGATTTATAAGGCGTTTTTCGTAATTAATTCGTAGAGGGGGGCTGTAATTAAAGAAAAGGAGTATATAAACTGTTGGTAAAAGTTTGTAAAGCCGAGGAAAAATTAGAAGGATTTTTTGGATTTTAGAATTTATTATTTAGTAATAGCCTTAATTTTTTCTAAATTTATTTCGATACCGCCCGGTATAATAATAAATTTTAAATATTTAGTATGCTTAATATAAAATTCGTATTTATTAATATTTATATTAAAGTTTACTTTTATTAATTATTTAAGAACGTTATTAATATAGTGTTTATAGTTTTATTCGTTATCCGAATAAATAAGGATATTGTCGAAGTAAGCGGTAATATAAATATTAAATATATTATAAAAGATATTATTAATATAGTTCTAGAAGGCGCTAAGGGCGTTTTAGAGGCCGAAAGGGACGATGAAATTTTCGAAGAGATTAAAGCGGGTAATAAAAGTAATAAATTATTCGTAGCCTTTCTTTATACGAATATAATTAAAAGTAATAATAATGTCGAATTTAGTAAAGATTTTGGCGTAGTAAATAACGTTAAATATTTCTTTAATTAAGGAAAGGGGGTAGTGAGATTTGAATATAACGTTATTAATATTGTAATAGTTAATATAAATACGGATTCCGCTTCCCGGTTTTTTAATAAGGAAGATTAGGGAGGAGGTTTAGGATTAAGAGGGCCGAATAAACTTCTTTTAAAGGTTATTATCGATTTATCGTTTAATAATATTAAATTCGTTTAGGTTAAAAGCGCGGCCGTACGCTACGGGCGCTTTTACTCCGAATTTAAATTCGATTTTAAAATTGTAAGCGCGGTTAAGGGAGAGTATTTTAATTATAATTTAGCGGAAGGTATTTATATAGTACTAGTACTAATTAAGGAGTTTGGTCTGGATTTAGTCGTTGGTCTTATAGGGCTTATCCGCTTTTTTATAAAAAGTATTAGTATTTTCGGAGGTAATTTTATTAAAAGTAATATTATTAATTGTAAAATATTCGTTAATAACCCCCTTATATTTAATAAAATCCCTGTTCGTACCGTCGAAGGGGATAGAATTTGAAATTTGAGTAATATAGAGGGCTATTTCTATATTTTAACCCGCGAGGGCGTCGATTTACGGGTAGAAGTTGGAGCCGAAAAGCTTTTTATATTATTAGTTATAATTAAGGAGGATTTATTCGATAATTTGAATTATTAATTCGTTATTAAGAACAAAGGGTTTTAATTTATTAAAATTATCCTCCGCTTATTTTTCATCGCGTATACGTTTAATATTTTCCTTTATATTAATTTAGGTCGTTTAGATAATTTAAAGTTTAAAGCGGTTAGCGAATTCGAAAAAGTTAAATATTAAGAGTTCTTCGATATTTTCGGGGTTAATAGGGCCGTAAAAAAAGGAAGGAAGGTAGGGGGGAATAAAAGAGGTTATTAAAAATATAAACGCTTAATTTAGGCCCGCGAGGGTATAATTAATAAATTTAGGGTTAAAATAATTAGCAATTTATTTAAAGCAGTAACGAGAAGTTTATTAAATTAGAGAGGCTAAAGAAATACGGCGTAATATTATTAGGGCTGGGTCGGGGTTTATAATTGAAGCCGGGGAAGGGTTTGTATTTAGGGTTAGAAGAGCGGGCTTTACGGTTAGGAGGGCTCGGGTAATAATTTCGGCTAGCGAAGGAAGGTAAGAATCGCCCTCGTTTTCGGTATTTTCGATTGTAGGAGTGTGGTACGTTGTTATACTGGCCTTTATTACTTTTAAATTGGGGGGTTGGGAGGCTATTTATAGAAATGGGGCGTAGCGTAAATTTTAATGCAAATTGGCTAGTAAGTAATTGCGGACTTTATAAATAGAAGTGAAGGAGAGGGTATTAAGGGGCTATAAAATTGTTAGTAAGTAATAGGTAAATTAAGAATAGCCGAGGATGACTGGGTTATTGGAGGTGAAATTGTAAATAAAGAGATCGATAATTTTATAATATAGTTTTATTTATATAGTAAGTTGGGAGAAGTAAGTAATATTACCGCCTTTTACTTCCTTTCTATTAGCGAGGTAAAGGATTTTAAGGGTAATAAGGCGGTAAATTAATAAATAGTAGTAGTAGATAAAGGAACGGTTAATAAAATTAAGAGTAATATAGCCGTTATCGATAAGAATAGAGTAGTATAATTTATATAGCCTATTAGAAAGGTAAATAGAGAGGTTTAAAGTATTTAATTATTTATAATAGTTATTTATAGAAGATTTATTTATTTTTATAATATTAAGCGGTATAGGGACGTTTTCTTTTCTTCCCGTAGGCTCCGGCCTTTAAATACAATTTAATAAAGAGGTTATATATTTCCCTAGTCGATAATTCCTTATTTATTACCTAAAAGGGGGTTAATAAAGCTTTATTAATATTAGGGAATTAATTAAGTACTATTAAGGACTATAGCGTTAATTTAATAAGATTACTAGCCGTATTTAAATTATTAGCCGTACCTAGATTAGCCGGATTATTAATTATAGCCGCTACAGGAATTACCCTTGCTTTTTCTACCGCAGCCGCGGCCGTTACTATAGGTAGAAGGAGGGAGTTCCTTACGGAAATTCATTTTACTACGGTAAGCGGAGGAGTAATAGTTAGGGCGCTTATAATAGGTATAGGCGTTAAATTTTATATAGAAATTAAAAACGTTTTAAAGGATTATAGTACGGACTATAATATTAATAATAAATAGTTTATCGAAATCTATAGCGTTGCTGCTATAGTTAATTGTAATGTAGGTAGCCGTAGAAGAAGAGGCTATACTAAAGGTAGGGCTATAAAGTTTATAGAAAGGATTATTAATTTTAGAACGGTAAGTATTATTTTTAAATTATTAAGCGAGGGTATAGATTAAGGTAAATTATTTAAAGTAATCCGAGCCCGAGGGTTAAGGAATTTATATAGTAAGAATAATGCGAATTTTATTATTAATTTTGTTTTTGAGGAAGTAGACCTTTATAGCGTCGTTGAAATTATAGCAGTCGATAATTTAAATCTACTAGTCTTCAAAGTCGGACTAGCGTATATTTTTGCTTATAATAAGGTCGTTTAATTCGCGGCGGGCGAGGGTAGTTAAATTATTATTATTATATTTAATATTGAATTCCTCCTTAATAAAGGTATTAGTAGTCTTTTATTTCTATTCCTCTTTATTTGAATCGAAATCGACGATATAGAATAGGGCTGTTTTGTAGGCGGAGAAGGGGGCGCCTTCGAAGGATTTAGTAATAAGCGAGAATTTCTTACGCTTATTAAAGAAGAACGAGGGGTTATTTAATTAAATAAGGGTAATCCTTATATATTAAATATAATATTTTTTAGCCTTCTTTAAAGGGTTTTCGCTTTTGCTATTGAAAGGTTTAATATAAGTATAAGAGGAATAATTTACGAGACTATCGATAATAGAAGCGGATATTATAGCGTTTTTAAGAACAAAGGTTACGGAATTAGTACGTTTAAACTTCTTCTATAGGGATTTAGCGGTTTTAATAGTAGAATTAAAAGCTTATTAAAGGGTTTTATTATTTAATCCGAATTTATTAATACGCTAGTTAATACTAATATAAGTCTTCTTAAGGACGGAGTACTTTTTTTTAAAGAGAGCGCTATTATTTAGGAGGCGAGCGTTTTTAGCCTTAAATTAAGTATATACTTCGTAGAAAAATTGGAGCTCCTCTTAGGTAAATTGGAATTGGGCGAAGGTAGCGATAGAATCGACGTTAAATAAGCGGTTGAGAGAGAGAGAAATATTACGGAAAACGGTATTGGTAAAGAGATTAGTAGCGTACTATTCCTCCTTTATAGAAGTAAGAAGGCTATTAGAAGTAGTAAGAATTATTTAAAGGGTTTTATAGAAGTTAATATTATATGGATCGGTAATTTAAAGGGAGCCGACAGCGGTAGTTGCAATAAGGTTATTTATAAAGGTAGTACTAAGTATTAGTATTTTTAAGAGTTCAATATTATTTATTGAATTAATTAATAAGAATTACAAATATTGCGAGCGGACCCCGTCTTTGAGTAGGCGGATTGGGGTTTCCTTATAATATTTATAAAAATGTGAATTTTCGTTTAATTAAAAGAAGGAAGAAGCCTACACTCGTGCTTCGATAATAGGCTGAGTTTTAAAGTCCTATTTGTACGCGTAGCACTAAAGAGGTATAATAAACTATTATAGGGTAGAAGTATAATTAGGAGTAGGGTATAATATGTATTATTATATAGAGGAGGGGAAAGGAGGTGTACGTAGAGGGCTGGCTATATAGGCGAAAGCCTTGGAATTAGCCCGAGGTTACGTGTTTACGTACGTAACCGGACGGTATAGTTCTGAGCTATACTGAGGCACTTTGGTATATTGTAATAGTAGTGTTCAGCGCTGGGCAGGTTATAGGTAGGCTAACCCTGTAACAATACCTATCCCTATTAGAGGCTTTGGTAGGTACGTACCTTGCGCGCGCCTATTAGGTCGCACGGCTCTATATGAAGTAGGCTAGCGATAAGATAAGGGAATTCCTATAAAGGGATTCCCGCGCGGCGCGGCCTTCGGCTACGCCTTTCTTCCTCTGACATCTTCTTCTACTTTTACTTCTAATACTACGTATTGCACACCCATTGCATCGTGGTATCTGGAAGCACCTAGGTTACCCTATCATTTTTATTAGCCGGCACTTAGACTTTAACCGGCCGGGGCTTCTCCTACTTCTAATTATTAACGAAGTTATTTTATATCTATTTAATTTACTATAAGGTTTAGAAGAGCGGTAGTTTTTAATTTAAAAGTATTATCCTTATCGTTATCTTTATTAAAATTGAAATTATAATTATTTAGGAAGTTATTAGAGTTAATTTTGTAAATAATTAATTCGTCGTATATATTACCGTTCGGAAGTATTGCTAATTATTCAAATTAAATTTTAATAATTTCGATATTTCGATATCCAAAGTACTTTTCCTTTAAATAGTCGAACTAAATATCAAATTTATTTAGGTTAATTATTATAACCTATTTAATACGTTAGGTAATACGGGGTTTATCCCTAGTTCTATAAAGCCGAAGAATAATAATATCGAAGTCCTGGAGTAGTAGAGGTAATTAGTAGTAAATATAATTAATATTACAAAGAAAATTAATAATATAATTAGAATATTTGTATTAGGAACCTTTAACAACCTATATATTAATATAAATATATATTCGTACGATGAGTTATTCTTCGATTTAATTAAATATTAGAAGGAAGTTGGGAATATCGCTAAAGTCGAATTTATTGGCTATATTAAAATAATAAAGATCGCCGGCAATTATTTAGTCGTCTTTATTATAATATATATAGTAATACTAATTAACTATATATATTTCGAACTACTTTTATTTATATTGTAGATATTTTTCTATATTATTATCTCTTTTAACCTCTTCGAAGGTTTTAATTATATTAAAATCGATATTAGGAATAGTCTAAATTTAAAAGTTTCCTTCAAATAATAGATCCTATTTAAATTTAATATTTAGAAGTCTAGGGAATTCTTATAGCCGAGGGGGAGAAAGGGGTACTACCTATTCGAAATTTAGTAGTAGTATATTGAGATCTTTTTAAAGATTTCGACGGCGAAGTACTAGTTGCCGAAGTATTGGCGGGCCTTTAGGATTAGGATTAGGATTATAATTAGGATCGAAATCGTCGTTATCGTCGTTATTATTATTAGGATTCTTATAATACAAATCGTAATATTCGAATTTATCGCCGTCGAAATTGTAAAACAAACCCTATATAAATACCCGACGATAACCCAAATAAAACTTATTTTCAAAGTCAGTATTCCTATATAGAGTACCTAATTAATAGTATATATAATACTTAATCTCGATATATTTATTTATAATACTTCGAACGATATTATATATTAAATAGAAGAAATAGTCGACGTCTAAATTATTATTATTATTATTAAAATCGTTATTATTATTATAATTATTGAAATCTTTATTATTGAATTTATTATTCTTATTCCCGTTATTAAGATTATTATTTTCAATACTTAGGTTTTGCTTAATTTAAATTTGAATAGAAGGGGTAACGGATATCTCTTAATTATTATAGTAGTAATAACGATATTTATATTAGATTTGGGTAATATTGCGACGTATTCTAGTAGTTTCTAGGGAATCCTATAAAACGTTAGCTATAATTATAGTATATACTTCTCCTTTTTTTTTTTTAATATACTTGTGAATTCTTTTTTCTATAGAGGAATAATATAATTAAATAGATAATACGTTTTCGAACTTAAATAAACCCCTTTATATTAATAATCCTCTGCTATACCTATACTAGTACTTATATTAATTACTATACTAGTTATAATTTCGGCGGAGTAGTTACTAAGGGATAATAACTTAGAACCTAAACGATAGGTAGAAGTACTATAAGTAGCACTATACGTAGTAGTAGTAGAAATATTAATTCTTCGGATTTATTTATATCTTTATTACAATATTAATATTAGGGTCGAGGTAGTAAAGGTCTTAACGGGGGAGGGCTTAGCGGAGGCGGAGGTATTAGCCTTCTGGGAAGGGGGGAAAGTACATTAGTATTTCTCTTCTTCTAACGGGTAGTTTATTATTATCGATATTAGTTATTTAAAATAGAAAAGGGAAAAAGAGGAAAAGACGAAGGAGGGAAGCTAATTAATTAATAATACTTAAGTCGTACCCGCAACCCCCTACAACTCGGATTTTAACCCTTAAAGGCATTATTTACTTATAAGTAGTAGAACGATATAGTATATTAGGTTTATAGTAGGATTTATACATTTTGAAGGATTTACCATTAAGTAAATAATACCGGTTAATTAGTAAAAGGAACGGATAGTAAATAACAATAGTAATACTTATTTTAGTACGTATATTATAGTATACCTTATATATTTATACTAATTTAATCGTATTTCTTTTATTGACGAATTAGGCAACGGGTTTATTTTAATAGTATTTTCTACAATTTCTTATAGGTATATCTATAATGACGAAAGGAAAGAAAGAAATGCCGAACCCCTAAATAATAAAGGAAATCCCTTATATAGTCGTATAATTACTAGTCAAATTTAGAAAAGATAATATTAAAGATAGGAAATAAGGCGAGAGGAGGGGAGAACTAACCTAATTTAGATCTAAGAAATAGACGAGAATTATTTTTAGAAAGGCAGAGTAGAAAGGAGAATTTAAAATTCGAAAAATAAGGGGAGGCGAAGTTCTTATACCCAATAGGGGTAATTACCGGTCGTTTGCCGGTTGGATTTGACAGTTAATAATACGCATGTTTAATTTCGTTACGACTACTTCTAGCGGTAAGGGGTATTAAAATAGAATTGCAATTGTAATTGTAATAATAATAAGGTTGAAAGAGGGTATTAAAATTAAATAAAGTTAAGGTTAAATAGCGGGGATATATACGATAAATAGTTAGTTAGTATAGTATTAAGCGGTTTGCCAATTTAGTATAGGCTATTAGACTACTATACTAGCCGTTAATAAATAAGCCGTGCTATTTCGTCCTTTTTATAGTAGGACCTAATATATTCTAGTGTAGACTATTAAAAACACTGTCCGCGAAGTAGCCAATTAGAAGAGGGCTTGGTATAACGCCCTAACCAATTGTAAGGCCGTATACCGAAATAGCTAATAAGATCGCTAGAAATTATTTGCGTAAATACCTAGCTTAGACGAACCGTCCTTCAACTCCGCTTCGGTGGATATAGGTCCCGATGTAATACCCCAGACTGTGAAAGTCATCCACCTCTACATAGTTGAAGCACGCTTCAACCAGAGTCACTCGCCCCTTTTCTCGTCGATACGTTTGGTCTGGGTGGCCTTCTGACCATGATATTCACCCGCATGGAAAAACTGTGCAAGATACTGTCCCAAATCCCAGGCCTCGACAAGACAAGTGAAGGCGTGTTGTATCTAAGTATGTCTCTGTGTCGCAAGTGATAGGCCAGACTTCAGACATGGTACACTCATTCGAGAAGATTCGTTCGCATTTCTTTCCGCATGTGTTTTCTCGGGACCAAACATCGACCTGTCGATTTTGAAACTTGTCGCAAACGAAGTAATCCGGCGCATAAGCTTCATCCTCACTCTGCCAAGAAGAAGTGATAGTTACCTACCTACTAGGTACTCGTCATGTCTACAAAATCGACCGTCTGACAGAATACCCCAACCCCGGCTCTGTCCGGTTCATCGACGACGATGACAAAAACAAGCCAATCCGCTACTTCATCAGTGCGGATGAAGTGAGCAAGAACACCGACAACGGCCAGATCGAGAAGCCGGGCTAAACTAAGGGCTTCGAAGTTCGTCTTCTTCGGGTCCGATCTACTATTGTTCATGACTGGAAAGTTTGTGGGGCGTGAATCACTCAAAGAAGGAGAATCAGTTGGATGATAAAGGAGTGCCTTATTTTACGGAATGAAGCTGATGGACACAACCAGATGTCCAGTTATTTAAATCCTATCAACGCAAGATGTAGACCAGTGTCCCCCAAAGCTCTGTAAGGTATCTGCATAACCTTCCACTCCGGCCAACAGCTTCCTTCCTGGAAACAGCTCTACCGACTACCGCCCGTCAAACCCAATCTTGAAGACTTCAAAAGGGTCTCATTCCAAGCAGCCCCTCTGCCCCTGCCCCTTCATCACCAGTTGATTGCTTCCACATGGTTCGAGCGGAGTTGCGATGCTGGCATGCTGCTCCTCGTAGACCTTGTCCAAGCGGAGCATGAACTCGTAGAACCAGTGTGAGCCACATAGGTATAATACCAAGCGCCCAAGCGTGCGGTTGGCCGGAGAGAGCATAAGGCCGTTGTCGAATGACCGGCGCGTCGGCCAGTGCAGTCCAGATATCGCTGCCCCGCCCCCGACTGGAGTCGATTTAGATTCCGGTGGGCGGCCAAGACTCCCAATTACCCTCGTCAACCCCGTCGGTGGGGCTCCAGGTCGACGGGGTGTCCCATTGTTCAAATGGAAGGGATTGGCGTTGGAGGGTCAACATGATGAAGTAACGAATCCTGGCGCAGCTAGAATGAGGGATGAGGAGGGTTAGCGAGAGTAGGTACGAACCTAGGGGTAGCTGGAAGAGAAAGAGGGTCTGGAGCTTGAATTGAGGCGTGACCTCTTCTGCGTTCGCGATCTTGTTGCGACAACAAGGGAATATGGAGGGGAACCGGAACTGGAGGTGGGAAATGCAGGAGTGGCAGATACAGGTACTTACACTCTGTTGTCCTGGTACAGATGGTCGAAGCAGTGGTAGGCCTTTTCGTTCCAGCGAGAGCTGGTACAGCCGGGCGTGAGGCACTTTGACGGCATCTTGGTATGTAGTCGTTGCGAGTGTTGGGTGTTGATGGTCTTGTGCTGGGGGTTGCAAAGGCGACTCCAAACAAAAGGACTTGGTTCTGGAGTTGTTTAGTCGTAGGTAACGGAAGAGAGGAGAAACGGAAATCAGGGCAGCCTGCCTTAAATACCCAGGAAGGGAGTGCCGGTGAATGGTGGGACGGCCAGTGAATGCCCGGGCGACAAGGCACGGCCGGCCAGCAGATTCCAGGTGGCGATGGTGATGGGGATGGCAGTGGAGGTGGTTGATGTGGGAAGTGAATGGGAAACAACAAGACTAGACCACGATGGTCAGTGCTGCACTGTCTAAAGACTTCATGCGGCCCGTCAAACTGAACCAAGCCGCCATTCCAACTGGTGGCTGTGTCGGAGTCGGTGACGGAGTGAAGTCCACCAACTCTTCAACAACGGAAGGTACGACCACAAACCCGCCCTCGCTCCCATCCTCCCTCAGCCGCCCCCCAAGGTGGTACGTACCTCGCGGTATATGTATTAGGTCTTTGTGTCCCTCTTTCAACAAAAAAAGAAAGTGCGGTTGGCGTAGTGGTCAACGCGTTCGCTCCCTAAAAGGTTGGCAACCTTCGGTGTCGAAAAACGGCGACCGCAGGGTGGGAACTGGGGGGCAATCATGAACATTGCTCTTAGGGAACCGTGAAAGATCCCGGGTTCGAATCCCGGACCGCGCATATTTTTTTGGAGATTTTTCTTTTTGCAGATGTCGTGATGAGGTGAGGGTATGCTTTTTTGCTTTGGATGATGAACTTGAGGTTGTAAGTGAGGAGGGGAGAGAGAGCAAGCGGTTCGGTTCATGCTTTCTCTCGTGATACTATTCCAACCCTAGGTAGGTTGTTATATCGTATTATCTTCTTTCAGGTTATGATGGAGCTTTATGAGGGTCACGGAGAAATAGGTACTTGGAAGGCATTCGATCACCTTCCACTCATCGCACTTTGCGAAACTGGGATGTAGTTTATCTCGCTTTTGGTCAGGTTGCATGCAGGTCAGACACTCGGCAGTCTATCCAAGAGGATAGGTTCCTTCGTAATGTGAATTTGGTTAACGCCTACATGGGTGGATGTCGCCTTCTTTTCGGGACATGGAGGAGGATCGAATGCCCGATGATCAAAAAGTGGTCAAGCGAATAAACATGAACTCTGTCATAACAATTACCGTTTCTAACAACAGATTATCACCGCTCACTCCCACCCAGTAAACATGGAACTTATTTCCAAAGCTGTTTAGAGGAAATTAGTCCGCATTACCTCCAAGCGCCCGCGGCGCCAGCCCGCCAGAAGCCACCGCGAGGCCGTGCCGAGAGCCACTTGCCCAGGAACCCCAGACCCAGACCAATCAAAGCAGCATATTTGCTTCAACAAAGTATAGTACCAGAGCTGTTTTTACGAGGAATCTGAACAAAAAGGGTATATAATCTCAGAAAGAGAGAGGCCTTCAGTGGGCAAAAGACAAAACAACCTTGACGATGTCCAAGACTGGGTGCAAGAAAGGGCCAAAAAAAAAAGATGATTTGCGCGGTCCAGGATTCGAACCCGGGTCTCCCGCTTTCTTACTTCCAGGGCCCTTGGAAGGCGGGTGCGTTAAACCTCTACGCCAACCGCGCTTGTTTTTGTGTTGTCTTTCTGTCCGTTGATGGGGGTATATGTACCTCTCTGTCTCCCTATCCCTCGAGGTACCTTGATGGGCACCCCAGCCAGGAAGCGAGGGTCCGTTGAGGCTCAGTCCTTCCATCCATGTCCAATCCAGTCAAGTCGCGTCTCTGTTCCAGCCCCTCCCATACTGTTTGTCCTCCTTGCCTATGGGAGTTGGCAGGCAAACTTCCATGAGAAGGCGGAAAGCCACATCCACGACGGTATGTCTACAGCAGTCACGATTTTCAACTTCTTATTGAGTGAACGACGGTGATGAGCAAGAAATGCCTTGAATGCTATGTGACTTAAACCTAACAGATAACTTATACATCTGCTATTTGTAGAAATGATCAACTCCGCTAAACGCCGTATGACAGGAGAGCATCCATCTCCCGCGTGCTAATATGCTACCGTACCAAGTACTCTTGACACCTTCCCATGTCCATGACTGAAGTCTTATCTATACACGTTCATCTGTACTCCTCACTGATACTCCCCAGTGATACCTGACAATGATACTAAATATCATGATGCATGCAACCCTCATGATGGTCGCCCTTTTCTTCCCAAGTTCCCAGTTCACTTCGCAACATAGTATCTTTCCCCTTTCTCACTCATACAATGCTCTGCCCTCATCACTCGGATCACATCCATAAATGCCAATGTTCCTTCATGAACACTCCCTAAGCGCTCCCCCTCATGGAACTCAGCATCATGGCCGCCTCCTGCCTCAGCTGTTCCTCAGCCGACCAACCCGGCGGCCAACGACCTGGTCCCGATCCCGGCCCAGCTCCAGGAGCCGTCCCCGGTCCTGCCGTTGACTCCGGACCTCCCGACGCGGCTCCAGTTCCCACAGACTGCTGCTGGTCCGCAAGTTGCTCCGGCGGTCCCTGCTGCCGAATTTCCTCCAGCCGTTGCTGCTGCCAAGCCTGGAAAGGAGTATAGAACCTCGCTGGAACGCCCTTCGCCGGCAGTACCGTCGAAAATGGTAGTGCCGGTGGTACTGCAGCTCCTTGTACTGCCAGCTGAGCAAGTGCTGCCGCTCCGAGGTCGCCTCCCATGGGCAAGCGTTGTCGGACACGGCGAGCGGCTTCGATCCAGGGGTCGTCTACCTCTGCTTCGGCTTCGGATGCGGGTGCGGGTACGGGTGCGGGTACGGGTTCTTGGATGCCTAGGCCCATACTCTGTTCCTGTTCTTGTTCCTGCGAGGGTTGCTTTTGCGCATCCATGCATGGCCGGAAAAACATGTCGAGGGCGGTGGTACTCCAATACCTAATTGGGTAGTCCGCTGGGGGAGGGCCTTGCTGGTACTGAGACTGAGGTTGCTGTTGCTGTTGATCCCCCCACCTAGGAGGGAAACTCAATTGTGATGCGAGAGGATCGGAGTAGAAGAAAGGGTTGCGGGCTGTACTGGTTGGCTGGCCGTGCGGTGGGACTTGCTGTTGTTGCTGCTGGCACAGTCCCTGCTGGTCCACCAGCTGCTGTGCCTGCTCTTGGCCCGGTGGTTGGTTTTCCTGGTCGTTGTGCCCCTGCTGTTGGTGCACCGAGCTCATCCTACCTCTCGGTCCGTTTAAACCCAACGGCGGTGACCCAACATTAGGACTCAACACGTTCTCCGTCAACGGTCCGGGTGTATCGAACTTGGGCTCCAACACTTGCAACTTAAGCAAGCCATTGGCAGGTCCAGTCTTGCTCCTCTTCCTGGCCCCCTTGCTGATGGTTGAACCTCTGCTCGGGACGGTAGTCTGAGCATTGTTGAGATTCCTCATGTTCAGGGGCGGTAGCTGGTGTTCCTTGGGGGTCTTGTCCTGGGATGGCTGGGGACTGGAAGCCCGAGTGGAGGCGCGCGACTGCGTACCAGAAAGCTCGTGGTATCTGGCAATCAAACGATCGGTCTCTTCGAAGCAGGCCTCGTATTTGTCGACTACAGGTACCTCAACAGCAAGGTTGGCGAGGGGTTTGGGGGTGAATATCGCGGTCGTGTGGATCGCTGTGTGAGGGGGGATGCTAGCTCCGCTGTTAGTTCGGTTGCGAGGAGCTTGCGGTTTCGGTTTCGGTAGGGCTCGGTTCTTGGGTATCGTTGCTGGGGGTAAGAGTTGTGTTTGTTGTGGGGCCGGAGGCTGAGGAATTTGAGGAGTCTTAGAACGTTGACGCTGAGGCGCCTTAAAGGGGATGTTAACCGGGACTGCGGTGGCATGAGGATGATGTGGAGGTGGGAGAGCGACCTCTGTCCCGTTCTTATCGAGAGAGACGCGTGTCTCGACACCCCTGATCATTTTCCATGTGACGTTCCGTTTTCGCTTGCGAGTCTTGACCGCTGCTGTGATGGAATCGGCTTCAAGGTCTACCTGGGTTCCGTCCTCTTGATCTGGAATGTTACCAGCATCATTGGCTGGTACGGGTGGTTGGCTGTCGCCGTTAGGCTGGGGCTTCTTCCTAGCCGTCGCTTTTGGTTTCTCGATCTCATCGAGAGACGTTGACGTCGATGGGGCAGCAGTGACCTTTCTCTTCTTGGTCTTTGACTTGTCCTTAGCAGTCGTTTCAAGAGGAACAGGCACCTGCTTCTCCCCTTCGCTATCCAGATTCCTGATGACCTCCAAATTGCTCATGATCCTCCAAACCAGGTGTGCCGCATTGTTCTTATGATCGCGCACAGACGCTGGTCGTTTCGCATCGGGGTTGAGTTTGGGTTCCCTCGGGGCTCTGGGTGTTCGTTCCCTCGGGGGTCTGGTTGTTCGCTTAGAAACTGTCTTCGTAACAGGCGGCGGCGGCGGCGGTGGCATCTCTGTTTCCGCTGACTCTGCTGATTCCTGGTGCTGTCTCATCTCCTCCTGAGTGACCTTGTGTTTCTTCAAGGCGCTCAGGGCCTCGATAGCGAATTGGTCCTGAACCGTGCTAGCTGCCTCGACCAGTGCCTTCAGTCCCTTATTGTCGCTTTCCCTGTCGACCTTCTCGGCTGCCTTCTCCGTCTTCTTCTTACTAGCCTTCGCCTTCTCTTCCTCGGGCAACACCGTCCCAGGCGGCAACCACAGCGCAGGCTTCCTATTCTGGAGATCTCCAACCCAAGCGTCACAGTCCCACTGCACCCAAAAGTCGAGAACATCCGACCAAACACTCTCAGGGGGCTTGGTAAAGTTGACAAACACTACCTTGCCCCCCTTGTCATGCACAGCCTTGGCAAACTCCTTCACCAACACCTTTAGCCCGTGGACTCGCATGCTGGTTCCGAGGATGAGAAGCATATCCGGTCCGAGAGAAAGGTCGTGCTGCACTAGAGGACTAATCAGGTGAGCATGTGGATGTTCCTCGCCGTAGAGAACAATATCCGGTCGAAGCTTGCCTACCCCCAGAGCTCGTTTGCCCCGTTCCTCTCTGGCTGCCGTCGCACCAGCACAATGGGGGCAAGTTGGCTGCCGACCGGCCAGGGTATCCGCCTGTCGCTCGGCATCATCCCATGAGGCAGTGCGGGCGCAAACGAAGCATCGAAGCTCGGCCAGGGATCCGTGTAGGAAGACGCATTCAACACCGCGGTTGGGGGCGGCCGGTTGGGAGGATGTATCCTGCGAAGCATCGGGTTGGGATGCCGGTGGTTGGGATGCCGGCGGTTGACTTGCTGGCGGGCACTCATTCTCCCTTTGTCCTTGGCTCGACGAGGGTCGGTCCTCTTCTTGGCTTTGATCTGCATCCTTGGGCCGGCCACCTGCAGGCTTTCGCGTCGAAAAGCGGTAGCGGCTGCCGGCACCGAGTTCGAGGGAGGTGGCCAGACCGACGCGTTCCTCGAGCTGGTCGATGTTTTGGGTGTAGCAACGGACCAATTTTCTGCTGTCACGGAGGACACTGACGAAGTTGTGGCTAGTTGTTGGCTCGGCGGCGCGGACCTTCTGGCGGAGGGTGGTCGCGAACGTGTAGAAAACGGATGTCTTGACGGGACAGGACCAGATCTGGGCGTCGAAGAGATCCTTGCCCTTCATGTTTGGTAGCGTGTTCTTGGATGAGAACGACGATTGGGACGTGAGGAGAGGTGTGGATAGGGACGAGGGATCTTCGCTGTCGGAGTCGGACGAGACACTGCCACTGCGGGAAGAGCGCGAAATAGAGCTGTCGCGGTAGGGGTCGAGCAGAACGGGAGGAGGCGAGGACAACGGAGAGGAACCTAGTCCGCGGTCATCGCGCAAGTGAGAAAAGTCGAGTGTCGGGGGAGAGGACCGGAAATGGGGAGGTCGGTCCGAGGGCTGTCCATTGTTGCTGGTGACCTTGGACGGGGGCGTGGTGACTGCGGTCGAGTCGTTTTCCTTGCCCTGGTCTACTGCGCTCGTATCGGATAGCTCCGACTCGTTCTGTGCGTTCTCGGGTGTAGCAGTTGCGACTTCGGTGTTCTCGCTCACGTCGTCTTTTCCGTTGGCCTCTTGTTCGTCGAGTCTAAGTCGCTTCGCCGGTCGATCGGACGTCTCGGATTCTTGGGAAGCATTTTGCTTCTCCGCCGCGGCGGCGTCGAATTGTGCTTGGATCAAAGAGTAAAGACCATTTTCGGATCGGAAGTCCTGTAGTGAAGAGAGCCATTAGCGGGAGAGGCAGCGCGCGTTGTTTAGCTGTTGACTGTTACTCACGGGAATGCCCGAGTTGGTGCTGATTCCAGCGCCAGTGATGACCACGACCTTCCTGGCCTTGTAGAGGGCATTGGCAATATCTTGAAGCAGTGCTTCCGAGGTGGGCTCGACGTGGGTTGTAGGCATGGTCGGTTGTAGGTAGATGGTGGTCGGGTGGTTATAGGTTGTCGTTAAAGACTAACAGCCACCGACGAGCAGACGCCAGGACGACAAGACAGGCGACAGCAGGCACAGTCGTCCAGCGGGTGCGCGTGTGATGGCAGAGGGATCCGAAGATTATAGCGTCATTGCTCGGTGGGTGGTGGTGGTTGGTGATGTAGGGTGACTCGTCAATGGCTCGTCTTTGGCTGTGGTGTTGACCTCGCTCTTCGTCTTTTTCTCTCCAGGGCGCGCAGTGGGCAGACAACTAAACGCGTCCGGAATATGGATGTTGACGCTGGTCTGACAGGGGACGCGCTCGTAGACTCGACTAGGGATGGTGATGGCGGGAGAACCCTCTTGTGGTTGGGGTTCACATTGACTGGTTGTTGTCGCGAATTCTGCAATGGACCGAGTCTGATGACAGTGACAATGTCCGTTGTAGAATCTTTTGTTGACTCTGTGTGGTCCAAGTGGATTCCACTTCAAGCTTGTGTGGACGAGATGTGGATCGCGACCGTTAGTGGACATGAGGTGCAGCGTGCTACAGGTCCCTAAAGCCACTGTAAGGAGTGTGTTACAGCGCCCTGAATGCTGCCATGGCACACGCGGGGAATTCCCGGCTCCACTTTAACAAGGTTCCATTCTTCACTGCAGGCCCAGCCGCCAGAACAACCAGAATCATCAAAATCAACCAATTGTTGCGCCTGGGGAACAGGGAACACATCCGGGCCGTGCACCCTGGTGCTGGAGGCTGGGCCACCCGCCGGCTCGGCGCCTGCCTGCCGCCGTGACGGGCCCGGAATTGAGAGCCGGGGAAAGTTCAACTCAGACGGCTGTCCCTTCCGTTGTCTTCGCTTTTGACATCGAACTGCCAAAGTCCTAGAGGCTCCATGTAATACCAGTTTCATTATTTTCAACAGACGCACCTTCCTCTCACTTACCTCTCCCCGGCGAGTCCCTGTTGAAGAGCAGCAGCAAACAAAGAAGAACAACAATCACGATTGTCGCCTGTGCGTGAAAGGTCAGACCACCGGCAAATGTCAAATGCCTTGCGGACGAGGCTGGGTTTGACCGCAGCTTCAGAAACGATTCCTGCCAGCAGGGTCATACACACTGTGCGGCATTTGGGATCGATGGTACGGACACGCACTAAAACCGCTGACAAGATTTTGTGATGATGGTCATGTTTGTTGATTTACAGGGGAGTTGCTGCAGCAACAATCACGATAATTCGATAACCCCAGCCCGATTCGACTTACAGCCCCGTCGGCAACGGAGAGATACTACGAAATTACGAAGCAACCTCGGAACAAGAAAACAAAATTCACAGGAGAACAATGTTGATTGTAATGCTTTGGATGCCATTGCTCATTTATGTTGGAAGCCGATGCCATGACTACGTCCCGGTTCGTTGCTCCATTTGCTTCTCCAGCCTTACACAGCCTCATCCCACTACCCTATCGTCAACTTCCTGCTATATCCTGAGATCCTCAGACTCTAATCCTTATTAAAACCTTTTATAATCGACAAAATCCATTTCCTACGAGACCTTTCCAAGCAAAGTATCTCACACCTCTTCCCCAACTCACCCACTCCACGCGATGATCTCTGTACGGTATCCCAAATCCCCGAAAAAATTCGTCGGTCAATACCAGCCACATCCTAGGACCTAAGTAAGCCTTGGATTCGATGCCAGGAGCTCTTTATGTCTCACCATTCGAGAGTTGGAGATGTGTGGTCTCTGAAGGCAGAACGCGAGGAGAAGGGAAGAAGGTGGCTGGCAGTGCTATTGTTTCTTAGACGACGAGCAACATTGGCCCACCAACCTTACTAGCCCCCTTTCCTGGTGTCCATTCTTCAAAGACCATACATACCTAACGAACCTTCGGATGGTTTGACACAAAAGGTGGTCCATACCGGGAGCATATTTTGTCAAAGCCATTCGACAGTTGGACATGTCGCCCTGAGGATGTGGATCACAGGAAAAGGGGAGAACGTGATAGTGCTATTGCTCTAGATGACGAGCAACATCAGCCACCATCAACCTCCCCTTTCCAGTGATCCTATTCTTATTGACGACATATCGAACTATCGAATTGTTGAACACTTGACAAAGGTCGCTCGGCATAGCCCCCTCAGGTCTGATCGTTGAGCAATGATAGGTGGCTGAATTATTGTCAAACTAGGTCGCCGGGACAGGAGTTTGGGCCTTCGTGGAAGGAGCCCGAAGGCCAGGCAGTTATTGGGATGTTCTTACATGTCGAATAATTCCGGAAGCCGCCTCAACGCTGACCTTTACGGTCGGTTATCTTTGCTAAGGAAGCGGCAATTGTTGCGTGGCCCTGCTCATTTGCCCTTGAATTATAAGGGGCGATAGCGTGAGAAATTGCCCAAATGAGCGCCGGCTTCTTCAACTAATCCTCGAAACTCAGGGCCACCATCAACCAAAATCCCGAGCGGATATCCCCAGCGAAGAAAGATGGTCTGCAAGAAGGCAGCAACCCTGTCGGCCTTGGTAGCACTTAAAACAGTTGCTTCAATGTAATCCATCAGATTATTTCTAACTTCGAATAGTAATGACTTCTTCTTTTGGTTCGGTCCTTCCAAGTACTGGATATTTATACTTGGAAGGACCGAACTAAGAAGAAGCAGTCACTACTGCTCGAAGCTAGAGATGATCTGACGGACTACCTTGAAGCAACTATTTTGAGTGCTGCCAAGGCCGAATACCGGGGATGCCGGGGTCATTCTTGAGCCCCGAGCTGCTGCTGCTGCTGCTGGCTTCTGGTGATGGAGGACGACGCACGGGTCACGTCTATGTGCTGATCGCGGTGTTTAGAAGGAGTGATGGATCACGGAGGAGAAGACGACGTACCTTGAAGTGTTTGAACCTCTGTTCATCCCCGGACGACAAGACAGCTAGCTATAATGTTCAACCGATTGTCTTTGGAACAACGGATGTCTTGGTTCCGAAGTGTAGAGTCTGGGTTTGTGAGAACACACGAGTGTCCTTGGCTCTATGTACCCGTTGAGGACGAGGACAGGTCAATCTATTGACAACCTGTCCTCCTCCTAAACGGGTAGACCATGCGAAACCTGGGGCTAGTTGGCTGATGAGGAGAAAATGGAAAAGAAAATCCCTGTGGGCGGACCAGCTTAAATACCCTCGACCGAGAAACTTTGGTGCGGCTCAATTTCCATCAGACATAGCCCTAAAGCCTAAAAGTTGGTACAGCTGCGCCTGTTGCATGGCAAATTTGCAGCTTACCTTAGGGAAATCAGGCATAGTCTGCAAGCATACTGCAACATTCATGCCCATCAAAATTTCTATGCAAGACGGTGATTCTGAATGTCCCCACCCTCCAGCGCCCTTGAAAACACAAGGGAAAAAGAGAGGGCACCAGAAGAATCGAATTATCTCAAGCTGTCTCCCCCACTCTTTTTCCCGGGCATAAAAAGCACATATTCGTATAGTATGCTTACAGATTCTGCCTGATTTCCCTGAAAGCCCAAACCGGATGCCCCGAATCTCTGCGGTACGTCCAAAACATCCGGCTCTACCGTATAATCGGGGCGTTCGTTTTCGGTAACTCGCATCCTACGCACACTTGAGGCACCTCTAGCATTGCAGACTGCTCGAATCTCTTCCAAAACCCAAACCCTAAGGCACCCAAGTTGCGTCTATTTAATCGTTCCTTGTGAATCCCACAGCTTGCACACAGATTCTGTAAGTTCCCGAAAACGAACGCCCCAGATTATACGGTACACACCGCTACCAGTAACCCAAGCCTGCCAACCCCCAAAAGGACGGCTGCGAAGCCTGGTCTTACTGTGGTCAAGTGCTGCCGCTGTCGCCCCTCTTGAGCGACCAGACTTGAGCAGGACGGATTCGGTCTCGAAGAAGCGCCGGGGGATGACGGCGTCCAACATGGCTGGAGCATGCGGCCCCAGGTGGCTACCTAGGTTCGAGCCTTGGTGCGCGGGGTGCCGAGGAAGATGATGGCGTACGTGGATACGAAGACTGAGCGGAGATCTTCTTGTTGATGGACTCGGATATCATTTGAATAGGTAAAGCTACGCCCTCTTCGTGTGAGTTCCTTTGGGACTCCGGTGGTGTCGGCTGTTAGCCGGTGTCCTAGACCTCTTTCTTCTTCTTATCCTTCTCGTCTTATCCTTCTTTTCCTCCTCCACTTCTTTCTTTCTGCTGTAAGTCTCCTCCTCTTTTGCGGCGCCGGTTTTTTTTCTCTCCGCGCGAGACGCGTAGCTTGCGCCGGGTCCGGAGTGGGGGCAGGCGGCATTCCCAGCTTCACAGGTTCTTCGCCTTTGGCCCGGCTCAAGTTGGCATCTGAGGAGAACAAAAGTGGACTGTAAGTGGAAAGGTTGGAAGATGCCAAAAGTTTGATAGGTACCTCTACTTGAGATTGGAAAAGAAAAGGAGGTTAGCCATCATGGACCCCCAGCACATGCTGAATGTATCATGCCGATCCCGCATTTGGAAGCAGCGGGACCTGCCCAATTATAAGCACTGGAGCCATGCAGTCCAATTCCATCTTCGATACAACGGATTGCTGGACTACCTATATTGATCTTGCCACCATGAGTGGAAAACCAGAGCCTGCTACCCAAGACGAGCGCCTGGCCCGCCAGAAGCAATCAATGCATGCTTACCTAGAGGTAGGTAACTGCTTGGAATTATCGAACTGAACCCTCGACCATAAAGTCGCGTCCGCCATCGCTATCTCCACCAGGTCCAATGCTTTCGCCGCCACCATCGCCGCTCTAACTTCCCTCGCCTCCGCCCTCTCCTTGGCCAGCTCCGCCCTCTCCTTGGCCAGCTCCGCCCTCTCCGCGGCCGCCGGTTCCCGACTCTCTCGCCCTTCCTCCCGCATCAGTCTCAACATCAAATATGCTAGCACCAGGCCAATTATTGCTATCAACTGCGAGGTCACCGCATTGACAATGTCTGCAATCCACATCGTCGTGGGGCCGCTGGCGGTGTTGATGGCGGTGCCGGTAACCGCTGTGGTGATGGTTGGGGTGGTGGTGGCATAAATCCACGACATTACCTCCTCCCTTTTCCCATTTCTGACCCCCTAGGTGGTGGTAAAAAGTCCTTGTGCAGACTATCCGGTTACCGTACGCTCAACAATCCATATGTACAGGTCGTGAGCAGCCTGGACAAAGTTGTCAGCGACCTGGGTTAGGTTGTGAGCAGCTTGAGCTTGGTCGCGAGCAGCCTGAGCTAGGTCTTGAGCAGCCTCAGCCAGGCGAGCCAGGCAAGCCGAAAACAGAGCAATAAAAAGGCTGTGAACAAACAAAACTTCTCGATCAAAGACTCTCATCCGAGATAACCATACTCAACCACAGCTTCTTGCTCCTCAACCACAGCTTCTTGCTCCTCAACCCAAGCTTCTTGCTCCTCAAACGCAGCGTCTTGGCCCTGGGTTTGAAGCTGTTGGACTCTTCTCCAATGCTTCTTGGTGGTGAGGTGGTCTTCGAGGTTCGCTTTGCATGCGAAGAAAAAGTCCTTGTGCAGACTAACCTCGTTACCAATAGCCGAGATCATAATCCCTGGCGTATGGTAGAAGGTAAACGCCAAGCTATCAAAAATTACCTCTATTTGGCAAACCTTCATCTGGCTGCCACTCCGGAAACTGGTCTGTAAGGATCTTGAAGAGGTTCGGATAGTAATAAGAGATTGCCGTTGATCGTGATGGAACACTCCGTACTGGCCATCTCAATGCTGGAGATTGTAGTTGTTGTATCCGTCGAAGAGCAAAGGAACCAACTGCTTTTGTGAGTGGACTGGACTACACCACCCTGATAATACCTTACTCTATACCAGCTTCTGATGCTTGCCTTGATAGACTGGTCTCATCGGCATTCCTGTCCACGTCTGGCGCCAATTGGCTCTTATAAGCAACGCCATAACGCAGTGGTATACACGGCGGCGCAACTCGTCATCTGTGCGAATTTTTGGTTCAGTCGTCCTCATCAAAATCGTTACGGCCAACTTCAATGTCGTCGTTGTCGAAGAGAGTCTTGCCGGCGTGTTGCTCCGAGTCCGCGATGCGTACACTCGTTACCACGTCCGTGGTAGACGCAATTAACGCATGCGCCCGCTAAATGAGTCGAGGACGGCAGGAAACACATGTCCAAGGGACCGATACTGCGCTTATTGGCGCATCTCGTACAAGTGTCGCCAGCGACATTGGGACAGAACAAGAAATTGGGTATTGGGTGTGCCTTTCGGCTTCGCTGATTGGTGTGGGCTTCGCCCGGTTACTTCATCGAGGCGGCGTTGGCAGCCTCTACGCAAAACGTGAAGGCGGGGAGGGCCCTGTGCCTCTTCTTTGACCCATGGCCCCCACTAGTGCCCTAGGGTGCCCGGGCAGCGGTCGGGGTCAACAGCGGGTGCGGGATCGGGTGGTTCATCACGAAGAGGAACATCAACGAGCTCCGGTCCCATCTCCAGATCCCGCTCTTGGCCATGCTGCTGTTGTTGTTGGTCTTGCTGCGGCTGCTGTTGGTCTTGGTGCGGCTGCTGTTGTTCTTGCTGCTGCCTGCGCTGGTTCGGCCGGACATTGACGTGTGCGCGAGGCCAGCGGCTGTTTCCGGTTACCTAACAATCCCTCACAACGCGCCCAAGCCGTCATCTGCACGTCTGGTTTTAGTGGCCCATACATCGGCGGTTACAAGAAAGCCCAACCAGGTGGTAAGAAGAAAGCTGCGAAGCCAGCGTTCGTTCTCGGCAGTGACCTGGGGCTGGGCAGCGACTTGGATGTGAGCCTTGTGACCTCGTGGGCTCGTGTAGAGGTATCAACCGCCTGGCAAGGTTTCACTTTGAGCTTCGACCACGGCGCGACTAACGAGGCCACTGAGGCCAACGGGTTTGGGGTCCGTTATCAGCCCACAGCCGAAAATCCAGAGACACAAGGCCCAGCTCGAGCTTAGTCGTCAGTACACCGTCGTTGTAAGTTCTTACTCCAGCTCATATGATCGATTTCTGTTACGTCGACGGCTGGACCGGGAACGGCGCCTGGAGCGCGTGCGGCGCCGGGATCGGGACCGGGACGTTGGCCGCTTAGGTCAAGCTCCGTAGCAGTATGTTCCGAGCCTCCGTACGCGCCTAGCTTTGACATTTGGTCGGCCCGTTCATTTCCGTCAATATTAAAGTGCCCTTTAACCCAATCTACTTGGATAGTAACGTCGTACCCCTCAATTTCGCAAACTTCATGGGATAATTTCCATACTACTGACTGCGGCCAGTCTGGATTGATAGATCTCCGGGAGGACGAAAAAGTGTAATGGCGTAGAGGGGATGGTGCCCTGGCTGATCGGGATCCGGAGACGATAAAACGCCCCATCTTTCCACCTTCCATAAACGTCCATCTATAACCAGGACTTTCTCAGTCATATACACCAAACAATGACTCCTGGACGCGAACATACCAGCTGCCGGACGCGTCAGAGACGTGAGTCCTTCATTGATGAGTTATACACTATCACCGCCCAGAGAGGAAGGATGAGTTCCGGAGCTGAAGGCATCGCGGTCAAGCGCAAGGTTTGGAAGTCATCGCGCCAATGGAGACCTCGACCATGGTCGGGGACGTGGAGTCCCAGAGCGACCCCCCGGTAATTGAAAAGCTTCCACGGGATGACTACCCCCGAAGTGGTGGCGATCACCCTGTATTCCGGGTATCTCGGCGCAGCTCTTCAAGCTTCTGCATGTTATCCTTACCAGAGTAGGGAAGGATTTAAACTCCTCTATTGTCGGAGGGTGACAGCGAGAAAGTAGACCGGCAAAACCCGGTGCGACCTTGATGTCGGCTGATAAGCGGCTCCAGGCCGCACGGTCGGGAAGATGGTCCCGAATTGCCGTACTGGCGGTATGCTTCTGCGTGGTTCGCACTGGAGAGGCTGCACGCTCTTGGTTGGTAAAACGTCCCTCGGAATGAAGCGGCCAGACAACTTGTCGGACCGTTCATCAAATGCTGCGAGGGAGCATAACCCGTCAAAAGGTAAGGTTGCGCGGGGCCGCGGGCAATGTTGGGTAAGCTGAGGCGGCGATGTTGAGATAGGTGTTGGAATACACGTCACCCATGAGAACTGACTGCTCTCTCTAATCTTGTGGACTGTCTTGGATGATGCAGAGCGCATTAATCCAGATGTATCCAACACACAGATCACGGGCGAGGTCAATGGCATCGCGGAATAACTGTGGGAGGTCATTTTGAGAGATTATCGCGAGATGTTGTCGAATATTTGTCGACAGAGTTTTTGACATGGTGATGATCATGATGCAGTGCCGCTTCCTTGCTGCCCCAGGTATGGCTCAGAGTTGCGTAAGGTATGTCGTCGCCGACATGTGACTCGCGTTCCACCAACCGGAGGTTGCCTCTTATGTCGATGAGCCTTTTTGGCCCCGCCGGGCCAGAGGCGGAGATATACTGGCGAGGTGGCACGTTCTTGAAATCCACTTGCTGATGTTGTTATTGTTCATGGGCATTTTGAGCTGGATTGAGAGAGCTGAAAAGACCGCCCGTATAGCAAGGCGGGTAGCGGGAGCAGGGACTGCTTTGTGGGTAATGGTATACCCTGCTGTTTCACCGGTGGCCTCTTCGTGGGTCGGCGGAACGGAGACGGAGGCCCCGTGTAGCCTCTTGGTAAGAGGCTGGTGATGGAGACGAACAGCAAGATTGACGGAGAGACTTATCACTTATTGTTGGAGGGTTGACACTTGCTCTTGGAGGCGAGCGTTCTTCCGACGTAACTCGGCTACCTCTTGGTAGGAGGTGGCCGGAATACGGTACGCATTGGGTCTCGTTCGTATGGATCGCTGCGATGATCGAAATTCTCAGGGCTAACTGCCGGTATAATGGAGACGAAGAGATAGTGAGCTGAAGTCGTTGTTGATCCGGAAGAGTCTGAGTCAGTGGGAATGGACTCTCGTCACCAGCCTGAGGAGGATTGCTCGAAGTTCCTGAGCGTCGCTTATAAGTACCATTTTTGACGGCAGCATGTCTAGGGCCTCCGAGGTGGTGATTGAGATCATGCACGGCGCCGAAGGGAATCCGGCAGTCGATGCAAAAATGTGCCTTGGTGGCTTTGTTCTGGGCCCGTTTTGCCAGATTTTTCATTGAGAGCGTTTTTTTTTTTTTTTTGGCGGTATGCCCACTCAATTGCTGACCTGGCCCAATAACCCTTGATAACCGTGTTGCCCTGGGGCTGGGGCTGGGGTTCTGGCTCGGGCTTGGGCTTGGGCTCTGGCTGGGGCGAGTCGACATGTCCAGGTGCCGGCATTTCCAACCAGACAAGCTCCTCATCGTCAATTTTCGGGAATTGCCCAAGCCTTTCAAACACCCCTCCCAGCAACCACTGGAAATCCAGCTTGTCGCCATCTCCTCCCCGATCAACCACCGTCACGGCCCTCAACAACAACAAATCCGACATGGACGCAACGGAACCTTCGTGAAATGGTTCCGTCACGTGGATCGAGGTAGCCGTCCCAAGGTGATCACGATCGCACTGCTCGAGCCAAGGTTTAGCTTTGACAATGGACGCAAGGTGATCACGATCGCACTGCTCGAGCCAAGGTTTAGCTTTGACAATGGACGCAAGGTTTTTCGAGATCAAGCGGCGCTGGATGTTTCGGCACCTCGGGTATGTAACTGAATCGTGTTGGCTCGGCCCGATGGCACCGTAGCTGTTGACCATCTTCTGCACTTCCCGGGCTTTGTCCGCGCAACGTTTAAGCAATGCTTCATTCTTTGCGTACCTAAGAACGAAGTTATTTTAACCCATTGAGGATAAATATTAGCGGTTATAATGAAATCGAAGTTGAGGATTGGTGTCAGGTCGGCAGGGTAGTATCATCCTAGAGGCAAGTCAAATTGTAAGTATTTCATTTGGATTAAGGATTGAAAGGGAATAGGACTGTTACCTTTTCCAAGTACGCCAAAAAGGTGATTCCAATCTCGACAAGCTGTTCCATCTGAGTGGTAGAGAGCGTACCAAGACCACGAATGTAGATGTAGTTGGTACAATGAGCGTCGGTAGATCTTTGTGTTGCCCTTGGTCGATCTTTGTCTGCAAAGAAATGACAGCACTAGACTATCGGGATATGATCATATGTCGAGTATCGAATAAAACATGGTGAAAGGTGAAATCGGGGGTTGTCCGTGTTTGCATTGGTGCCGACTGCTCTCAATCCCAGAGGATCAATATGAAGGTCAATGACAAACGGTGATATCGTATGGACTGAGAGGAAGACGATGTTAGTGTCTGATGATCATCGTGAGAAAGATGAGTGAAGCTTACCGAGCGGTCATAACTCCGCTAACCACGCCAACACCTTGGCACATGCAATCAGAGCTTCGACCGTGCGTCTGGCTTCTGGCCTCGATCTGCCCACGTAAAGGAAGCAACTGTTAGTGGAATTTCCCAAACCGAGGGAGGGATGAAGTTAATTGACTCCTCGATGACGAATGCTTCCTACCAGATCTGTGGCGGGTCGAATGAATCGGGAGATGTGCTGACAACGCTGCACTCGTCAGGGAAAAACCGGCAGAGCAGGACGGACCGAGGGGACATCAGAGGGAATGGTCAACGGAACCGAAGTCGACGCATGGGTTCGGAACTCGGCGAGATCAGCGCATCGTAGCTCAGCAGTACCAAGGTGCGCCTTGGCGCTCCGAAAGTCGTCGCGGATGGTAATAATGCGATTAGTGATGTTATCCATCTTCGCTGAGTGGGTAATGAAACGGTATGCGAGATGATGACAATGATCGAGATGTCGCAGGATGCGGATGATGGTCAAGATGGGATGACAAGATGATGATGATCTCTCCCGGATGAAAGATGTCAATCTGCTTTCCCATGTCGTAGATCTTGATCCAGATGTCGTCGATGCTCGTATCTATAATGTCTGGACAGTAGCAAAAAGAAAGATCGGATGATCTAATCATATAATTTCGTTAGTAACTGTCATTGAGACTATAAAATAGTCTCGGACACCGGTGCGATGCTGGATCCCTAGGAGTCAGCAAACGACCGCTGTATACATTGAAGCGTGGGTATCAACATCTTTTGCATCGTTCATTCGCTCGTCGTTCGGACGGCTGGAGCCGTCCTCACTTACTTCGCGAACATTGCTCCTCCTTGCGCTTCTTCTCTCTCTTCTTCTCTCTCTTCCTCTTTTATAAGAAAGTCAAGGGGGAAGGGGATAGGGGAAAGAAGACGATGAAGAAGGCAATGAAGAAGGCAATGAAGAAGGCAATGGAAGGCGATGAAGAAGGCGATGATGAAGACGATGATGAAGACGGAAAAGACGACGATAACCTTATCGATAGGAGATATCGAGAGATATGGTCGAAGTATTTCAGAAATGGAAGGACCCAGTGCATTCTGGCGCAGACTGTCGTCGACACTGTCCGCGAAATGACCAATCAAAAACAGGCTTGGCAAACGCCCTGACCAGTTGTTGGGGCGTGCACTCGAAGTAGCCAATCAGAGGCCTGAGAACTTTGCTAGAAAACCCGGCTTTAGACGAACCGTCCCTCAACTCCGCTTCGGTGGATGTGGGTCCATGAACCCCCAGACTGTGAAAGTCATCCACCTCTGCATAGTTGAAGCACGCTTCAAGTGGGCTTGCATGCTGGTCTGTAGAGGTGACTAGAGGTACTGTAGGGTTGGCGGTTTGAACCAAAGCCACATTCTCCAGAATGGACAAGTGAAAACAAAATCTTGGGCTGCAATCCCCTGATAGCCTCAACATTCGCCTTGGCCAGCTCGACATACGTGCCCTTTTCGATCATCATGTACTGCAGCAGACCCTGAGGACCGCCAAACGCGTGGAACCAAAAACGCCCCAGCCCGGACAAGTCGAAAGTCATGAAAGTGTACTTCTTTGGACACTCACATCTGATCTAAACGAACGTGTAATGATGAGAATGAAACGAAAGTGATGAAAGTTTACATATGTTCAAAACAATATGTGTCTGGTTGGATGTAGATGGACCAAAGGGCGGTGGTGGTCGGGCTGAGGCGATTCGTGAGGCGAAGTGCAGCCATTTCTCTCCAACCATACAGGTGTGTGCTGTACGTGCAAATTCGAAAAAACCGACGACGAATCACCCAAATTGAGAAGCCGATTTGCGCAGAGGTTCTTCCGGACACGCCCAGTCCCACAACGATAAGGTAGCAAAGCAGATGCACGCGCTGAAGGGCTGCAGTGGCATTGTGACGGTGAATATGCAGTGGTGTGTGACATCCTAGGCCACGAAGTCCAACACAAGTCCGTCCGCACCAGCTGCACCCAAGCTCTTGTCGATTGCTGATGCCGGTCTCGGTTCGGGCGACCAGCAACCAGTTAAATTGTCGTGATCGCTACTTGGTATATCACCGTGGTGATCCTCGTGGAGCTCGTCACCATTTTGAGTCTGTACGAACCCGCGGATGCTGGCCACTTCTCTTTAGGAGTCGGCTTGGGGTCTGAGCCGGTCCACGTCCTATTTCCGTTCCCTCGAAGATGTCGAGCCTGTCCAAATAGTTCCCGACCTGTTGAGCCCCATTCGCTGTAGCTCGTTATCGGTCCGATGGCGAAAAGTGCTTCTTCGGGGGAATCGTGAGCCGCGCAAGCCCTCGGGGTAGATGAGAACCCACCCTGGGAGGAAGGCCAACGCGACCAGAGCCAGAGAACTGGCCCCGCCGGACCAGAGGCGGGCGAGGTGCGCCGTGATGCTGATTGGTACGCTGTTGTGAAAGATGTAGGTATTCATTTTCGCTATAATACCAGAAGGGGAATCCGGGGCTGGGCAAGCACGGTTCCGCACTGGCGCAATGGGGAGAAGAACGTAAGCCGTAAGTATTGCAAAACGATTGGTAGTGATTGGATTGGAACGTAAGCCGGTAATGAACGTAAGCCGTAAGCCCTATTGCAAAACGAATGTTGTTCGCTGTAGACTTTAGTATATTCAGCATGCGGATCCAACTCTTGGTCATAGCTATAACGCTACTAGCGTAAGGATGTTGGAAGCGCTGTTGGTGTGTGTTGGTGAGGATGCTTGAAAGGCTGTTGGTGTGAGGAGTCGAACGCTGTTGGAGTGATGGTGTTGGAAGCGGACAGAGGAAAAGGGAAGAGTTGTTGAGACGGTACGACATCTTCGTTGAGTCAATGTGCGCTTTGGCTGAGAGCTTCGACCTTGCGGGCTTGCCACTCATCGTTGCATTCGTTGATGACCATCTCTGGAGTGTGGAGTGTCCGGAATGCGGTCCCTTGATCCATTTTCACCGCGACTCTCACGGAAGCGAGGCACCCTGCCTGTGTCCAAAAAGGTGCTGGAGCTAGGCAAGGTGTAGGCAAGGACACCGGACGAGCAAACGGAGTAGACGTCGGAGCAGTAGTACTTGGCATACCCAGAGGTGGTAGAGCCGCACTCGGTAGCGACCCTGGCAAACACGCCGGCGACGGTGGAGCGGGTGGAAGAGCTGGACCCAACAACCTTCATTCCTGCTGGGCCCGACGGAAGTTTGTTGCTTCTGCTGTCGTTTCTGCCGTCGCGGCTACTCTCGCCTTCTCGTGCACTGTTGATAGACGCAGAGAGACTGAGAAGCTGAGGTATGCCCCATCCTTAGCTTCGGAAAGCCTCGAAGCTTCCACCGGCACCAAGTCGGACGTGCGGCTCTCCGATCGTTGCGAGCCCGTGTAGCGGGACTCGCGACGATCTCGTCTGACAACCAGTCGATCTCGTCATCAGATGGGTAGAAGTCCGAGAGAACAGACATGGCATGGTTTCGAAATCAGGACCTTCGGAATCAGGAGGGCTCTAGGCTCCGTCATCCTCAGAATGCCAGTTCGATGGTGACAAAACAGCAATCGGACAAGAAATGAGGCAAGTGTTCGAAACCGGATCCTTTGGAGTCAGGAGGGCTCTAGTCGGACTGGTTGGAGACGTTGGGGTGCATAAACGTTGTCATCATTCCTCTTGAGGTCAGAGAGGATTGGGTCGAGTTCCTGAAGGAGTTTTCTGTATTCGCAAAGAACTTCTGTCGCGGTCCATGTTGTAGGTGCCGTGGTAGCGGGGAATGCCACTCTTGGGGATATCCAGATGTTCCAGCTTGTTCGTGAATGACGGGAGCACACGGTGAATTCGTGATGGGTCCGATGACTGGATGCGGGAACACCGCAGCTGTTGGTTCTGCAGTTGTTGATGTCGTAGCTGGTGTTGTTGCTGCATTCCATATAAAAACAAAACCAAAGTCGCTGATGATACCAAAAGAAACCAATATTGGTGTTGCTGTTGCCGGCCATTTGAGGTCATGAGAAGTCCGGCGCAGAATGAAGGCCGTCCCAGATAGGGAGTGGTCCAGATTCAGCTACCGTTGGTGCTGGTTGAGAAAATCCATTTGGAAAAGCTGTTGGCGAAGTGCGAGTGTGGTCGGGTTAAAAGCAAGAGAAGATGGAAAAGCGGCGATGTGGTGATGAAGCCCGTGAAGTGAAGTTCGAACAAGGCATGAATTGGAAGATGAAAGTGTTGTAGACTTGTGGGTTTTGAAGCGAAGAGAAGAGAAGATGGAAAAGCGGTGATGTTGCAGTGTAGATGTATCCTTCGAAGTTGGAAGAAGGAAGAGACCGAGAAGTGGAAGTGTTGTAGACTTGTGAGAATTGAAGAGAAGAGAAGAGAAGAGAAGAGAAGATGGGAAAAGCGGTGATGATTGGATGAAGAGAATCGTTCATCTGGCCTGGGGGAACCGGTCTTCTTATAGGTGCCAGAGCTGGGTCCGGGACTTTCACATGCTCAGACGGTGACGGGACTCGAGGGCGGTGACTGCAGAAGAATCGCTGAGGTGTCTGGAGTCGATGGGAAGGAATATGCTCTTCGGCGGTAAGAGTCGTGGAGGTGAGAGCACATTTCGGAGCAGAGTGCAGGTCTTTCGTCTTTGGAAGAGATGGACTTGCATGAATCAGCCTTCGGGACGTGTGATCGGTGAAGAGCGGGCGCTGAATGGAGAAGCAGCATGCCTGGGATGAGTAGAGGTAGTCGATGGACGGTGATTCGGAGCTCCTTCGAGGGACAACCTGAAGTAATGGGTCTCGGTCACAGTAATCGTTGAGTGCAATGGTCTTGCCGTTCTTGTCCCTAGGTACTGAGAGCGCTCCTCGATGAAAGCAAATCAGATCAGCATTTGCGGTGAAGAGACGGAACAAAGGATGGAAAGAGCATACCTTTTACCGATGAGACTTCCACCCGATCAACACCTGCCCAGAAGATCTTGACTTCCGCCACTCGCGCAATCCGGGTTCCCTCGCCCTCGACTTGCCAACAACATGGAAGTCATCTGTCCTGGCTTCTGGCATCACATCATCACCGGCCAGCACCAGGTAGCGAGCTACCGGTCGCAATCAAGTTCTTCATATTCACCTGCCGGCAAAGATCTAGCAACATCGCTTTCATATCGTATCCAAAATCGCTCGCAAAGAAAGAAGATCCAACCATCCCAACTCTTTCCGCAGTCCCGGCTGCATCTTTCCCGTTCCCCAACTTGGAGCTTTCTCCTCCAACTCCTGATTCCACTTCCCCCACTCTAGAAATATCCCATCGAATCCTCCGAGTCGCCGCCCATTGCCCCCCTTTCCCATTCGATGCCTTCCTCCGAACCATCAATACCCCTCCCTCCTACTCACTCCATTAACCAACCGTTCCCCCCTCCCCAGTCTCCCCAGATTCTCCTCCAGTATCGCCAACACCCTCTCATTATACCTCGTACTCGCTCCACTAACATGCGGCGTGAGAATCACATTCCTGGTACTCCAAAGCTTATGACCATCCGGCAGTGGCTCCGGATCCGTCACATCCAGCGCCGCTCCCTTGATCAACCCCGTTTCCAACGCCTCAATTAGGTCGTCTGTATTGATCACCGGTCCGCGAGCGATGTTGCTGACGAAAGTCCGCCCGCGCGTTTCACTGCGGCCTGTTTCGTCGACAAAGGTGATGGGGGTAGAAGAGGAGAAGAGGATTTGGAACTCTTCTTTCCCCAGCAAGTGTTTAGTCCCCGGCGTCAGGGGGGTGGAAACAACCAGCAGATCCAACCCGCTCCCCAAGAACGTGTGCAAGTCCTCTTTGCTAGCACCGCTGAACCATTTACTGGGAAACTTGCCGTCGGGATCTCCCATCCCGGCCGGGGCCCAGCCTCTATCCTTCCTCGATTCGGGGGTCGGGCGCGGGTGGAGCGTGTAAGCGTGGACTTTCATGCCCATGGCGTCGGCGAGGCGCGCAGTCTGGCGGCCGATGGCGCCATACCCCAAAATGCCGACGGTTTTGGCGGTGGCGTCTTCGATGGACTCGAAGTTGCCGCGGGACCAGTGCGCCTGGCGTTGCTGGTCGAGGTAGTACTCGAGGCGGTGGTTGAAGGCGAGGTAGGTGAGGAGGAGCCATTCGGAGATTTGGGGGCTTGTTAAGGTACTTCTGGTCAGTTTCTAGTCCGGACCCAGGAAGGGGAAGGAATGGGCAACCGGAAAAGGGGGAGGTGACATTGGATTGAAGTGGGAAAGGCAAAGAGAAAGAGAAGGAAAGGAAGAAACAAACCCATGAACCCCATTAGCAGTACAAAACTCCACCTCCGTCTCCTTAAAAAGCGGTTGCTCCAGGATATGGTTCGCTCCCGCACTGATAAGCTGAACATACTGCAGCTTCGGTGCATCCTTCGGCTGAGGGAGGTAGGTGAAGCCGGAGGTCAAGGCGATGGTGACATCTTTCCACTGTTCGATGGGTAGAGGAGACTCGGATTGGGTCCATTCGAACTTGTGGTATTCGATGACCAAATCGGGGAACTGTTTCTGGAGAGAGTCGATGTAGCCCGGTGTTGGTTCCCAGGGAGTGAGGATGACGAGTTTGTGGCCTTTGAGGGTTGGGTTCTGTTTACTTTCGTCGTCGAGGGAAGAGACTTTGATGAGCGTCATTGTGACGTTTTTGCTTGGTGTAGATGTTGTTGTTGAAGTCCGTGTTATTCTTGCTGATGATGTTGAATCGGGACGGGTTCGTCTTGACACGGAATTGTTGGTTAGTGTAAGACAGAGAAGCTCAAGAAAAGATGGAAAAAGCTTACCAATCTTCAAGACGGAACGGAAGACACCCCGGGCGACATCGGCGTCGGAAGGTCGATCCCCCCCCATCCCGGTAATGCGATGCGGGGTTAGTCTGGCGCTATCTCGCGTCAGGGCGTGTTTGTCTCCCCTAAAATCGGGCTCTGAAGTGTTCAAAGCCACTTTTTAAGAGCCCTGTTTGGAAATACTCTGAAATTTTTAGTGCTGAAATCCCTACTAAAAATCGACTTTGAAATTTCTTGCCCTACATCGTTGAAATAGCTAATAAAATCGCGTATATTGATTGAAATTTAGATTGACCGATTCTGAATTGCTTAAAATCGAGAGAGCTATTGAAATAGCCTTTTAAAAGTATTTTTATATACTTTTAACCGCTATATAACTACTTTCGTTATTAACGAAAATCGATAAGATTAATTACTATAACCGCTAGTACTTTAATATAATACCGCTAAATATTATATCGCCGTCGTATACGTATAATATAAGTAGTTATAATGCTTATTTATATTAACTTAATACTATAGGCCCGCTATATTCCTATAAACGTTAGTAGAAATAATTGGTTGACGATATATAAGTTCTTCTATAGGTATCCGGGCCGCTTCTAATCGTTATTGAGGATAACGCCGGTTGCCTTCTATAGGTTAATAACATAATTTAGTAAATATATTATTTTATCCGGTTCGAGGAGGACTACAATATACGAAAAGGTATTGGTCTTTCTTTTTATTATAATATAGGGTTTAACTTTTTGTATAACTATATATACTTTTAATTTTAGTTTGGAAATAATATATCGGTTAGTAATTTTTATTAATAATTATTATATAGAATACTTACTTTAATACTAGGATATTCTATAAAGTTCTCAATACTTATTTTATATTAATATAGAAGAAGGTTAAACTCCTTCCCTTAGCTACCCTATACAAAATTAAGTTTAACCCTAAGCTCTTTCCCTATTTTTATAAGGTATTAGGAGTTTTCAATAACTTATACTTTAATATAAAGGTATTATATAAAGAGTAAAAACCTTAGCGTAATTATAAGGGAAATATTTTTATAAATATATTATTAATTTATAACTTTACTAATAGGATTATATATATATAGCCTAATTAGGAAGGGTCGGCTAATAATATAAGGGTATTAAATTATATATATACTAACGGCTTTAATATTTTTAAAGGATAAGTCTACTTAGCCGACGCGGGCTATAGTAGTAGTTCTAAATTCCTTATACCGTATTACGGTATACATTATTATTTAAAGGAGATAGAGTATACCGGTTTAAAACTAGTAACCTATTAGGAATTATACAATTTTCGATACTCTTAAACTCAAATTATTATCGAAAAGACAATTAATCGGTTAAAGGGGACGTTTAGGATTTATTATATATCGCTAGTTTTCGTCCCTACTACGTAAGTAAAAGTAGTATATATAATTACTACGTTATTAAATTAGATCTTAGATTGCAGCGGGTATAACGTCGAAGTAGAGGAAATAGAATATAATATCGTAGACCCCGCGGCCTATTAAATTGTAAGAAAGCGGGTAAACTTCTTACCTTCAATAGCGATAGCGGACTAAGAAAGGATTAGAAGGATAAATAGTTAAATGAATCTTTATCGCGACCGTATTACAAAGAGGATATAGCAAAGTTATTATAAGGAGCTTATAAAAAGGGGGGAAGTATAAAGTAGTTAATAAAGGGGAAGGTTGTAAAGAAGAGGGGAGAATTTAAAAGCAAATACATATATTTGGCGCCAGCCGCCTAGACCACCCCTCAATTCGTTCAAATCGAGTAAAATCGTATTTATCGAACTATAAATTCAAATCTCTCAATTACCCCCCAAAATATAGCCTTCTTAAAAGACTGGTACCTCGAGTACAAATATATAAAGACTAGTACTTGCCTTCAAAAATTTGGATTTGAGATATAACGATATATTTGACATATTAAACGATATTAGCGCCGTCTATACAATTTTAGCGACCCATATCCCCAATCGAAGGTATTTATAGAATTACTTACATCATCTACAAAAATACCTCAATCTTAATACAAATTAGATATATCGATTTAATTCGGTCTAGCGATTAAAATAATCAATTTTTTATATATATACAATTTTTTCTTGGTATTAATATTTTAGTACGAAGAAAGATAATAAAAATTAAATCCGGGGTAAGTCCTACTTCCCGCTCCCTCCCGTCTATAGGAACCCTATATATATAAGCAAACCGCTATAATACATTGAAATATAGCGTATTTATAGGTTTAGGTTGTTAGAATATACTATAGTCGAATATAGTGCTAGGTCAATTAAATTTTCGTTAAATCCATCCTCTTTTTGCAATTATATAGCGGGTAAATCTTCCTCCTCATTAAACTATTCCTCCTCTTCCTCCTCTTTATTTTGAATACCTAATTTCTTTTTCAATTTATTGAAATACACCTACTTTATATTCTTTAAAATAATTACAAAGTAATACGCGTCCGCTTTAGAGCCCTTTTACTCGTATAAGTTATAAATACTAATAACTAGATAGACTTTATACTCCCAATCCTTCTCGAAGATTTTAACTACCTCTATAAAGTATAAGTACAATATTATAAGCGCAGGGTTATCGATACCCTTACCGACTAAGGTATCCGCTAAATATATAAAGCTTTCGACGATAGCCTCGCCATTACTCTTCTTCTTCTTTCTCTTAGGATTAGAATTAGAGGTAACCCTCCTTTTACCATTACATATATAAGCCGGCACTACAGATTCCCCCTTTACATCCTTATTAAAAGATTTATATAGCGCGGCTATAAGGGGACGCTCCTTACAGTTGAATAGAGCGCTTAATATTTACGCTTTACCCCTATTAGTACCTTAGTTATCGGCGAAGGCTTCCTCTATTAATTCTCTATAGAGTAACCTTTTACTACGGAACTACGTATAATCCTTATAGCTCTACAATACTAATTAGGTAAATTATAAACTAAATTAGGGATAGGAGTAGTAAGATTAACCTTAATAAAGGTATTCTAAATAGAATCTTTTATAGTAAATACACTATCTTTATACCCGAAACTAAATTGTCCTACGTTGCTAGCGAGCAATTGCTAATTATACTATTTACATTTAAAGTAATCTACTTTATTATATATTTGTATAGAATCGAACTTAATATTGTACTCTTTACGGAGAACTTTAATAATTGAATTATATATTACCTCTTTATAACCCCCTTAATTAATTAAACTATTATTAATTGTACTTTTTAATATAGTAAGTACAGTTACCTCTTAGGTATTGTTTTATTGCTATAACTTCTTCTTTTTCTTGCTAATTGTGGTTATTTGGTTGGCGGTTTGGCTGACGGTTTAATTGGCTGCTTAATTAGCCGTTACTTAGGTAGCGGATTGGCTGGCGGCCTAGCTGGCGGTCTGGTTGGCGGTTTGATTAGCCTGTGTAGATGGGGGTCTTGTAGAGGGGAGAGGCGTTATTATAGTACAAAGGTACAAGGTAGGTAAGAACAAATGTAATTGTATAAAGAGAGGAAAGGGGAAAGTCCAAGGGTGTGCTCTAGGACTAGCCTTTGTAGGCTAGTCCTAATTAGTAGCTTTATAGTAGTCTTATAAGTACTATAGAATTGGTACGACCGTTATATAGCAATAACGATTAAAACTATTACGAACGCTATAATAGCTTTATATAATAGTTTAAATTATAAATTAATTTCTAATTTAGACTTAGTACTATTACTACTATAAACCGTTATAGGGTTAACCCTATAATATTACCCTAGGCTAAAAGAAGCTATATAACTAATTAATAATATATAAAATATTGGAAATACCTAGTAATCGCTTAGCCTACGCTGTAAAAACTTCTACGGCTACTACTACTTTATACGGCGACCTCCTCCGCCCCTCGTACTATTTATTCTCCCCAATTTCTAGTAGTTGGTCTATTCCTTTACCCTATTAATCTACTCTAACCTCCGCTTCGCGGTCCCTCCGTTTTTCGGCGGCGGTTTAAGCCGGTAGTATTAAAGCATCCGAATTATTATTGTAGAACCTCCTAATTTCCTCTAAATATATCTCTACGTTCTTATATAGTTACTAATTAGGTATATATAGCGGTACTTATATAATATAGTATTCCTATCGTCTATTATTTGGATTCTTCTAATAGTCGTCGATAATTTTAAACTTCTATTCTTCGGAGTCCTTCCTATTATTTATCCGCCTTATAATCCGCCCGTAATTCGCCTTAATATCCCCTTCTATCCTTCCTATCCAAAATTTAACCTTATTAATATAGAAGGTAGGATTGTACTTTATATTAATTAATAAGCGGAGTATAATAGTATAACTATAAACTTTAATAATTTTGAAAGGCCCCTTATAGAGTAGTATTAATTTTATATACGGCCTCCCTATTTCGAAGTTTTTTATATTTAGTAGAACTTTATCCCCAATTTTATATTATAGAGTATTTAATTTATTTGTATTAGTATTATCCTTATACCGTCGTTAAGCCTCCTTTACTTTAGTTGTAACGAAATTTAGAATTGTTTTAAAGCAATTAACAATTTTTAAAGCCTTAAAATATTTATCCTGCTAAATTTATAATATATCTAGAGGGTACGGTTTGGTTAGCTCTACGCCTAGTAAATTCTATTATAAGGAACTAATCTACTTAATCGTTTTATATTTAATTAATAAAGGTTCGTAAATATCTTTCTATTTCGGCGTTAATCCGCTCCGTTTGTCCGTTAGTAATTAGATAGAAAGTAGAAGAGGGAATTAATTTAATCTCTAATTTCGCTAACAATGCTTTTTAGAATTATAAAATAAATTAAAAACCCTTATTTAATATAATAGTATTAGGTAAACCGTAAATACTATAGACCTATTCGATAAACCAATTAATTAATTCCTCTACTATTAAACCGATTATAGGAATAAAATACCGTATCTTTATTAGCCAGTTTATAATTACGGTAATATATTTAAACGTTTGCCCTCGCTATTTATATAGTATTAACAGCGTAATATAATCGATTAAAATATCTTTCTATAGCGTAAACAGTACTGCTAGCGGTTTGAATAGCTTATATAGTATATACTACGTTGGCTTTATCTTTGCGTACATTAAGTAATTCTTATAATAAACTTTAATAGTATTATATATTCCTAATTAGAAGAAAGATTGTAGGAGGAGGCTATATGTCTTCTCCTTCTTTAAGTACTCTATACCCGGTATATTATAGGCGCGGCAGATTAATTAGTAGTAAATATTTATATTATTAAAGTTAAAGAAGATAGAATTATAGTAGTAGATCCGCTCCTAAATAATATAATATTCTACGAATAAAAATTTCTTAAAACTATCCTTTACCTCTTTCGACTATACTTTCTTAACTAAATTTAATATATAAGCCTACGTATTTTGTAAAAGGGTTAATTTTTTATAGTAATTTGTAATAAAGTTGTCTATTAATATTTTATTTATAATTTCGAAGTTGTAAATATATTTAGTACCGACGAAAATTATAAAAATCTCCTCTTCTAATATAGAAATCTCCTTTTCTAATACAAATGCCCTATTAATAAAAACGTTTTTATCCAATAATATTTTATTATATACTAATAGCCTTTCGTCTTCCGTATTCTTCGGGACGTCTTCTAGCTTGTAGTTCAATATATTTAGGCGGACCTATAAAGAGCCTAGCCGATACTAAATAGTAAAATTGAAATGTAATAGGAATTAAAATTATTATATATACTTTAAGGTTACTTATTTACTAATTGTAAAAGACTTTAGGCCTTTATAATCGGTAATAATTTCTACGGGTTTCTACGTTCCCTCTAATTCTAATTTCTATTCCTCTAGAACTTTAATAATAGCAAAGAATTCCTTATTATAGATATTATAATTATATTCCGCTAATGAATACCGTTAATTAAAATAGGCAATTAGTTTTAATTCCCTATTTTTATCGTATTACGAGAACGTCCTTCTATAGGCCTAATTTGACGTATCTATTTCTATAACCGTTTATTTTAACTAATCGAAAATATATAGAACGGGTCCGCTTATAAAAATTTTCTTTAGTACTTCGAAAGACCATTAGTAGTAATCCCTCTACTCCTAATCTTTAATATCTTTCTTTATTAATTCGTATAACGGATTAGTTAATATAGAAAAATATTTAATAAACCGATAATAGAAATTGGCGAACCTTAGGAAGCGTTATAATACTCTCTTAATATTTAAAGCCTTTTAGGAAGTTATAGCCGCTACCTTTTCTAAATTTATTTTAATACTTCCTAGAGTAATAATTAATCCTAAGTATTTAATATATTTAATATAAAATTTATATTTATCGATATCAATTTATAGACTTACGTTAATTATCCGTTTTAATACTTTATTAATATATTTAATATATTCCTCTTCGTTTTTTAAATAAATAAGGATATTATTTAAATAAGTAGTAGTATAAACGTTAAAGATATTATATAGGACGTCGTTAATATAGTTTTAGAAAGTCTTTAGCGCTCTTTATAACTTAAATAAATAAATTAACAATTTAAAGAATTTAAAGCGAGTAATAAAAGTTGTAAACTATTTATAGCCTTTCTTTACCTATATACAATTAAATATAGAAATTATATCGAATTTGGTAAAAATTTTCGCTTTATAAATTACATTTAACATCTCTTTAATTAACGGCAATAAGTATTACGTTTTAAACGTTATATTATTAACGCCCCGGTAATCTACGTAAATATAAACCCTACCCCTTAGTTTTTTTATTAATAGGATAGGTGTTATAGAAGCGGATTAAGAAAGCTAGATGAACTTCTTCCTAAGGTTCTTATTAATCTATTTCTTAATAATAATAACTTTAATAAGTAATATAAGCTTAAGTTTAACGTATAATACCTATTCTCCTAATTAAAATTTAATTTTATAATTATAAAATTAGTGAAGGGGGAATTAATTTACTAGTACTAATAGAAAAGTATCGACGTAAAATTAGTAATAAGGTAATAATATTTTACTAATCTCCTCTTTAATCTTCTATAATTTGTCCGCCTTATTTATAAATTTCTATATATCCTCTTTTAAAATTTTAGCGAAGTATACGCGTCGAATCGTCGCTTCGTAGAGTAAAACGTCCTTTACGAAATCTCCTATTAATACAATTACTTATATAATAATTACTATTTCCTATTTAATATTAAATTTATACTTCCCTACTATATTATTAATAAAATTATAAAAAAATAATAAAAAGTCCTTCTTATATTACTCTCCTCTCCCTTTAATAATATTTTACGCTATTTCGTATATAAAATCTATTTTACAGAACTTTAAAAGTACTACTAACCGTTCGAATTACGTATAATTAATTATATACGGTTAGAATTAATCTCTTTTATAAATAAAATTAAAAGTAACGGCGTTTAATTTGCGAATATCTATAGGGTTGACCTTATTATCGATTAATTTACTAAGCCGGATTAATATTCGATAATCCCCTATTAATATACGCCTTCTATTTAGTTTAGCGTAAAATTAATATAGTACGTCCCTTTTAATTTTAATTAATACTATAATAATACTAATAATAAATTTAACCTTCGCCCCCGCCTAATAATTAATAAGAGCGTAGTACGAAGCTAATAGTAATAAAATTTCCCCTTTATTTTTAAATATAGAAGTCTACTCCTCGGGTCCTTTATCCTTAAATTAAAATCCCCTAATAAGCGGGCTCTCGCCCTCCGCCCTTAAAATTTCCTCCTTATAGAAATAACCCTTAGGAATAGTATTAATACTATCCTTAAAAAAGGTATTACCCCTCTTATAAAGTATAAATAGTATAATGCCTTTTTTAATAGAAATAGGGGAAAGAGGTATTTTTTTATAAATACGAATAGTAATAATAGAAACGGGGTTAGAGAGCGCCCGAAGCGCCTCTATTTAATTATTAGAGAGACCTATTAGTAAATAATAATTCCGGCAATTAGAATAAATAAATTATATACCACTATTCTTATAATCGATATATAGTTTATAGGTTACTATTTAAGGATAATTTAAAATAATAAAATATTTCTTATAGAAGTCGTATATTAGGAAGGTAATAATCTCCTTATAATAACCGATTTATAGCCTTCCTTTTATTACCGTTTTAATAATACCCTTAACATTACTATCTACGAATATTAATTTTTTAGGATAAAATAACGGAAAACGAGGGAAATTATATTCTTAGACGAAAGAGCGGTCGATAAAAGTATATATAGAATACCTATTATTAATAAGGGTAATATAGTAGTCTTTACGCGTACTAGTAATTATATATATAAATAATAGAATTATATTTAGAGGAATAGTACTATTTAGTAATTAGATTTATATTTCTTCTAAATTAATAAAAAAAATTTATTTTTTCTATAATATAGCTAACCGATTAAACCTCTATATATAATAAAGTATAAAGGCTATTTATTTCCTTAATTATTATAATATTTACCGCCCGTAGTAGGCTTATTAGGCTTTTTAGTACTAATAATTTTAATAGCCCAGACTTCTATTACGTCTCCTCCTCTACTTCTTAATCCGTTCCTACTATTTCCTCTACTACCCTAACTTCCTTATCCCTTATCCTTATTCTTCTTTTTTTCCTTATTAATAGGGATTCTATTAATACAAAGTTTACTACCCTAATTAATCGAATTAAAGTAATTGCGAACTATATATCCCTATTAACCGTAACGATAATAGAGTCCTTTCTCCTTACACTCCCTAAAAATTTTTAGGTCGAATATAATAAATATATTTATTACTATCACAGGGTTAGCCTACTTGTAACCTGCCCAGCGCTGAGCATTACTATTATAATGTATTAGAGTGCTTCGGTATAGCTTAAAGCTATACCGTCCGGTTACGTACGTAGATACGTGACTTCGGGCTGGCTCTAGGGCTCTCGCCTATATAGCTAGCCTTCTACGTATACTTCCTTTCCCCTCCTCTATATAATAATATATATTTTACCTTACCTTTAATTATACTTCTGCCCTGTAATAGTTTATTATACCTCTTTAATACTGTGCGTGCAAATAGGACTTTAAGACTTAGTTTATTATTGAGGTATAAGCGTAGGCTTTATTTTTTTTTCAATTGAACGAAAATTTATATTTTTACAAATATTGTAAAGAAACCCTAATTTGCTTACTTAAAGACGGGGTCCGCTTATAATACCCGTAGTTCTTATCGATTAGTTCGATAGGCGATATCGAATTCCTAGAGGTATTAGTATTTAGTACTACCCTTATAAATAATCTTATTATAGCTACCGCCGTCGGTTCCCTTTAAATTATCGACCCGTATAACGCTGACTTTTACAAAACCCTTTAAATAATTCTTATTACTTCTAACGGCCTTCCTACTTCTATAAGGGAGGAATAATATATTATTAATCTTTTTACTAATACTATTTTCTGTAATACTTTTCTCTCTTTCGGCTATTTACTCAACGTCGACTCCGTCGCTACCTTCGCCTAATTTTAATTTATTTAAGAAGAGTTCTAATTTTTCTATAAAGTATATATTTAATTTAAAATTAAGAATATTTACCTCTTAAATAATAGTGTTCTCTTTAAAGAAAAGTACTCCGTCTTTAAAAAGATTTATATTAATACTAATTAATGTATTAGCGAATTCGGATTAAATAATAAAGCCCTTTAATAGGCCTTCGATTCTACTATTAAAACCGTTAAATCTTTATAGAAGAAGTTTAAGTATATTAATTCTATAGCTTCCGTTCTTAAAAACGCTATAATATCCGCTTCTATCGTCGACGGTTTCGCAGACTGCTCTTCCTATGTTTATATTAAACCTTTCGATAATGAGGGCGAAAACCCTTTAAAAAAGGTTAAAAAATACTGTACCTAGCGTATAAGGATTACCCTTATTTAATTAGATAACCCTTCGTTTTTCTTTAATAAGCGTATGAAATTCTCGTTTATTACCAAATCCTTCGAGGGTACCCCCTTCTCCGCCTATAAAACGGCCTTATTCTATATCGTCGATTTCGATTTAAATAAAGAGAAATAGAAATAGAAGATTATTAGCGCTTTTATTAAAGAGGAATTCAATATCAAATATAATAATAATAATTTAACTACCTTCGCCTACTATAAATTAGACGATTTTGCTATAGGTAAAAATATATATTAATCCGACTTTAAAAATTAGTAGATTTAGATTATCGATTACTATAATTTTAACGACGCTATAAAGGTTTATTTCTTTAAAAATAAAATTAATAATAAAGTTCGCGCTATTTTTATTATATAGATTCCCTAGCCTTTAGGTTCGGATTATTTTAAATAGTTTACCCTAGTCTATACCCTCGTTTAATAATTCGAAGATAATACTTATTATTCCAAAATTAATAATCCCTTTTATAAACCTTATAGCCCTACTTTTAGCGCGGCCTCTTTTTCTACGGCTACTTACATTATAATTAACTATAGCGGCGACGCTATAAATTTTAATAAACTATTTACTATTAATATTATAATTTATATTATAATTCTTTAAGACGTCTTTAACTTCCGTATAAAATTTAGTACTTATACCTATTATAAACGCCCCGGCTACTACTCCTCTACTTATTATAGTAAAATGAACTTTTATAAAGAATTCCTTTCTTCTACCCGTAGTAGTAGCCGCGGCTATAGTAGAAGAAGTAGGGGCGGTTCTTATAATGGCTATAATTAGTAGTCCGGCTAGTCCGGGTATAATTAATAGTCTAAATATAGCTAATAGTCTTACTAAGTTAATACTATAATCCCTAATAGTATTTAATTAATTCCTTAATATTAGTAAGGCTTCGTTAACCCCCTCTTAAGTAATAAATAAAGAATTATCGACTAAGGAAATATATAGCCTCTTCGCTAAATCGCATTTAGAAGCCGGAGCCTATAGGAAGAAAAGGAAATGTCTTTATACCGTTTAATATTATAAAGATAAATAAATTTTCTATAAATAGCCGTTATAAATAATTAAATACTTTAAACCTCTTTATTTACTTTTCCGACGGGTTATATAAATTGTATTACTCTATTCTTATTGATAGTAGTTATACTACTTTTAGTTTTATTAATTACTCCTTTATTTACTATTATTATTTATTAATTTACTATTTTACTACCCCTAAAATCCTTTACTTTATTAATAAGAGGGAAGTAAAAGGCGGTAATATTACCTACTTCTCCTAGTTTACTATATAGGCAAATTTATATTATAAGATTATTAATCTCCTTATTTATAACTTCGCCCCTAATAATCCGGTTATCTTTAATTATTTTTAATTCGCCTATTATTCGCTAATAATTTCGTAGCCCTTTAATACCCTCTCCTTTATTTCTACTTATAAAACCTACGGCTACTTATTAGCCGGTTTATATTAGGATTTATACTATACCCTATCTCTATAGACGGCTTCCTAACCCCTTAATTTAAAAGTAATAAAGGCTAATATAATAATATATTGCGTTCTTACAATTAAGGATATTAAAGACGAAGGTAATTCTTACCTTCCTTCGCTAGTTAAAGTTATTACCCGAGCCCTTTTAATTAAAAAGGCTATTCGAACCCTCTTAATTATAGAGTCCGCTCTTCTAATTTTAAATATAAACCCTTTTCCGGCCTTAATTACAAACCTTAGCCCGGCCTTAATAATATTATATTACGCCTCTTTAACTTCCCTAATTTAATAGGCCTTTTATTACTACTTTAAATAAATTATTAATTAATTTAGCCCTAGGCCTATCGGTTATACCTTTATAAGCCCGGGCTAAGTATTTATATTTTCAATAGCTTCCTTCGCTCCCCTCCGCCTTCCTTCCTTTCTTTACGGCTTTATCGACCCTAAAAATATCGAAGAACTCTTAGCGCCTAACTTTTTCGAATTCGTTAATTACTTTAAACTTTAGGTTATCCGAACGACCCGGACTAATATAGAAGAAAATATTAAATATATATACAATAAGGAATAAGCGGAGGATAATTTTAATAAATTAGAACTTTCTACTTTTAATAACGAATTAATAGTTTAAATTATCGAATAAATCCTCTTCGGTTACAGCTAGTAATATAAGAAGTTCTTTAACTCTAATTTCTACCCGTAAATCGACGCCTTTATAAGCTAGGGTATAGAGGTAGCCCTCTATACTACCCGAATTTTAAACTCTATCCCCCTTAATAATATAAATAAGGATTTTATTAAATACGAAGGGGTTATTAATAAATACTTTATAATTAACGGCATCGCCCTCAATAAGATTACTTCCGAAGATATTAATACTTTTTATAAAAAAGCAGATAAGCCCTATAAGACCGACGACTAAATTTGGATTAAATTCTTTAATTAATATTAATATTATACGAATACTTTCCGCTAGGCTACGGCTAAAATATTCCCCTCCAATTATATTTATAATTTTAAAATCGAATTTAAACCCGGAGAAGAGGCGCCCGCAATATACGGTTACGCTTTCAACCTAGACGAATTTAGTATTATTAAACAATAAATCGACGATAACCTCTAAAAGAAGTTTATTTAGCCTTCTTAATCCTAAGCCTCTTCCCCGGTTCTCCTTATTAAAAAACCGGGAAGTAGAGTCTATATTTACATCGATTATTATAGTATTAATAATATTATATTTAAGTTTTACTACCCCTTTCCTTTAATTAAGGAGACGTTCGATATTATTTACTATATTAAAATTTTTACTAAATTCGACATTATTACTACTTTTAACTGTATTCGTATAAAGGAAGGCTACGAGTAGTTTACTACTTTTATTACCTACTTTAATCTCTTCGAGAATTTCGTCGTCCCCTTCGGCCTCTAGAACGCCCTTGGCGCTTTTTAGAATTATATTAATAATATCCTTTATAACGTATTTAATATTTATACTACCGTTTACTTCGATAACGTCTTTATTTACTCGGATAACGAATAGGATTATAAACGTTATATTAACGACGTTTTTAAATAATTAGTAAAAGTAGGCCTTAATATAGATATTAACAAATACGAATTCTATATTAAACGTATTAAGTATTTAAGGCTTATTATTATATTAGGTGGTATTAAAATAGATTTAGAAAAGGTTAAGGCCGTTATTGAATAATAAGTTTTAAAATTTAAGAAGTCCTTTTAATTTTTCCTCGGCTTTATAAACTTTTACCGATAATTTATATATTCCTTCTCCTCAATTGCGGCCCCCTTCTATAAATTAACTACGAAAAACGTGCTGTAGGTTTGGACCGACTACTACTAAGTTATATTCGACTCCTTTAAATAGGCTTTTATTAGCGGCCCCGTTTTTAAGATTTATAATTAGATTAAGAAAATTATAGTAGAAATAGATGTTTTAAATTAGGCTATAGGCGGTACGCTCTCCTAATACAACGATAAAAGTATTTTATACTTTATTATTTATTTTTCGGCTAAATATAGTATATAGGAATATAATTACGATATTTACAATAAAGAATTCTTCGCTATTATTAAAGCCTTCGAGGAGTGGCGCCCCGAATTCAAAAGCGTTTAAATTCCTTTTAATATTTTTAACAACTATAAGAATCTCGTTACTTTTATAACGAATAAGTAATTTATTTAGTAGTATATACGCTAATCCTAATTTCTCTTATAATTTAACTTCCTAATCCGCTATACCCTTAGCCCTTAAAACCTTCGCCTAAACGCTTTTAATCGTAAGCCTAACGACTATTCTGTAGGCGCGGAAAACGATTACTTTACCGCCCGCTAGAAATAGCTCTTCGACTTTTCCTAATTTGAAGAAGGCTATTTTGAAATTAATAATCTTGTAATTATTTTTAATTTTTATTTCTTCGGCTTTAAAAATTTCGATAATTAATTAACCGATAACTTTATTTGTATTAATTATAAGACTTCTCTATTTCTATAAGAATTTACAATTTATTTATTGGATAAATCCCTTCGCTATTAGCCGCTATCGATTTATAAAGTTTTTAATTACGCCTTTTTTAAATACTACGTCTTCTCTAATAGAATAGCGAAATAGTGTAATCGCATTATTATCGACCCCGAAGATAAGGAGTTTTAATTCTAATTAATTAGTCGGTAATACAATTCGTTTAGTATAGGGTATTTAAATAGAAATATTATATACAATTTATTCGCCCGCGAATTCTTTTAAAAGGGTATATACTATAACGTCCGCCTCTTTTATAAAGGCTACCTCCTGTACGCGAAGATAAAGTTTTTTAAATATAATTCTATAAGTTTCCTTAAGTCTATTACCGTTTCCCTAGTTTTATAAAAGGATATTTTAATTAATTATATTACCCTACTACTACTTAACGAATACTTCGGGTAAACCTTCTACTATATCGCTATTATTATAAATAGGCTAATAAAAATATAATACTATATCCCCTATATTACTTTCGAAGTGGAGGAATTCGCTAATTACTTTATCGATTAGATTTATTCTTTATATAGCCTATTTAATACTATTACGTTTAATAAAAGCTCTTAATTTATTTCCTATTTCTAAACTACCTTTTATAATCGCCTCTCTATTATACAAAAATTTAACTCTGTTTTCTATCCTTAAATTAACGCCCAAACCGAGCGTATTAATACGGATATAGAATAATTCCTATACTTCTATATTAATTAAGTATAAATAGATTAGGTAAAGTAGTTCCTATTCGTAGAATTTTCGGGTAATAATATTATCTCCTCCTCTATAAATATCTCCTTATTCTTTACTAATTATAACTATTACCTTTATATAAATACCGAGCCTCGTTCCCCGCCGCCCCCTAACTTCTCCCCCGCCTAATTAAAAGAGTATTATAAGGCTACCGAATTCGCTGACTATTTCTAGAAGATTTAGGATTTTATTTCCTAATAGACCCGCCGTACTTAAGAATAATATGAAATTAATACTAATAAATACCGTATAGATTTAAATAAATATTAGGTAAACGATTTAGTCCTCTTCGATATTATTAACTTTATTAATAGCCGCCCTTATTAAAAGCTCTCCTTCTATTAAGAAGGCCCTTTTTGTATTATTAAGGCTAATTTTTATCGGGTTTACTTCAACCTCCCGGTTAATATAAAATATTTACTAATTTTCTATATCTCTATAGTTTAACGCTAAATCGGCCGAGGCTTCTTTAATTAAAACGTCTCTTTAAATATTATTATTAATAATAGCCGTATTATAATACGAATAAATAATGGTATAGACGTCGTCGAATAGGATTTTAAATACTTAATCAATTACAATTAATTCGGTAAGAATTACTACTAGTATTACTAAATTAAATAGAAAGGGGATTACACCTTTATATAGGAATTTAAGAACTATATTATTGACTACGAAGAAAGGGTTTTAGAATTCTATTACGACTACCTTTAAATTTCTATACCCCTAGAAGTCTACTCTTAGCCTAATTACCGGCTATAAGCGGACTTTACCGAATTAAAAACGGATTCGGATTTAAATTCGGACCCGGGTAGTCCCGAACCCCTATAACGCCACCTAACCCCTAAATTATACCGCCGCCCCGCCCCCAAACCTCCCTAGCGCTACTTATCCCATTTGTAGTAATTATCCGAAACCGCCGCCGCCGCTACTTTATCCTAATATAAAGAAGAGGGCTTTACGAATATAATAATATAGATTTTAAAAAAGTTATTAAACGTTTAGAAAAAGGGGAATAATATATAATTAGATTTTTCTTCGCTAAATAAACGGAAGGGGAGGATAGTATTATAAGGTTAGTCTACTTATAACCTACCTAGCGCTAAATATTACTATTACAATATATTAGAGTACTTCGGTATAGCTTAGAATTATATTGTCCGGTTACGTACGTAGATATATAACTTCAGGCTAGCTCTAGGGCTCTCGCCTATATAGCCAGCCCTCTGCGTATACCTCCTTTCCCTTCCTCCGTACAATAATACATATTTTACCCTACCCCTAACTGTGCCTTTGCCCCGTGATAATTACGTCTAAATCTATTTAATTTCCTCCTTAATTTATTATTTTATTATTAGTTAAGGTAGGAGGAGTAGATCTATTACCGCTATTATTATTACTACTAGAATTATTACTACTATTTTTATTAGCGGAATTAACCTAGAAGCCGGCTATAATTTTATTATAATATTCGGCGTCTTCGATTTTCCTATTGACTTTTCTAATTAATTATAGCTATTTAATATATTCGTCGTTATTTAAGAAGTTCTAAGAAATTAAGGCTTAATAAAACTTCTTATTAATTTTATTACGAAAGTAATAAACTTTTATAGTATTAGTAAAACTATATTTATTTATAAATTTAATAAATTCGATTTCGAAGCGCGGGAACGGTATATTACTTTAATAGAAATCGATTAAACGTTTATAGGTATTTAGTTTAATATTTATATTATTATACCGATTTATTAGGTATTAGAAAAAGATTTCGCCTATTTTCTACGGCTATTAATCGGAATTAATAGGGAATTCCTTAATTTTGGCGAGGCTACTTTTAAATATTATACGTAAATTTAATTTTAAACGGAATATAGCCTTTATAATCTTAATCTATTTATTAGGAAAATAAATTGTATTAAACTCTTAAACAATTTTAATTTAATAGCGCTACGAATAGAAAATATTATAATATATAGTATTATCCTTTTCTTTATTAGTAAAAACGGAAAGGTCTTCGATAATACGCTTAAAAAGGCGAATAGTAAAGGCTATTAAAATTATTATAGGCGTAATTAAGGCGCCCTTATTAGAGGTAATAGGGGTTGTTAAGGGGGTATTAGAAAATATAGTAGTAATTTATTCGCGTAGGGTAGTAATAACCTATTAAGCTTCCTAGTATTACTATTGAGTTTACTAATATTCTATAATAATAGTATTATAATTAATAAAGATTTAGGCAAATATTCAATTAAGTACGTTAATAATAAATCGAAACGCCGGCTATTAGCCGATATTAATAGCGATTTCCTAATATTCCTTAAGTATAGGAGAAGGGTAGAAATCGAATTTAATACTATTAACAAAGTTCTAAATATCGGGAATAATATTTAAAATAGATAGCGCCGCTCCTATAATAACTATATTATTAATTAATTCGTTATTAAAAAATTAGGAAAGCGTACCCAAATTGTAAACGTTAAGTTTAAATCCGGACCCTAAATTAGGTATAATGCATAAGATCCGCGTAGTGTTAATACTTAATTCATCTATCTAATAATATTAATTCTAGGATTAATATTAATATAGGTTAATAAGATTGTCGCCTTTAATAGGCGAGCGAGTTAATTAATTCTAGTACTTACTTCGGGTACTTACTAATTAGGCTCTTAGGCGAATACTATAGGGTATAACTAATATTATATATTAATACCCCTTAATAACGAAAAATAATAACGACTTCGTCGTAATTATAATTAGTATATATATTACTAATATCCCTTATTAAAGAAGAATTGACGACGTTATATTAATACTCCTTATTAACGAAATAACAACGGCGTCGATATTTAAACTTATTTACATATAGCTACCTCCGTCTACATTACGCCCTAGAAATTACTATTAATTAGCATTAACGTAGAGACGAATATTTTTTTTATTTTATAAGTAAAGAGGTAGGATATAGCTTTATTCCTCCTCTTACGAAAAATTCCTTCTTCAATTTTAATTTTCTTAGCGCCATCTTTTATAAAGGCTGCTACTTCGCTATAAATAAATTTATTAGAGTTTTTTTCGTCCTCTAACTCTAATTTCTATTTCTTAAGCAGGGGTCTTTAAAATTCTTCGTTCTCCTCGCTAAATAATTATTCCTATTTACTTATTAAGTCTTTGTATTTGAATAATAATTCGTTATACTTCTTCTTCTATACAATTTCTTCCTCTTTTTTTTATATCTTTAATTAATTAGCGACGACCTTTTTAATATTTTTAAAAGCGTTAAATTTAAATTCTACGATTATATTATTAATTTGTTTAATCGTAATAAAGGCTTCGTTAAGGTCGACGGTAATATATTCATTAAAAGAGGATTCTAAATCTAAATCCGATTCGCTTATTTTTAAAATATTATAATTTATAGGCTTCTATTTAACAAGGATTCGGGCCTTAACAATAATCTTAACAGCCGATTTAACGGCCGGTTTATTAATTGGAGTAAATAAAGTAATACCTTTAATCGTTTTATTATTAGTCGCCGGCTCGTTAGATTCGACGTCGAATTTAAGGTATTAAACTACTTCTCTTCCAGAATCCTAATATTAGAAAAAGAAGTCGCCCTAAATATATTATACGTTAATAATTTCGAAAGGTTCGACTTCGACATTAACTCTCTAATATTTTAAATTAAAAAATAATTTAAAAATAGGGATTTTAATTGTAGTATAAAAGTTATAAGGGGGTACTATACGGATTTTACATTAATAAGTTAAATAGAAAGGATTTTTCGCTAATTTAGAAGTATAAGCGGGTTTGCGGCCTATAATATAATTTATAAAGTACTACGAGTTAAAAATATCGTTTTTCTTCTATAAGTTAGGAATAATTTCATTAAAGTCGAATACTTTGACTTTAGCTTTACGAATAAGAATAAGAGATTAATTCTTAACAATTAATATAGCCGCTTAAATATTAGGCTCCAAGATATAAATTATAAAAATATAAACTTATACCTTACCGTCCGACGTTAAACTATAATTACTAATAGTTTTAAGGACTTTATTATATACTTTTATAATAATATATTTATTAACAGGTCCGATCTTAGGCTTTTATCTACAGTAGATTATTATAATAATTATTTTAACGTTTTAATAAATTAGGAGGCTATTATTGGCTTCGGTAAAGGCTTTAATTATTTCGAATTCGGCGGTAGGCTCGTAGCCGGTAAGCGGATTAATAATACCTTTTAATTTATTTTCCGGTTCGGTTTTAATAACTTTTTAGGGAATTACAAGTAGTTATTTGAAGGCGGATCTAAAGGTCTTAAGTATTTTAACAGGCGTTTTAACAGGCGTTTTAGCAAGCATTAAAATTTTAGCTAGGGTATTAGACGTTATAGTTTTTTTGCGTTTGGGCTAGGCTATTATTAATACGTTAATTATAGTATTAAATAAGTAATTTAAGAAGTTAAATAACGATATACAATGGCCGTAAGAAATTTAAAGAGTAGGTTTGCGATACGAATAATATAACGAAAAGAGTTATTATTCGGTAGAAATTTAAATTTAGAAGTTAGAGAAGGTAGAGGGAAGAGGAGATAAATTAATTTATATTTACAATAAGGAAGGGTTATAAGTACGAACTTACGAAGTATACAACTAATTTATAAATAATTAATAGTAATAAGTAAGGAAAACAGTAAAATAGCGGAGTAAGATAATAAACGTTGGTAAGTTTGCGATAGGCGAAATAGGATAAAATTATAATTAAATTCAATATAAGGGTAATTTTATTTCGATATTAATTCGCGGAATATTAAATATTTCCCTTCTTTAGTCTTATTTTACAATTTCTCGCGCTTTAATTATTTTCCTTCCTTTCTTTAATTTCTTTAGTCTTAAATCTTTATTATCGATTAGGTACTTTATATTATATTTATAAACGAAATTTAATACGTTTTAAAATAGGGTAGGACGTAGAATATATAAATTCTATTAATTCCGGTATCCTTTCTACTTAATAAAATATTCGAGGATTGGCCGATTATACTTAAAATTAGTACATCGACTTAATATTTTATCGATTTCGTATTATTCGTCCTTATTTATATTTTCTTCGACGACTCTACCCGGGTTATAAGGACAATAGCTAAAAGGATCTTCTCCTACGGGAGCAGTTATTAATTGCGTAATTAATACAATACAATAATTCTTCTAATTTACTAGGAAATTAAATTTAAGTATTAGAAATCCTTTAACGTTAATAATTTTAAAAGGTCTAATTTTCTATTGTAACTATTTCTTAGGAGGTTTCCTTAGTAAATAATAATTATAATATAGCCGTAGGTATACTTAATTTCCGACTTTGAATTTAGTTAGAATTATTTTCCTATTATATTTTATTTTAATTATTATTATTATATAAACAATAATTATTTCCGCCTCTAGATAATTTAGTATACGGATTACTTCTATATTAAATTCGTCTTTAAAATTAAATACTACATTTAACGGAATACAAGGTTTAAATCCCATTAATAGTTCGATTAGGGATTTGCCGATAACATTTATATACGCAGTATTAAAATTGAATTATAGCGCTAAAAGGATATTTAACTAAAGTATTTCACTTATTGCAATATAATATTTAATAGCGATCTCAATTATTTAATTTTTCCTTTCGGATTAGCCGTCCGTTTAAACGTAGTAGGCCGTTAATATTAAGAATTTAATTCCTATAACCTTAAAAACTCCTTATTAAAAATCTAATATAAATTTAGGATTTCTATTAGAAATAATAATTAATAGTAAACCCTAATCGTATAATAGTAAATAAGTAACTAAGGCCTCGCCCTATTGCTTTATAATCTATATCGTTTGTCCTGGTATGTATAGGGTATATTTGTCGTACTTACTACTAGACGTTATAATTACGTCGAAATTACCTTTAGGGACCTTAAAGATTTTACTTTAAAAGTATATAGGTAAGGCGACGACGAAATCGATTGTAATAGTATAACTTAGGATAGGGGGTATATTAATAAAATTGAGCTTACTAAGAAGCTTTTTCCTCGAAGTAGTATTCTTAAAGTATTTCGGATAATATTTAATATAATCTTTAATTCTTTTTATTATTTTAGAGAAAGAATAAAAAGTTAAATCTTTAATTATTCTATTAATATTGAAATAGTACTTTGAATTATATATTATATATAAAATATCTTTAACGTAATTATCCGGTACGTATAATTGCTATTAGTATTTCGTTATTTAATAGAATAGTAGATTATTTTAAACGTTAAAAAGTATTCCCTTAACTATAGGCGGTTTAATTAGGTTTGCTTCGTAAAGAGCTTTCCTTTTATTAATAAAATTTATAATTTTAGTGTACTTAGTATCGGTTTTGTATTTATTAACGATTTTCTACCTAAATTCTAATTCTATTTCGATAATAGTAATTGCAAAACCCTTTTCCTAAATATCGTTAAACTCGCTCTTTAATAAGTCTTCGTTTTATACTTCGTTATTTATTATAGGTAAATAGGAGAGGGCGTCGGGTACGAAATTTATTTTACTAGGGATATACTGAATTTTAAATTTGAATTGGGCTAATATAATTAATATAAATATTAGGCGGGGATTGAATTTTATAATATTTATAGTTTTAAAGGAGGTTTATTTAACAATATTTAGAATTATTTTGTAGTCGGTAAGAATAACAATTAAGTACTTTAAGGATTGTAATTATATTTTAAATTTTTTAATTATTTATATTAAACCTACGACTTTTATTTCGGTCGGCTAATACATTTACTTTATCTTCGTTAATTTACAATTAATATATAGGATAAACTAGATTTTATTAATAGGGATAGACTTCTTATTCTATTTTGCGTCGATACCTTCAATATAGAAGGCTATAACATTTATATTTCGCTTTAATACATCGATTTTAACGAAGGCTATACAATCTAAATTCTAATAGACAAAGTAAATTATTTTAATTAAGTAATCCTAAAGGATGAAGAAAGCCTCTTTTTTTCGTTTTATTAAGGTAAATTTTGCCTTAAAGGTATAGTTTTTTTTAACCGCCTTTAATTTGCCTATAAGTAAGGTTCCGTCTTCCCGTCTTAATTTTAATATTGACGTCTTCTTCTCTTTTAGAAGCTTTGCCTTTTATTTATAAAAGGGAATAAATTATTTTAAGAATCCGGTTATACCCAAATATATTTTTAAATCGTTAAACGAATAAAGTATTTTGAATTTAGTTAATATTTTTATTTTGTCGGTTATTATAGATAGGCTAAGTCTATTAATATAGAATCCTAATAATTTAACGGAGGGAAAACCGAAAAAGGACTTTTGAGGATTAATTCTAAGGTTAACGGTTTAGAAGACTACTAAAATTTTACGAATATATTCTATATACTTTTCCGCCGTCTTATTAAAAATAATTATATTATTAATATAAGTATAGTAGAAATGCCTATATTTACTTAAATGTTTATTTATAAATCGTTAAATATAGGAGGGTGAATTCTTAAAGCTTATTAGAGCGACGAAGTTGACCTTAAGTTTTTTATAGGTAATTAATACTATATAATTTTAATACCGGAATTAAATCGGAAGTTAATAGAAGAAAGCCGATACGTTAAGGGTTGTAAAGAATATGTAGCCGATAAGTACATTGATAATCTCTTTTTAATTTAGTAATAGATATATATCTAGAATTATTATACGGTTTAGGGCCTTAAAATTAACGACCACCTTACCTTTTCTAATTTTATTAACGGTTTTCTAAACTACGAAGACCGGGTAGCTAAATAGGGTAAGGTATTTTATAAATAGTAATTTCCCTTACTCCTATAATTTACCGAATATATTATTAATTACTTTTTATTCTTCTAAACTTAATTTATACAGCCTTACGCCTACTCTTTCTTTATACTATCCTTCTACTAAATTAATTTGTAAATATTTATCTTTATTTATTTTAATTATTCCTTCGCTATTCTAATATTTAAATCCATTAATTATTTTTTTTAATTACTTTATCAATTTGCGGTTAATATTTACAATACAGACCCCGTTTTTAGTAGTTATAATTAGGATTCCTTTTAGACGACCGATACCTAGCTCTTTATACCCTTTAAATACTTTGGGCAGTAGTTTTCCGGGTAATTCATTAGGTAAAATGGGCTTTAATGCGCTTTTTAGGTTATTATTAATAATATTGCCGAAAATAGGGAAATCGTAGACGGTTTGTAGCGTTAGTTTTAGGTTGGTAGGTTTAATTTCTTTATTAGATTTTAAATACAGCGGCGGTTTTAGTTTAGGAGATTTCCAATTAACGTTTAATATTTTTAGTTTTACTATTAATTTGGCGTACCTCCTTTCTTTTTCTTTAGGTTTAGGAGTAGGGTTCTTAATTTCTAAGTTATCCGTTTTAAATATCTTATTAAATATTTCGTATATATTATTTTTATTAATTTATACTAATTTATTTACAACCTCGTTAAAAACGAAATATTCGGCCGTAGTAATTTCGGTTATTAAGTTAATTAGTGCCGCTTTTTCCTAATTGGCGAAAATATAATTATTGTCCTCAAAATCTTTAATAATACCAATTTTCTTTTTACAGCCAATTATTTTATAAGTATCTATTATATTCGAAATAGTAATAGTCCTAGCCGATTCTAAATATATTAGTTAATTAATAACTTTATTAATTATTTTATAGAATATATATTCGCGAGGAGTCCTATTAACGTCGGTTTTGGGAAAGTTTTTATAATTAATAGGTATTTATATAATTGAGTATAGTAGGATGACGGTTTTCGCTAGTATAATTACGCGGCGCCGGATTGGTATTAATTTTAATATATTTTCGAATAGAAATATAAGGTTTTTATAGGATTCGAAAGTAATATTTTAACGTAAATAGTTAATAATAGCGCGATTAGGGTCGAGGAATTCGGTACCGAATAATATGTTTGGGCTGAATTTTATTATTAATTAAATTGTAATAGAAAATTGGCCTAGTATTTTAATATTATTAACTATATTTGGAATTTGGAAAGTAATAATAACCTATTCGTCGATAGTGATTCTACCTTTGCCAATTCTATTTATTAAATAGGGTAGCGTTTTAATAATTTTTGTAGCCGGTTAATATTTCTTAAGGAATCGTTTATTTATTATCGTTATCGAATAATTGGAATCGATATAAATTAAATTAATTTCGGTACTAATTTTAATTTTGATTTTATAGTAAGAGTTTTATTTAATATATTTATCGTTTAACAGAGGGGTTAGCTTTACTTCGATAACATCTCTAATTTTAAATTTGACGTTTTGAAGTTTAAATAAATTTACTTTACGAAATTTAATTTTCGACGTCGGTATTAGCTTTTTCTTCTCCGGGTTATAAATATTTAATAGGATATAAATTATTAGGGTCTTTCGGTTTTTAAAACTTTAGTTATATTTTTAATAGACGCAACGGGATTTGCCTTTAATAGGGGTTAATAAATAAATAAATATAATAATATTATCTTCCTCTAAATTGTAAATTAATTCTTCTTTTTCGTCTAAAACTTTTCTATTAAAAATATAATTATATTCTTTTAAATAATCTTCTACTTCCTCTCTATTATTATTATCCTTATCGATAAACTCTTTTCTTGCGTATCTATACTTTCTATCCTTATAAGGTTTTACTTATCTTTTGAATTTTTTTTTAAACGGTCTAGTATAACGTCTTAACGGTTTACTTAATTTCTATATTATTCTTCTATACCGATATCTATTTTTCTCCTATTTGTTTTAACTATTTTTATTTCTATTACTTCCTATATTCTTATTACCTCTTTTATCTAATTTATTTATTTGTCTGCCTTTATCTTTATCTTTATCCTTATACTTCAGTCTATATAAATTGTAGCCGGCGAAAGCGTTAACCCTAATATTAATAAATACGTAATTAACTTCGATAATTTTAATTTCGGTATTAGTATTTACCGGAATAAATATATTAAACGTTATATAAAGCTTATAATTAAAGAGGTTAATATAAATTTTAATTATTAATTTAGTAGTATTAATCTATTTATAAAGCTTTTAAGTATTAGACAGTTGAAGATAGATCTATTAAAGGCCGGGGTAAAGACTAATAAAGACTTGAGTTTTGAGTTGAGCGTTTATTATAATACCGAAAGCTTTAGTAAATTGTATATAGATTATAGCGTAGGTTTTAAAGGATTTTCTATTGAAATAGTCGTTTCGGGAGTATATATAGGTCGTTAGTTTATTCGTTACTTTAATTGAATTTATACCGAAAGATTCGAATAGGGTTGTCTTCTAATTGTCGAGCGATTAACGAAATTTGAGGCGCTCCTCCTCCGAGATTTAAATTATATATTATTATTATACCGTATCCCGGAGGAATTAGTAGAGGTTCTTCTTAATATAATCTTTTTTACTATTATCGTTAGCATTTATTATAATAGAGTCCTAGAAGACAGTAACGTTATTATAGTAAATATCGCTACTTATTATAGCTAATGAGTTATTGCTTTAGATTTCGACTTCGGGGTTGAAGTATCCGATATAGGTAATTTTGAACGTAGAGATAGGGTTATTTACATTAATTAGGTTTTCTATTAATTTGGATATATTCGATATAAAATTAATAGTAGGACTTTCTATTTTCGAAATAAAGGCGTTAAAGCCCTATTATTATTAGAAGGAGCCTATAATAGAGGAGGTTTATTAATAGTTGGATTAACCGGTAGTTAATTAATTATTAATTATTAAACTTTGCAGCGGGGGTAGAAGTAAAGTTCTTCTAGGGATATTAATAAATTGAAGTAATTATTAATTCGACGTACCATTAATAAGATTAAGCAATTTTATTAATTGAAATAATTAAAGGACGGCGAAGGTTTATTTAATTTATTCGACTTATTAATAATTAATTACTTAAGTATTAAGAGGAACGGAGGGAGGTTTACTACGTTTCTTCTTTTTCGGGGCCCGAATTTATAATTCCGAATCTATTAATTTAGTAAGGAGACGTAACTTTATACTAAGGGGTTAAATAAGGGAGAAGGTTTCGAGCGAAAGGGTTTCGAACTAGAATTCACTTAGAAAAGTATTTAGTGTGACGGCTGGCACCAGCCGTCATAGATCCCATTCACAGGTGGCTTCCAGAGGTGGCTTCCATTTACGGGTTTGGTTCAGATGGTTCAGGTTCTGGGCTTGGCCTGGCTCCCTCCCAGAGTTTAGGGTATAAAACCCAGTCCTCCCCATCGAGCCTTCCCTTTTGGGTTTTCTTTCCTTCTTCAACTTCTTGTCTTTAGTCCAAGTTAGTCAAATAGTATTGTCATCACCATTTGGCTACGCCGTGACATTACAAGAAGTTCCTTCACAGACTAGTCTCATCGACAGAGATTAGCTGGGTCGTAAAACACAACACTCTTCTTTCGACATCGACGACGACGACACCAGAGTCTTGAGATACGACCCAACCGGCTTGCGCAGCTCTGCCTGCACCGGTCCGGAATCGCCGAAATCACTTGCACCGAAAAGCTGTCTAACGCAGCCTTGCCTGCACCAGTATCTTCGCGTCCCCCCAGTTTTACTAGGCAACCGGGCGGGCGTATCTCAACGGCTATCCCATCCGTGTACCTGGCCAGTCGAAAATCAACGACATCGTCCACCGGTTCCTTGCCTATTTTCTAAAGACCTCTGCTTGCGAGTTAGATCCTATTGTCGGTTCATCTCATGGTGGTAGCGTTGTCTCAGAAGCCACGCTTGATGGAACGATCTGAACAGGTGAACAAACAACAGAGCCACCTTTGGCGGGCGCTCACAGCGAGCAAACTCACGAAATTACGCCTTTTTTGGCGTTGTTTATTATTGTCAACAACTATACGATCTTGAACCGCCCAGCCGGTTCTCCCAAAAAACGAAAACACCATTCCCAGGCGACAGACTAACCCGTCGCCACGGTTCACATCAGTCATATGCCGCGGGGCATCCTCCCCGTTACCATTCACTTGGGGAGCAGAGCCTTAGTGTACCATTCACCTGGATTCTGGAACTCTACAGAGCCTCAACCCTTCACTTGGTTTTTGAGCCTCAAAGTGGAACCATATCCAAGAACCATTCACTTGGGCAAAGAGCCTCAAGTTCATTCACTACTCCCATTGGAGCGCATTGCCTCCGTCCAGTCTTTACAGCAGGCAACTATCCGTTGCTACCACAGGCGCGGCGCCTCCTCGTCGTCATCCTTTTCCTTTGTCAGCATTCTCTTCGTCGTTTCCAGAATGCCGGAGCCTCATCTCATCTTGTCATCTTTGAGCCTCAAGTTGAGCCTCATTGTTACCAAGCTCACGGTAGCAGAGCCGCATTATCAGCATGCAGTTTGCTCGTCTGGTCTCTCTTTGGCAGCGTTCCCGTTGTCTTGAACCTTCTTTTGACTGCCATGCAGTCGTCCAAGCCAATTTCAGGCACATCATTTCCTTGTCTTTCGCTTCTTTCAACTCTTTCACTCTCTCAACTATCGTCATTGAGATCAATAGCTTCACTCTCTTTATCACCTTAAAGATGACCTCTCATTCGCCAATACAGCATTCCAGCACCAAGGCACTGGAAGCCTCCAGCAAGATGGATCACGGTACTCGCCATCTGGACTCAATATCAGACAGTGCCTCAAATGCCCAGCAGAGCCGCATGGCCACAGAGGTTCTCATCTCATCAACTCTTTCATTCGATATCGTTCTATCTCTCTCGACATTGCTTTCCACAACTAAGCACGGCGGTCACGGTTCCCCCGGCCACTCGAGGCTCTGTTCAAGTCTCGATAATCAAGATCACTAAGCATTTTAGTGGTGGAAAAGATGGATAGGTACATGGACCTTCGGAGGATTAGGAGGATGTTGTTGATATTCAACTCGGTGGTTTTGGGAGATGGATAGAGCATTGGGAGTCTGGCAGAGCCTCAACCCGGGACCAAGGTCTTGGGATTTAAGCTCAATGGGCCACACTTTCTATTATCACATGTATAATTAAATTCTTAACGCTTCCGGGACAGAAGCTTATTGCGAGGGGGGGGTAATGTGACGGCTGGCACCAGCCGTCATAGATCCCATTCACAGGTGGCTTCCAGAGGTGGCTTCCATTTACGGGTTTGGTTCAGATGGTTCAGGTTCTGGGCTTGGCCTGGCTCCCTCCCAGAGTTCAGGGTATAAAACCCAGTCCTCCCCATCGAGCCTTCCCTTTTGGGTTTTCTTTCCTTCTTCAACTTCTTGTCTTTAGTCCAAGTTAGTCAAATAGTATTGTCATCACCATTTGGCTACGCCGTGACATTTAGGAGAAGTCTAAGTATTAATATAATAAGGAATAATTAACGGGATATTTAATAGGTAATTAGCCTTTAACCCTAAGGAATTTATTATAAGAAATTATTAACGACGGGTAGCCTAATAGGGTATAGAGTTAATAGTATATAGGGAGTATTAAATATATCGATTTTTTAATTAATTAATTAATATAGCTATTCGATAATTTATTAAGTAGGGTTAGGAAATTAATTACGTATTTGGGTATATATTTCGACGTCTTTAAGGGCTTTAATAAATTTATTTAGGTTATATAATTAGGTAGGGTTAAACTAATAAAACATTTCTTCAGCAAATTCTACAGCTGCATTAAGCCAAGTCCTTTCGTAATCTAAGAATTTAGCGATAAAGTTATTATAGGTAGTAAAGGATAAGGTAAAGGATAAATTAATAATAATAAATTCATTAACGTAGTAGTTTTTAAACTAAGATAAACGACGAGTAAAGATATATTAATTAGGGATATTCGGTATTATTAAATATACTTATTACAATTAAAAAATATTAAAAGTTATCGAAAGAGAGAGAAAAGAAGAATAAAAAGTCGGGGAGTTGTATAGTTATAAGGAAATATTAGTACTATTTAGGATAGGTTAATTAGAGACGATTCGAAAAGGGGTTGGGTTGTAAAAAGGAAATCGCAATACCTTTTTTGACGAAAATTAATCGATTTAGTAATGTTTTAATAGGTAGGTTGATAACAATAGTACTTCGAGCCGGTAAACGCAACGCAATCTCGGCGGCAATAGAGGGGTAATTCGTTTTAGCAATAGGGTAATTATATAATTAATAGGGGTTAATACAGGGATAGGATAGTTTAATTTAATTAGCGGATTAGTCGATAGCGATTTACTAATTTATAACATTTAACAATTAATATAGCGTTAGCGCTTTTAATATTCGGTTATCGATCGAAATCTTGGATAGATTGATTGAATAAATTATAACTATTATTAATATATGAGATCCGTGTAGTATTAATACTTGATTTATCTATTTAATAATATTAATTCTGGGATTAATATTAATATAGGTTAATAAAACTATTGCTTTTAATAGGCGAGCGAATTAGTTGATCCTAGCACTTGCTTCGGGTGCTTGCTAACTAAGCTCCTAGGCGAGTGCTATAGGGCATAACCAATATTATGTATTAAGGTATAATATAATTAAATAAATATTATTACTATTACTACTAATGAAGTAGTAGTTGTAATTATAATTATTATTTTTTACTACGTAATTTTGTAACGATATAGAGGGATTATAGCGATAAAAAGGCGTAATTATAATAATTAGCCCGTATTTGGGTTATAACTCTAGTAAATCCGCGGTTTAGTAAAGCGATTCTATATACCGGGGTCTGCAATTAATAGCGACTTCGATATAGAGGATAAATTATATAGTTAAACGTTATACAATTCTAAGGGTTGAAAAAGATATGCGTAAAATGCCATAATTTGAAGGTATAATTAATTATTACGGTACAAAGGTATAAGGTAGGTAAGAATAAATATAATTATATAAAGAGAAGAAAGGGGAAGGTCTAAGGGTATATTTTAGGACTAGCTTTTATAGGCTAGTTTTAATTAGTAGCTCTACAATAGTCTTATGAGCGCTATAGAGTTAGTACGACCGTTATATAGCGATAACAATTAAAGCTATTACGAACGCTGTAATAGCTTTATATAATGGTCTGAGCTATGAGCTGATCTCTAGTTTAGACCTGGTGCTATCGCTACTATAAACCGTTATAGGGTTAACCCTGTAATAGGCGTGCGGCTTGTATTGGCCATCTTGGTGTAAAAGAGGGTGTAAAAGAGGGTGTAAAAGTGTACAATCTATTGTTATATCGATTTATGGGCCTATAAATACAAAATTTTAGAATTTGGGGATTCTGGTGCGCTAAATGGGACTCTGAAAGTCCGCTCTAAATAGGAATAGGGTGGAGTTCAAAATCTCGGCATTTACCGCCAAAATCCGGTTTAGGACGGTCCGTGCTGTTCCTTTGAAAAGTACTTCAGAAAACCCACTTCAGAGCCCGATTTCAGAGGAGACAAACACGCCCTCATTCTCCCGGGTTTTATGGGGTTCGTTGAACCCGAACCGGCATAGTTTGGCGGATGCGGGCGGCCGTGGGGACCGTGGTGGGGGTCTTGGCATTATCTCCGATGTCTCTCCAACGATTGGGGACGAACCAGAGGTTCATTGTAAGTAAGCGGAAGTTCTTTGGATTTAACTGGCCCTGTCAAATGTCATCAATTGTCTCTTCCAGATCTGTTTCTGTTACCACGAGAGTCGACATTTGGTCTGTCTTTCCCATCGCTTCAACCTTGTGGTGCTTGGTCCGTCAATGTGGAAGTTCTTGGCTTCAACCACCTCGGTCAGGGTGCCGCTGAAGATGGTGGCCTTTTGTCAAAGGGTCAACGAGGTTATGAGTTTAACTTTCTTTGTTCCGCATTGAATCTACCTTGCCCGTTCAAGAGAAATGAATATCACCGCAAGTTCAATTAACTCCAGGCCACCACCAAGCCACCCATTGTCCCGAATTGTGCTGCCTTCTTTTCTCGTTCAAATCATCGTAATCATCTTCATAATCCATTTCCATTACCCATATCATCCATCAATCCGTCCGTACTGTGTCCCGCAACTGTATTCCTTACGCGGAGGCTCAACGGGGTTCTCCTCCTCAATTTGTGTATCGTAGGCAGCGAGGAGCTCAGCGAGGGGAAGATGGCAGTGGAGGCAAATCCACGACGGGGCTACTGACCCAATCGCTCCGTGGCGAGCTGAAGTCCTCCTCATCCTGGTCCTGAAACAACTCGTCTATCGCGCCCTCGCCTCCGATTTCTTCAACCTTACCCCTCAACCGCATTTCTCGTTCGAAAATCCCGACTCAGTCTTGTCTTGAAGGGACAAGCCCTTCTAGGCCTCAACCGCATCGTCGACTGCACCGAAGCAGGTTTCCACTGTAAATGATTGTCAGCACCCATCAAGTATGGAAGGAAGGGGATGGTAAGAAAGGAAAGGAAGACATACTGATAATGCCAGTAATGAGATAAGGATCCGCATTAGAAGCCGGACGACGATCCTCAAAGTAACCGTAGCCCTTGGCGGCGCACTCGCGGGGGATACGAATGGACGCGCCACGGTTGGCCACGCCGTAGGTGAAGGTGTCGATGGCACCGGTCTCGTGGCGGCCGGTGAGACGCTTCTCGTTGCCTTCGCCGTAGACTATTCCCCTCTATTAGTGTCTGTCTCAACCCACCCTCCATTCCTTTCAGAATCGGGCAACTCACCAGCAATATGCTCCTTATGCCTCCCCTCCAACTTCTTAATGGCCGCCTCGATATGCTTCATACCGCCCTCCTTCCTCATCTCCACCGTCGAAAAGTTGGAGTGCAGGCCGGCACCGTTCCAGTCGCCAGGGATGGGCTTGGGATCGACCGAGACCTTGGCGCCGAACTCCTCAGCTACGCGGTGAAGCAGGAAACGGGCGAGCCAGAGCTGGTCGCCCATCTCGATGCCAACGCACGGACCGACTTGGAATTCCCATTGGGCGGGCATAACTTCAGCATTGGTTCCCGCGATCTTGACGCCGGCGTAGAGGCAGGCGCGGTAGTGGGCTTCGACAATATCGCGGCGGACGACCTTGCCGGCGCCGACGCCGCAGTAGTAAGGACCTTGGGGGGCGGGGTAGCCTGGATGGGTGATGGATGGTTAGTAGGTTGCACATCTTGATAGAAAGGCATGCATGCCCTTGCGGAGGCGGAAAAGGGACGCACCGTTCTGAGGCCAGCCGTAGGGACGATCATTCAAATCGAGAAGGGTGTATTCTTGCTCGAGACCGAACCAAGGCTCGTGCTTGGCGTGAAGCTCCATGAGCTTGGCGCACTCGTGGCGGTGGTTGTACTTGTTGGGGGTGCCGTCGGAATCCCAGCATTCGGCGAGGACGAGGATGTCTGCATGCGGTTAGCGATAGCAAATGACACGTGTAAGTTGGGCAGGACCCTTACTGTTGGGAGGGCGGAAAGGATCGGGGTAGACGGCGACTGGCTTCCTGTACGAGTGATGGTGGTTAGTAACTGATTTCCCGTTTCATCATCAAGCGTATGCTTACAAGTAAACATCCGAGTTGTCGCCAGGGGCTTGGCCTGTTGAGCTGCCGTCAAAGTTCCAGATGGGGAGCTCCTCGGGCTTGTAGCCCTCTGGCTTTTCATCGAGGGTCTATTCATGGTGGAAAAGTTAGTTTCGATTTCCCTTTACGAGTAGTGATTGCGCAAATCCCAATTGCTGGTGAGATCCGGATGGGTGGTGGTCTGATCCCGAGCAGGGTTGCGATAAGATGTTACGTACGCGAGACTTGGTGCGGGTGTTGCCTGCAAGTTTGAAAGACAGTCTGTCAGTTTGACATTCTTTCAGAGTGGTGGAATTGTACATACCCTCGGCATCAATCCAGATGTACTCGGCCATGACTGTTTTTGCGTGAAATGTCAGTGTCGGGTGTCATCTCTTGACAGTAAAAGGCGAACGCACTCTTGCCGTGCTGGTCGAGATCGCGGTACTTGGCCAAGATGGCCGCATTGGAGGTGAAGGACTCCGTGGTAGCCTGTTGTGAATTCATCTGTTAACCTGTTTGTTTTGTTCTCGATTGTTTGGTTTGAAGGTCTAGAATCCAAAAGAAGACGGGGGCAATCGCTTTGAAGTAGTGGTTTTGATGCAGCAGCGGTGACGAACCATTGTGATGTGTGAGTTGTCTAAGTATTAGGTCTGTAATGGTAATGCTATGTATGATGTCGCAAAGTTCCAAACACCTCGCTAGCAGTTCGCAGCAGTCGCAAGTCGCAGTCGCAATAGAAAAATAGCCACGGTCCAATCTTGAATGTGTTTAAAACTTGGTGAAGAACAAAGAAGTAATGGAGAGAGGAGGTGAGAGAAAAAAAGACGCGCACGTTGGCGACGGGAACGGTCAAAGATAAGGAATTCGGGTTACAGTTGCGGCGCAGCCAGCCAGCAGCAATGCCATGCGGTCTGGAAAAGATCGAGCTGCCCGTGACTTGCACGTTCACATCCGATCCCGTCCGAACATATCACTGCGTTTGCCTTGGTCTAGACTTTTTCTATTGCGGTGTAGGTGTATGAGGTAGGTATGAGGTGAGCGCGCGCGGGTTAGCGGGGTCCATTTGGAGACAACTAACATGGGACGGGACTGATACGAACCGCCAGCTGGTAGAGGTAAAAGGTACGATACTGATAAAAAGTACCTCTATCAATAGCATCGAGTCCATATCCAGTCGGGTCACTTGTTTTTAACTGAGACCCTTGGATATGAAATGGTACCTTGATGGACGCTGCCTTCCCCCCTGACGTCCCCATTCCACGCCCACCTTGTGGCCCGCATCCCATGCCCGCGCATTGGCCATTTGGTTGCCCCCGAGCCCCCGTTTACCCCCGAGGCAATGAGAGTGTTTCTTTGTGAAGCCATCGTTTGATGGAGGGTGGCTTGGGTTTGTCGAGTGGGATGAATTTGGAACAAAAAGAAGGGCCGGTGATCGGTCCAATGCCTTTGCATTTTTGCGGTTTGTGTGTTTCTGTTTCGTGATCGATTGCAATGGATGCCATCATCCGTGTCAGAATGTCAGAAACAGAGACACACGACATAAAAGTCTCGGATTATCCGCATGAGCTTCTCTTTCCATCTTTGGATTAATCTCGGAGTACAATAAAGCAAGGAAGGAACTGCCCTGTCGTCGATGGAGGAAAAGGGTTCCACCGGTCATCGGCCCATTCTCTCCTTGTCCTTGTGCTAGCCGTGTGCCTGCGGTGTGATGTCTCTGCAACCATTCACACCTCTCCAAAAGGTCAGAGAACGACTCCAGTTTTGGCTGCAGTAACACGCTACTGCGCTGTTGACCTCTGATCTCCCGCCGTGGAGATTTCACAAACTGGGGAACACAATTGGGGATGCACATGCTTATTCTGACTTCCTTTGGTGTTTCCATCCAATTCTTCATCATCCATCCATCTCACCTTTTCCTGCATTTTTGTCCTCCCATCACCGAAATAGAAATCCTCCGTTCATTGTTCTCTCTTCTCTTTTTCAGATCAAAGAAACCCGTCCCCGGTATCGGCCACCGCCCACCACGCCGCCTCAAAGCGCTTTCCGTCGTGGCATCGACCACACCCTTCCCCCTTCTCCAATTCCTTGGCACCGGTACACCGTCTTCAGCCTATCGACTTATTCCTATCTATCATTTCTCACCACCCCATTGGCCACATGATGACTTTCTTATCCAATCTCATGACGGAATCAGAGTTGATGCCAGTGGCTGCCCCTCGACGCCCCCCTGCTATCAAGGAGATCGTTAGAATCCGGGGGTGCAGAAGTGCAGGGGCAGTGTGCAGAGACACGTGGGGCTCCGCCTTTGCTTATCATTGAGCCGTGATTGGATGAACGAGTGTTCGTTTCGTTTGTTGATTTCCTTAAAGATGAACGTTCCTGTTGGAAGACTGGAATCTGTCCCGAATCACCGGGTCATTCCCAGCACAGCCCAGGCAAGAGACGAAGCACTCTTCTCGCTTCTCTTGCAGACGGCCGGGAAGCCTTTTGCCTTCTGCTGCAGGATGATCAAGATGATGAGGAGGAGCACGCGGGGTTTCTTGTCTCTCTCATGCCAGCCCATTTTCAGGGGATGACGACTGGGCTGAGAACTGAAGATGGGGGTACACACCCTGAGAGTCTGAGACACCTTGAACCACAAATCTCTCAGCGGAGATGGGAACATCATGATTCGCTCGCTTGAAACAGAGTTCTGAAAGGGGGGAACACAAGATGTTAGCATCGCCACCTCCACTCCTGGGTTTGAATGTTCGTGGATGTTGCAGTTGAGTTGTGTTTGCCTGTTTCAGTTCAAGCGTCACTCGACCGAAGCGAGGCCTTCTCCCTGAATGGGACCCGCCGGAGGAAGACGAGCACATCGTAGGGCGGGCGGGCCAGGCCGTCTGAGAAGAACACGTTTGCTGCGCAAAGTGGATGGTAAGGCTGATTGATGATGCAGAAACCCGGATGATGATGATCTAGGAGCTCGTGTGGGGAGCTCTTATCTCTTATCTCGAACTAGTACAGCTCTCAGCTGTTTGTTGGATCCATCGTGATCACAGCCGTGAAGCCTACGGGTTATTGACTGGTGGTTTTGTCATCTCGTTAAAAGCGGCATCAGACCATTTTTCTTTCCTTTGGTTACAGTAGTTGATACGAATTCAGACTTGAGCCACTGCACTATTCACAGTCACTGAATCCTTTTTCCCTCCAACAGTCGCTAGATACCCAGCTGTTCCCACATCTATTGACTTTGATGATCATGATCCCTAAAGACAATTCCTACAGTGCAGTGAGGATAGGGAGAAAAAAAAAGTGGAAGGAGACTGGAGCACTGACGACGAAGAACGAAATGTCTTTTAGAAGAGTGGTAGTAGAGCGATCATTTTGCCATAGTTAAGAATCGGCTCACTAACAGAGGTACATAGGCCTTTGTCGACAACTTGCGACTTCCTTATTCGAGTACTTGGCGGCCGATGAGCACGGAAAGAAGGGTCCATTACAAATGTCGACTCAAGCCGCGGTGAGGACCTTGATGGTAAGGCTGATAACGACGGGGAGGTGGAGTCCGGGTAACAGTGGAGATCAAGAGCTCTTATCGCAAGCCATGGATTGATGTCTCGGGCTTCTCAGCTGGCCCGTCCAAAACACCAAGACACATCCTCATGACGCTCGCAGACATCACCACAGCCCATCAAGTGGAAAAAATCATGTCAATCCTCTATCTTTGTGGCTACGGCAGACCCCCCTTCAACCACAAGCAGGCTCATCATCCCCAGCCCCCGTCGCCGCGGCATCCGTCTTCACATCCTGACTCCTTCCACCACCATAAATCCCCCCATCCAAAATGACCGCCTCATTATCATCCCGATCATCCTGCACCCTCCTCCACCTCGTACTCTTATCCCTCCTCCCTTCCAACAACTCCGCCCCCTTTTCTTTGCCATTTGCCGGTTCATAAACAGGTTTAATCATGCCTCCCAACAACGGATTCTTACTAAACGCACCACCACCACCACTCGTCCTCGACGACGTCGTTGGAGCAACATGATACTCCCCCGGCCTTGTCCCATCATCTTCCTCAGGCTCATCAGACTCAGGCGTAACAGGTCTCTCAACCTTGGTCACTTTTCTGAGTACCTTCTTGCCCACCAGGTCAATACTAACCACCTGCTGCCTCTTTTCATACTCCGGTCGTGCATTCCACTCCATCTCCCTCATCAACTTCTGCTGCTTTTTGAGCGCTAGTGCCCTCTCTTCGGGCGAAGCCCACATGCTGCCTCCCATCGCAGTGACATCAAAGTCGGCCGCTTCGTCCCGCACCGTCGTTCTTTGAGCATTTTCCGCCTGGTAATTCAGTAGCTTGTCGCGCTGCTCGATAGCCTTTTGTTTCGCCGATTGCGCTTCCGCCTGTTGTTTCGCCGCCGCCTCCTGCAGCGTAGGCGCATCCTCGTACTCATCACCATACCCCCTCGGTCTAGCGAACGGCTTGGGCACACCGCCCACGTCAGCTTTCCTGTTGGCTGCCCTGTCGGCCGCCATCTTCTCGCGACCACGCTCGGCTTTGAGTTCTTTGATCATTTGCTGGACTTCGGCTTGGGATAAGAGAGGGTGGTTGCAGAAGGTGCAGGGACCGAGACCTTCTTTGACGCAGACGACTTTGCCGCAGTTTAGGCAGTTCGGTGCCGCGGCGAGCAGAGGGTGGCGCGCCGCGACGCAGTTGCAGCGGCGTGAGGCGATGCCGGAGGCGGAGTTGGAGGTGTGGGTTGGGTTGGTGGTTATTTCGAGTTGGCGGATGGCGTCGTCGAGATCGGAGAGGGCGGTGGAGGCGCCGTGCATGGGGGTGCCACCGGCTATGGAAATCTTCGTGGCGTTGTTCTTGCCGTTGTTGCTTGGCCCGGGTGTCGAGGTTCGGGAAACGGGGTTTGATTTGGGCTTTGGCTTGCCTAGGTCGGAGACTAATGTGCCTTGGGCAGATGGTGGTGGTCTCGGTGTTGGTTGTGCGGGTTGTGTGGTAGGTTTTGACGGTGGTGGTTTACTGGGCCCTCCGACTTGCTCGTTTGATGGTGTTGTCGGCTTCGACTTGGCCGTGATGTATTCGAGATCCGCATCCTTCTTGTTGTAAGCCTTCGTCCCTGGCGCAAGGGAGAAGTTTGTGACTTGTCGAGAAGGTTGGGCTTGTAATGACCCCTGCTTCTTCTTTGGTTTGCGCTGGGATTTCGGAACTCGATCGATGTCTGAATTCGGAGCCGAGTTTTGGGCTGAGCTGGGTGCTGATGGTGTTCGGGCGGCAGGAGACGGGGCGGGCGGCGCTTTTGGATCGGCGCGACGGGCGTTAAAGGTCGAGATGAAGTCGATGACGGCAGGAGATTCGCCGAGTAGGTTTGTAAAGTGGTCAATCGCTTCGATCTTGGAGAGTGTCGAGGCGTAATCTAGCACCTGCTTGAGGTCTTCGTCCGGCAGAGGGAGAAGCCGGGAGAGTTGTTGTTGCGACATCGGTTCTGGTTGGTTTGTGCGAGCTCGTTGGGTCGTGAAAGGGACGTCTCGATGTTTTGACTGTTGGCTTCAGCTGTAAGGAAAGTAAGGGTCCTGCCGGTTAAAAGAGTCGTGTTTTGTAGTTCTACGATGTCGAAGATAAACATTGAAATTGGTGAATCTTCGCCGGCGGCGAGGCCAAGTTGGGAAAGCGGCGATAACGTAATCGCTGGCTTGGTGGGGCTTACGGCATCTCCAACTGTAAGCGCCACAGGTACGTCTTCTGTGGCTGACGGTTGGAGAAAGTGAGGCTTGAAAGTTCCGCTTTCAGGGCAGACACGGCCCCACCCGGTCCCGTTGCTCCCCCGCAAAGATCTCCGTTCTCGGTGCTCAATCCCGGACCTTCTTTCCCCGCATCATCAACTTCGACAGCTCTGCGCGACGATGAACCACAGCTTGCCGCAAAGAATGACGCGCCACAATCGAGAAGCCATTCTGCTCTGCGCGCATTAGGAAACCAGCATAAAGACGGCATCACTGGTTCCGAGACGGCAGCAGATATTCCGTTTGCTTTATCCCCCGATTTACCCACGAGAGAACCAAACATGGCGATCATCACCAAAACTCGGGGAGCGTTCCTCCAGGAACCCGCGGTGCAATAATTGGAATACGACCATGGCAACCAATATACGCCAAGGAATACGTCTCGAGCGAAATACAGAGCAGCAGGACACTATGGCAGCACTTCGCTACCGGCTTCCCCCTGCCGACTGCCGGCGTCTCTTTCGGAACGCTTCCGAGGAGGAAACATTGAGTTATGGTGACGGGCCACGATGGGAATGGTGGTAACATGTTCTACGAGCCCGCCTTTGCGATATAAGCCGGCCTCGCCATGTGCCTCTCCAGCATTTCTCCCATCCCAAGCGAAGGCGAGCTTTGTTCTGTGCAATCCTGAACACCATGTCACGAAGGACTCTCTTGTCGGCCTTGCTGGCCACCGCTGTGTCCGCTCAACAACCAGGCAAACTTTCACCCGAAGTTCATCCCAAGCTTCCCACCTGGGCTTGTACCGTCGCCGGCGGCTGTACTCAGAAAGACACCTCCTTGGTCCTTGACTCCGACTACAGATGGGTACACACGGACGACTACACCAACTGCAAGATCAACGGTCTCAACCCAGCCGTTTGTCCCGACGCCGAGACATGTGCTGCCAAATGTAACCTCGAGGGCGTCGACTACGCTGGATCCGGGATTCACACCAACGGCAGCGAACTTACCCTCAACCTCTTCGTCAACCGGACTGATGGGACCACCAGCCTTGTCTCCCCTCGCGTCTACCTCCTTGCCAACGAGACGACCTATAACATGTTCTCGCTCCTCGACAAGGAGTTTACCTTTGATGTGGACGTTAGCAAGCTCCCATGCGGCACCAACGGTGCTCTCTACTTCAGCGAGATGCTTGCCAACGGAGGAAAGAGCTCCCTTAACCCAGCTGGCGCCAGCTACGGTACGGGATATTGTGATGCCCAATGCCCTACTCCGGCATTCATCAACGGCGAGGTATGTCCCCCTTTCTCTTTGTGTTGCCTCCTGTGCCCTTACAGGTGGAAACTCGCTCCCCTCAACTTCGCATACTAACCACCTCCCAGGCCAACCTCGAATCCTACGGCGCCTGCTGCAACGAAATGGACATCTGGGAAGCCAACTCCCGCGCCACCGCCTTCACCCCTCATCCCTGCAACGTCACCGCCCTCTACAAGTGCTCCGGCGCTCTCTGCGGTCGTACCGACAAGTACCAATCTGTCTGCGACAAAGACGGCTGCGACTACAACCCCTACCGCCTCGGCGACCACCCTTACTACGGTCGCGGCGAGGGCAACAAAGTCGACACCACCCGTCCTTTCACCGTGGTCACCCAGTTCTTCAGCAACACCACGGCCACCGGGGAGAAGGAACTGGCTGCGATTAAGCGTCTCTACCTCCAAGGTGGCAAGCTAATCACCACCTCCACCATCGCCGTCCCTGGTTACGATTCAAGGAGCGATACCATCACCGACGAGTTTTGCGCCAAGAATAAGCAGATCTTTGGGGGAGTGAACGCCTTTGCCAACCAGGGCGGACTTCGACAGATGGGCGAGGCGCTGGACCGGGGCATGGTTTTGGTGTTCAGTGTCTGGCACGATGCCGGGAGTGCGATGAAGTGGTTGGATGGGACGTTCCCTCCCGGAGCGGACCCAGAGACACAGCCCGGGACGGGAAGGGGACCGTGTTTGCCGGAGGAGGGACATGCGGATGATATCCAGAGGGATGCGAGCTGGACGGAGGTCAAGTTTAACAATGTGAAGAGTGGGGAGATTGGGTCGACTTTTGAGGCTTGAATAAATGGAAAGGCTGAGGCAGGCAGACAACTGGCTAAGGAACATGGATGAGTGTGTGCGCTGCTCCGTTGCTCTTCTGATGTCATTCGAGAAGGCTGGAAAGCTCCGCCGTGATGTCTCCTCGCGACCTCCATCTCTACCTACTTTCCCGGATACCATAAAACTATTCTGACTTTTGAGCAACAAATCATATGCACACAATGTTTGCCTATGCCCTGTCGAAGTGAAGGTCGGCTTGTGGATTATAGTACAGTACATATTCCGTACGTACGTACCTTATCCTGCTGGAAAAGAATGCTCCTACAAGCGGCGGCGGAAGTTCGTTTCTGCCAAGCCCTTGGACGTGGCCGCTTAGGCGCTTTGATGATGTTGTTGTTGTTGTCGAACGTTGAGCGAGGGCGTCAGGTCGGTCGATACTTATCGACGGGAGATGGAGAGGTGACAGTGACGAGAGAGTACGAGAGCTCCCGGCGTTGACACGGGGCACCGGGGCGCCCGGGGGGGGGGGTCCATGCTAGCGATGCACTAACAGATAATAGCGCTATAGGTTCGACCTCCTATTTTGAGACAGGTACCTAAGCACCACCACGCATTTCAAGCAGTGTGAGAGGTTTGGCACCGGTATACTAACTTTCTTCGCATACCTAGGTAGCAGCTTCTGAATCTTCCACTTTGTTCTTAATTCCTCACCTTTTGATGGCATTCGCTGCCATGTCATCGGGACCGTGGTGCATCATTGCCAGTGCCCTGAGACGCGTTTAGCAGAAATTGTTAGTGGAATGTTTCGCCGTCCCGCTCCACTGCCAGCCAGCACGCTCCACTGCCAGCGTCCAGTCCGGAGCTGGTATCAGATCTACTTCGCTGGTGAAAGACACTGGATATTTACAAGAAGAAAGAACAAGTTCAATGGGATATATGGACTTAGGTCTGTGAGCTGGGCTCTTGAACAGTCCTGCAGCTTCTTTTCAAAACCCTACACAGAATCAAGGTGTGGAAACACGACAGGTGTTACAAGAGTCAACGCTGCCTCTGTTAGTGGCCCCTGTAATGCTCCCTCGCTCCCTCCAACTCCCTCGCTCCCAACATGGATCTCGTGGAAATGAACCTAGTGAGCGACGGAAATCTGTGGACAGATGTAGCATCAAGTCGAAAGATAAAGACTTCTTCCGCTCTTCCCAGTTCATCATTCAACAAACTCCATGTAAGATGCAAATCCACCCCCCCCTTTTAGCTCACATTAATATCCAGGAGGAGGCTCTCAAGGCCGTCTACCTAGTTTAGTGCCCGCCAGTTCGGCCCCCAACCACCACTCGCCGCCAAGTCTGGGGATCTTGAGAAAGTTCGGAACCAACGAATGCGGGTGAGTGCAACGCCATGCCCTAAAAATAGGTCGCCTGTTTTGCATGCACTGGAAGGGTCACTAGTAATGCGTGCACTACATTGCATATGTACAGGGTGAGAGGGGCAGCTCAGTCAGGAACACCGCAACTCTGGGATTCCAGCTTCAACAGGGGTCGTACAAAGTGTTGATCATGTTACCTACCTTTGTTCGGAGTCCGGTCCGAGTCACTGCTTTTCCATGCCGGTGAGATTCTCTGTTGTTGCGGTTTTAGGGCTTGTGTATTCCCATGGCTGGATGTGTGATATCGGTTGCTGTCCATCTTCCAGTCCTCCTGTCTTGTTCGTGTCCAAGGCGACCTGAGTCCTGACTGTGTCACAGATGCCAAACGACGGAGAGGATCTTGGTCATGAAAGCTTCATGGGGTCCCCGATCGAGATTTTGCACTTCCTGGAACAAACCCCGTCTCACAAGTCGAAGCTTGGAAAACCCCAAACGGCAAATCCGAAGCCACAAAAGCGGCTGAACCAGACGCAAAAGCAGACAACCACGTTTACGGATAACGGCCAGCACATATACGCAATTCAAGCGATGGCCTGGACAATTCTTTCCAAACCTTCCCCTGGCTCATGGGGTAACCCTCGTGGCCATACAAACGGGTGTGAGACTCATTGCTCACCCAATCACTAACGTCGTAGCCCGCCCCATTTACCCGGCCTGTGGTACACTGGAATACCATCACAGATCTTCCTTATTCCATGTTCCATTCCGCCCTTGATATTGTTGCCCCAGACATCATTGATTTTATACCACCATTCGGTACCGGTATCACCAGCTTTCGATCCAGATCCGTTCAAGCTGACCGCGGAACGTAACGACACTATATCACCTTGTCAACCGGTCTTTCAAACAAAATGTTTCCAAAAATTGCATATACGTTGCACTCTGATGACCGCAAAAGCCTGGTTAGCCTCCGATGACCTTATTTCCCAAGAGAAACCAAGACATGTCACCCGAGATTCGAGAGAAGCCAGAAAGCTTGAACTGTCGAAAAACCCGGATCACCGACCGCCGAACGTCCGGTACCAGACGGTAAAGGTCGGTTCAGCACCTTCAGCTCTGGGGCTCTTTATGCAGTGTCCCGCACCCCGGTATCCCAGTCCCAGTCGCCATGTTTTCATGGGACGGACCATTGACCAACCAACAGGCCCGAGGACGGACTGTACTTCTTACACATTTTCGGGCATCCCACCCCATTTCCTACACATATATCACCAACCTCGATACCGGCACTGTTGAGCGAGGAAAACAGACAGAAATACCAATGGGTATAAAAGATGTGAGAGAGAAGACTTGGACACTGGAAATAACTCACCGCCACCGAGAAGCACCGCATAAACGAATGCGACGCTCCAATTGGAGCTTTTGGTCGTTCAAACTTGTGCAAGACCCGGGATTTCAGTCACAACACTATCAACACTAGAGCGACTTTGAGGCTCGTGCCGGTTGACGCCTTTTGTCACTGTGTTGGATGCAAACTGCAAGTCCCGCTGAGTTGGGATTAGACTTTGGTGGTTGGGGGAGTACTTGAACGATCCGGCTCCCTTCAAACGATTCGATCCTGTACTTCCGTCAGTCAGCGATCTAGTCAAGAACAAAAAGCAGACAAAACAACATCACCACAACACTCACGATGTTAACCACCCTGCCCAAACTCAACACCATGTCGACCCTCCGTCACCTCCTCCTCCTCTCAACTATCTTCTCCCCCACCCTCTCATCAGCCATCAACCTCCCTCGACAAGCCCTCTCCGACGAGACAACAACCACCTCCTCTACCCCTCCCACCGTACCACCCGACAATGGCATCGTCCTAACCCCACCCGACATCCCCGAATGGAGTCCAATAACCGAGTCCTCCTACGAATCCACCGACTTCGGGGATTCCCCAGCCGAGACAGAAACCTCTTTGGAACCCAGCGGCACCCTCCCTGGGAACATGTTCCCCATCGTCTCCTCCCTCCGGCCCTGCACTACCACCTTGACCAGCACCGCCAGCCACCGTCCCTGTCCCCCGCCAGACTGGGACGGCACCCTGACTTCCTTTCCGTCCACCACCACTTTGTTCAAGCCCATTAACTGCAACGGATGCTTGTACGTGTCGGTCACCAAGGACTGGGCAGTGGGATGTCCAAATCAGCATGTTAGTGCTACTGTGCTTGTGGCGACACCCAGCACGACTTGGACTGAGGTGTGCGAGGGGGCTTCTCTTCCGACGACGGCGGCAGGGTCGGGGTCGGGGTCGAGGGCTGGGGGCTGGGCTTGTCGTGACTAGACCGCCGGTGGTGGGAGGGGAGCCGCCTGCTATGCCTACTTTTACGTCGGGGGGGAGTTCGAGCGGGGAGGAGGTTACTTTGAGCTAAACAAAAGAGGGAAAAGTGGTGTTGAGTCATGGCCGATATGGAGGAAGGAAGGACAATGTATGGTCATTGGCCAAGGGGCCGCAGGGAGACAAGCAGGATAGGAGGGCTAACGGCCTGGAAGGTTTCGTGGATGATTGTTGGTAGTTGGGCTCGCTCGGTCAAAATGACAGGAGAAGATGGGGAATAGACGTCGGTCTAGCATCCCGCATATCGGTACGGAGTGACGATGGATGATGATCTGGTACCTCTAGAATCATGAAGTCAGCAATGGCTAGTCAGGGTCCAAAATGGCGGATTGCATCATGGACATGGGGATAGCGGAATTAGGGTACCATGTTATCGAAGAATGACAATGGCCTTGTGATCAACTTACCGCTCCCGAAATGATGCTGCCAGGCAACCGTTCTCGTCAAGGCTAGCTGAACTCAACCCATTTCTGAGAGCCGATCAGGTCGGCAGAGACAGTGGCCGAGCACGAAACATACCAGCCACTCTCAGCAGCAGAGTTGGCGATGCTGTAGCCGGCGTCGGTCTGGGCGGGGGGCGCCGCCAGTAGCAGGCTGCTCTTCGGTGTTTCCGTTGGTCAAGGCAACGGCGGAGCCATTGTCAATCTCGGTGAGGCCGGCCTGGGCAACAGTAACATCGGTTCGGGGTTCTGCTTGGACCCGACAGCCTCAGCATGGGATTGATGCAGGACGAAAAGATGTGCTGACTTGATAGTTTTGTGAGAATGCGATCGGCCATAGGTATTGAGACAAAGGAGAGCAACGATTGGGAAAATGCTTGATTGGCGGCTTGGTTGAGAAAAGAGGAATGGCAGTCCAGGCCAGGGCAGGTCAAATTACTTGTACACTGACATGGAAAATCGGAGTGGGATGCACCTTCCACACGTCTCAGTACTCCATGCACGAGGCGTGTCGCCAACCCAAGCATTGCAGACACTGACTGACAAGCGCCTGCCTCATGCACATCATGATCCTCCTTCGTACTTTCCTTGCTTCCTTTTGATGAGTGGTAAAGGGATATCGGACACTCAACACGGAAAGTACCACGGAGTCACCTGGCTCGGCCAGTTCAGTTCCCGGCCTTGCGTGGCACTTATCTACTCCAGTAAAAACACCGCGGCCGCGTGGACATCGCCAGCTCACCTGGACCATCAGCCGATACCCTGGTGGCTGTTGAGATGGATGTTGATGTCCCCCGTACGAGGATGGTGAGCAAGGAGAGGAAGAGCAGGACCGTGATTTGCTTAGAGGTATCTTGCAGAGGTGACTTGCTGGTCAAGGCTTCACAGGGAGAAATGTGCAATTTGTCAATCCTTTCCACTTTTTATCTCCAGGTATATGCCCAAGTCCATCTCGGCAACCAAGAAGCCATCCATCCATCACTCCCCGCCGATTAGACAAGCACGTATCCTTCAGAGTAACCCCCAAAACAAACCCCTATCCCTACTAGCCCCAGAACTAGCCCTCGTCTCCCCTGCCACAGCACCAGAGCTGGTCCTACTCGCGCTCCCGCTCGCGCTCCCGCTCACACTACCCGTAGCCTTAATGCCGGTGCTGATTTCCCCAGTAGTATCATCAGACGTGACCGGCCCCTCATTCTCCAAAGCCTCGAAAACACTAATCCGTCCCTTTCCACCGCAGACGGTATTCTTGTCGCCGGTACAAGGAACATCACAATCACTCTGATTTCTCGCCCCCTCTCCGCCAACATAGCTGCTGCACCAGCACTGGTTGCCCTCCTGTACGCCAGCGTAGATGTATCCCTTAGCCGCGCGATAGCAACTATCCTGGCATTTGGGGATGGTCAAGGAGGCATCTCCGCTGGCCGGGCTCATCTTTTCTTCGAGAACATGAACATCAGTGTACTCGACGTAGCAGCCTCTTGCTTTCCAAGCGGTGGGAGAGGGGGCCAGTGTCGAGCTGGTGGTGGTGGTGGAGGTAGCGGCAGTCGTGGATGTGAATGACGAAGTCTTAGTTGCGGTCAAGGAGAAATTATCTTCTTTCTCCTGGGTGAGGACGCAGTAGGATGTTACGTCGTTCCACGGTTTGCAGTCGAGGCCAACTGAAGGGTTCCATTTGTGAAACTCCTCGGGGGTGATGCCCCAATATTTCCGTACAGCCTCACAGGAGCTGGAGCCAATGGACGGTTCGGGCTCGTCGATGAAATTGTCATGCCATTGGATGCAATCCTTGGCCGTATTTGGGTCCCATTGCAAGTGCGGCACGAATTGAGACGCGGCCTGGCGGGCGATGGCCAGGAGAGAGAATAAGATGGAGGTCTTCATCATAGAAGCTGGAGTGGCCGCAAGTGTGCGAGCAGCTGAAGGAATCAAGTTGGGGAGAGGATAGACAAGGTGAGGAGAGAGGAACGAGAGAAAAGGTTTGGTCTTCACTGACCGTTAATGGGGACGCGGCGATATGAAATGAAAACTCTCGCGCCTCAGGAAGGAAAGAAGAGGAAAAAGGGGTAATCCTACCGCCAAGTCAAACCATGACTTTTACCTTCCAGTTTTGACCTAGAGGTGCCATTTTGTTCGCCTTCCAGTCCTCGCAGCGTGCACAGTAGAATCCGAATCTGAGCCATCTGAAGTGGACGGATGTTACGACGATACCTAGTATAGACAAGGTAGTATGTCTTGGAATCCAGGGGTTGATCCTCTCCTTTTCCCGTATAAGGGTTGCGGGGCCGCCCGCCGTTGCATGCACTAAATCCAGCTTTGGCAGCGGGATCACCTCCCGTCTTTAAACTCGGTAACCTCTAGTGTACTTCTTGAAGCCACCGACTGTTCTCACCACCAACTTCTCTCCTCTCCAACAGCCTGGTTGTGCTCAATAACAGCCCGTCTACCTAGAGGTAGGCATCATCGTAATACTCGTCGTCAACGTAAAATATATCCCATTCTTCCTGTCCCTCAAACCAGCCTGGCGGGAGAAAAGGCACAAAGGGCTGCATAGTATCAGGGTTGATGAAGGCACCATTGGCCCTATATCTCGCGTATCTCTTTTCCTCCCACACGGCGTCATTGTCGACCGCGTTCACCATACGACCGTCTTTCGGATCGATCAGCCAGAGCCTGTCTTCGTCGCAGGGGAAACAAAACTCTTCATGCGTGGCTTCCCAGTCTTCAACTCCGCCACGGCCCAGACAGATGACATGAATCTCTTCAGCATTGACGAGTTTCCGAATGGCTTCGGATTCATAGCCATCAAAGTACCCGTCCGGCATTTTCGGCGAGAATCTGTCCCGCGCAAATTTCCACCGCTTGATGTCCAAGTAATAAGACTCGAAGTATTCGAAAGGAGTTTCCCCGGTAGAGATCATGTCCACGTCGAAATCGACCCAGACATGGCGCGGTTCGGCCTCAAGGCCCAGGTCCAGCCGGTGCTCAAGTGTTTCGCACTTTATCCATTCGCCCCCGATCCCCTTCGCATCGGGCAACTGGTTGAAGGCTCGCTGGTAGTATCGGTACCCTTCTTTGGTCACGGAGGTGAGGTGGTTCCGGGCCTCTCGACAAGCCTGCAAAGGTGCAGGCACGGGGGTGGATGAGCGCAAACAAAGGAGTTGGAGCCTTATATGATGGTATTTGGCTCTCGCTTCAGCGCTAACGTCATCCCACTCGTAGGAGATGTGGACGTCAACCGTACGAGGCTCGACAGTCAGCTCCCATATCCTAGATCGAATCTCCCACGGGAGGTCGGGGAAGAGGTGAAAGGTGGTGGCCATGATATGTACGATTAGGGCCAGGCTGCTCTTGAGTCTGCACGGGGTCCTGGCAGCCCTTGTCGGCCGTACCGAGCTTTGTTGTTGTTGTTGTTGCCGTTGTAAATCGTTGGTCTTTAGACAGGAAACCTGGAACAAGTGGCGATGTAAAATCGTGTGGTGTTGACGGTTGAGTCTCGAGAGGGGCCAACCACCATTAAGTCTTGCTCCCTTTCTCACCCGTCGATGAAACGGAGTTGCTCAAACAGGTTTAGAGCCGCATGGGCAGGCGCCTACGGAGAGTTGCAAGCCGAGGTACTTACCTTTAACTCTTTCTATTGGTGCCTGCCTTTTGTAGTGACGCGGGGTTGTAACATGTACCTTACTTCATCCTCCGGCGACAGATCCATTATGTACGCAAAGTCGGCTCCGTCTCCACACCCAATTAGGTTCATCCCGATTCCCCGAACGGGACAGATTACACCTCCGAATATAATCGATGCTACCTGCCTGCCTGTGTGAATCTCCATACGATAGAAGATCAAATCTTGACGCGGCCACCATACATACAACTCTGCCCTAAAATCAGAGCCACTCACTCACTCGCCTCTGATTTGGGCACTCCCAGACGTCATACCTGCCAACCAGGAACTGGGGTGACGAGAGAGTGCGCTAAAAGAACCGAGTGTGTGTGCCCGACAAGGCCAGCATACCACCAGCCCAAGAAAGAGAGAACAGTTGTGGGGAGAAAACTACCCTCCGCCAGGGCACCAGTACAGGGGGTACCACTGGTCAGCCGGGGGGGGGGGGGACTCGAGGACCATCGAGGGAGGAGGAGACTGAGCGTTGGCCGTTGGGAGAATTTGAGTTGGGTACCTTATGTGAGGCCAGATGTCCCTAGGGACCGTGACCTTGATCAAGCAAAACTGTGAAGAAGCGTATTGGCGTATTGTTGAACTGGAATACTGGGAGATTAAACAGCTGGGCGAGGCGATTGGCGAGGTTAGTTGTAAGGGATACCGGGGAGATCGTATTAACGATGGTTTAGTCTTGGTCAATAGAACAATGGGGTTGTCATGGAAGAACAATGGAACAAGTGAAGTGTTTGCGTGGTTGTGATAGTAAGGCTGAGTGATGTGGTGATCGAGTACTATCCGTGATAACATCCAGTGCCAGCTACGGTATTTCCCATCCACGTAGACACTCCATCACAGAGACATCGAGGGCCAGGCACAAGCCGCCTACTAGCAAAAGAACTTCATGATTTTCGTAAACCATTATCCCATCCATCCATTCCACCAGCCGGCCATTCCGGCGATTCGGCCACACAAAGAGGTATCTCGATATCATACATTAACAAACACAAAAGAAAAAAGGAAGAGGGATCACCAGTGCTACTACCACCTTCTCCCCCTTCCCCTACCACCCCTTCCACCACCACCGCCTGCACCACCCATCTGGTCATACCCACCATAACCACCCTGTCCCTGATTACCACCAAATCCTCCACCAAACTGCTGTCCCTGACCACCCTGACCACCAGGACCGCCAGGACCCATACCACCAGCCCCCGGACCTCCCGGACCACCACCGGGGCCACCAAACATACCTCCCATACCACCCATATCGCCCGGACCGCCCCCGCCCATTCCCATCTGGCCCATCTGGCTCGGATCCATGCCCTGCGCCGCCGCCGCGCCCATCATCTGCTGCATCATCGCCTGCATGTCCGGCGGCATGCCTTCCATACCACCGCCCGGTCCGCCCATACCACCCGGTCCACCCATGCCACCAGCACCAGCAGCACCACCTGGACCCATGCCACCGGGTCCGGCGGGGCCGCCAGGACCGCCAGGACCGCCCATCCCGGGAGGCATCATGCCGCCCATCATCATCATGTTGGTCATTTCCTCCATCATCTTCTTGTTGTTGGCGGCGATGGATTCGGCGTTGTACTCGCCTCGAAGGGCTTCTTGCTTTTGCGCGTACAGGGCCCAGGTGAATTCGTCGAAGCCGTAGTTGAAGTAGTCGGAGAGATCGGTGCCGGGTTTGCGCCAGGGTTTGTCGTTTTCGGGGAGGTCTAAGGGCAAAGGTTGTCAGTAGTTGTTCGCTAGAGTGCCAGGTAAGGGGAGGGGGAAGGATGAGGGAAGGGGGGAAAGAGAAACGTACCCTCATCAATAACAACACCCGTAATAGGCTTGCCAACAGGTTTATAAACCGGGATACCATCCACCTCGATCTTGGACGTCCTCACGGGCGGGAGCTCTGCGCCGCCACTGCCACCACCCGCAGCACCACTACCCTTCCTCTTGTCTTCGTTTCCACCACCACCGAACTTGTTGCTGTTGTTGATACCATCCGTCTTCTTAACAGGCGCGGTCTTAACTCCATTATCGTTCGCCGCCGCCCGCTGCGGAATGTTGCGGATCTCGCTGTAGCGACTCTGGACGGGAGGAGGAGGGGCGGACCCGTCTTTGCGCTCGGTGATGATGTCGATGTCTGAGTCGTCGTCTTCGTCCATGGCGCCGCCGCCTTCATCTTCCTCTTCGCCTTCCTCGAGCTCGTCTTCGGGTTTTGAAGGTGCGGCTGCTGTTGTTGATGATGATGTGGTGGGGGCTGCTGCTGTGGTTGTGGTGGCGGGGGTTGTGCTGGATTGGGTGGTCGCGGCTGTGGTCGCCGGAGCGGCCTGGGGCTCGTCGGGAGCGTAGAAATCCTCGTCTTCGTCGATATCCATTTTGAATTGGATTCTTGGTCAAATGTGTTGGTTTGATTTGTTTGGTGTAAGTGGAAAGATGATGCTGGTCGCGAAGTTGTAATGACAAGGTGAGGTTGGCTTGACAGATTACCTAGATAATGCGGCGAAATGGTCTTGGCTGTTTGTAGTTGTTAGTACCTTTTAGGCAGGCGGTCAGGCGCGTGTTCCGGTGATGAAGCGCGACGTCAACTAAAGTGGTCCGTGTGTTTTTGGAGAACCCAGGAATTGCCTACCCGGCACTTGCTGTCTTGTGCCTTGCAGCAGCCGCATCTTCAAAAGTTCAACCCGCGTCAGGCATCTCCACATTTCACGACGACACGGAATTCACGAGTCGCGTATACTGACGTTGTAACAAACCCATCCCTTGCATACAGATAATTACACTTTTTCTATACGTCAACATGTTCCGTTCAGCAAGTGGTCCCGCGGGGCTTAGTATCAACACCGGCACTGCCAATATGTTGTACGTTGTTCTTCGTCATCTTCCATCCCATCCATTGTTTACATTACAAGAAGAGCAACTGCTAATTGCCTGCCTGCCCCCATCAGTGGAAGCACGCCCGCACAGTCCACCGGCACCGGCTTTGGCACGGCAACCGCCCAGCAACCGCAAAACACGGGATCCTTGTTTGGAGCACCGACTCCAGCCAGTGGAGGTTTGTTTGGAGGAGGAGGAACAACGCAACAACAACAGCACCAGCAGCAGCAGCCAGGTCAACAACAGCAGCAACAAACACCGAGCCTCTTTGGCCAACCCGCGCAGCAGCAACCACAACAGCAGCAGCCGACTGGAGGAATATTCGGACAACCACAACAGCAGCAACAACAGCAACAACAGCAGACGGGGGGCATATTCGGGCAGCCTCAGCAACAACAGACAAGTGGGGGAATCTTTGGTCAACCGGCGCAACAACAGCAACAGCAACCACAACAGCAACAGATGTCTCTCTTCGGAGGAGGAACCACGACGACCCCCGCCGCGACGGGCGGCGGCCTTTTCGGCGGCGGCGCGACGACACAACAACCGGCGCAATCGACCGGCACTTCGCTCTTCGGCGGAGGTGCCGCGCAACCAGCCCAGCAGCAGACGGGCACCACCTCGCTCTTTGGCACTGCCCAGCCCGCTCAACAAAACACCGGCCTGTTCGGCCAGCCGCAGCAGCAACAGCAACAGCAGCAGCCGCAGCAACAGCAGACTTCTCTATTCGGCGGCACCGGCGGCACCTCGCTCTTTGGCCCCAAGCCAGCGACCACAACCGGCACCAGCCTTTTGTACGTCCCCATATTCTCCTACAGTCCTTGTCCCAAGACATTTACTTACTAACCTCCTTCAGCGGCACCGCCCAACCATCCACCACCCAGCAGCCCGCCTCCACGGGCCTCAGCCTCTCCATGGGCCAATCCTCCACCACCGCTCAACAGCAACAAGCCGCCGCGGCAGGCACCAAAATCGACCTCCCCGCCCTCCGCTCCACCACGCGCTTCTCCGACCTAACCGACTCCCTCCAATCCCAGCTGACACAAATCGACGACTCCATCCAGAAATGCATCTCGGACTGCAATGCCATCAACGCGTTTATGCCGGGCCACGAGCAACAGCTTTCTTCCATTCCTCTCGACGTCTCCTTCGTCTCTCGCAAGTCCGAAGGCGCAGCCGGCGCTTTGAACAGCGACATCCTAGCCATTGCCTCCCTGAAAGAAACAGTCAAGAAAGACGCCGCCAACGCTCGCCTCAGTTTCAAGAGCATTGATCAGCTGCGGTTGCCGGGGGGGTATTGGCAGGCTGGTCTTTGGTCTGCTGCTTCCCGCTCTGGACAGCAAACTGAAGCAAACGGGGGTGCGAAGACGAGTGCTTCCAAGTCGGGAGGAGGTGCAACAAGCAAGACGGGTCAGCAGGAGGAGGAGGAGGCCGACGACGAATCGAACCAAGATCTGATTGGCTACTTCAGCAAGACGGCGGACGAGATGGACGAGATGATGAAAAGGTTTGAGCGCAACTTGGGCGAGATCGAGGTGCATTTGCATGGCGTGCAGGGGAACGTGTTGGAGCAGCTGCAGAGGGCTGCGGGCCAGAAGCAGCTGGAACAGCAGAATGGTATGAATGGGGACGGTGTTGATCAGAGGGTGGTGGAGTTGGCGGGGGTGTTGAGGGACTTTGAGGAGAGTATTCTCAAGGTGGCGGGCGTGGTGGGAGGGGTTAAGGAGGGTATTACCGAGTTGCAGTTGAGGGACTTTATGGGGAATGGTTCTTAGGTGGACTGTTGACTGTTGACGAGGGTTGTTAACGAAAGGGGGATAAAGAGGGAGAGGAGGATATGTGTTCGGTTCCTGTACAAAAAGTAAAATCACTTGATCAGTCTGCTCGAGAAACGACATGGTGTCAATACCCCGAGGCATCATGGTATGGATTGCTGGAGATAGATTAGTCCTTTCACGTTGATAGCGTTTCACCAGTTGCCTGATAGCACCGGCTCGCTCGTGATACTAGTGAACAGGAGAAACATTATTGTTGTAGCATGCAGAATAAACGTATTGGTCAAACAACATAAGTAAGGCCTATCATCAGAAACAGGCATCGATGTGACCAGAAACTGCTGTCATGCCTTTGGAATCCTTCAGGCCATCCTCTATCGACGTCCCTGTTGGTGTGACGGCATCTTCTTATGTATTAAAGGCCACCAAGCGGAAGATGTTGGTCGCAATTACCATCACGGGTTTGTAGTGATTTTCGCCTTCCCATCCATCGCTCACAGTCACCTAAGCTGTCTGTCCAGCCATCGTTTCCAAAGAGGCAGCAAGTCATCTTCATACGATGGAGTATCTATCTTCATGTGACAGAAAAATGGTATCATTCTTTGAGTCTACCAGACCCCACTATGGACATCCATGATGGATCCAACATTTGCCTTTATGCTCCAAACAAATCGAGCCTAAAATGCCAGCCACAAGATGCTCTCTTGACATCGTTAATAGCTCCCTTTCAGCCCCACCACATACAACCTCTTTGTCTGCTCAGACGCACCTCAGCTCCCTGCCTCATCCTTCCCCCTTTGCTCCTGCTTCTCCCTTCCCCTACTCCTCTTCCCCTAGTCCAAAAGACTACTAATAGTAATCACCCCCATCATCCCCACCCTCATCAAACTCATCATCATCCTGGTTTCCATCAAAGTACTGCTCAGCATTATAATCGTCCCCACTATCCTCCTCGAAATCGTCGTCCTCCTCCGCCACCGGGTTGCCATCCTCATCCTCGTTATTCTTGACCCAATCATCCTCCTCGTCGTCGGAAAGGATACCCGCATCCTCGCCGTCTTCCACTTTCTTCTCCACCATCTCCAACAACTGCAGCGCTCGTTGGTAGTTCGGTTCGCCTTCTTGCGGTGTGGCACCGGGTTGAGGACCGAAGACGTCTTCGGCAGTTTTGTACTCTGCCGACGACAGCGCGATGGTTTTCGCTGTAGAGGGACCAGCAGCACCGATCTTGCGCCGTTTCGAGGCCGGGCCGCCGCCGTCGAGGCCGTCAAGCGTGGAATGTAACTCCTGTGGAAAAAACTCCTTCCCGAACGGCCGTGACGCTAGGTCGGGAAGCGTCCGCTCTTTCTGCTGGAACTTGTGCGAGTAACTGGGGACTCCATCTTCAAAGATATCGATCGTCGCCTTTGCGCTGCTCCCAAAGAGACTTGATGAGGTGGTGGTGAGCTCGGTCGTCGCCCATGTTCGGGATTGCGTGTAGAGAGGGCTGTCGTGGCATTGTTCGCGGAAGGAGAGGAAGAAGGAGACTTGTCGGTCGTCCTTTTTTGTGAGGAGGGGCGCTTTGGGGACTTTGTAGGGAGGGAACAGCTCGGAAGGTTTGCCGTCGAGGGCGATGGTCGGGTCCATTTGCCAGGGGACCGAGTTGGCGGCTACTGCGCGACGACCACCGCGGCCACCGCCGAATCCACCGCCTCCGCCGCGACCGCCGCGGCCGCCTCGTCCTCCTCGGCCGGACATGGTGATGTTGTGGATGTGTGGATGGTGTAGGTGTTACTGTCGTGGGGATGGTTCAATCGACTCGGTCGCGGAAATTGAATGGGTTCTCGAGCTATTTGATCCTGATCGGTAGGATATGTCGTCAGGTTGGTTCTAGGTGTCGTAGAAATGGTGATGGTGTAGTTAATGCAGAGTCATACAATAATGAGTGAATGTCTCCTCCAAAAAGTGACCAAGTCCAAATCGATAACGACGCGAATTAAACTGGAGTCACTTTTTTACAGGCGTCCTTGCCCCACACGCCCTCCGCGGGAGCAGGGGTTTCGTTAGCGTGCATTCGTCGCGCTAAACCCGATCAAGGCAGAAGCTCAAGTCTTGGCTTCTTACCCCACCGTCCCGCGGTAATCCACCGGCAGCTTTCCCCAACGCCCGTTGCCCGCTGCAGATCACTGAACCGCTGAATGTGCCCCTCTGCTTCGCTGACCTTCTACTGTCAGCTTTGCTGTTTGCCATCATCACCACCTTCGCCGGCGCCAACTTCTTGACCACATCCGAGCCATATCGGCGACGAAGTCAGAGTTTCCCGCGAAAGTAACGAGTAGCAAACGCGCAACGCAACGAGTACCGCCAAGACAGACACCATGGACAACGACATCCCCATCACAGGTCTCGATGACCTCACGGCGCACATGGACACTCTAATCGCCGACCCGTCCACTCCGCTCAACGCCAAACTGTTCGACGACATTGAGCTTCAGCTAACCGGTATGTTCCGGTCCTTCTGGTCCTCCCGCTCTCCATCTTCCCCGTCTTCCTTTCCCTTCCCATCCCGTCCTCCTTCGCTTGCTTTCATTGCCCTTCCTCGTGTCCCCCGTCTTTCGTGTCGTCCTCTGTGCCTTCCCACCCGCCTTTCTATTCTGTTCCCTATCTTCATCCTCCTATATATCCAGAAAACTAACCCCATCTTGTAAAACAGACTCCAACACCCCACCCCTCCTAACCACCCTCCTCCCCCGCCTCGTCCAAATCCTGCACACCACGCCCTACGACCCCACGACGCCAGCCTCCCTAACCACCAAACTCCTCCGCCCTCTTTCGTTTTCACAAATCCTCTCCCTCGCTCCTCCGGAATCCCTAATCCAAGCTCTCGAATCGCCCTTCCCCGCCGCCAACATCCTCGCCATGACGATACTACACAAAGCCGCTGCCGCTCCTAGCGAGGTAGCGCAGTTGGCAGAGATGCGGGAAGTGGTGAAGGCGTTTGTGCGGACATGGCTAGGCCACAGCGAAGTAGGCGTAGGAGAAAAAGGCGGGCGGGTGATGGGTGATTTGTTGGATGTAGACTGCGAGCAGGAGCCACCGGCACGGGCACAACGGACTCCGAGGGCTGGGCAACATCCGCTGGATGCCGGGATGCCGACGTGGCACGATATGGTGTTGCGGAAAGAAAAAGGGTCGGGAGCGTTATGGCGCCGAGTATTTGCCGACGAAGAGGTTTACAGCCTGGTGCTGGACTTGTTGGCGGGGAGGCACGAAGATACGGATATCATGAAAGCTGAGGATGAACAGGGGCGTAAAGAAAAGGCGAGGCAATTAACCCTGACGCAGGGGAGGATTCTCCGGATTCTGCCGAGATTGGCGGCGTTGGATTTGGAAAAGGTTGTTAGGAGCGAGATTCCGGCGCCGACGCCGCGTTACTATGCTACGGCAGCGGCGAGGAATGGTGCGAACGGTACCACGAACGGGCACGGCAACATCAGGACAACAAATGGCACGACTAACAGCCGCACAAACTACAACGGCGATATCCTAATGAACGGAGTCGAAGAAGATGATGAAGAACCAACGCAGTTGCCGCTGCCGGCACCACCGAAAGCAGGACAGGGTTTGCTTCAGTTTGCTGCCCTCCGCATGGTTGACCGCAACGACATGCTCATGCATTTATCTCTGATCGACTTCTTCGAGGCCTTTGTCGGGTTGATGCGGGTGACGCCTCACTCGGAGTACAAAGTGGACACGGTCAAGGAGATTTTGAGAGAGGCGTTGGCGGATGATAAGTTGCTGAGGGAGAGCTTGGAGAGTTTGCCGGAGAGGACGGTGGATGAGGAAAGGGATGAGTTGAGGGGGTGGTTGAGGGAGGTTTTGCCTCTGGGGGAGGTTGATGTGGTGATGAGGTAGGGTGTTTTGGGAAACGGGGAGTTGAGTGATAGGGTAGTAACAGATTATATGCCGAGCTTTAAAGGGTTTGATAACGCGCTGGTAATGAGCTAGCTGGGTTAATGGAAAGGGAAAACAAGCAACTGGTGTTTGGGGCTTTATGAAATCTCTCTTAGACATTTGGAAGCATCGCATTAGCAGCAGCCTTTGTGGGAAATCAATTCGCGTCAAACTAACGATATTCGAGGATTTTGGTTCTTCTCCATACCCGCCCGGCTTTCGTTTCCCGCTATATGAGTTTTTGTTGTCTTGCCTGTCTGTGATTTTCTTGTAGATTTGGGCGGCCCACCATTTAAGCCACACAACACAACGCCACGGCAGAGAGGGGGACGTTTAATGTTTTGTCGGCAGCGGAAAAGCAGGGTATTATTGTTGTGGCATTTTGTGAACTTGTATCAATCTCTGAAAGACGTTGTTAGATGTCATGCTGGATGGAAGGTGTCACAACGGAGGAAGGAGTCTTGATATCAATTGTAGAAACCAAAAGTATGAACTTGGTGTCATTCATTCACTTCACACGACGGTTTTTCTATTGGGAGTCTTGAAGTAAGTCCTTTGTGAATCTGAACTGTCAGGCCTGTGGTGTTCAATTCAAGTTAAGAGAAACAAACCATTTTCGGGAAAGTCATTTCTCAGATATCCATTGGCAAGTCGAAATAACAACAATACCTAGTAGGTAGTGTTACTGCATCTCATGTTGTAGACCGGCGGCGGCCTGTTTCTCTTTTCGGTTAACGGGTTTTTCAACACAAAAGCTGCACACACATCAGATATGATAGCAGCAGGAGAAGCTGAACAAAGATGTACATCGAATAGTTCTTCTACCCTTCCTACTTCCTAGCTACTTACTTCCTATGCCAAAACCAGGACCAGATGTACCTCCTAGACCAGTATATAAATCGGTGTGAAACCGTAAAAAGGAAGATCTACAAGAATGGTACTTTGCTGTAGTACTGTAAACATACGAATTGAAATCAAGTGAACCATGCTTCCCCTGTTACAGGTTCTTTAGCCGTTGGTTGTCCTCACAACCCAAAGAATCGTCATGGTACTATCCATCCTTCTCTATATCCCGTCCATTACCCCATCCCTACTATCCTCGCGTGGTATCTTCCTTTCCACATCCTCTACCTCGCCATATCCTCTACCTCGCCACATCCTCCCCCTCCCCCTCCCCCTCCCGCTCTCCCCCAATCGTCTCAACAGTCATCATACTAATCACACTCTCCCTCCTATCATGCCCCATCCCTCCATTCCCTACCACTAACCCCCCATCCTGCTTAACATTCCCGCCAGAAACCAACCCCTCAATCCCCAACCCCACCTCCCCCACCCGTCTCAAAACCCCAAGCAAAGCCTGCCTAAGTTCCCTCTCCCCCTGCCCCAGCTCTTTGCCCAATAGTTCAATCACCACGGGGTACAGCTCCTTTAGATGTTTCTTGAAATCTTCTTCTCCGAACCCTCTCTCCCCCCTTCCTTCTCCCTTCTCACCAGAGATAGAGGTACTGCCAGCGGCGCCGACGCCGCTGATGCTCGCGTTGCTCGCAGCACCACCAGCAACGCCACCAGCAAACCCATTCAACACCTCCACCACCACCGGCCTCCAAGCCTGAATATTCCTATTCTGACTCTCCTCTTCCAGAGAAACATAGACGCGGACGATATCCAGACACAACGGGACCAGGGCGCGCTCCACGTCGCTCTTGGACGCGAGTCGTTCGGGGGAGGTGTCTGCGAACATGCGGAAGAGAATCGAGACGTAGACGGCTGCGCTTCCGGACTCTTGTTTTAGGAGGTTAGGCGGTTGTTTCATGAAGCCTTCCCTCCAGAGTCTCATCCTCAGATCTTTATCGGCGTTGAAGCGCTTAGCGAAGAGGTAAGACCTCTTCAAAAGGGACATGAGTTTGAGGAGTAACGGGGAGGGGATGTGGCTGTACACAGAGTCGTTGGAGAATAACTCCTGGACGGTTTCGATCATGAGCAGCTGCAGGACGCAGCGACTGATGATCCTGTTAAAAAAGCGGCGGCGGGCGGCGGTGACGACGGGCGGCTGTTGTTGGAGGGGGTTGGACGGCTTGAATTCTTCGAGGCCTACGCCTGCCCCGCCGGGAGTGTTGGGCGGGTGCGAGGAGAGGGCGGTGGAGGCCGTGAGGCGGTTGTGCACGGAGGAGTGGGAGTCTTCCACTTCGGTGCTGCCAATGCCGCCGTTGGTGTGGGGGGTTTGGTGGTGGATGGAGGAGGTTTCGGAGGCGGCGTCGTTGTCGCCGTTGATTTTGAGGGAGCGGGTGTCCGCGTCGGCGTTGTCGGCGGAGGGGCTGAGTTGGCTGATGTAGTCGATGCCGTTTGACGCTGACAAAGGAGTGGAGATGGTGGCCGCTTTGAACAGTTGGTGCGCGGTGGTCTTGTCGAATAACTCGCAGAAGGTGTCGACGATCTTTTGCCAGTGTTCGTGGGTGAACTTCTCGACATTTTGGAGGATCAAGGTCTGCAGGCAGTTGCTGCCGATGCGAGCGATTGTGTCGTTCTCCTGTAGAATGCATAGCGCCAGAAGCTCGAGGAACCGGTCGAGCATGTACTCCAATGGGTTGAAGTAGTGCGTGAACAGGGTGATCATGTTACGCAGGGCTTGGATCATGGTAGTAGACAGCCAGACCGACAGCTCCTCGTGGCTGAGGGCGTTGGACATCTCCGGCTTTGACCGTAGCACCATGAAGATGGGGTACAGTTGTTGTCTCCACAAGATGTCCCAGAACCCAAGCGGGAACGTGGCTCCATACTTGAGCAGAGCATCAAAGAAGTAGTTGAGGGCATTCGATCGTACTTCCAGATCCTCACCAGTCATGAGAACGTCATGGAACGCAAACAAAACAGGGAACCAGAAGCCCTCTTCAACCGACGTGCCCGTTTGTTGACCAGCCGGCTTAGTAGCAGTATTGAGAGCCATCTCGGCAGCATTCGCGTCCGAGTTCTGCTTTTGCGACAGCGGACACTCCGGTGTCTTGAGCATCTTGGGAATGATACTCTTAAGCGTCTCCATCGCCTGCAGACTCTTCTTCTGGAACTTCATGTTCTTGGAAAACTCCGTCAAGCAGACGATCAGATCGGTAAACGCACCCTGGGTGATGACCACACCGAAGCGCGTCTTGTACACATGCAGGACGTTCTCATAAGCCAGGTTGACAATGCTCTCATACTGATCCTTGGCCGCCACGGTGAAAACGCCAAACATGGTCCTCCACCCGGAACGGATCTTGTCACCCTTGGCCTGAATCATCTGGATCAGACATCTCAAGATCATATCCTTGACCGTGATGTTGTTCGAGTTGGACATGACGTGCTCAAACGGCTTCAGGAAATCCTTCTGGAACTTGAAACCCGCCAGCTCCTCAATCTCCATGAAGCGCATGGACAGCTGACGCAGCGAGTCGAGAGCAAAGAACACAATAGCGGCATTGACGTGGCACCCAACCCGGTTGAAGTGCTCGCCCAACACATCCCAGATGTTGGTCCACTCGAACCTCACACGCGTCATGTTGTAGTAAGAAATTTCCACGATCTTCTGCAGACTGTAGGTGCGCGGCGAGTCGTTCGACCCGGACACCTTGATCTCGTCCCAGCTGACTTCGGTAAGGGCGCGGGCAAAGTGCACGATGGCCTCGCCGCTGAGGTGGGCGGTGTTGGTGAAGATGCGGTCGACGCTCTTGATGACTTCGTCGGATCGGCTTTCGAGGGCAATCTCCATCGAGACGCCCTGGGGGCCGGTGTTGGATCGTGGGCGGTGTCGCTTGGCGGCCATGGACTTGCGGGAATCGGTTGAATCGGTTCTGGGTGGTGGAACGAAACGAGCCTTGGACACATCGGGGACGGCGCTCTCGTCGACACCACCGGAGATGAGCTGTAGACGATCAAGCTGGCTGATGCACAGAAGGACATCCTTCCAGGACTCCTTGAGGAGGTTGCCTTCTGTCTGTCCGAGCTCAAGAATCACCTTGAGAGCCTCGACGTTCTTAGCCTGGATCTCCTGAGGGTTGTTGAGATTGGCCGTGTTCTTGAGCGCCGAGATGAAGGCCTCTCTAGGGGTGCTGAGGTCAAAGAAGCAAGCAATCTTGGTCGCGAGCTTCATACCCTCCAGACACAGCTTGTTCACGTCCAGGTTATGTGTCTTTTGCATCTGACTCGACAACGCAGAGAAGAAGGACATCCAGGTCACGTCAAACATGGGCGACACATGCTTGAACGAAGTAGCAGGGATGAACTTGATGCCGCCCATCTTCTGAGCGTTCTTCCGTTGACTGCGGTACAAGTCCTTGAAGAGCTGCTCTGACCGGAGGGCAATTTCCTCTGATTGCTGAGCATAAGCCTCCCTTTGCAGGTCGCGGCCGACGTTGGAGAAGGCCTGGCCAAGTCCAGCAGCGAGACCGGTCGACTGTGCTGGAAGGGTTCCCGCCGCAGCCGCTGCTTCCCGCTCACTCTTGAGAACAATCTCGTTGCTGGCAATATCGTCGTAGATACTGATGAGGTACTCGTCCGGAAGGTTGGCGTTATCGTTGATACCACGGTTGTTCTTGATGAAGTCCTCCTTGGTCATGCGCTTGACAATCTTGCTGCTGTGGAGATCCGTGTTCAACATGATGACAGAGTACGCAAGCACGTAAGGGGTATCAGCATTGGCAAAGGCCTTGGGATTACCCAGCATGTATCGGTTGGCGAACTTGAGCATGAAACGATCAATCTTCTGGGCCTCACCGGGCAAACGGAAAGCCTGTAGGAACTGGCGCAAGGCATCCACGAAGCGCTTCTTGGTGAAGTCCATGGTGTCGACGAAGGCGTGCATGATGTCAATGTTCTTCTGATCACCTTCACCGAGGTACTCGCCGATCTGGGCCTTGTCCAGCCTCTCCTCGCTGATGAGAAACTTGGCAATGGCCTCGGGCGTGTCTTCAGGGATAAAGCCTTCCTTCAACAACAGCTTGATGCCGTTCTTGGGCTTGTAGTTGAAGACACGGATAGCATTACCGAGAGCCGTCTTTCTTTGCTTTTCCTTTTCCAGCTGGTCGGGGTCGTCATCAAGCAGCGGTGTTGATGGCATCGTCGGGGTGTCGAGACGGGATAGGGACTCGCCCATGACCGAAGGATCCATGGATTCCCGAATCTCATCGCTTGACGGCCGTCTCTCGGAGATGCCGGTTCCCGTGGTGATGACCTCTGGGCGCCCTGGATGGGACCAGTTGAGAAGCGACCTAAGCGTCTCAACAAGGGAGTCCAGGGCTTGCCTCTTCAAAACGTAGTCTTTGGGAATATCGCCATCGGTGTCGGTATTCTGCGCAATCAGGGCAACGGTAAGTGGTGGCGGCAAAACATTGCGCATCTGCCACTCGCTAGCGGACCCATACTTGGAGTGGTTCTCCTCGTACTGCTGTTCTTGTAGTGCTGTAACGGTCGTTGAAGACGTCGCAAACTTGGACAAATCCTCAACAATCCTCTGGAAGATATTGTCGACATTTCTGTCGCAATCGTAATTAAGGTAAAACTCGACCAACGCACGGGGGTCCTCGCATAGCCTCTTGAGGATCCCGACGAAGGCGAGCTTCTGGGACAAGGGGGCGGTCTTCCTTGCCAAAAGGGCCAGGTAGATTTCGTTCAAGAAGACCTCGATTTCTTTCTGTAGGCATGTTAGCACATCTTATCCCTGTCCCTACAAAAGCACAGCACAACAAACCTTGAAGGGCGCCCTCATGTACTTGAGCATAAGCCAAAAGATCTCGCAGCAAATATTAAATACTCTATCGACCGAGCTAGCCCCGTTCCGTGTGATACTCAAACACAGGTAGTACTTTGTGGCCTGCAAAAAGCTGGTGGGCTCGTTGTTCTTGGTGTTGGTGATGGTACAGTAGGGCGAAGTGAAAACAGAAATGTTGTTGTTGAGAAGGGTATGGATGAGGTGGAGGGAGATTAGCTTGGACCGCATGGGTTGGCCGCGGAGGTCGTACAGCTGGTCGGGCGGCAAGATCTTGGTCGAGAGGTTGCAGAAGGAGCGGAAGACGAGGTAGGCGTCGCGGATGTACACTTCGTCCTCGGCGTCTAGCGACTCCGGACTATCCTCCTGGGCGCTCTCCGGCACGCTCTGTTCCGACACAGACCTCGCAGGCTTCCTGTTGGGTTTTAGCTGAGTGACCATGGTGGGGCCGTCTCCGAGGTTGGAGTCGTCGAAGCTCTTGCGGTGCTCGAGGTCCTTGAGGGTAAGCTTGGGGCCGTCTCCGTTGGCATCCCCATGTTGTGGTTGCGACTCTAGCGCATCTTCGTGGGCATTCTCGTCTTGGTCCCCGTTGCCCTCCTCTTGTGTGGAATTTTGACCGTCGGATGACCCGTTGACGTTGAAGCTGCTCTGGCTCGGCTTCAGCTTGCTCAGGTTGGCGCGGGCCTCCCTCATATGCAGTCTTGTGTTTACTCTCTCGAACACGGTTCCGACCATTTGTGTAAGGGTACCCTGGGCGACCTGCTGGTTTGCCGTACTCCTGGAAAGGAGGAAGATGTTGTAGACCTGGCGCACCGCCTTAAGCAGACCGGCACCGTGGACCACAATCTTGTCATTGAGGACGGCAGCCAAGAGGGACTTGACAATCTGTAGCTGGATCTCGACCAAGGTGGCCTCGCCCTGGAAACAGTCGCAGATGGTGTCGATGGCCCGTTCGATTAGGGGAGGGTATTGCTGCTGTGGTTGGCCATCCTCGCTCGCCGCCGCGGACCGGCCGGAAGGGACGGAGAAGTAGGTATAGGAGATGAGCTTGCCGATGCAGTCGAGGGCGGTGGTGGTTAGGGGGATGGTGCCGGATTTGGTGGCTAGCCGTAGGGGGGCAAAGATGACCTCGGGGTCGGGGAGCTGTTCATCGTTCGTCTTGATGGCCTCCTGGGCCTTTTGCGCCAATTCGGCCAGTTCCTTATTCTTGCCGGCATTGGCGGCAATGACGTCCAGCGAGGACGTCACGAACTTGAGGGAACTCATGGTTGGAGGTGGCCGAGGGCGGGACAGATGGCCATTCGTCGTTGGTGCTTCAGCGCATCTGACGGGGGGGTTTGTTGTCGAGGACGGAGAGTATAAGCGGAGGGAGGGCTATTAGTCGGTCGTGTCCTCTTGAGTCGTGTAGCGTGTGTTGTAACTGGTTGTCGAAACGGAACGGGAGCTGAATAGCAGAAAGGTAAGCTCCCTTTGTTCGGTGTCTGCCTTGCTGGTATAATATCCGTCACCCCAGCTGCTTCGTATTAGGTGTAGAGGTATCGCGTATGTGGTAACAGTGTGGCCAGCTCTTCTCGTGGCTCGGTTGGTTGCAGTATTTCGTCAGGGTACAGCAGTGGCAGCTTTGGGTTTCTCGATTCGACTTTTGACTTTGTTTGGACACTGTCGCTGTCTGTCGTGATGGTGTCGAGGTCAAGGGTGGTTCTCCTTCTGGAACAATGGAAAAAAGTATGGAGATCGCCAGTTTCAGACTTGCTCGGTAGACAACGATGCTGGTCCCGGTACTGGGTCGCTGGGTGCAATCTCTCTTCGCGAATCTCTGGACTTTGAGAACGGGATGAAGCCAGAGTCCGTGTCCTGGGCTGAGTAAGGTCCGAGTCGGCGGGCGAGCGGTGCTACGGTGGTGGTGTCGGTGGACAGTTGATTTCCCCTCTGAATCTCCAGTGTTGTCGTGGTGTTTTGACCAATCACGGTTCAAGAATGAGGCTCTAACATCGCGACGGCGGGCGGCCTGTGACTGCTGACTTGGCCAAACAGTGGAAGTTGACAGCAAGCCTTCAATTAAAGAGTGGGTCCACCAAGACCCTGATGGCTGTACTTGTAGGTCGCGAGCACAGACCAGGCCCGACCCTTCCATTCGGTTTCCACTTCAGTACAATCTTATCTCCGCACAGCATCCAGTTTATCTGTTAGCCGCTTTGCCTGCCGGAACGGCGTCCGTGGATACTTTTTTGCCGCATGGTTCGACAGCTGGTCTGTGCCCTTTTGTCTCCTTGCCGGCCGTCAGCTTCGTTTTGAAGGATCCGATGGAAGCCATTCAATCCCGCCTTCATCTCTTTTGCTTGTCAGTTGTTTTTGGACATTCTGGAGGCCGGCGATCCATTACATACTTTGTATCCATCAAGCTCCATTACGGCCAACTTGTAACATGTGTTTCAACTGTAGGCCTGGAGTCTTGATGGCGTCGACGTCTTATGGGCAACTTGATCAAGAGCCAAGTTATGTTTGGTCTCTATCCAGCCGTGTCAATATCACTTCCAGGCAACTCGGAGACGGAGCTCTTCAGAGGTTGTCAAGAACACCACCATCATGAAAAGAGACCTTTGTTATCTGCTCTGGTTGCTTGTACAAGTAGAAATTATATCACCTATTGCAGGCTCTTCAACCTTATTCCACTGTGTAACATCTCTTTGGGTCCCTTTGACATTGGAAATGTTCTCATATCAAAGTCCTCTTGAAGTTGAATGATTATTATTTCCATCGCTATCAAATCCTCCGGTCGGCCCGCAAAACGTAATCCGTACCTTAGCGCGAACCGGTATGGATCCATCACCTCCTGCCCTGCAGCTGTCAGTCCGATGCCAAGCGGATGTCAACTGAACTCTGTCTTCTTTTTTATCATCGGAGAGTTTGATAGAGTCAGCATTCTCGATACAGCATCAGCAATGAAGCAACGCCATGATGGTTTGATAATATCTCAATACCCTCTTCTTTCTCACAACGCAGATAAAGAATATCTCTGCTTCAAGTTGAGCTTGACAGCTCCAATTCGTGATTGCAACCTCTTATCAGAGATATACTCTCGACACTGTATGGCTGAGGGGCACCCAAGTAGGTAATCTATCTACCCCCTTTCGGCTTAGCGCCATTCACTGTTGCTGGGCCGGGCGGACCGTGTGTTCTTGGACCCCGTTGCGCGACCGGGGGGTTCCCAAAGCTGGGCCTGTCTTTGGGCACTGGGCAGCTGCTAGGCCGTGCTAGGTAGCCCTGAAATGGCCTGGCCTTGGCTCGGGCCCTGGCTTGGGGCGCTGGAACTGCTGGGGGGAGCTTCCCCCAACTGTTGGGAGAAATCGCAGGGAGGCAGAGAGCAAGAGCTGAGGGGGACACAAGCGGGCAGTGAGTGGTGAGTGGTCAGTGGTGAGTGTGAGGTGTGATGCCACCGCAGTGGAGAGAGAGAGAGAAAAAAAGTTCGAGTATCGCCGATTGAGGTCCGGCTCCGTGTCCCGCTGCCCGCTGTCAACTTTCTGTTGTGTGCCCGCACTTCGCCCGCACTCCACGAAACAAACATTCGAATCTCGCGCAGTCTTCTTTCCTCCAATCCATCCAACCTGCACTCTTCCCGTTCATTTTCCACTCTTTTTCCGCAACACCTGACTCGCGCAGTCGACGACTTACACCAGGCCACCCTTAATTGCTTGGCCTAACTGCGAATCCGTTCATCATCCCGGCCTCCGCACAAGCAGCTTGAGCTTCTCCAACCGCGTCCCTCCCCGCCCGGCCTTTCCCCTCTCCAAGGTCCTGCCGCTGCCACTTGCTGTGTGTGCTGCTCCTCCAGCTTTGGAATCCCCACATAAACATTCCATACTAGCAAACTGAAACACAACCTCTCTCAAAAACCACAACCAACCCTCACACACAACTCTCACCATGATCGTCCCCGTCCTCTCAAGGCAGGCTCTCCGCCATGCCAGCCTCGCCCGTGTCGCCCTTCCCAGCCTCACAAGATGGTACGCCTCGTACCCCCCTCACACCGTCGTCAAGATGCCTGCCCTCTCGCCCACCATGACGGCGGGCAATATTGGCGCATGGCAGAAGAAGCCCGGCGACAAGATCGAGCCCGGTGAGGTCCTCGTCGAGATCGAGACCGACAAGGCCCAGATGGATTTCGAGTTCCAGGAGGAGGGTGTCCTCGCCAAGATCCTCAAGAAGTCGGGCGAGAAGGACGTCGCCGTTGGCAATGTAAGTACCTTCGATCAACCCACGAGTCATCATACCTGTCAAACTCCAGCCCTACTCCAACTCCATGACTCCATGCATCTCCCACCCCGACCCTCTTCCCCACTCGACCCTGAATCCACTCTTCCATATGCCTCGTGCGCCTTGTGCCATGTACCTCGTCTGCCAGGCGGGCTACAGATCATGCCTCATCTACACGCCTTAGCGTCGCCTTACCTTGTGCGCGCCTAATGTAGACAGACCGATGCTAACCATACCTCTTCCTCCCACTCTAGCCCATTGCCATTCTCGTCGAAGAGGGTACCGACGTCAACGCCTTCAAGGACTTCACCCTCAAGGATGCCGGCGGCGAGAAGACCTCCCCCGCTGTCCCCAAGGATGAGCCCAAGGACGAGAGCACCGCCAGCGCCCCGACCCCCGCTCCTACCCCCGCTCCCGAGCCCGAGAACACTGGCTTCAGCGGCCGCTTCCAGACTGCCCTCGAGCGCGAGCCCAACGCCCTCCCTGCTGCCAAGAGACTCGCTCGCGAGAAGGGTGTCGACCTGCGCTTCGTCAAGGGCTCCGGTCCCGGCGGCAAGATCACCGTGGAGGATGTCAAGAAGGCCATCTCTGCCGCTCCCGCTGCTGGTGCCGCCGCTGCTTCTTACACCGATGTCCCCATCTCGGGCATGCGCAAGACCATTGCCGCCCGTTTGAAGGAGTCCGTCTCGGAGAACCCCCACTTCTACGTTTCCACCAACCTCTCCGTCAGCAAGCTCCTCAAGCTCCGCCAGGCGCTCAACACCTCTGCTGAGGGCCGCTACAAGCTTTCCGTCAACGACTTCCTCATCAAGGCCATGGGCGTTGCTTCCAAGCGCGTCCCTACCGTCAACAGCTCGTGGCGCGAGGGTGTCATCCGCCAGTTCGAGACGGTCGACGTTTCCGTTGCCGTCGCCACCCCCAACGGCCTCATCACCCCCATCGTCAAGGGTGTCGAGGGCAAGGGTCTCGAGAGCATCTCGGCCGCCGTCAAGGAGCTCGCCAAGAAGGCTCGCGAGAACAAGCTCAAGCCCGAGGAGTACCAGGGTGGCAGCATCTCCATCTCCAACATGGGCATGAACCCCGCCGTCCAGAGCTTCACCGCCATCATCAACCCTCCCCAGGCCGCCATCCTTGCCGTTGGCGCCACCCAAAAGGTTGCCGTCCCTGTTGAGAACGAGGATGGCACCACCGGTGTCGCTTGGGATGAGCAGATCATTGTCACTGCCAGCTTCGACCACAAGGTTGTCGATGGTGCTGTCGGTGCTGAGTGGATCCGCGAGTTGAAGAAGGTCATCGAGAACCCTCTCGAGCTCCTCCTTTAAGCGCGAATAGCACTTTGTTTTGGATGACGTTCAGTGGAGTTACATGGACCGAGCGACTGCGAGATAGATAGCAGTCACTTGGCCCCAAGTTAACGGCAAGGCAGGCGCATGAGATTTTTTAGAAATGGGCAGGCAATGGATGGATGGGTGGATGAGAGGAAGAGAGGTGATGATGGCATGGCCAAAAGATGACATCTGATGATGGTATGTTGGAAGGAAACATGGCATGACATGTCAGTCAGTCAGTTGGCAAAAAGGCGAGCTGAGGCTAAAAAGCTTTGGGAGGTTCCATTCAGTGTCATGTTTGTGTTCTCTCTCAACCATCATATGTATAATGATTCGATCCCACTTTTTATAAGCAAAAACTTGAGCATGAGGTGTGCGGGAAATACAGGAATTCTTTGTTCTTTTTTTCGTTTGTTAGAGTAGTGTCAAGTTCAGTCAGGGCATTTTGGACATGGGAATTGGGAATGGCATCCCATCTTTCATGTCTATCACCAACCACTGTATGGCCATGGTGGCAATGTTTTGGCAGACTTGTTGCTTGGCCGAGGTGGTGGGCATTTTTGGATATGAGCATTTGGAAATATTTCGGTTCAACATTGCGAGGAAAGTTCTTCACTGGGAAGCATCACAAGTGTGATGTCAGGATCATGGGCAGCGCGCAGTTCGTCTGAGGAACGGGGATGTTCCAGAGAATGTCCAACTTCCAGTCTCCAGAAGCAAAGCAGGATGGTACCAGTTGACTTTCTATGACCAAGCGGCCGGATGAGATCATCGTATCTTCCTTCGTCTACTCCTTCCTTGAGAGAATACTTGGGGGTTATCAAGGTACCATAACAAAGTGGAAGTGGAGAGTTCCTGCCATTTCTTATCATCACTGATGACTGGAGGCACTCAGTCACTACCGAGATCTCAGCCACTCACCTGATTTATGGGTTCTCACTGTGCGATGCTCAATTTCTTCCTTCTTCCTCTTCTTCACATTCTCTTCCTCGTCCTGTCTTCCACTTCAGTGTGCGCTGTCTGCCTTCGTTGTCATCACGGATGTTCTGCAGCCCTTTCAACTCCATAGTATTGGCCTCCGTCGTTCTCCTTCGTCCTTCGCCTTTTTCTCCTCCCCAGTCTTGTGTTATTCGCCTTCTTCATTCTCCTCACAGTTGTTCTGCAACCCTTCCATTCTACTTCTTTTCTTTTCCCCGTGACACCTGCTTCCCAGCATCCTTTCGGTCGTTTCTCATTCCACATTCTTCCTTCTTTCTCCCTACTCCTGCGTTGCTCGCCTTCTCCGTTACCGCCATGAGTCCTACTGATGCACTCCAACATACATCACGGCACTTGCCCTTCCATCGCCGCACTTCCCAGATTCGCAAGAAAGGACAGCAGAGACTTGACGTCAGAGCAACCTGGAAATCATGGAGTCTGCTTTCCCCCGGACCCTCAGGCGGCTCCAGCCTGCCGGTGTTTTTGATGGCAAGAAGTCGGTATTTTATTGCCTCGAGGACTGCAGTGAGTATTTCCCTTTTGCATCCAACCTGTTGCATTTCGAACCAACCGTCTCTTCCAGCCCAAATATCATCACCTGTCCGTTCCGCCGAGTTACTTATTCTACGACATTATCCCTCATAGATATACTCAGTTCAGCCCGGCAACATCACCATCGCATTTACCGACGACCTGACTGCCAAGCTTCCGGACCACAAAAGCCACGCCCTGTTTCCATTCATCCTGACTGGACAATACGACACAACACGACACGACACGGTTGAGGCGAAGACGTCAAAGAATTGCAATCCTCGAAATGGCCGATGACCAAGAAAGCTGGCCTGACAGGCCAAGCACTGTTGGTGAGGGAAGTGGAATTGGTGGTGATACAGGTGTTGATATAAACTGGGACTGGGACAGTGACCTCGGTCTTTTTGATCCTTATCAAGAGGAGATCGATGAGAAGTATGTTAGCCCCAAACCAACACAAGACTCGGACGAGTCTTGCTCTTATAGTCACGGTGCTGTGAACGCTAACCCTGATGGTTTTCTCAGTCAAGTTCAACCGCCCGCTCAACAAAGCGCACATGCTCCTATGCAACTGGATGCTGTTCCTACCCATCCGTCTTCTCATACACAGCCTCATGCTTCCGGAAATTCTTACGATTTCCCCTACGTCAACCAGCAGCAGACTGGGCATGAGCACTGGGGGTTCACACCAGATTGGGACATTTCGAACTACAATGACCACAGTGCTTCGTTCACTTCGGTATACGACAGCCAGACTCTTCATTATGCCGGGGAATTGCCATCAGCCTCAGGACAGCCAGCTCAGACTTATCAACAACCGTTACCTTCCGGACAATCGGCTCACATGTATCAACAATCCTTAACTACCGAACAACCAACTCAAACTTATCACCAACCGTCGCTTGCACAACCACCTCCCAGCTGTCAACAACCGCTCCCTATCACCGAACAGCATATCCAGCCTTATGGTTTGTCCTCGCCGGAGCTGGTTGGTCTTTTTCAAGGCTATGGTATGCCGAGCCATGCGGGACAGGTCACCCAGAGCGACAGTCCAGTCCAGCCTACACGAGATCTCAGTCAACGCCATTACTTACATCAACAGAGTTCTAAGGACTTGTTCCCCAAGCCTGGGCAGCCCACACAAGGCCTTGGTCAACCAGAACCCGGGGCGGGAAGTCTCCGGACGCCATTGTCAAATCAACCTGAGGGTCATGTTGTAACACCTATCCGCCCTTTCAGTGCTCCGCATCAGATCGAATCAAGTCCTATTTCAGCACAAGTTCCGGGCCGGCAATCAATGCCTCCTAATGCAAGTCAAAGCGGGGAGAGAGTGGTGTGGCCGCTGGGTACGAAAATTGACGTGGTCAAGAGGTTAGAGAGTGGGAAGCGCAATGGAGGTGTGGTAAAGTATATGTCCAAAGATATTGCCATTGAATTGGGCATCAGCAAGAACACCATACTGGGGTGGTGGCAACGACGAGAAGGTATTTTGCTCGAGGAACAAAAGCTCAACGTCATCAAATATATACAGGAGGGGTGGACAAATCACAGAGACGAGCAAGGCAGCGTCGCTGCTGCGGCCCATCATTTTGGCGTAAGCACTGACACAGTGGCAAAGTGGTGGGATGAGCGTGAAGATCCCGGAAAAAAGGACGATGTTATTAGATTTATACAAGGAAAGTACCCCAAACATGGCGTGTTGACCGAGGCTTCCCGTCATTTTGGCATCCCCTTGACAACCGTACGGAACTGGTGGACTGCTGCTGCAACGGCCTTAGGGGAGAGGGACAATCCCGAAGAGGAGTACGACACAGGGGATATGGAGGGAATAGAAAATGTGGAAGATCGGGAGGGGCAGCTCCAGCGACTGCCCGAAAGAAGGTATAGAGTTTTTTCCGACGAAAAAAAAGACGAGGTTATCAGATTTATACAAGAAAGGCACAGCAGACGTGGCGTGTGTGTCAAGGCTTCCCGCCATTTTGGCATCCAATACCGAACAGTAGCGAAGTGGTGGGCTGCTGAAAAACAAAGGGCCTTAGAGTGGTGGGCTGAAGAAAAAAAAAGGGCCTTAGAGGAGAGGAATCTGGAAGATCGGCTGGAGCAGCTCCGGAGAGAGCTTGGAACTTTCGATGGTGAGGGGCCATCGTGTAAGCCGGGTGAGCCAAGTGCTACATGAGTCCCCATCAGCTGGTTCCCAAGCACCAACTTGCAAGTCAGGGTTCTCGTGGCGGATGAGATCGATCTCTGTTCAACACTTCCACACGGTGTGATGCGGATCTTCAGGGGTGTCGACTCAAGTGTTAGGAGCAGACGGTATTATTGGGGATGGTGATGATTTGTTGTTGTTGACATCATGGTGTTGAGGAAACCTCTATGTCAGCTTACCTAGCTTGCCACGTGCTCCCCCAGCGCGGCTCAGGCCAACTTTGTTACTGTGGTACATCGATATCAGTTGCATTCATCAGCGAAATTATTACCAAGCCGAACAATAAAAATGGATTGTGAATGACAAAGCACCTATGGTGATGTAGGAGGTACCTAGGTAGGTAGGTAGGTATGCTGATGTTCCAAGTTCCAGGTTCCATCCACCAGGAGGGGCATGTGAGTAACGAAGTGTATTGTACATGCAACGACGCGGCGATGGAAAGACGCAAGGAGCCAAGGACGCGATGGCGGAGATGCAGGACTGTGGCGCAGGTCTCGCAGAACGAATGATTCCCACGGAGGTCGGTTTTAACTTTTAACGGTGAGAAAACGAAACAATTTTTTTTCGTCCTGTCGCTGCTGTGGTTGGCTGTTTGGTTGTTTCTCGTCAGTCAGCACTCGGCGGCGGCCCGATCGAATAACGGTCGTCGGACTTGAGAGTGGGGAAGTACCCGGGTCGGCTGTTACGGCTGTTACGGGGAAACGATGGAAACATCGATGGAAACATGGAAACATCCGATGGCGGGAAACGGGGATCCGGAGTACTGTAACGGGTGGGTCCGTCACCGGGGGTCCCACGGTTCAGCCGGATCAGCATGCCCTTCAGCCGTTCAGGTGACCCAGTGAGATCTGTTATCTCCGGTCCGGGCTGGGCGGGCTCGTGGCGGGCTGGCGGGCTGAGCTAGGCGAGGCCAAAGGTCACTTTCTGTGGTTCAGGTACGCGAGGTCGCGAGGGTGTGGCACGGGCGCTCGGGCTTTGTTCGTTGCAGGGGCTGTGGTCAGTGGGCGGTTTTTGGGTTTTGGGGGGTTTTAATTTGGGGAAAGGGGTCGGATCAGGTCAGGGAGGCCGGCGGTCGGGGACTTAAGGCCGGGCCGTGGGGTCAGTTGGATTTGGAGTTGGAGAGGTGGACGGGGGGAGGAGAACGGAAGAAGATTCAGATCTCGGAGATAGAAGAGATCAGTAGTGACCTTTTTTGCTTGTGTGTGCGTTTGCCGATGAGAGAGTCCGGTGTCCATGGAAGTGATACCGTAAATTAGCGAATGAACCCTGGAAATAAGTAGATGATCTTGTTGTGGGATCGAATCTTATGATCTTGCCCGCTGCTGTGATCTTGCCCACTGCTGTGACTTCCTCTTCCGTGTTTGTGTGTACCCAGTGGTACCGTATAATTCCGAGAAATTGAACTTGGGAAATGCAGGGTTAAAGGTGTCCGACAACCACGTACATACTCTTCGCGGGCCGCCAAACGCATCTGGCAGACCTTCAACCCTGCGTCTTCTGCACGACACCGAAGTTCAATTTCGCGAGATTCTACGGGTAGGTACGGGTCCAACCGCATCCCCGACGTCGGGTGTTGAGCTCCAAAATGTCGCAAGTTTTAGGTATGTCCGAACCGACAAACGACGCAGGTAAAAGTAGAAGTGGAAGCTCAGCCATGATTATGTGGACTGCTTGCTGCTTCTGTATTGATTTGGAAGCAAAAGGAGCTGAGGAGGGAGAAAGGCGATGCGTGCAGTGGTGATGGAAGTTGTGGTGTTGAGTGTTGTTGACATTGCCAAGTTTATCGGCACCTAGGTATTTCTAGTGCAGCCAGGTATAGTGCTTAATGTCGGTGCCCTGGGCTCCGTTGTCCCGTTGTTTCGTCGTCCGTTAATACTTCTTCCATTCCCTTTCGTTTTGTTTTTGTTTGTGCTTCTCCATTCTTGCATTCGGGTTTTTTCAGATGATGTGTCTTTTGGATTCTTTCGGTTTTGTTTTGTTTCGGCAGGGGTGGTTCTTTACTAGGGCCATTTTGGCGCAAGGAAACAGGAGGTCAGATGACCTCCAGAAAATAACCTTAACTTTCAGCCGTTCCGCCCTACGCTAGAAATGTTCAAGTCGCCGCCTAGAAGTCGCAAAAAATAGTAGTTACCTCCGGTCCGGCAACCTGAACCGACCGACTGGCTTGCGAGGGAATTGCGGACGACATGAACATATGTCAATAAAGCCGGAACGTTGATTGGCTAGATGTACCACGATAAGTCGTGCCTGCCGGCTCATCTGGTCAACCGAGTTCATTAAAACGACTGCGTCCCATATTAAAACGACTGTGTATCTGACAGGCTGTGAGCCGCCCGCCGCAGAGGTTAGGGTCAGGGTTAGTTAGTGTTAGGGTTAGCGGTTAGGGTTAGTTCCGGGGTTGTAGGGGGCCGGTGAAAGGCCCCCGCGATATGAATGTGAATTGCGCTTCGAAAGACGTGGTTTTGGGTTGTCGTTGTCGTACACGGTAGTTGAATGATGATTTTCGGTCATAACTTAGTGATGATTGCGAGCGCGCAAGACAGGTACCGCCGGCGAGCGCGAATGCCAAGCTTGGGAGTTCTGGCACGGGGACCGCGCCAAGGCCGCTGAGTTTGTATGGTCGGACACAGTCGTTCAACTAGGAGACACTGTCGTTTTAACGGGCCCGTGGTCAGCGGGTCTATCATTGGTCAGTGCTGTGCAGTGTCAGTGGTCGGTGCTCGGAAACTCCCGTCCGAACTTTCGAAAAGTGAAAATGCGAACCGTGATCTCATTCCACGTCCCTGCATCTCCGTACGGCAGCGTCGCCAGGGTAGTCAAGCATGTGCCGGGCGTTCGGCTTCTACGGAGCGCAACCCAAATCTCCTCATGTCCCCTGCTGCTGTGAGCACTCACTGAGCCCTGCTGCAGAGAGCATGCGGTAATGTTTGTTTGATGATTGGACCCTGGTTTCTGTGCTTTTGTTTCTGCGGTTTTTGTTTTTGTTCTTGTTTTTTTTTTTTTTTTGTTTCGTTGCGTTCGCATATAAGTTTTTCTTCGGCTCGGTTGCGTGATTGTTCGTGCCTTGTTGCGTGGTTGCCTCGATGAGTTCAGCTGAGCTGAGCTGAGCTGATGAGGCCCCCGAGTCGGACAGTTCGTGATGTTAAGAGCGAGACAAAAGCGAAACTGTAGAGCGAGAAAATGGAATTGATCCGATTGAAAGGAATTCAGTTTGGAGTTTTGGAAGATTCAACAGAATAACAGGTGAGGTCACGTCACTGCCGGGCGGCATTACGTAGAGGTATGGGCACAGACTTATCATTCTCGGGAGTCGGGTTGTGGGTGAGTGGGTTCCCGGGCGCATCGGATTTGACGGGTCCTGGCGGGTTCCTCTGGCGGGTTCCTCTGGCGGGCATATCTGGCGCCAGCTACGGGCGATGGCGGAGATAACGAACCACGACCACAACGTGCAGTAGTTCCATTTGGAAAAGGGCGTTCGGAAATACCTTGAGAGTTGAAAGAAACGCTTGCCAATTGAATTTCGAGCAATCGGGATTCGGGAAAGAGAGTTTGTACGTAATGACAAGATTGAATGAGGCTCTCCATTCCATTGCGATTCCATTCCAAATTTCAATTGCGATCGTGTTGTGTCCCCGCAATCACACTCGGTTACCGTACATACTACAAGTACTAAACCTGGAAGGAGTGCAGTGGTCTGTTGTGATGCTCCTTTGAGCGCCCGACAGTAAGCACAGGAAGCAGCATACCTTACTTCTGTACATATGTCCGCTCAGTTAGTGAAAGCTCATACTACCCACCACTATCTTGCCTGCGTTTCGAAGGACAGGCTCGGACTTGATTGAGCGCTACAGATCTGCCTGTACAATGCCCCAAAAACCTCTTTTTGGGGCATTAGAGGTTTGCCAATTTGGCGAGTTTCTACGGTACTTGCTACCTCGGCCCTGTTTTCTAGCGACCCCGAATTGCAGGTGCACCGGGCAACTGAGATTCCGTTCGAAGTTGGAGATGTTGGGTGCAGGTGCCGGTCGGACGGTTGAGCAAACGTCTCCGAGGAGATGATGGGTGGTAAGAACATTAATCGGAAGCGTTGCCAGAAAACACCATGGAGGTAAGATTCAACGTCGGACCTGACTGAGACATGATCACTTCTCGGGGCATCTCAAAAGGGAAAAGGGTCGGCGATTAGCTGTCTGTGTCGGCTTTCAGCCTCCGCATTCCAAACAGTCCCTACCCGCGACCCGCGACCCGTCCAGTGTGATGATGAGTGATGGGGGATGGCCTCGAGGACGGAAATATCACAGTCTTTGTCATCGGTTGCAATGAGAGGTACTTGGGTACATCAATATCCGGAACGGAGTTATGAGATCGCCAATCTACTTGCCCGGCTGCCGTTGGTCGGGCTGGTCGTCTCCTGCAGTGTAAGTGGGAGTGTGTAAGTCACCGAGGGCAGTTACCTTACTGGGTGGCCTCTTTTCAGCCTGTCAGTGTCGACGACGGGAGAGTTCCTGCCCTCCCGTCTCGCCGGTTACCTCAGATCTACCAGGTAGTGCCGACCAAAGAAGATATCTAGCGTAGGGAAGGAATGAGCAGCCTCCGATGTTTCCTTACAATTTCGATGGAATTGGGAAAGGGAGATTGGGTGGGACATACATGGAAAGTGCAAGTAGGTGTACTTGTGTACTTGAAAGTTGGTGCACGTACATATTGGGGTTAAGTCCGAAGGAGAAAGAAACCCCTGTTCGACCCTGTATTTAGTATTAGTACCTTCATGAGAGCCATTTTCTTCCCTTTTTTTTTCTTCCCGCTTTTGGTTTCCCCATGATCCCATGTCATTTCCCATCCCATACGATCCGACTTGTTGCAGCTTTTTGTCGCATTGTCTTTTGGGTATCTGATAGGGCTGCCTTTTTGTTGTAGGGGGAGAGAATCGAAAGACGTGTCTTAAAGCTTTGTTGACTCTCTAACTCCGCTGCCCCCGGCTGTCCCGTGTGCCTGGTAGTGAGACAGAGACAATACTCCATTTCAAAGTACCCTGTTCCCGCCATCATCCGAACCCATAGCCCGTCTCTGCAAATCACTCCCCTTTCTCGGTCCAGGTTACGTCTCGTCTTCTCTTTCCTCCGGGATCCGACATCCGACGCCGTCGCACACGTCTCCCAGTCAGCCAGCCAGCCAGCCAGGAACAAGACCTGGAGAGTGTCCGTGTCCAGTCCAGTCTCGGTCATTACACTGGACCTGTACCCAGTCTCTCGTCTCGCCAGTCCCGTACCCAGTCCCAGTCCTGGTTCCAATCAACAAGTCCATCCAGGGCCATCCAGTGCCCAGTCGTCGCCAATCTCGGGTGCGTCTGTTCCTGGCAGACGGGTCACTCCAAGTCTCCACCGGGGGAAGCTGCTGATCATTGACACAATCCCTCAATCCAAGATTCACAAGATCCCGCCAACAAAGAAGAGGTTCGGCCGAATACCGAGGCCCTCTAAAGTTGTTTTTCTCATCCAAGTCAATTGATTGCGCATATTGAAGAGGCATCCAGGCATCCAGGCATTGCATTTGGGACTGGCCCGTGTGTCTTGGTAACAAGTGCAGCAACTGGGAAGGAAGTCGTTAGCAAGAGGCAATTGTTGATGTTGTTGATGTTGTTGTTGTTCGGGAATTCGGATATGACCAAGTTCAACAACTGACACATTGGAAATGGCCGACGACCCGATGGATGGTATCGAATCCACACCGGCACCGGAACCGGCACCGGCACCAGGGGCGGCACAGCAATCGGGCCACTCGGGGGGTCCATTGCCGCCAATCCACACCATGCCAATGCCGCCAATGCCCGCCGTGTCAGCGCCGCCGCCGGCTCCGGCAACCAACAACTTCAACCGTCCGTTAACGCCGCCCGGTCAACCCGTTGCAGCAGACCCTAGAACCACAGCACTCCAGGTCTCTTCAGCACCACCTCCGCTGCCACAACTCCCGCCTATTACGGCTTTTCAATACCAAGACCAGCATGCGCATCAATATCAACAATCGCCACATCAACAATCAACACCATGGCAACCGATCCAGATATCCCCGTCGTCGTCATCCGCATTCACGCCGTCGCCCACTGCGCCAATTCTCGCTGCTGTCAATCCCAACCCGCAACAACAACAACAACAAGTCACCCTCCCCGGTCCAGCGTCATTATTGAACAGCAACCACAACAACCCGTACATTCCCCTTAACGCATCCCCGCCGCCGCACAGCATCGCGATCCCGCCAATCACCACTATTCCATCCCACTCTGCCCATCAAGAAAGGGCCCGTCAAGAACGCAAAGAACCGAACCGACAGGGCCAACCAAAACGACGTAATCGCCCCGCTGTCTCATGCATACCATGCAGAGCTCGCAAAATCAAATGCGACCAAAAGAAACCGTGCGAAAGCTGCGTCAAGTCCAAGTATCATAAGGGTCCTTGCGCCTACGATAAGAGCAGGCTACCCAAGGAAAAGACTTGGCCATGCAAAGCGACGCAGATAGATTCGAGAGAGCCTTCGCCAGAACCGCAAGAGCAACAGCAACAACACCTCCTCCCGCCTATTCAGCCCGTTATTCAGCCCGTTTTCCAGAATGCCAGTGGTACGCCAAATGCCATCGTGAACGCGGAAGAGGGGACAACTTCCCTGCCCGGGCCGCGGTATATCCTCAATGCACCGTCTCGCGACTCCCAGTCTGTTTCTTCGGGCGCGTATGGCGGCGGATCAGCTAGTCCCCTGCTGCCGCCCATCAAGAACGAACCTGGACTATCGTCGGCTTTCAGTCCGATTCCTCGTCATGCCCAACACTCGGGTGGTCCTCTTCCGCTGTCTGATGCGGAGGCAACGGAGGCACTGAGGAGGGAGGTGTGGATGTTGCGACAGCGGGTCGAGGAGTTGACACATCAACAGCAGCCCCAGCAGCAACTACCACCAGGACAAGTTCCGTTGCCACTACCCTCATCCAAGTCATCTTGGTCTAGCGCACACGCCAGTCTCACCATGGAATCACCTTGCTCCCAGAATGGCGCGCCCAAGACTCGCGATAACCGCTGGCACGCCGACCAACTCGTGAGTACCTCTCGAGCCCTCCTCCAGCACTTGCTTCGGCTTTACCACAACGACTCTCCAGACTGATATATCGCTTGATACTCTAGTTCCCACTAGTCACCAGCGCCAGCTACAATGTCTTCCGGCCACGTAACGACTTCGACAAGCTCGAGGCCAACCTCAAAACATGCACCCTCATCTCCCGGAAAATCGAGCAATCACAATCCGGAAGCATCGCTCCCGTCGGCTTCAGCGACATCGGCCGCAACCTCCCCATGTCCTACCGCCAAGACGCCCAACGCCTAGCCGAAACCTACTTCCGCACTTTCGAGAGCGTCTACCGCATTGTGCACGTGCCTGCCTTTCGGAAGCGGTTTGGAGAGTATTTTGATGGCCAGTTTGACGACCAGCTCGACAAAGCCTTCATTGTCCAGCTCCAGCTTTGCATGGCTATCGGGTCGGCGTTTCAGGATGATGGCGGTTCATTGCGGAGGTATCGGGAGAGATGGATCCAGGAAGGCCAGTCGTGGCTTCTCCTTTTTCCGCCGACGAACCTCGCCGGTTTGCAGACCATGTGTCTTTTGCACCTCGCCAAAGAGGTCGGCGGATTTGGTGGAGGTGGGGGTGAACTAACCTACATCTCGGCTGGTTCTCTCCTGCGAAAAGCCATGTGTCTAGGCCTAAACCGGGATCCCGACGCGTCAATGCCCATCTACCAAGCCGAACTGCGTCGACGATTATGGGCCACCATTTTGGAAATGGTTGTCCAATCGAGCTTGGATACCGGCCTCCCACCGGGTATTTCCCTCGCCGAATTCGATACTAGCCCGCCGGCGAATTACGACGACGAGGAGCTTGCCCTCCCGAGCCCGGGTCCCCGTTCCTCGGGGACATTCACGCAAACGACCGTCCTCCTCGAATTGCATCGTTCGTTTCCTGTGCGGTTAGCTATTGCCCAACACCTCGCCAAGCTTCTCAACTCCCCCAACACGAAGGCCCCGGAAGTCGAATCCAGATCGACGACAGAATCCCTCAACGCCGAACTGACACGTGCATCGCGTGCACTAACGGACACGCTCCAACCCGGCTATGACCCCGCCGGCATCTGGCCGAATCGGATCTCGGTTTTCCAGCGAAAGATGGCGGAGATGTTGGTTAATCGGTTCTTTCTGGGGTTGAACTTGGCTTTGGTAAAACCCTTGGAGGAGGTGGAAATGCCAGAAGTGAGGACGTCTTGCGGCGCAGCAGCCGCCACAATCTGGAGGGGTGTTGTTTCGGGTATGGGCAACACAAGAGGAAGAAGAGGAAGCTCCTCTGGTCAACAAATGGACGACTTCACCAGCCTGGTAAGCCGCGGAAGCGGAACCTCGTACCACGCAACGGCCATGGTGGCCGTTTTGACGCTACTTGTACAAGTCAGGCGACAGATGGAGGAGGAGTGGCAACAACGACGACTACTCCGACGTGACCACCAACATACGCCAACCTCAACAGCCTCACCAAGCAACAACAACAACTGGGTAAAACAGGACACATCAGCAGAAGCAACAAGACAAGAATCCCTAGACTTGGTTGGTTCTGCTGTCGACTGGACTTATGGCAGAATCCAAACTGGGAACGTGGATACCCGGGCGTATGTTTGGATGTACTTGCTTTGTTCGGCGGCTTTGGAAGAGCTGAGGGCTTTGCAGAGGAGGTGGGTGACGACGCGATTGCAGCAGCAGCAGGATGGGAGCTCGACTTCTCAGGCGGCAGAGACAAATGTGGAAGATCTTGTGGAAAAACGAATTGTGAGTGATTTGAACAGGGTTGCCGGGTTTTTGACGGGGTTTTGGCAGTTTTTGAAGTCGGTGAATGGGAATGGCATACCAGAAGAGAATGGCAGTCCTCAATCAAAAACTAGTCGGCGACAGAAAGATGGCGATACTGCTGCTGCATTGGCGAGAAGGGCCGCTGATGAAACAAGCTTGGAGCTGGAGAGGATGACGGAGAGGGGAGAACGCCCGGTAAGTGTTCTTTTTGTTGCCCCAGTGTTCATTTCCCCCGTCCGCCCCGTCCGCCCTGTTTGCCCTGTCCGCCCTGGTCGCTGTGCGCTAGCCCCACTGCCGACGCTGGTTGCCAGGCTTGAGCCACAGGCAGTGATGGTGGAAGTGCTTTTAAGTACCTAGGTTATGTGCTTGGTCATTCTTGGTTCTGGTTGCCGCTTTATCTATGGTGGCGATTCAGTTCCCCTGGCCGCGTTTGTGGTCCATTTCCTGACACTGACGTTATCGCTTCTTCTCTCCAGGTCATCCGCTTCAACTCCGTCTTCGATCTGAGAAATTATGAATTTCTTTTCATGCAAGAGTGGATGGACTAGGCATATGCACCCTCATCGATGGTTGATCGGAGTAATTACAAATGGGGGCGGTAGAGTGTTCGGCAGCGGTCGGAAAATGTGGGGCACAACAGACCGGGCCGCCGGGTCTGGATTCATTGCTTTTTACCAAGGAAATACATGGTCGGTCGGGGGAGTAACAAGGCAATATACATGGTCAGGCGAGTGTTTGTGTGGGCGCCTTAGGCACACAGGAGAAATGGGCCGGCCTCTGTTGTGAGTTGTTACCTATCTGGGTGGTGGGCGTTGGCTGCCGTCGATTCCTTGTAGGATCTGTGACGCTTACATTAATTGCCCCCCAGGTGGTTATTACTTGGTTATGTTTGCTCAACGGACAGAGTTATCAACCTTGTTGCATCGAACATGCATTAGCATACAGCGTTTAGGATATTCTTAGGGTATTGGGGACATACAATGGTTGGAGATGCTACGTAAGTGGGAGCCGACACCAGTATGAGATATACGCCGAGTAAACCTACTATAGTGGCTTCGTTTAGGGACTGTAAAAAAAACGATTGAAACTAGGCCCTGCCGGCTGCAGCTACCTATAGCTAGCCCTAATAGAACCCCACATATATTTTTGCTAAATCCTATAACGAAATGCAAATTATACCTATATATTACTTAATTTTATTCCTTATTTTATTATATACTAAATATAACTATTATTACCGTACGCGACCAGAACCTACAATGAATACCCTTAATTTATTATTCCTTATCGTAATAACTTCTATAATTATAATTCCCTCCCTTATTTATAATATTATTAATACTATATTATTTATACCGCCGAATAACTTCGGAAATTACTCAACGCCGGAGGAAATAACCGCTTAGGTTATTATATAATTAGAAGTTAATAAAAGTAATTAAATTTATATTGCTATCGAGGACGTTAAGGAAAAGGTATTAAATTATTCTAAACGATATTAATTAAAAATAAATTAATACATCTTTTAGGGTAGAAATTTAATTCGTTTTTAGGAACTTTATACTAATTTATAAGGAACTAATATTATTATTATAATTCTAAACCTTATAAATGTAAATAAAGCCTACGCTATAGCCCTATATTTAATAAAAGAAAGGGTTGCGAATAATCCTTATAATTATTACGTTAAAAATATTTCGGTAGTACTAGTAAAATAATACGTTATATTTAAACATATGTTTTTAGGCAATGCGTATACGAATTATTATTATAATAGCGTTAATTATAAGTATTCGTATTATATTAGTAAGTATTATAATAGTATAAAAAGTTATATAACGTTTAATTAATAATAATAATAATTAAGAAGTAAAAGACGGAAGAGGAGAGTAAGAAGGCTATTAAACCTTTTAAAAGTTTTAAATTTAGCTAATTAAATAATTATACTTTCGATTAAATAATTATAATAGCCGATAATATTAAGAAGGTTATTCGTATCCGTATATAGGGAAATAGTAAGTAAATAGATTTATTATATATTAATAATACTTATTAAAACTCAAAAGAGTATATTAAATTTATAATTCTTTACGTATTATATATAATTTAATATAATTTAACTTCGCGTTTTAAATCTTTTAATTAAAAGAAATAATATTGAAAATTAATAAATATTCTACTATATAATTTAAATATATATAAAATTGTTAAATTATTATCGTTTATAATAAAATACTAATATATGTAATAATAGATAAAAAATAAATATTAATTTAAATAGTAAATTATTTGAAAAAAGTCTAATATAATATATATTTATAAATTTTAGGATTTTAATATATAAAAGTGTAATAAAATAAGAAATTAAATTTAAATTTAAAATGTGTTTTTTATAATATTAAAAAACTAAAAATTTAATTATATTTATATAAAGATAAAAGTCCTTTTATATAAGGCTTAAAATATAAAAAGAAGAATAATTAAAATATTATTTTTAAATATATTATATTAAGGAAAATACGTTGAATATAATTATATATTTAATTACTATTTTAATTTTTATCTATTTTAAGTAATAATTATATATTTATAACAGATTTATAGTTATAGATTATATTATATTAATAAAGGATTTCTTATATAAATAATATATTTAAATAATTTAAATTATTTTAAGTAGTTTAAAAGGTTAGAAATTTCGATTATAGCGCGGGTAACGTTTAGAAATAGAAAAGGTAAATAAAAGAATTCTTTGTTCTTTAATTATTAAAAATATTTTAAGTTTCAGAATTAATTTTTAATTAATTTCAAATAAATAGAAAAATTAAAACGTATTCGAAATTTAGAAAAGATTGAATATTTAATAATATAATTAAGTTTCTAATTATATAATTATAAAATTTAAAAAGAGTTATAAAAAAGAAAAGCGTTTTTCGAGAAAAAGAGATTTTAAAGAATTGAACATTATTTAATTAAATTCAAATTTAATTTAACGTTAATATATATATAAATAATAAAATATAAGTAAAATAGAATTTAAATTAATAATATTATAATAAAATAAATATAAAAGGAAAGAATATAAATAGATAAAATATATATTAGAAAAAAATAAATAAAATATATATAAATCGAAAATATATAAAAAGGGAGTATATAAATAAAGAATATATAAATAGAGAGTATATAAACGATAAAAATTATATAAATAATAGAAAATATATAAACGACGGGGGGTATATAAATAGGGAATATATAAATGACGGAGAGTATATAAATAAGGAGTATATAAATAAGGATAGTCGAAATTAAGAATTTTGTAACAAGATATAAAAATTTTTCTTTCCTTCTCTCTCTATTATTTCCTTTTAATTAATACTATTTAATAACTTCTATTTATTTTTTCCAAAAAATACTAATTATATATATTAATAACTACCCAATTACTTTTACTATAGCCGACCTATTATAATACCTTATTAATAAATTATACTATTGTATAATATATAATTATAATATAATATTTACGTATTATAATTATTATAATACGGAATTAATAATCGTTATTAAAAATAGTTTAAATAAGGAAGTAAATATATCTCCTATTAAGCAACCGACGGCTAAAAAGGATACGTATATTCTACGCTGCTAATTTAAGGGTTTATATACGCTAATAGTAAATACTAGGTATAAACTATAAAAATTCTCTTTCGAAGAATATTTTAATATCGCTCTAAACTATTAAATAAGTAATATCCAACAAACCTATAATAAATAATTTCTATTTTTTAATATTATTAATATTATTTAATAGTTATATAAAATTAGTAAAGCGTATAATAGTATAAAGTACGTAAGGGAGACTCTCTTCGCCTTTAGTAATATTTATAATATTACTCTTTAATAAATATAAATTAACTAAACCTTTTTAAATTATAAATATTTAATTAAATATTTCTATACTTAGAATTGCGTTCGTATAAAGAATATTAATTGGCAAGATTTTAAAATTATATATATTACTATAAATAATTTAATAAAGGTTCGTTTCGCTCAATAATATTTAATATTAAATACTAATTAACGAATTAATTATAGAACTTTACCGATACTAGGTTTAAATTAATTAATATATTAATAATCGTATTCTTTTGGAATACTATACGGCTGGATATTAAAGGTAAGAACGAAGCGCTATTTATAATTTATTTAATAATTATAAAATTTAATATAAAGAACAAAAATAAAATATCGTCTCTAGTTATTATTAAACGCCCGGCTCCGGCGTTAAATATTCTTGTTAAACGTGTAAAAGTTTAAAATACTTCTATAACGAAGAAGGCAAAAGTTAATACTAAGCCTATTATTTGCGCTAAAGGGATAAAAGGTTTTATAAAAACTATTGTACAAATATTTATATATATTAAGTAAGAAGATAATATTTTACTCCTTATAAATAATAATGGTTCTAGTACCCCTTTAAATATATAGCTTATATTACGTTCTTATTCGTAGCTTATTATTAAGGACGAATTATAAAATAATAAGGAATTTCCAGATATTATAGATTTCGTTGCGGAAGGTAAAAGCCAAAATAATAATAATTTATTCGAAATATAATTATACGAGGAGGAGGGTATTAATATAAACGATAAGGGAGAAGAAGGTAATAATTTATATATTATTAATAATAGTTGTTATTTAATTACGAAGGGAAAAGGGGCGGTACGCCGTATAATAAGGAAGAGTTGTAAATAATTTGTATTTAGAATTTCGTTATAATAATAATAATAATCTTATTCCTTAGCTATATATCTATAGCGCTACAATTGGCATGAGGTACTTCTCCTAATTCTCTAAAGGAAAAACCGTTCGGCGATAAGCGCCGCCGGATAAAAACCCCTAATTCTATTCCGGTTATAAATAGGCCGTACCGCTCCTTCCTAATTTCTAATTATAATAATTCTTATTTATTATTATAGCGAATAAACGCGCTTTCTATTTTATTTTACCTAATATTAAAATTATTATAATATTGCTCCCCTCTTCTATTCTTTCTTCCTATCCTTTAGCCGCCGTCCTATCTCCGTTTACCTTATTTATTTTTATTTATTTTCCCGCCTTACCCCCTCTCCTTTACTCCCTCCCCCTTTATCCTATTTTCCCGTCCCTACTATAATTTATACCCGTATAAGGGCCTCCTCTACTATTTATATAAATTCTCTTTAGGCGCCGGCCTTAAATTTTCCCCTTCTTCTCCAAATTACTATATCCCTAAGATAGTTTCCTCTTTATTTAGTAGTACGCCCGGCCGTACCCCCGGTCGTAATATTCGTAATTTCGGTATTTAAACCGGTTAAAGCCCTAATTTTTCTTATTTTGTAGAATCTTCGCTTAAACCCCCCGAAGTCGCGCCTTCTATTCCTTACCGTACTCTTTAAACCCCTAGCGTTCCTACAACTCCTTCCTAAGATTTTATTACTATTACTAATACTTTATTTTATAATTTTATATTTCGGCTTTTTAACGACCGGTAAAATTCCCGCCCTTATACTTTTACGTCTTCCCTAATTAATTCTATTATTTAACGTTGTTTATATTCCTCTTTACTTCGGCTATACTTTAAATTTCGCCGATTGTATTATAAATACCCCGAATATTATTATTCTAGGCTAAGAGGGCTTTTAAATAATATTTATAGAATATACTTATATAATTAGTAAGCGGGGTAAATATCCTTTTTAATATTATAATATTATTTCTTTCTAATATTATTTAAATACTACGTCCTAAATTACTTTATATTTATTTACTATTTTAAAATATATATTTAACGTCCCCTTCGGTTATTATAATAAATATAATTTCGTTTAGGTAGCGGCGATTATTATTATAAATACTCCGGCCGACCTTAATAAATCTATTAAAAATTTCTAATAGGTTTATACGTCTTTCTTTAATTCTATATATATTCGCTTAGCCGACGACGGTCTCCCGGACTAACCGGATACCCTCTCTTTTCTCTATTACTTTAGTAATCTAAAAGTCGTAGACTATAAAGAGAAGGATTATTACGAGAAGTCTATAGTCGATTGCCGCCCTATTACTACTCCTCTTCGTATTATTTCCGTTAGTATAATTAATAGTAATACCCGCCCTAGTATTAATAATCCCCCGGGTTCGCCTATAGTAGTCGATAGCCTCTATATTACTAAAATAAGTCTTAATTAGGACGAATAATATTATTAGATTATTTGCGACCTAATAGAAATAATAGAAATATTTCGTACCTTTGTTAATCGTATTTAGACGTTAATTAAATAATTCTTCTACAATTCTACTCTTCTTACTAAATATAAGCCGGAATTAATTTAACTGGTTTCCTTACTACTCCCTTCGTTCCTATATTTCAATATTCTAATATTATAAATAAATAAATAATTTTATATATATTACGTAATTTCCCTACGCTATTCCCCTTCTAATTCGATTACTAAGTAGTACTTATTTAATTTACTTAATTTAAATATTTATAAAAGGATTTTCTCTACTTTAATTCTATTATCCAAGTAAGCCTGGAATTCTTCCTGTATTTATAGCCAATCGGTTACTATTATTTAATATTCCTCTATCCGTAAATATCCAAAAACGAAATATTTAAATATTTCCTCTCCGGCTCTATACGAATAGAATGGCGTTATAATATTTAGTACTTTCCTTTAGAAGAAGAAAAACCGGAATCCGATAACTCCTATTCGGGCTTAAATAAGAAAAGAATTCTATACTTTCGTTAATAAATATAATTTATCGTCGTCCTCTAATAATTAATTTTTCTTCTTCTTCTTCTTTTTTACCCTAACTATATACTGTTTAATAGTATTATTGTTAAACTTCGCGTTAAAGTTAATAATAGTAAATTTATACCGCCGATTTAATTTAATTATTACTATTACTATTTAATAATTATAGTATAATACCTATTCTCTTTTCGTAATATCCTCCAACTACTCTTTTTAATCGATAGCGGTTAATTTTAATATTTATAATAGGGGTAGGGGCATTCCTATTTCCGAAGGTAATCCTATTATTAATATAATAAATTTTTCTATCGGTATTTATTCTTTAGCCTATTTAATTTTAATAGTATTACTTTCGAATCGGTTAATAAATAGTCGACTTCTTATTCTTATTTAAATATAATTAATTATTTAAATTGTAATTCCTTAAACGAATTCAATTTAATCCGTTTAGGTAAACCTCTTTTTAAAGGCTTTTACCCTTTTATTAAAATAGAAGTCGAATGGTAAATAAAATATTTCCGTCTTTAAATTCCTTATTAGTATAATTTTATATACCCCGGCGATAATTTTTAAATATTTAATCTAATATTTAACTAATCTAATTACTATCCCTCGCAATTTCTTATAAATTTTAATCGATTAATAGAAAGTTAATATTCTATATATAATAGCGCTTTGAATATATTTAATATAGATTTCTCTCGTTTGCGCGAAGGAATAACCCTAAATTTTTATTACTAACCGTATTAAAATATTCATTTATATAACTATTTTTTTCTTTACTACTTCTGTATATATTCGATAATTAAATTTCCGGTTTAATTAAACCCTTAGGAATTTTGTCGATTCCGTCGGTTAAAATATTATTCCGCCGATTTAGAGAATTTCCGTCTGTAGTTCCCTCGTCTACGTAAAATGTATAAGTTCTATTTTATTCGTTTTAAACTTTATTCCTCTTTCGGCTATTTATTTAAAATAGATTTCCTATACTACTTAGAGAATCCTATAATTTTCTTCTGTTATTTTAACTACTATAATAATATTAATATCGTCGGTAAAACCAATTGTAATTATATTCCTAATCGTAGCCAATTTGTAATATAATAGGGTAATAAAAAGAATAAAAAGGATTAGTAAGAGGGGGGAGCCCTAGGGCATTCCTATTATAATATTGTAAGGGTTCGAAATTTTATTATCGAAGAAAAGGGAACCTTTTCTTCCGGTAATAAAATTATCGATTTATTTAAAAAGTTATTATAGGAATTATATTTTCTATAAGGTATATAAAAGCTATTTATAATTAATTCTATTGAATATACCCTTTAAATCGAAGAATATAAGAGATATTACAATTTTAAATTTCTAAATCGAATAAATTATATCGGTTACTACCCTAATTGTAAATTCTATTAAATAGCCCGCCTAATTATTTATTTAGCCTTCCGGGAGGAAATTGAACTCTTCTACTACTTATATTAACTTTATAATAATTAAAGCTTTGAAGATCTTTTTAATATTATTTAATAGCGAAATCGGCTTTTATACGTTAATTAATTTTTATTATTTAGCGCTTTTTCCTAACTTTTTTAAAATAATTATTTTCGCATTCTTAAACCGTTAGGGGAAATATCCGAGCCGAAGGCTTACTACGGCGAAAATTGCTATAGCCTATTTAAATAGTACTTTATAAATCTTTAAAAACCTATTTAAGAACTAATCGATACTTAGTACTTTATTTAGCGCTATTCTTAAAAGGATTTCTTTAATATCCCCTTTAATAATTTAGTTATTAATAATTATTGGGGTATTACTATTTAATAGTTAAATTTAATTTAGTAGATAATTTATAGGAATATTTACTTTAGGGAAGAATTAATTAGCGAAAATATTCGCCTTACCGCTATAGTTTTTAATTTCGTTTACCCTTTCGCTAGGTTTAAAGGCTAATAATTTAAGCGGATTTATTAAGTAGTAATTTTAGGTTCGAGCCTACTTCTCTAATAATTAAAGTTTATTTAAGTCCTTTAATACGGAGGCGATATAATTTTATTACTTCGCCGTTTAAGTCTTCGAAATAAATTATCTCTTCTTTACTACTACTTCTACGAATTCCTTTTAATTTAAAAGCGTTCTACTCCTAAACTATATTTACTACTTCTATTATATATTTTTCGTCGCTATTTTATATTCTAAATTCTACTAATCTACTTATTTTCCCCGACTTTTCTTCCGGTATAAGACGAATTCCTCTATAATACTAATAAATTCTCCGTCGAATTTATCGAAAGTTAATTCGAAGTCTTCTATTATAACGATTTCTTCTGGGATTAATATCCGCTTTTTTATTATATTTTATACCCTTTCTACGTTTATAAAATTTTAGCTATAACTTCCTTCCTCTTCGGCCTTCTTATTCTATTTTTTAATTCGGATTTAAATTTCTTAAAGATAATAATCCGAACCGGTTTACTTATATTGTTAAATTCCCTAATATTTAGCCTCGATACTATATAATATTTATATATAATTAATCGTCTTATCTTTTTCGCTTTGTATTATATTACCGAATTATATTAATTCCTTGCGAAGGATTAATAAATTTAATTTCTACCGTTATATTTAAATAAAAAGCTTTGCAACTCCTAAACTAATTTTATTCTCTAAATCCCAATTAGGATAATAGAAGTTAAAATCCCCGACGGTTATTTAATAGCCCTTTAGGGGTCTTTCCTCGAAGAATTCGAAGAGGGGAAATTTTTATTAATATTCCGGTGTATTATTTATAAAAATAGGGGAATAAATAGAGTAAATAATCGTTAATTCCCGTAAATTCTTAAATATTACTACGGTTTAGTCCTTCCCTAATCGGAAATTTAAATCCTTAAGATTTTACTTTTTATTTATATAAATCGCCGCCCTACCCTTTTCTAAATAATTAATACTATAATACCTACCGCCCCTTAACCGGTAAATATCCCTATTCAAATTTCTACCCGGCTCTTAAATTGCTATAATATTATAAATCTCTTCCTATTCGAATAGAAATTTTCCTCTCTTATACGACTTCCCTATATTTTAATAGAGTATTTTCAATTAAATTATTAATTACCCTATAAAAGGGTTCCTTCTAATCTAGCGGCGGATAAAGTAGGGGTTATATCTTTAATAGTAATAATATATATAACGGTTATAGAACCGGTATAAATATAATTACTAATATTCTAAGAGCGTATAAAAGTATTTATCGGGCCGATTTAGCCTATAGGTTTCGGCCGAAAACTATTTCCGATTACCCTATTTTTAAATCGGCCTCTCTTTATACTTCTAATAAATAATTTCTCTAAAATTATAATAGAACGGGAATTAAGGGGGGCATTGGGGATAGCGACGTCCTTTTCTAGTTTAATTATTAATTTTAATACTAGTTTAATTAATCTTTTATAAATAGTAAAGCCGTAGGGCCTTTCGGCGTATATAATTAAAGCTTTTACGTAGACTATTCTAATAAGCGGGTATTACTTCTTATTGAAGGCGAAATACCCTAATTTCTTATATAATTTATAATAGATTAAAGAATTATCCTCGTTCGAAGGGCAATTTTCTTCGCTAAAATAAGCCCTATTGTATTTAAATTAATTATAATAACTATAAATATCCTCTTAGTAATAGAACTTCGCCGTATATTTAAATCCCTAATATTTAAAATATTATTAAACGGTAATTATAATTTAAAATAGTTTATATAAATAAGCCCCGCTATCCTAGAGGAAGAGGTTCCTTTAGAGGAAAATTACTACTTTTATAATTATAATTTCTATTAAAATTATCCCCCTATCCTCCCTATCGTATTTTTTCTAAACTTTTACACAAATAATATCCGCTTCCTTATTCTTCTCCCTTATTTCCTTTAACGTTATATTATCCAATTTTTTATTAAAATTAGTCTAAAGGATTCCTTTAATTAGAACTCCTATAATACTAAAAATTATAATAACCTCCGTTCTAAAGACCTCCTTCGCCTAAGTATAATATTTTTAATACTATTCGCGTATAAATTCGTCGAAAATTATAATATAATTACTATTTATTACTATTCGGGTAATTATTCGGATTCCTTTATATTATTTCTCCTTTAAAGTATTTTTAATTACCTACTTTATATTTTCATTTAATTACTTAATATATTAAGCGGAAATCGAAATTCCTTTAATTATAAATTAATATTCGTAATTAAAAGGGATAAACTTTAGAATAGTAATAATAATTAATTATTAGAGGGTAGCGCTAATTTTACTTAGTAATTTCGTAATAATATCGGCTTATTTCTTTAGCGCCTTTTAAATACCCTTTTTAAATTCTTTAAAAATATCTTTCTTTAAATCGTCGAAGTCCTTCTTAATAATAAACTAATTTTCGCCAACCTTATTTACCTTAAGCATCTAAGACCTATTTTTCTTCGCCTAAATTTTCGTAAATTCGAAAAGTAATTCTCGAATTTAACGACGGTCTTCGGGCGAAATAGTATTATAATCCGTAGATTTATTCGCTTAAGCGATAAATCTCTTTATAATTTTATCGTCGTTCTCTATTTTCTCCAAAGTCTTTATAGCAAATACGGCGTTAAGGTTATTATAATTAGAAATGCCTCCGAGGGGGTTGTAGACGCTATTTTCGAATCTACGCGCGCCTCTATCAATCGTTATCGGCAACAACGGCTCAACGCCATCGCTATATTCGTCGTAAAATATCGTAAAGGGGGTAAACAACCCTCCTAAGTCGATTGCCGTTGTCTATTTTCATTTTGGAGCACTTCCTAACCAGAAATCGGCGTTTCCGGTTTCAGCGTCGTTTTTTAGAATTTCGTTATAGTAAATTAATATTTTCTATTTCTATTATAATAATTGTTTACGTTTTTTAATTTATAATATTATTTTGAACCTTTCGGAAGTATTTAAAGTTTTTTACTTTATAGAAAAAAAAGATTTCTTTTTCTAAAACGTAAGAGTTGTATTATATAATATTAATTATTTATATTTCTATTAATTATCTTATAGTCTAATAATATAATTAGGTAATTCTTCGATATTTCTTTTAAAAGGGTATTTATTTAATTTACACTTATATTATTTACTTTTTTTTTTTTTTTTACTATATAAATATATCTTTAAATATTAATAATTAAAAGTAAATATTTTTATTTTATTATATTCTCTATAATTTATATATAACGGTTTATTATTTACTATCCTCCTCTTTAATTACTATTGGATTAAATTTATCCTTATCGAATGTATTTTTAATATCGCCTTCTACTTTTATTAAAATTTCTAAATTAATATTAATCTTTTTTAATATTTCCCTAATAGTATTTATAATTCCGACGCGTAAATCTGTAACGACTAGGATCCAGTGCTATAGACCACATCCTATTCGTCCTCATCGACAAGACCTACAGGACCTACCGGTGCTATTAATACGAATACTCTAATTAGTTATACGGGTGGTATTGACCGTACGACTATTTAATTGGTATTGCGACCTATATATCGTATTTACGTATATTATTAAATTAAATAAGGAAGGCGGTCGAGGCTAGTAAAATCTAGGCCTATCCTATATAAGGATATAATTCTAGAGTTTAGATCTTAGCCTCTCCCTCTTTCCTTCTTTAGCTTTAATTATTTATTTTATTTATACCTAATTACGTAATACGGAACTACGTAAACTAGTACATCGTAATATTTAATTAAAACTTATTTATATTCGTTTAAGAAGGTATTATAATATCCTAATTTGAATTCGAAAACCTAATAAATCGTTTCGTCGATTTCTAACCCCGAACGTCGCTTCGTCGATATTACGAACCTAATACCTATTAAACCCGATATTCCCCCTACTAATTATAACGAAAGTTAATTATTATAATTAATCCTATTTAAAGCGCGCCTTTGGGCCGTCCTCTCGTCCCTAATAATAAATAATAAACCGAATAACTTTATATTACTAATTATAATAATAATAATTATAATTATAACAACGAGTCTTCATTTAAATAATAGGACGATATCGAGGGAAACCCTAATTAGGAGGACGAGGATAATAATACCTCCTTCTATATTAGAGCTAACGACGAATTATTTAAAGAATTAATTAATACCTTTACCCCTTTTAAAAAATATTATATTTTTAATAAATAATCTTTCTAAAGAGAATTACTATTTTTCGATGCTTCGAAAGCGATTCCCGCCGAATTTGCTAAACGTATTAAGTGTAGTATAAAATTTATTCCTAAAATTAATTCGCCTCTAAATTCTAATATAAATAATAATAAAAAAATTGTAGACCCTAATTTTAATATAGTCCGTAAATACGTACCTCTTTATAAGTAGTACGCCGATAACGAAGTCGTCTACCGCTATATTCGTTTAAACTATAGCGGTTTTAATTATATTTCCAATATATGCTATAATAGTATTATAGCCTAGAACTCCTAAGTACGCCGTATTTCTATCGACGCTAAGGAATTCAACGATAAAATAGTCGATTTATCGGCTAAATCCCTATCCCTCTCGATTATTTATTTAATAAATAATAATTAATAACCCTAATAAGACTTAACTAATAACCTTACCCTCTATATAAATAATTTTTACTTATTAATAGAAGTATACTATTATATATTAAAGGCAAATAAAATTATTATAAATAGTACTAATTATACTAATTTTATTAATAATAATAATAAGGATAATAAAGGAAATTACGTTATTAGCTTTTACTCTATTACTTAATAAAGTTAGTCTTTGTTAATTATCCGAAATTAGAATAGTCCCCTAATTTTTTAAGAATTTTTAACTTTAGTCAATTAAAACTTTAATACTATATAGGGAAAAATTAGTATTAGAATTTACGTATTAGAAGCCTTTATTAATATTATTAAAGATATAGTATATATGCTTTATTATATTTATAAAATTATTATTAAAATAGATAAATAGGTTATATATTTCGTTTAAAAAATTAAAAAATATTAGGTTAACGTTAATAACTGCTTAAGCGCGGGCGACGACGACGAATTAGAATTAACTAATTGTTTAATTGATTTAGAATAGTAATTAGCGACGGCTAATACGGATAAAGATAATTTAGGTAAAAAAATTTATAACCTTTAGGTTAAGAATAATAACCTTCGCTATAAATATAATAAATAAAGTAAAAAAGCTAATAATACTATCGATATAATTATTAAAACTTACGAAATAATTATATTATTTATAGAGCTTTATATCCGCAATTAAATAAAAGGTATTAAGAAGGACTATATCGAAGACTTTAAAATTCTTTAGGAATAATACGACTTTAAAATCTCCTATCTTTAAACTTAAATCGATAATTTAAACCGGTTATTAAACGTTGCTAATATAGGCGTAAAAGAATTAAACGCTACTGAATTTAAAACTATAAAACTAATTAAGTCTAAACTTAAGGAGAGAATTACTTTCTTCGAATCTATCGAATATTCCCCTAATATTATCCCTATAATTAATATTACCTATCGCAATAATAAGACTCTTAACCGACGATTTTCTAAAACCTCGGACGATAATCGTTATAATAATTAATATACCCCTTTTAAGCCCGCTTTATACTACTTTAGAGCCGGCGGTAGCGATTTTAACGACGATAATAATGACGATCTAATTAATAATAATAATGCCGACGATTATAACCCCCTTTGCGACTTGTATAATAACGAGTATTCCCGTTGTAAAAAAAGTAGTACTCCTTTTAATGCTATTTCTTTTAAAGGAAATCGCCGTTATAATAAAATAATTAAAATAGATATTCTTACCTTCTCTAATAACGAAAATAATAAATTTAAATTCGATATATAGTATTTCTAAATAATTAACCGTCTCTATACGAATACCGACTATTTCGTTAATAATAAGGCGGCCTTTAGAGAAGTTATCTCTAAGCTTTTTAAATAAACGTTAAAGAATTTTTACCCTTTTATTCGTCTTAATACTAGTAAATTATATATTAATATAGTCGAGGATTTTATAAATTATTTATAATTGAATTACTACGACTTTAACGCCGACGAAAAGGCTTGTAAGGAGTATAAAAATTTAGTAATATATTACTTTAATAATTTTTACGATTTTAAAGTAATTTTTACTCACCTAATTAGTTATTGTAATATTCCCGACTCCTAGTAGAAAATAGAATTCCACTGTAAAATTACTATACGGCTCCGCAATTATACTAAAATTAGTTACCGTACTAATTATATTTACGATATTTATATTAAATTTTTTTAAAGTTTTAATAAAAATTTCTATATAAGTCAATTTAACGATAAAGATAAGAAGGTATTTATAAGTAAGGCCTTAAATAATTTTAAAAAGCTATCTAAGGATATAACTTTCGGTCCTCCTTATAATTACTTATTAGGATCTTTATTTCTCTATAAAAAGCCCTCCGAGGAGGAGACCTATAAATTATAATAAGAAGGAAAGTATTTTATTTATTATAAGTCTAATTATATAGCCCCCGTTTATCTTCGTTATAAAAAGTTCTTTAAAGCTTATAACGTTAAAATTTACGCTATACGTATTAAATTCCTTAATAAAGAGATCGAATTGAACGAGGATAATAGCAATAGTAATAACGGTTACGAAATTGAAATTATCGTTGAGAAGGATACGGATTCGAAAAATTGAAACGCCTGGAGAAATTAATCTCCTATTTGGGCGAAGTATTAATATATATATTAATAAGAAAAACGGATAATATAAATAAATTTAATTTGCAAAACTATTTAGGAAAGGGCCCGCCTTTTATTATTAAATATAGCGTAATTTATAATAAATTATTTATTTCTACCTTCGACGTATTTATCGATACGGGAGTAAATATTTATATATTTCTAAATTAGAAATTCGCTAATAAATTAATTAAATATTTAAAGCTTAATAGTAAAACCGATTTCTAATTAGGGTATATTCGGCCTTATAAAAATATTAAATTTAACGTTATTTCTTAAACTATAAAAACTACCTTCCGAATATAAAGCTATAAATTCTTTAATTAATAAATAATCGTTTTACTAATAATATTAAAGGATATAATATTAGGAAAGCTATAGTTGAGCGAGAATAAAGTCTTACTTAATTATAGTAATAACTAATTAATCTTCTTAGAAAATCTATTAAAAATACTATTAAATAAAAATATTAATATTAATAAGCAATCCAAATTATTTTAAAACCCCTCTTTCTAAGAGGATATAAGGCGTAAGGAATATTTTATAATTATAGAGGATAAACGACGAACCGATAGCGCTTTATTCTAAATTTATTTATTATAAGGGAAATAAGAAGTAGAAGCGGAAATAAAAGTAATAAAAGAAATAATTATTAAGTTAGAAAGGTAAGAGTAGGAATTCCTACTAGTAATAAAAAAAGAAATTTAATGTCATGGGGCTAGGGCCCGGGTTGTAGCGCGCTGGTTCTCACGACCAGCGCTGTTAGTGGCGCTGTAGCTGTGTCTGTGCAGCCCCCCTTAAAACCTCGCATTTATAGTAGAGCCGCCTCTCAATTAGACTTTTCCTTCTTTATAGAACTTCAATTAAATTATACGATTAGTACCTATATTAACCGTACTATCCCCGTTATATTAGGTTCTATTAATAATAAACCCGATAAATACCGACGCAGAATTAGCGGCGGCTAATACTAATATTGTATTAGCCGTAATAATTATCGCTATAGCAAAATAAGAGCAAATTAAGTAATAGGCGGCTCAATAGGCCGAATAATAATAAAGAGAAAGAGAAGTATTTATAATAAATTTATTTACTAATAACGTATTTGCCTAAATAATAAGAGTAACGTTCAATACCGCGTTTATTACTTAGAACTAATAAAATAATACCCCTACAATAATTATTATTACCCTAAGCGCTATAAATAATACTGTAGAAGAAACCGCCCCGAATACGTCGCGTAACTCTAAGCGTAAGAACGTTCGCTAACTTAAATAAGATAGAATAACTTTGATATTCTCCTTATTCTTCACTCGGCTACGCTTTATATACGAAGAAGAAAGAGCGGTAGGAGCAATTAATAATAATAAATCCGGATGGCTAATATTATTAAATACCTTCCTTACCGATAAAATAGCTAAAGTAGAGACCTTTTAACGCTATAGTAGTATTATAAGTACTTATAAGCCTAATAATTTCTTTAATTACTTTAAGTTAATCTTTAATAATGAAAATAAAAAGTAATTTGCCCTAATTCGCCTACGTTCCATCCGCTAACGAAAGAACTAATCCTTTTCGGATTAACTCCCTATATTTAAAGAAAACTTTACTAAAATTAGAAGTTTTACTTAGGAAAACAATTCTAAACTAACTTAATTAAATACTTCTATATTTAACGCTTTCTATAATTAATTAATTATAATTCGTATATTTAAAATTTACGACTTCTACGTCGAATAATTAAAGGATATTATTCAAAAGTTTAAAGCCAATAAAGCCTTCTATAAAATCGGTAATAATAATAAAGGCTATAACGGCCGCCGTTAGAATTCTATCCCTAAGTGCGATTCTACTCCTATTTCTAATTACTTTAAGGATATAAACGGTAATATTATAATAGGTACTACTAAGACTAAAAGTAACTTAAGTAATAAGGATATTAAATGTGCTAAATAGGTTTCTATAGAAGAAAGAGATAAGCGCCGTACTTCTAACCTCTACCTTTATTATAGAATTAACGGGTATATAATTAACGATTATATTTATCGGCCGGTTAAACGTCCTTCCTCGGTAGGCATTAAATTTACTAAAACTAAATTTAAGGTTAAACCTATATTAAAAAATAATAGTAGTAAATATTCCTCTTTTAATAAATTGGGAAAAGAATAGTTCCGTTATATAATTGAATAAAGGAGCGCTCTATAATACTAAGTAAGGAAGCGGGAGAAACTAATTTCCCGGGACTTATAGAAATAGATATTACTAAAATACTTATTACTATTAATAATAAAGATTATTTCTATACCCTCGTTAATAAAGGTTACTAATACTATACTGTAATTAATAAGAGTATTATTAAGAAATTAAAGATCCCTATCGTACTTATCCCTAAGAGAAAAGTACGAAAGGCCTCCGTTAAAATAGAAGGGGCGGAGATTAAAGGGATTATTTATTTTAAGGCAAATATTTATAATTACGAATCTATTATTTATACTTATATAATCCCTAAATTAGAATTTCCTATTATTTTAGGAAAACCGTGGCTAATTATTATAAAAGCCTACTTTATCCTTTATAAGTATAAACTCTAGTATAGTATAACCAATTATTAAATCCCGTATTTAGAATATTCCTCTAAGAATTCGTCCCTAAAAGCTAAAGAAATTAAGGAAGTAATTTACTATTTAGTAACTACCTTTATAACTATAATAAATAGGATTAAGAAAAAAGGGGGTCGTCGAACCGTAAAGTCGGTAATATTTATAATAAACCTATAAAATATTAAAAAAGTATTTAAGCCTAAAATCGATATAATAGACGAAGAATTACGAAAAAAAATCTCTATAAAATTATACGATTACTTATTCGTTTAGAAATAATTAGAAGCCGATAAAGTCAACCCTAACCGCCTAAGGGTAAATTATAAAATTGAGATTAAGAAAGACGAAAACGGTAAGGAGATGCCTCTCTTATACGGCTACCTCTATAATATATTATAAGAGGAGCTTTTAATATTAAAGAAAATATTTAAAAACCTTTTCGATAAGGGTTTTATCCGTATTAATAATTTAGTAGCCGTAGTACCGGTTCTTTTCGTAAAGAAGCCGGGTAGAAGTTTTCGCTTTTATTATAATTATTATACTTTTAATACTATTATTAAAACCGATTATTACCTATTGCCTTTAATTAAGGAGACTTTTAAGGTTATCGTTAAAATTAAATAGTTTACTAAAATAAATATTATATAAGCGTTCTATAAAATTCGTATAATAGAAGGAGAGGAAGGGAAGACGGCGTTTCGGTACCGGTTTAATTTATTCGAATAAATAGTTATACCTTTCGGGTTATTAAAAGTACCGGCGATATTTCAACGGTATATTAATAATATTCTAGGGAATTACTTTAATAATTTCGCCTTAATATATATAAATAATATATTAATCTTTTCGTTAAATTCTAAAGTAGATTATTTGGAGAAGGTACGTAAAGTCGTTAAACGTATAACTGTTATAAAGCTTTATTTAAACCCTAAAAAATACGAATTCGCTATTAAAAGCGTTAAATATTTAGGTTTCATCGTCGTTGCAAACGTAAATATTTAAATTAACCCAGAAAAAATTAGAGCGATTATCGAATAGGAAATATCTATATCCTAGAAAGGCGTACGGAGTTTTTTTAAATTTATTAATTATTACCGGATATTTATTAAAGATTTTTCTTCGGTAGTAAAATTATTAATAGCCCTTACGGGTAAGGGGGTACCCTTTAAATAGACCGAACAATATAACGCCGCCTTTAAAAAATTTAAGGAATTATTTACAAAGGCCCCTATTTTTATTTAATAGGATCCCGACCTATTTACCTTCTTCAAATCCGACTATAATAATTATAATTTTAGTAATATTTTTACCTAAGAAAAGGATAGGTAGAAAATAGCAGTTATTTACTACTTATAAAAATTTATTTTAGCCGAGTATAATTATTCTATTTATAATAAAGAGATATTTATAATTATTAAATATTTAAAGGAGTAGTCTATTAAGTTTAAGAATTACGAAAAGTTCGTTATTATTATTAATTACCGTAATTTTAAATACTTTATAACGAAGTAGAAGTTTTCTAAATGGTAAGTATACTAAACCGAATTTCTTTCCCAGTTTAATTTTAAAATTGTTTACCGCCTAAGGAAATTTATTATAATCCCTAATATTTTATTTCGTCGAAATTAGGACTGCCCAAACGAAATAGACGTAAAAGCCCGGGAAATATAATTTATCCCCCAATCCGCCCTTAAGAATTATATTTATATAGTTGCTTCCTCCGTCTTAGTAGGGGAAGGCGTAAAAGTATTTAAGAATCCGGATTTATAACAATTCTATAAAAAACTCTCCTAAGAAGATAAAATTTATTAAATAATCCGTCAAATTATTATTAACGAAGATAAGACCTTTCTAACTTTTATGTAGGGCTTAAAAATATAATTCGGCGAATATACTATTAATGAATTCGATAAATTATATTATAAAGGGCGTATTTAAATCCTAAGAGTTTCCGTTATTATAAAAGCTATAGCCCTATATATATCCTTAAAAAACGCTAAAAAGAACGTTCTTTATATTTATTTCATTTAAAAAATATATAATTCGAAGGCTCTCGGTTACCCTAAAAGAGAAGGTATAATTTATATTATAAATAGAGACTTTTTCTAGCCGCTTATAAATACGTATATTCGTCGGTTCCTTATTAATTATAATATTTATAATAAGGTAAAGTATTAGAAAGATTAAAAGAAAGGGCTATTAAAACCTATACCTATCCCTAATTAATTTAATAAAAATATTTAAATAGATTTTATTACCGATCTCCCCCTTATAAGAGGCTACGTTAACCTCTTCGTTATTAAAAATAGGCTTAGTAAATTGGTAATTTTCGAATTAATACCTATTATAGAAGTAGAAGTAATAGTAAAAGCCTTCTTTAAATATTTTGTTCGGTACTATAATTGGTTACGTTTAATCGTTAGCGATAGAAGTACTAATTAGACTAGCCGATTTTAGAAATATTTCTATAATTTACTAGGTATTAATTAACTTCTAAATACCGTTTTTTACCCCCAAATTAACGGTAGCCTCGAAAGAATAAACTAGGAGGTATAAGTATTTTTAAGAATTTTTATTAATTATATTTAAAATAATTAGGACTGTTAATACCTAATAGTATAATTAATAATTAATAGTAAAGTTAATACTACTATCGGTATATTTCTGTTCTTCGCTACCTATAATTATTACCCGTAATCCCTAATAGTTCTAATAATTCCCCTAGTAGAAATAGAATTTAAGAACCCGTAGGCGAGAGCGAAGAATTTCGTTGTAATACTATAATAAATTACAAATTTTTATTAAATTATAATAATAATTTCTATTTAAGAGTAAGAGCGTTTCGCTAACTATAAGAGGTAGCCCGTAGAAATCTTTAAAGTAGGAAATAAAATTTAATTAAATTTTAAAAACTTTATAATTATACGCCTTAAGAAAAAGCTCGATTAAATCTATACTAAATATATAATATTTAGAATTCTCAACCCCTTTATAATAGAACTCTCTAACCTTTCGTTTAGGGTATTCGATAAATTTTATATAAATCTATTATAAAGAGTTCGCGATAATCCCTTATTAAAATAAATTACTATTAATTCCTAATTGCCAACTATTATAATAAATAGGGAGAAAGAATATTTAATAGACGAAATCCTCTATATTAAAATGCAAAAGGGTCGTAGGATAATTTTAATTAATTAGGTTAATTAGGCGAAATAATCTTAGGAACTACTAAAAGAATTTACGAATACCGAAATTCTAAAACGTTTTAAAGTAAAATACGGCCTAGTAAATATAAATAATAGATTAGTCGAATATTATATTACGGAATATACGAAGTAATAACGTTAGTAATAAAAATAAAAGAAGGAAGGAGTAACGTTAATTCTAAATTTTAAAATTACTTCTTCGGGTATTTATAACGATAATAATCGCTAATCTCCAATATATCTAACCTCTTTTATATTTTGTTTATTTAAGCGACGAATATATTGATAATATTAATAAAAATAGGAGGGACGGAGGTACTGGGAGCGATTAGGGCCGGAAGAATAGTAGCGGCGCCGCGAAGGACTAATATAATATTAGTAAATTCCTTACTAATTTTACTATTAATTAAAACTCTAATTTAAAAATAGTAGGAAAGATTTATAGTGTAATAGAATTATCTTTTAATAATTCGGCGGCCTTACGCTAAATAATTAAAACTGCACGTACTTTCTCGTATACTTTCTTCTTATCTTCGGGCGCTACTACTATTTAAATATCGGCGAACCGTTTAATAAAAAAGGAGGCGCAATTACAACGCTTATTATTATTATAGTAAAATATATAGGCCTTACTACCTAATTTAATATAGTACTCGTAGAGGCCGTTAAAATATATAATATAATCGACTTCGGATAATTCGTACTTATTCTATAAAATAACGTAAATTAGTAACGATTTTTTAAAGTAAACGTAATAGAGAAGATTTACTAAAGTATATGTCTTTTTAATAAGACGTTTAAGAATATTAACCGATATTTAATTAATAGCGGTAACGATAAGTTTAGGAGGGGGCTATTAGTAAGTAGCTTCGTAGGCCTTCTCGGCCGGAATAGGAGAATAAAGACCGGAGCGGGCGTTAAATGCGACCGATTCGGAAAAAACGGAGGGGGAAAGTTTAGGGGTCGATAAACGAAGTATTTATTCGTATTAGGAAGGGTAGGCGATAGGATTAGAGAGGGGGAATAGTTAATAGTAATATTTACCTTAGTATTAAACGACGGCTAAAGAGAAAAGGAAGAAGAGGAGAGAGAGAGAAAAGTAGGAGGAGGAGAGGTATTTATAGACGGATTAAGAGGGGTGACCGTATAGGGCACGAATATACGCTATTACCTATTTGCCTATTTGCTTATTACCTAGCGCTATTATTTACTTATAAATAAAATAGAAGGTGCGAACGCGTAGAGGAGTAAGAAGAGGGGTAGGAGGGGGGAGGAGGGGGGTAATATTATAGGGTTAGGGTCCGGGTTGTAACGCGCTAGTTCTTACGACTAACGTTATTAGTAGTACTATAGCTATATCCGTACAACCCCCCTTAAAACCTCGCATCTACGGTAGAACCGCCTCTCAGTTAGATTTTTCCTTCTTTATAGAACTTCAATTAAACTATACGACCAGCACCTATGTTAACCGTGCTGTCCCCGTTACATCTAAGGAAGGAAATATATTAAAACCTCTAAAAGAATCCCTAATACTAATTAAAAGCCGAAGAATATTTATACAGCTAAATATCGTAACCGAAGAAATCCCCTAGCATTAGTAAATATTAATTAAATAGAATAAAAACTCTTTAACGGTATTAAGTACGAATATATTTTAAAAATAGAAATTATAGAATTAGAAATAATTCGAAACTTATATAAATAAAGTAAGGATTTATACCCCTACTATAATACTTAGGGTCTATATTATATAGGACGAATATTCGGTTAAACTAAATAACGCCCCCGGGACTATACCTTAATAGGAATAGTAGTTATAGATTTTTACGCTAAGCAAGGGGAAATTATCGAGGAAATTAATCTTTACGAAATTAACAATATTATTAAAATAAAATAATTAGAAGTATTACTAAAAGACGAAGAGGAATACCAATAATTAGTAATAGAAAAGCTTTCTAAAAAGTATTAGAATTATATTAATATCTTTAGTAAAAAGGATTCTAATATACTACTAGAACTTAAAAATAAGATTAATTATAAAATTGAATTCGAAGAAGGCAAATCCTTTTAAGACTTAGGATATAATTTATTATATAAGATAATTCTAGAGGAATTAGAGGAGAATAAATAGTATATTACTAATAACTTCTAAAAAAGATTTATTAAATCCAATTTAATACTATAGGCGGCCCCGGTATTATTTATACTAAAAGCGAATAAAAATCTATATTTCTACGTAGACTACTACAAATTTAACGCTTTATTAAAAAAGGATTATTACCCTCTACTTCTTATTAATAAAATTATAGCCCGTATTAATTAGGCTAAAATCTTTACGAAAATAAATATCCGTTAAGCGTTCTATTATATTCGAATATATTTAAATTACGAAGATTTAATTATATTCTATACGAAATATAGGGTATGTAAATATAAAGTATTACCTTTTAAATTAATAAGTAGACTATCTTCCTTTTAGAGGTTTATTAACAAAATTCTAATAAGCTATTTCGACAACTTTTATAACGCCTATATCGACGATATCCTAATCTATTCCAATAATTAGGAGGATTATAATAAATACATCGATATAGTATTACAATATTTCGAAGAAACGGGGCTATAAACCGATATTAAAAAATACGAATTCAATATAATTAAGACTAAATTTTTAGGCTTTATTATTAGTACCGACGGTATTATAATAAACTTAGAGAAAGTAGTAACCGTAAAGGAATAGAAGGAGTTAACTACTATAAAAAACGTATAAGCCTTCTTAGGTTTTTATAATTTCTACTAGAAATTTATTAAAGACTTTAACCAAATAATAAAGCTATTGACGAACCTAACGAAGAAGGACTTAATTTTTAAATAGGACGACTACTATAAAAAAGTATTCAATACCTTAAAAAAGAGCCTTCTTAATACGCTTATTTTATATTACTTCAATTACGAAAGGGAAATACGAATCGAAATAAATATTAATAATAGAATTTATATAAGTATAATAAATCAACTTTAAGACGACGGTAATTAGTATCCGGTCGTATTTTATTTAAAAATTATAAATTTAATAGAATTTAATTACCTTATTTACAATAAGAAATTAATAGCTATAATAAAAGGGATTAAATAATAACGACCCGAATTAAAAAATATTAAACCCTTTACAATATTTATAGATTATTAAGCGTTTGAATACTTTAATACAAAGAGGGTATTAAATAATAAATAAGTCTATTAATTTAAAACTTTATTAAAATATTAATTCCGGATAATTTATTACCTTGGTAAGGAAAATATTACTACGGATACTCTTTTTTATAAATTAGAAGACTTAAAAACCGTTAAAAATAAGAAGGAAGACTAATTTACTTTACGAATATTTAAACCCGCCAATAATAGATTCTTCACCTTCGTTAGCAATAAATTAACAGATATACTAATTAATTCGGAGGGAGAGGATAAAGCGGAAGTAGTTAATATAGAAATTGCCGAATTGGAAATTAATTATAATTTAATTAACGAATTAATTTAAATTAATCGAATTGTAGAATTATTGTCGATTTATAAGGAAAAGGCAAAAGAGGAAGGCTTATCTTTTACTATTAAAGATAACCTATTAATTAAAGACTATAAATTAGTAGTCCTAGAAAATAGTAATTTATAAATTAGATTTATTAAAGTAGCTTATTACCCGGTTATTTTAATATATTTAAATAGGAATAAAATTAAGCGAATAGTCTATAAGTAATATTAGTAGGTAAGATTAACTACTAATATAGACTATTACATTACTAATTATTAAATTTATAAAGTATTAAAAGCGCCTATGAATAAAATTCTTAAATTAATATATTCAATTTTTCTAAAAGCAAATTATAAATTATAAATATTTTTAATAATCGACTTCAAATCTATACTTAAAGACCGCTACAGTTATAATATACTAATAATTATTATAAATTAATTCTCAAAAGTAAATTAGAATATCCCTTATAAGGATACTATTATTACTAAAGACGTTACTATTTTCTATTACTAAGGCTTTTATTACCTCTTTAAATTATTCGACGAAATAATTAGTAATAGAGGATTATAATTTATATCTTAAATAATATAGGAGGTAACCTCTTTATTAAACGTTAAATAGAAATTAGCTACGTCGGGCTATTTATAAATCGCTAATTAAATTGAGAATTTATACTAATATATCGACTAATAGTTAAAACCCTATATTAATTATAATTAAAATAATTAGTTGGAATTTATCTTAATATTAAATATAATTTAGATAAATCTATTTTATAATAGTTTAAATAGCCTATCCCCTAGAGAAATTATTATAGGCTTCTTAATACCTAATATATTAGATTAAGAAGACCGTATAAATCTAAAACTATTTAAGACGGAGATTAACCGATAGGAAATTTACTAATTAGTCGAATAGTTAAAATTATTTTACGTAATTGCTTACTATACTATTAATAAGGTATAATAATAGTAAATAGTTTAAATTAATAAGTATAAAAGGGAACCTAATTTTAGCGTTAGCAATTACGTCTTTATTATTAAAAGGGGATAGATTATAAACCGCTCTAATAATAAATTGGATTAGCAATAAATTTGTATCCCTTATAGGATTAAAATTATAAAAGGTTACTCTTATAAATTAAAGGTTTTTAAAGGATAGAAAGGAGCGATAGTCTATTATATTAATTATTTAAGAAAATATAAGGATAACCTATTATTGGAATAAAGTAATAAGAATTTAGCCGGCGAATTGGTTAATAGTAATTAGGAGGAATAGGAAGTCCTAAAAATAGTCTCTTCGAAAGTTACGAAAGAAAAGCTGGAATATTAAATAGAATAGAAAGGATAGGACCCCGATTTAGAATTTTAGTTAATAGGTAATTTCGTCAATTTAGTAGAGTTCTTAAAGGAGTATTACGATACCAACCCTATAATACCGGGACTTCTTAAACGATTAATTTAATAATTGGCGGGTAATAAATTAAATTATAACGATAATAATAAATTAATTAAAGGATTACGAATTGGTTTAAGAAGGAGAATAATAGTGAAGAAGAAGTAGGAGGACGTTAGAAGAAGTATTCGATTTATATTTATATTAAAAAATTTTTCTTTCTTCTTAAGGTTCTAGGGTTAAACTTTAATCCGGGGGGGAGGGTAGTATAACGACTAGGATCCAATACTATAGACTATATCCTATTTATCCTCATCGATAAGACCTATAGGATTTACCGGTGCTATTAATACGAGTACCCTAATTAGTTATACGGGCGGTATTGACCGTACGACTATTCAATTGGCATTACGATTTGTATATTGCATTTACGTATATTATTAAATTAAATAAGGAAGGCGGTCGAAGCTGGTAGAATCTAGGCCTATCCTATAAAAGGATGCAATTCTAGAGTTTAGATCTTAGCCTCTCCCTCTTTCCTTCTTTAGCTTTAGTTATTTATTTCATTTATACCTAACTACGCGATACAGAACTACGTGAGCTGGTGTATCGTAACAAAATTAAATATATATAAAAACGGCTATTTACTACTTATATTATACTTATAAAATTCTTTCCTTAAATATATATACTCTTATTAAAAGGGGCGGTTTTACTAATTTAGACCAAATAATCGATATTTCTATAAAATCTTATAAGAAAAAACTATTATTAGCTTTAATAAATATTATGCTATATCCTATAACTCCTTATCGAAAAAAAATTTAAATTTTTATTATTATTTTTAATCGAATTTAATAAAATAATTTACAACTTCTTTAGGGTTTAAATATTTCCAACGTATTAAAAGCTTTCCTAAATAAATATATTTATAGTTCGGTTATAATTAAATAATATATATATTCTAAATTTCGACGAATTCTTTAATATTGCGCCGAATTAATTCTATAAAAATATATAATATTACAATCCGGTCGCAAGTATTATTCTTATTAAAAATTTTTTTTTTTTTTAGTTGTAAAGTATTCCTATATTTATTTAATTAATATTATTTCGCGTTTCCTAATATTATTTAAGGATAATTTATAATTTAAAACCTAATTTATCTATTTCTAAATTTCCTCTACTAATTTTTAATCCTTTAATTATTTATACTTTTATTAAAATACTATATATTTTCCTATTATAGGAATTAGTCCTAGCCGAATTTAAATAATTTTTACTTCTTTGAAATAATATTATAAATTGTTAATAAAGTTGTAGGATTATTGTTATAATCGATAATAATAATTTTATCCTTTATTAGACGCCGTAATTTAAAAATCCGTATTAATTTTAATCTAATCGAATACTAATAATATACAGCTACGACTATTAAAATTTCATTACTTTAATTAAATCGTATTATTATTAGTAAAAAGCTATAAATACTTATAATATTTACCTATTAGGTAAATACTAACTTCTCTATTGTTATAAATATACTAATATAATTCTATATAATATATTATAAATAAGTATTAATTACTATATAAATTTAGAAATTAAAGTCTTCAAATTTAAAATATACGTCGATATACTATATATAATTTGATTTAGGATAAGTCTAACCTCTTCGCTTTCTTTATAAACGTTTAAACCTTTTTTATAATACTTTAGGGAAAAAGTCTTTAAACGAAGCGAATAATAGTATAATTAGAATAATAAGGCTAAACCGTTACTATAAATAATACTACAGCTTTTTACGCTCTATAAAGCGTATAAATATATTATTATTGGTAATTCTTATTCGTTTAAAGATTTTCCGTATTTTTTTAAATCGTTCTTCAAATTATATTAGTAATAAATATTTTACGAGCCCTAATTCTTTCCGAAGTTAATAAACGCTATAATCTATTACTTTAAATCCTTTACTTCGAAGAAGAGTATTAAACTATTTATTTCTTAAATAGATTTTAAAGAATTAATATTCTAGACGTTTTTTAAAATCATCTATTTTAAATATATATAATTAGTGTATTTTAATATTATATTGTATAAAGAAATTATATAGTATTTAGCGTATAATTTTAATATTGAAATTGTTTTCCAATTTATTGAAAATCTTTTTAATTAGCCGGTCTTTTAATAAGCTTCAACTAGCTATCTTAAATAGGGGTCTAAATCGATTCGGTATTATAGTATATTAATAAGGAGAATACGCTATTGTATTTATAAGTCTGAAAATGTTATATACTATTTATATTATTATATAATCTTTTACAACTTTTAATTTATTGAGTTAACTTAAATATTAGTATATCTACTTTCGGCATTTAGTTTGCGTTTAGATTATAGATTTTAAATAATGTTATTTAAATTTAAATTTAACCTTTTAATTTCCTTGAATTGTTTTTACCTAATTGAATTTTATAAAAAGAACTTTACGAAAATCCCTAAAAATCGTATATTTATAAAATTATAATAGGGTAAGTTAATAATTATATTTTAATAAGATAATTCTTTTAAAATATATATAATTTAATATTAAAATTAAATATATTAATTATTATTACTTTATTATTTTATATATTATAATATTTTATATTAAAAAAGAAGTTTAATTATATAACTAGTATTACTTATTCGTACCGCTAGAGAAAAAATATTTTAAATATCTTATAAAATTATTAAATTAATTAAAACTTTAACTTCTTTAACCTTTTCTTCTTTTTAAAATTGTAATATTTTTAATTAATATATTTTTATATATAACCTCCTTAAAAAATGTTATTAATATAAAAATATTTTAATTCTTTATAAAATAATTTTATAAATTCGTAGAAATTCTAATTTTTATAACTAGAATACATATTTGTAAAGGCTTTATTACTTATATTTTATTTAACGATTATTTAATATATAATTTAAATATAATTTAGTTTTTTAAACTTCTTCTTTCTAGAATAATTATCTTTCTTAATTAAAATATTTTAATTACTTTTAGACCTTTATAGAATATTCTAATCTAATTATAAAAATTAAAAGAAGAATAAAAATCCTTAAGACCCTTATATTTAAATTTAGTATTTAAATTAAACCTTCGGTTTAATTATTAATCCTTTTTTTTCTTCGAATTATTATATTCTCTAATTAAAATACTTTAATATAAAGTTTTTTTAAGGAATTTAGCCTTCTAATATTTATTTTTATATTATTAATATAAAGTCTATTTAAAGAATTTAACCTTTAAGTATTTTACCCCGTAATATTAGCCTTCGGATATTTATACCCTTATTTATTATTTATAAAATTCCTATTAGAAATATAAGAATATAATAAAGAAAATTAAATATATTTAAAAAGAATAATTAAATAAGTATAATATTACTAATTTAAACGTATTTAAATTTAAAAGTAAATTAGTATACTATTTTATTAAGTATAATTTAAATAATTTAATATAACTTTATAAAAATAAATATAAAAAGGATATAATTAATAGAAGTTTAAAAAAGAAAATATATTAATTTTATAATTTTAAAAATATCCTTAAATATAATAGGCTACTTTTTAATATTTTATTTTTTTATTAATAAATTCTTAAAATATTATTAATATTACCTTACTTCTTTAAAATATAATAATAAGAATATAATTTTAAATCAAATAATAAAAATAAATAAAAATTTATAAAAATTATTATTTCTTTATTATTTGTATTAATTTATCCTTATCCCTAATTAAAACCCTTAACCCTTATACTTTAACGCTTAATTCCAAATATTTTTAATTACAATTACAAATATACTTCGCAATCTCCTTTTCCAATTAGGTTAAAACTTTCTCTAATACCGAAATCTTAACTAATATAATAATTTCCTTAGAATATTTAAACTACTCCTTATAATCGCTATCCTTAATACTAATAGGAATATTATTAGCCTATTTCTTCTTCTTCTACTCGTATACTATTTTAATTATATTAATTTAGTTTTAAATAATTTTATTTAAAAATATTCGTACCTTTATACAATAGACAAATAGCGCTACTACTTACGAAGTAGTAATTTAAATAAACCCCTTTACTTATTTTAGTACTAAAGTTAATATATTCCTAAAAAATACTTTTACCCAAAATACTTCTACAACGGCTATAAGCGGTCTTAACGTCAGTATTTTTACCCTATATATATTAAGCAATGGCAATTTACTATTTGGAGTATAGTAGAATAATAATAAGTAAGTACAAATCGCTATATTTATAGTAAAAGTAGCGCTTGAATTAGCGGATTAATGCGATATATTATTAGAAACGTTAATTATTATACCCTTATCCTTAATTACGTTAGGAAAATACTTTATTCTATACTAAAACGAATTTAATATCCTTAGATATTACTTTATAAAGGACTTTAATAACTTATATCGTAGTTTCTACTTCGTCGAAGTTATTACGCTATTAATCTTCGGCCTAATTGTATATTTTACTATTAATAATAAAGTCTTTAGGAAAGAATTGCCTAATTATTTTGAAAAACAATACCGTTTAAAGTCTTTTTAAAATATTTTAATTTATTCTTATTATAAATATAAAGATATAATATAATATAGGGTTAATATTATTATAAGAGTTAATACTTCTACGCGAAAAATAGTTACGTATTTATTTATTATATTGCGTATACTTTACTATAGGTAATTATTATTTAGGTACGTTCTTATTAATTAGATATATATATCCGATTAGTATAGGTCCGACTTCTTAGTATAAATATAAGTACTTAGTAGGGGCGGGGTAGACCTTGGCAGCCGGCTGCCGCCTATTAGATTGATTTTTTACAGTCCCTAAACGAAGCTACTGTAACCTACCCGTATACCCACCCCAAAACCTACCTCTACACGCACCCTCCTACCTATTCTTAAAAATTAGAGATAGATGTGCGGGGAGGGTTACTCTAACTTTATTACGTCCTCCAAACTCCGAAGCCCGGCGTCTCCCACGTGAAATGTCCAAGTTGTTGGGTATCTCTGAGGCTGCAGTACCAGGCGGATATGCAGGTATGAAATGTAGGCCAGCAAGAAAACCCAAAAAAAAGCTGATTTTGCCTCTTCCAACTCCAAGACACCTGGCCTCAGCATCTCCTTGTCCTATGCAAGAATGTCAGGGTCGTTATCTACCTACCCATTGCCACCACACAAGCCATTATGGGATCCTGCCAGGTATCTGACATACGCGGGCAACCCGGGCATAGAAAGCTACGTGCATCCAGAAAACCACGGGCATAGACACAGCTGCCATGGCATGCCTCACATCAATTACGTCTTCCACCCGGAAGTCGGCGCAGAAAGCCCCCAAGAAAAGCCGTGGCATGTGCAAGTTGGTAGCAGAGCAGCAGAGAAAGCAGTAGAAAAGGCCGCCTTTTCCCCCCTGCTCTCGATTCCTTTTGGATTCCTCCCTCCTCTCGATCTTATATAAGTGCAACCCAACCCACTTCCCCCGTCTTTCGACTCGCCCCAATCTTTTGTTCCATCCATCCATCCGTCCATTACCAACCAGCACACCCATCCACGATCATTCACAGGGGCGCATGGATGGAATGATGGAGGAACCCGAATCCATCGAAATGCAGAAAATGCAACCCATCTACACCCCGGTTGGCTCCAGCCGGTCTGCCTCCTCCAACTCCGACCATGACAACCCGCCGCCGCCCGGCTACAACCCGCCCGGGTATGACCCGTACCCCCGGACTCCCCCGACCAACCCTCCCCCGACCAGTCCCTCGCCCAGCAGTCCCCCGACCAGCCCGGGCCCAGCTACTAGCCCCGAGCCCGATCGTCCTCCCTCCCGCCCCAGCTTGGGCATCACCCTGCTCGGTGTTTTTCTCCTCATGGTCTTTGGATATTTCCTCATTGCCTATGTCGTGATTCCGGGGTGGAAGGAGGTGGTGAAGGAGGCGGAGAAGATTGAGGCTAAGATGAGGGGGGGTCCTGGTGGTACTACGAGTGAGGTGAGTTCAAGTTACATAACATAACATAACATACATACTACCCAGTGTTGTGAAAACGCAGTGGTGAAACGAAAGGGAGAGGAGAGAAGGGGAAAAAAAAAAAAAAAGACAAGAAGAAGATTTGAATACTGACATGATCAAAAATGCAATGCAGGCCGCCGCACAATTCACCGCCGACCAAAGCCGCGTCGGCGTAGTTCCTGCGATGAGTAATCTTCCTTGTCTGAAAGAAGAACAACGCATCATCAACGAACGAAGAAGAGCTGTTGTGGATATGACACCCACCGAAACGGCTGAAGTCTATCATGTCAGCAACAGGATTGTTGTGCCGCAGTTGACGGGGACGGCGGTGCCTACGGGGATTGATGTTGATGAATTGGTCAGGTTTTTTGAGCCAACGCAAACGGCGGTGGCAGAGGGGGGGATGGAGAAGGCTGCTGCTGCTACTAGTGGTGGTGGGTTTGTGGTTGAGGAGGAGAAGGATACTTCCAAGGATACTTCCAAGGATACCTCTGACGATGGTGGCGACAAGAAGGTCAACAACAACAAAAGGGACCTCAACAACAACAACAACAACAGAGTCCTGAGAAGAAGAAGTCGTCGGGGTTTGGTTGCTCGTCGTAGTGCCGCCCCCATCAACATCTCCCCCCCTCCTGAGCCAACCGAGAAGCCGAGCAGCTGGCCTTATATGGGGGGGACTCCGAGTCTTCGAGCCGAACCAAAGTTCCAGCTCGGCTCGGGTTGGCTAACGTTGACCCCTGCTCGCCCTGACACCCCGCCCCCGTCCGAGTCATCGAACCCCGAGCACGAACTCAAGGAAGAGGAGGCCACGGCCACGCATGAAGAAATGGTTGAGGTGACTAAGAAGACCATGGCCATCATCGAGGAGCAGAAGACCCCCCACAGCACAGAGTTACCGGCAGAGTTACCGGTCGTCGTTTTGCAACTGCCGCCTGGTGGTGGTGCTGTGGAGGATTCCGCCGTATCCGTATCGAAGAATGACAAGCCCAAGAAGAGAGATCACCTGGTACATGATCCTGTCCCTGCGACCAAGTTGTCAAAGCCGGAGTCGCCGAAGAAGTCGCAGGAGCAGAAGAAGGGGAATGTCAATGAGCCTGAGAAGACGGCCGAGAAGAAGCCTGAGAAGCAGCAGCACTACCACCGCGGCCCCGATTTGGAACAAGCCAACAAGAAAAACGAGGGGAAGTCACCACCACTCCTCGTCCAGGCCGTGGAGGTGGACTACCACCGCCCTGATTTGGAACAAGCCAAGAAAAACGAGGGGAAGTCATCACTACTCGTCCAGGGACTCCAGGCCATGGAGGACTACCACCGCCCTGATTTGGAAGCCAAGAAAAACGACAAGTCACCACTCGTCCAGGCCGTGGAGGATGTGGCAAACCGCTTCGGGCAGAAGCAGGATGAGAACTTTGTTAACAAGCAGCACGAGGGCGGCGTGGATAGGCGTGACTGGACCCAACCGCAACCGCCAAACCCGAATCACGCGGATCCCACTCCCAGGGAGCCGAAGACGATTAACTTGGGAGAGAATTATGGGACGGAGGGGTTGCATAAGGTGCAGGGGACTGTGCATCTTCCTGATGGGAGGGTGAGTTTCTTTTCTTTTCTTTTCTTTTTTCCTTTGCTTTTTTGCCTTTGGGTCTTTTGGAGTGGGAGGAGGGGAATATGCTAACAAACATCCCAAAAAAAAACAGACCTACTACCCCTACGGCGACCATTTCAAGTTTCGCCGTGGCGGGGACCGCGAGCAGTACGGTTGGCCTACACAAGCACAAGGTACCAGCCGCGAATGGGCAACTATCTACCCCCATGGAGGCCGTTTTGCTCGCCGCGCGCCGGCGCCTACCCCTACTGCTAGCCACCAATATGGTGCTGGTGCTGCTGCCCCTGAGTCTTCCTCTATTTATGCTGCTGCTTCCACGAGTCATCCCACCGAGATGGCCCAGGTGTATCCTGCCAAGAACACACACTCTTCGGCCTCTGCCTCTTCCTCTGCCACTCCTACTGCGGCTTTGACGTACGGCGGTGAGAGCAGCCACGATGCTGAGAGCCACCTTGCTGCCGAGAGGTACCCTGCTGCTGGCCCTAGCCACCTCGCCGCCGCCGCCCCTATCCACGCTGCTGCCGTCCACCATCGTCCTGAGTACTGGCCTGATCCGTTCCAGAAACCTGATGGGAAGCTTGATGTCCCTGGTACTCACGGCAGACCTGATGTCCCTGGTACTCACGGCAGGCTTGATGTCCCTGGTACTCACGGCAGGCCTGATGTCCCTACTACTCACGGCAGGCCTGATGCCCCTACTCACGGCAGGCCTGATGTCCCTACTACTCACGGCAGGCCTGATGTCCCTACTCACGACAACGACAAGCACCATGGAAAGGACGAGGGCAAGCAGGGCAAGGAGGACAACGGTAAGGGCAAGGGCAAAGACAAGGGCGGCCAGGACAAGGCCAAGGGCAAGTTGGGAAGTTTCCACTCCCGTCGCTCACCTGCCTCCCCAGTAGGCGTCACGCATCTCGACTGGGCTAACGACGTCGAGTACACCAGTCCTCTTGTAGTCCCTCGCTCTGTCGAAACCGCAGAGGGCTCCAACAACGTCAACGGCGGCAAGAACATCAAGGCTGCTGAGAACGTTGAGTTAAGCTCCAACGATGCTGAAGGTGGCAAGCACCACCACGGGCCCAACGCCGACCTGGGGTCTTCGGGGTCCGGACAGCCTATTCGTAACTCGGAGCCGCAGCAGCCGGAGGTTCAGCATGGTGACGGTGAGGGTGATCACAAGGCTACTCCTTTGCATCCGAATCCAAAGGTTAAAGGGTGGAAGAATCGGGTTCGGGGACGGCTTGGGAGTGGTGGTGTTGATCATAAGAAGGGGGAGAAGGAGAAGGAGAAGGAGTCTGAGACGAGTAGTACGACTAAGGAGAGGAAGCTGATGGTGAAGGCGATGAAGTGTGGCCTCGAGATTGTCATTTCAAAGACGTCTGCCAGCGGCAGCTCGGTGACGGCCACGGCTTCATTGACAGTCACGGCCTCGCCCAAGTGGTGGGCTCCTCATCCCCATTTGAAGACCACCACCGCCCGTTCTTCCACCTATTCTACTGCCACTCCCACTCCCACTCCCTCTGCCATTGCCACCAACAGCAAGCCCACCACCCCCTCCAAGTCTCCTCCCTCCCAGAATAACGAAAAGAAGAAGCGCGCCGCCGTCGCCCCCGACGATTACAACAACGGCCCCTCCTCCAACAAGTTGTCTCCCTCCCGGAATAACGAAAAGAAGAAGCGCGCCTCCGTCGTCGCAGCCCCCGATTACAACGGCCCCTCCTCCTCCAAGTTGTCTCCCTCCCGGAATAACGAAAAGAAGAAGCGCGCCGTCGCCCCCGATTACAACGGCCCCCACCGCGAACAAATGGTTCCCCCGGGCATCTTGGAAATCCACCTAAGCCCCGAGGAAGCCAAGCCAGAACTGATGGATGCCAAATACGACTACTGGGAACTCAAAGCTCCACCCGACATCTACTGGGTCTCTGACCAGGACCCGCGGCACTCGCCCTTTAGCCCGTATGCGGGAGCGCGAGAGAAGAAGAAGCAGGAGATCGAGGAGGCCGAACGCAAGAAGAAGGAGAAGGAGGAATTTGATAAGCACTATTGGCATTACTTTAATAAAAAGAGACCGGATGCGATGGATGCTGGGTGTAAGGAGCAGCCGGATTCACTGGGGAGGGTGTGGTGTTTGGCGCCGGGGGGAGGGGATTTGTAGTATCCTGATGAGAGGGGGGTTTGAGCTTCTTGTTGACGCTGCCGTCCCGGCAGCTGTGGGGTCTCACTTTTTGCCAAGCACTTCCGCCTTGCCCGTTTGTTCGTTTAGTAGATAGAGGTAGATTTCGTAGATTGGCCAGTTATTCTGACTGACCATCTCCTCTATCCAATCACCACTTTTCGTTTGTTCAGTCTCAGCATCACGGCTTCAACATTTCTTTGAGAAGGGGGAGAGGGCTTAAGAAGAGGAGAGGGGGGAAGGGGGGAAAAGGGGGGGAAAGAATGGTAGATAGGGCCGTAGGGATTGGATACACGAGGTTTATTTGTCTCAGGTTGGGTATTTTCGAGGGCTGGAAGAGAGGTGTGGGAAGAATATGTGAGGAGGAAGAAGGAACAAAATGCAAAAAAGAGGACGAGGAGTTAACGGAGAGAAACGCCAGATAATCCAGAAAGAAAGACGGGGGGGGGGGGGCTTTTGAAGGATTTTTGCTATGGAATTCTTTTCTCATGGAGTTGAGGAGAATGGAAAGAAAAAATAGAAGGGGACGGAAAGGGAAACATTGCACACAAGGAGGAGGAGGAAGGGACACAGAAACGCCAGAAATTGAGACAAAAAAGACGGTTTTCTTTTTTGCAGGACTCGTTACCAGACGAGGCTCGGTCTACTGCCAAGTGCCAAATCAGTTACGATCAGATCACAATCACGCAAGCACTATACTTCTTCCATTGTTCCATTGTTCTTCATTACAACCTCATTATTCTATTGACTCCTACCAACCCATCGTATACATACAATATCCCCAGTATCCCTTAAAGCTAACCTCGCCAACCGCCTCACCTAGGTGTTGTTTACAGGTAATCTCCCAGAATTCCAGTTCAACAACACGCTAATACGCTTCATGCCAGTCTTGCTTGAGGTCCCTAGGAGTGGGACACCTGGCCTCACTCTCACAACCTTCTTGACATGCTCGGGCACGTTGATGATCTGCTTGGTCGGAATCACCTCGTAGTTCTTCTGGAACCCAACTCAATTCTCCCAACGGCCAACGCTCAGTCTTCTCCTCGATGGTCCTCGAGTTTCCCGGCTGACGAGCGGTAACACCGTGGGCAGGGCCCCGCCATTCAGGCACAAAGGGCAATAAAAGAAGTGCTGTGTTCTTGTGCGAGACTTCACGGCACGGTGGAACACGTCAGCCAAGGACCCTGGTGGAGTGGTGGTTGTTATGTAGCCCACCCAGTGTCATGATACGGTACATCTGTAACTGGGCCCTCTCCTGGCGGAGGGTGTTCTTTTCAGCACAACTGTTTTCGTTCGCGCTCGCGCTCGCGCACCAATAGGGGCGAGGGACCGGGGGTGGCCGGCGGCGTTGGCTCGCGGTGGCCTCCCTGTTTGAGGAGGACTAGGCCGTAAGCCGCGACCATCTCACGATGGCTGTATACGCGGCGCTGATGGAACGTTCAATATTAGCACAGATGCTTGGGTACCTCTAACCTCAATGATTCAGAATGGGATCACTTACCTCCATTCCACTTTGGTTCATTTTGGCGGCGCCGGATGAGGCGCAACATGCAAAGGCTTGGATTGTCCAAGCCTGGCCACCGCTTGGTCGAGCAAGCCGCTGTCATGATGGTCTGCGAGCCAACGGTAAACTTCTCGAGATGGTGGTTTTCGGTTTCACCCGCAGCAGTACCGTAGCGGAAAAATCAGGAAGTTGGGTAGCCTACTTAAAGGCTAGAAGTCTACCTGTGTTGAGTAGCCTACTTGATTTGAGTAGGCTACTTGGAAATAGGCACCTCTAATTGGTCGGATTTTCTCACCCCTATAACCATACGCTAAATTTTTTTTTTTTCAGTAGTTGTTTTAGCGAAGTTGAGTTCTTTCCTTAATTCTAAACCCTTAGGTATATAAACGGAAGTTACGAATACCTTATCAATTAATTGGGCCAATAGCTCAATAGTTCTTATCGTCGCTCTCATTCTTATAATTGCCAGTTCGATTCCAACTAGTGTCAAATTTTTTTCGCGCGAAAAGTTTCGCGCGGAGATGTGAAATTGTAAATGCCCTCATCCGGACTTCGAAGTCGAAATTTTAGACCACTAAAAAGACTACTAAAAAGACTACTATAGTAACTACTATTAATAACCCTTATAGGGGCCTTCCAGAAGGTCCTTATAGGGGTCTTTAGCTTTTACTATTTTGTACCTAAATCCGACTAATTAGAAGCCTCTATTTTCAAGTAGCCTACTTGACCTAGGTAAACGACTTACACGAAGAATATCAACTAACCAGAAGAGCCTACTACCCCCCTAAGTAGCCTACTTAACTTCCCTATATTCCCGCTGCGGTAGTCGGCGCCCTAGCCGAGCTATGACTTCGTCGAGCACATCCTCCTCCTGTCTTTCTGAGCACCACTTATATACTTCCCATGGGAAGTTGACTCCTATGAGGAGGGAGTTGTCCGAGATCAACGGATTTTGAAGGGGTCGACCGACCACCTGTTCGATGGCCTGGAAACATGGAGCTTGCTGGGGGAAGCCAGCAGTTCCGCTGCGTGACCTGCTGGGGCGGCCACTGTTAAAGCCCGGTTGGGCGAAAGGAGGGGCGGTTGCTCAGGTGATCGAAGCAAGAGCTTGCACCCGGCGCCTAGGCGAGTGCAGGGCACTTGTTGCATTTGTTGGTGATGACGATAGGGGCTCGCTGCATGAGCTCGCCGCCCGCTGTTGCTATGGTAGGAGGGGATGTTGGTAGGTATATAGCACAAGACTGGAGGTCTGCGGCAAATATCGAGGATCCCGTGGATAAAAGGCCCCTTGTTGGAGGAAGTGCGTCGAACGGGGGCTGATTGGGGTCGAGGTCTTCGAAAGCTTGACGAGCCGCCGGTGGCAAGCAGCGCGATGCCAGGCCGGAGCGCCGCAGGTGCTGTGACGGTGTAATATCTGGGCGGTCATCATGTTGATGGTCATAGTGAAAGTGCCGTCAGACTATCGGAGTCAATGGTGACGGCCACTATGAAGATCAGTAGACCGCTTGGAGGTGGTGTTGTGTTGTGTCTGTGTAGACACTGTCAAGCGTTCAGATCGGCGTCGGCGGCATGGTGGTTAGTCTGGTTGCTACTGGGGAGTAGGTCCCTCTAGCTGCCATGGGACAGGATTTCTCGACCGAGTAGGTAGGTAACCAGATCGAAAGAGATTTAAGAGCAGTATCTATGTGTTTGGTCCAATTTTGCAATTGCTACATCGAGCAGGCCCAAATCATCGTCGTGAAAGAAAGAGCACCATCTATAGACCTCCCGTGCGAAAAGGACTCCTGTAAGGCACGCGAGTGTCGGGTTGTCTAACGGTTCATTTTGGACCATATCAAATATCGCTTCCGGTGACCTCTTGATTCCGTTGCTGTCGAGAAAATTGTCGTAAATGATGTCAATGACCTTCCAGCATTGTACCTTGACGTCGGGCGTTATGTCGTTCCTCTTCAGAAACTTGTTGAGCATGAATACGCCAGAGGCGCCGAAGAACGGTCCGTCAGGAAGCTTGGGCATGTCGATGGGTTTTTATATGGTTGGTTTTGTGTACTACAAGGGATTGTATGAGGAAGTACTATCTTGAGACCATGGAGACTGGCTAGAAACTTGAGAGATACAACAGCGAAGAATGGGGATGAAGGTCTTTAAATACCACAGACTCTGATGGAAGATGTAATGGTTATCCCTAAAGTATAACCAGCTCATAAGGGCGCCTAGTCATACAGTTGAAGCAAGGGAGTAACCTGGGCAGAGAGGGAACTGAGGCAAAAGACGGTTTAGTCACAAAGCAATACCTAGCTACCTAGGTATCTTGTGTTTGCTTGGCTGACGAGGAGAAGGGTGGAAGCATTGGAGGGAGTAATCCACGTCATGGCCTGAAGAGTCAGATGCTTACATTCAGCATCAATCCCGTGACTCAGACGCTTATGTACGGGGGCTATTGTGTACGTTAGTTTCAAAATAAAATGTAATAAAGTGTAAAAGGTCTGTGCCACTTATAGGTATTAGGCTTGTACCTATGGCGCGTTAGACGCGCTTCAGTTTAATAATTAATTAAATTTCACTTCGATTATAACTCTGTATTATCTATATACTAACGTTCGTAAACATTTCCGCTATAATACTATACTCAAAAGCGTTATAGTAGTAATACTCTATATTATAATAAACGTATAATATTATTATAAAATTAATAAGTATTATAGTTACCCCTACGTTATTTAAGTATATAAGCGTCAATTTGCCTATTTTATCCGCCGAGTAGAGCGAATACTTATCGCCCTAGGACTAGACCGCCTTTTTACTAGCCAAAATTTAGGAAGGAACTTATAGAGTTGCTAAGCAGGTCCTTATTAATAATAAAGTAAATTACGAATATAATATTACGAATTAAAGCCTTTTTAATTTAAGTAATATTAAAGGATTTCGTTCGCCTATAAGATGTTAGAATTAAATTTGGTAAAAAGGGTTCCTATAAGATTGTCCCGAAGGTCGAGACCTTAGTATAAACCTACGTTATTACTATTTATTTATTCTTTACCTACGTTAGAAACGTTATATACGATTACTACGTTAGAGGTAATACCCTTTACCCTACTATTTACTACGTCGTCCCGGACGCCAAATTTTTCGGTAGGGTTTGTATTTATTATTACTATTCTAATTAAGGTAAGAAGTATTTTTGGAAAAAGGTGGTTAATAATAATAAGACGACTAAGACCGCTAAGAAATAGGGTGTTTGGAAGTATTAGAAGAGCCGTAAAGACTTAGGTAATTATATTTAATTATAATTAAATGAGATAGAGGTAATAATTTTAGAGGAGTTTACTCGTCGTTAGTAATTGGTTGGTACTATTAGTATTCCGGTTAAGAAAAAGGGTAAGGGTTATAAATATTAAAGTGTAATAAGTAGTTTAATAATTGGCTTAACAATACTTATAAGGATAGTAATAATAAGGCATTAGTATATAAGAATTTCATATTGGTTAAAGAGGTTTATACCTACGTATTAATATTATATTAAGTTATTTAACTTTGCTTTAGTAATTTATACTTTGATTAATTATAAAAGGCTTTGATTTATATCCTTTAGTTTTGATAAACGTTCTAAATTATTTATGTTCTTTTATAAAAGGTAATCGAAGGCCTAAAAAATCTTAATTTTTTTTTAATAATCTAAATAAATTCTTAAAGTATTTTATCTATAGAGATTCTATATAAATAAAAGTTCTATTATAGTAATAGATAAATATTAATTTCTATTTATTAAATTTCTATTTATTAAATTTCTATTTATTAAACTTTAAAAAAACGGTTTCAAATCTAAAATCCGTTTTTAAATACCTTTTAATTTAATAATTCTTTTAATTTCGTTTATATATATATATAATATYGATTATAACGCTAACCYWATATAATAACCTTATATATATATATATATAATATAATTGTATAAAATCTAGTAAAAATTWACGGTTTYAAATCTGAAATCCGTTTTTAAATACCTTCTAATCTAGCCGTCTTTTAAATTTCGTATATATATATTATATTAATTATAACGCTTCTTCCCGTTCGTTCTTATAAAAATAATAACCTTAACCCTAATTCTAATTCGGCCTTTTCTTTCTTTTCTATATACGAATATACCCCCTTCGATTCTTACCCTTTTAATAACCTTTATTTAGAATCTTCTTTTTAAAACAAAAAACGAAAAAGTTATTTTCGATTTCTCTTCTACCTTAGAGGGTATAAAAAGTAAAGAATAATATATATAAATATTATATATTATAAAAATCGTATAAGAACTTATAATTCCAAATCNACCTTTATTTAGAATCTTCTTTTTAAAACAAAAAACGAAAAAGTTATTTTCGATTTCTCTTCTACCTTAGAGGGTATAAAAAGTAAAGAATAATATATATAAATATTATATATTATAAAAATCGTATAAGAACTTATAATTCCAAATCGTAAATCATTTTTTAAAAACCTTTTAATTTAATTGTCTTTTTAATTTCGTAAATATATATAAATAATCGATTACAACGCTAACCCTATATAATAACCCTATATATATATATATGATATAAAGTAGGTATGAAAATTAAATTTTTAATATAATGTTACTTTATATTAAGTAATATCGATTAGCGTTAATAAACCTCGATTAGAATTGTAGATTATTCCTCGCCTTCTCAATAGGGCCCCACGCTTCTTAGTAGGACTATATATTCGTTACCTACTAAATATATTTTAATCTACCGCAAAGCTTTTCTTTATTCACTATCCATTGTTATTTAGTAGTATTTATTATTATTTAGGTATATTACTATTATTATTCATTAATACTATAGGACGCAACCATATCGACCTTCTTCCCTATAAAAACTTTATCCTTAACGTTTATACAGCTAAGGATATATCGGAAAGTATTCGAAAATCCTTTAAATCCTACTTCGACTTCAATATTTCCCGAACAACGCTATAGAGGTTTCTCAAAGATTATAACGCCCCGCCTATACAAAGACTAAGGACTAATATAATAAAAGCGTTTGAAAATAAAATCTATAGGATTTATTTCGAAATTATAATTAACGACTACAAAATTTTAGAACTACTTCGGAATAAGGGCTTTGAAATTTCTTTCCGTAGGTTATAAATTATACGAAGAAAATTAGGAATCTTCTATCGGTACGCCCCCGAAGACATCGAAGACAAATTTAAAAAAGTTCGTAATATTTTCGAATAAATTTAATGTAATAATTTAGCCTATTTTATTCGACGTATAAGTAAGCGGGAACTTTAATTCTATTTTTACGAATAATATTAATTATTTATTCTTCGCGAACCTTTCTACGCTTATTTTAAAACGTTTTTCCCTAAAACTATTAAAGAGAAGATAGACTTCTTTAAATAATATAAGGGAGGGTGGATAGTATTTAGGCCTAATTATACGTAGTATATAAATATTTATTTAAAATTCGGGTATTAGGGTATTGAAATTTACGCTACTATTAATATATATTCCTATTATATACCCTAATTCTATATTAATATCTCTAGTATAACGTAATAGTTTGTTTTTATTTAATAGGTAAAAGTAGTTGGCGAACGTAGGTTTATACCCTATTAATTTAAATCGGATTATAGTAATAAAGTAAATATAATTGTAATAGGTATATACTATTTCGTATTCGGAATTTAATTATAACGGATATTAAAATTAAAGTGTATTTTACCCGAATATATTACTATTTTTAAAAACGGACTACTAGGCGAAAACGTAATTATCCGATATAATATTATTAAAAAGGATTAATAATTATTAATATAGAGCGAAGAGATAAAAATATTCTTAATTAATATTTTCGTACGTAAAAAGAGTATATAAAACTAACGTATTAAAAATTAGTAGAAGTAATTTCGTAAAGGTCGAAGACTCTTTTGGAGTATAAATAATATTTGAAATATATTAATCAACTTTGATTTAATTTATATAGGATTACTTCGGGAAATTCGAGGGTATAAATTTATAGTAAAAGGGAAAAATTGAAAATTATATTACTTTACTATATATTTTTATATTTTAAATCTAGAACGAATTTAAAAGTTTCTTTAAGTATTAAAATTAATATATAATCCGCAATTAATATTAACGACGTTATATTATTATAAATAAGTCCGTCGATATATATTACGACTACGACGAGACGAACGCTTTTAATTGCTGTATTAAAATATATTAAGAATAGTACTAATATTTAAAGGATATTTCCGAAGCGGATTCTTTCGACTTCGACCGATATCTACCTTAAGATATAATAGATTTATACGCGTAATTAATAGAGGACTTCTAATTTTATATTGTAAATTCGGTTGATTTACCCTTCCGTATAGAGTATAAGTATTTATAGGCGAAGTTCGAAGAGTACAACCGCGCCCTACGAAAGCCGTATTTAAATTTATACAATTCGCCGACCAGTGGATTTAATAAATATAAGGAATTTATTAAGTAAATTAGTAGGAATATCGATAGAATAATAGAAGTTTTGTAGTAGTAAAGTTATAGAATATACGATTATAAATAGTAATAGATAATATTTTATATTTTTATATTATAACTAATTTTAAAATTTGTATATATTATATTCTTTATATTATTAAGTAGTCGTATACATATCTCAATACATTTTAACGTCCTTTAAAGGTAATTGACCTATATAAGTAAATAAAGATAAATATTAATAATAAGAAGTATAAATATACATTTTAATTTAAACGTTATAATATATATTTTAGAAGTAAATATAACTAACGTATATAAGTAAATAAGGATGAACATTAATAATAAGAAATATAAGTATACGTTTTAATTTAAACGTTATAATATATGGTTCGGAAGTAAATAATATTATTTCAATAATAAAAAATATTCAAATTCGAAAAAGAATAGAAAAAAAAAAAAAAAAAAAAAAGGATTTAACAAAAAAAAAAATTACTTCAAATAAAATTCGAACCTAGAGCTTTAAGAGAAGACTAGTCGCATTTAAACCACTACGCCATTCTACATCTTATTTATTTTAAGGAATTCTTAAAGCTTTTAAAAGGATTAATACAATATCAATTATTAGAATTTATTATTTATAAATACAACTAATTATAAAAGAATAAAATACGATATCGATTATTAGAACTACTTATAAAAGAGTAGAAGTTAGTATTTATTTATAATATTTAAAGATTATAAAAAAAAGCGAAGGAATAGTAGGAATTACTACTTACAACTCTATATTAAAAGAGTAGGAAGTATTTTAATATTTCTAATAGTAAATATATTACTTCGATTAGAAGTAATTAACCTTTTAGAAGTTTATACGCTAGCCGTTATAACCGGTACTTCCTCTACATCGGCCAAATTTACAATATTATTTCCTTCGAATATATTTAATAATAATTCATTATTATTAATTTATTTATTTATAATAATATTCTTATTAGCGGCAATCTCCTCGTAGGACTCCTATTCTTATTAAGAAAATAGTAATAGTATAATATATTCCTCCTTTACTATACAATCTGCTTCTACTTTATTATTTAGCACCGCCGACGCCCGCTCGCAATTGCAAAACTCTTTCTTAATTTTCGGAATTTATATTACTATTAATTACTCTACAACGTCGGAATCCTCCTTAATCTAACGCTTATCCCCAATCTCCTCCTCCTTTTTAATTAGAATAATACCCTTATTAATTATAAGGATCGCTCTATATTTATAAAATTAGGATAGAGAATTAATAGGCGAATTAAAGTTCGAAATATATTTATAAGTCTACTTTGGAATACGCCGGGCCGGACTATTATAAAAGTCGCCGTTAATAAGATTATTAATAGCTTTAATAATTTATAAGAAGTTAATAATTAAAGGTTAGTCGGCTTTACCTTTACCGGCTACTTTAATTTTCGCCCGCAATTATTCGATTATAATAGCTTCGGATTTGACTATCCTAAAATTACTAAACTAAATTTTGGGTCCAATTTAATAAGGGTTAATACTAATAAATTCGAATAATTTAATATTAATACTAAAGGGGGCTTTTTCCTTATAGAAAGACTAAATATTAATTTGCCGGATAAAATACTTATAATAATCGTATAAATTATAAAGTAAATAAGGTTTAGAATAGGTCTATAAAATTCTAATAGTTTTAACGTCGGTAGAGATAGGGATTTTTCCGATTATAGTAATTTTAACCTCTTTAAACTACTAATAAAAAGAAATAACCCGGCTACTTCAAATACTATTATTGTACTTAAGGAAGTTAATAGCAAATTAGCGGTAGGTAATACTAATTTTACTTAATTCCGAAAGAATACTCTTATAATTGCCAATTCCGAATATATAAAGAGCTCTCTTAAAAAGGCGAATATAAAGGAGGATAGTTAATATTCGATTAGGAGAACCGTTAGTAATTATTATTCTACGGGTAGGTAAACGTATTAAAGAATTATCTTCGATAATAATAATATTAAAAGGCTACGAAGTAAATACCGGCCTAATAATAAAATATTCGTTATACTTATCGTATATTTCCTAAAGAGGGTATTCCGCTAAATAATAAATATAGAAAATATTAATAACTTTACAACGTTAAGAGGCTATATTAGTAAAGAGAGAGGTAGAGCGGCGGAAAAAGATAATTGAAGAAAATAAAAAAGTAATATTAAAGTACAATTAGTAAAATTAATAATTAGAAGAGATAGAGCTTCCTTAGAACTAATCGAAGTTGGCTTTATATACTAAACAAAGAAGAATTACTAATTAACTTAATAATAACTATATAAAAAAATTTATTAGGACTATAACTAATTTAAATAGCGACGTAGAACTTTTATTTTTTAAAACGAATGTAAATATTAGCTATAAAAAAAACGAATTTAATTATTGCGTTAGCGTATAACATTTTCCTCCCGAATTTACTTTAAACCCTTCTCTAAGTCCCTAATTATACTATTTATAATAATTTCCGTAGAGAAGGGGACGACATTACCGGCTATAGCAATTTTAACAACTTCTTCGAACTCTAAATATTATAAGACCTAACTATTAAATATATATTACCAACTTATATTCTTAATAAAAGTATTTACCTTTATAGAACGAATAAGTAGAGCCCTTGTACTTAGTATAATAATAGAAATAAATACCATTAATAATAGAGGCGTCCCCTACGACGTATATCTTAAAGGGGTCGGGGTTATCGAAGTATATATACTTTATATAGGTCTTAACGGCGTTAACGGGGGTAAAGAAGTAATATATAAGGCTAATATAATATTTAACGCGGGTAAACCTTAACGTCGAAATTTATTTAACAAGGTTATTACCCTCTTAATAGGTCTTAAATTCGAAGGGACGGATAATATTCTATTTACGTTTATTAATTTTAAAACTATTTACTTTTAATCTTTTAATATTAATATACGAATTTACCTTATATTTAATAGCAATACCGTAAACTTCGTCTCCTCCTTTAACTAGGAGGCGCGTTATTACGTAGCGCAATTTCTCAACCTATATACCGGCTTCCGCCTACGTAGCGGGGATATCTATAATATCTTCTATACCCTCTACGAAGGACTTTCCCTTAAATATATAGGGTTTAAATTTATAATTAGGGATAGGCGTAGGGGTAACGCTAGGAGGCATTATAGCGGTTATATTAGATTGCAATAGTTGTATAGGGTTGCATTATAATACGATGTAAGGGCAAGGTTGTAAAGGTATTCTAATATTTATTTATTGAAGGGGTATATATATAAAGTATATGTATAGTATTTATTCAATAGCCCTAATAGCTACTGCCAGGTGAATACACGGGCCACATTCCTTTGCGCACGTGCTAGATTTATTTTGAAACTAACGTAGACAATAGCCCCCGTATATGTCCGCCAAAGCCGGGGGACTTCACTAACAATTATCCATTGCCGTTACAGTTACTCCACTTGGCATGCCCCTGGAACTGCCAGACGCTGTAGGTACCCCATGTGCACGAGCCGCCAAACCGGGTGCTCTTTGTGATTTCGATCGTGAGGATGCGAGTGACAAAAGATGAAAAGGCAAGAGGGTGATGAGGATGGGGTGGGAGTGAGTGAAATACTGATGAAGATGGTAGTTGGAAGTTGGCAGGAAGATGTTGAGAGCTGCATGGAAGTCTGGCAGGAAAAGCTTCAATTGACATTGGCTGCACGTAGCCCGTGCTAACTTTTCCTACAGAAAAATGCAATAATGCCAAGCTGAGGCAAGCGTCTTATCATCCGATTTATTGTATGGACCGAAATTGTTAGCATGCGTAACACCTCATTGGTCAAAATCACAACTATGCGCTGCAAACTTCAGATGGACAGCACTGGGGCACGGCAATGTCTGATGTAGAAAAGGGACAAAACAGCGACCAGACAGAATCCCAGATCTGAATTGAATCCTCGTCTAGCGAGTAGGTAAGGTAACTATAATATCTCAAAAGCATGAAAGACATACTCCTCTCAAACATTATCACTACAAGCCTGAAACCTGAAACAAACAAAACAAGCAAATGCCCCTTCTCCTTGTCGAAGTGAACGGAGTAGATGTAAATACGAGTGCACAAGAGGATGAAGAATGATGGTGAACTCGTTGATTGTAGAAAAAGAAAGAGGACAAAAGAGAGGGGGAAACCCTCGATACCTTCAATATGTGTACATGAGTGACAATCCATGTGTGGACTGTGGATCGAAAATGCCAAGATATTATAACCATCTTCTTCAACACTCCTGCCTATTGTTCGGCCTTGACCAGATTCTTAACCCTAGCCTCAACGATCTCAGGATGCAGGCTTAGTACATGTAAGGGTAGCAAGCAAAGCTGCGGATCTTCTTGTCCATATTCTCGTTTTCACATTTAAGATTGGGCCACCAAGAGTACAGGATCCCGGCCGGGGCCGATGTCTTCAAGTCGGGGATAGGTTGAAAGCCAAAGGCGATGGATACTCCGCAGCCCCAGCTGCGTTCCTGGCAGTTTTCGGTGCTGTATTTGAACAACATGAAGGTAAGTCTATGCGCCCATTTTCTTTCTTGAAAGGGGGGGGGGGGGTTTATCTCTACGTACTCATAGTATCGGCATTCGTTCTTCCCGAAAGGTTGAACAGAAGAGACTAACCCCCGGATGCTATCGTCCAGGCGGACTATACACAGGTTTTCAGCGTGTTAGTGATAATCCTACTAGAGACGGGTTTATAAATTTCGGACTCTGACGTACCGCACGAGGCGCACTTCAAGCGCTCCGCGCTGGAAAAGGTCTGGCAGTATCCACCGAAGTTGACGTCCACGCAAACCTTGGTCCCGAATGGATGATCATCGCGGGTAACGAGGTCGTTAGCACCTTTAACGGCTGAGGGAAGGGCGGCGGCGACCTTGAAGGTAGCCAAGGTAGTAAAGAACGAAAGGAGCTGCATGATTAATGGTTGGATAATAAGGTGGAATGAGTCTTTGTTTTGTTGTGTCTGTGTGTGAAGGTGAGGTGTTGAGAGCTGCAGTCACGACAATAATATTGAAAAGGGAAAGAACAGCGGCCGCACAGAAATCTCTGAATTGAATCCTCGTCTAGCGAAGTATCACAAAAATGATGAAAGAAATCCCCCCCTCAAACATAATGACCGGGATGCACCAAACAATGGCGACGGCGAACCGCGAGCGGGAAGTCTGGGACATCGTCCATTGTTGATCGGTGACCCCCAACCAGCCGAAGTCCGAAACATGAAACAAGCAAACGTTCCTTCCCCTTCACTTAATATCCCGCGTCAATGATCTCGGCGCTTAGAAAGGACGGCACATGAAGCTGGCGATCTTCTTGTCCATATTACCTCCGCATTTGCCCCCATTGGCCGGGGTCGGAGTCACCGTTGTCAAGTTGTCGATAGGGGAAGTGGCGTCGTAGTGTCCGCAGAGGTCGGAGGTGAGATCCTGGCAGTTGTCGGTGCTGTGTTATGTAAATGTTAATTGATGTTGACATGTTTTGTCCTGAATCGAGGAAAGAAAGGTCACAATAGTAGGGAGTAGGGACTGGAGGTACGTACACGTAGTAAGTGCACCACGACTTCTCGAAAGGTTGAATCGAGGAGACCCCCTTGGTTCCGAGGTAAGAGTCGACGGCAACTACATACGTACAAAGATTCTTCATGTTAGTAACTGTTTTGCTATCATACATCAGGAGAGTGGAAGGAAGGGCTGGGAATTCCGACGTACTACACTGGTCAGCCTTCAGGCCATCGGCCACGTTGGTAATGGTCTCGCAGTTTCCACCGAAGTTAATGTCGGTGCAAAGCTTGGAACCGAATGTTCCATCGCGGGCAACGAGGTCGTTGGTACCCTTGACGGCCGAGGGAAGCGCGGAGGCGAACTGGAAGCCGGCCAAGGCAGTGAGGACAGAGATGAGCTGCATGATGGATGGATGGATGGTGATGAGGTGGAATTAATTGTGGTTTTGTTGTGTGTGAAAGTGTTCTAGTGCGATGATGGCAGTGCTGGAAAGACAGAAAGACGATTGAAGTCGAGACTTTATTCCCCTCTTATAGAACGTCTTGATCATGCCTTGAATGAATCGTTTTTGTTGATTACACGATTTGCTCAACCGCCGACTTCCTTAATGTTGGGTGCTGTGTCAAACAAGATTGAGTGGCGTTTCTTTCCATTCTGCGGGAGATATCAGGGGACGGCCGGGCTGGAGACAAACGATGCTTTCAGGTTAGTTTACTGTACAAAGAGTATCGGCCGTTGGACCGTTGGGTTTTGAACCCGTTCATCTGTTGCCATTATGGTGAGATGAATGAAGGTCGAGAATTCCAGGCATTGACTGGAAGATTCAGGCAATGAGAAGTTGTAAGAGTTCTAGACCGGATGGCAGGCCGCACGGCACGCCAGGTGTAGGAAAGGAATTCCAGGAGTTGCACAAACTGACAAACATCGTCGCAGACTCTACTCCAGCGAATGATACAGGGCCTTGGGAAATCTCAACCTTGCACCTGGAGAATTATTAAACAGAATATAACCAAAGTTTATGAAGAAATCAAACGTCCTTATTTCCCCACGAACGGTTGATGTCCCATGTCTTTCCCCACGATCTCTGGGCCTGCCTGCCGTGCTCACCACCGACATGTTGGCCGCCCCCGGCAGGTGACTTGTTGCACAAGACGGCCCGGGGAGCTGTTCAACCGTCAGAGTCCCTTGGTCTTGCCGGAATACTGAAACATGATGCATCAAACAGGATTGGTGAGCCGTGACAGAACCAGTACTTTCCACATGAGAGAGCGGGAAGAATCCCGAACATGAGCCTGGGCAACGGTTTGTGACACGCGAATGTTCGCAGGATTCCGCATAACAAAAGATAAGAAAATGACCTAGGGAAACGAAAGAAAGGAGAAAGAGGAAAACAACCAGAAGAAAGTCTGATAGACGACAGGAGTGGAACAACAAAATAGGGAAGGGAAGACATAGGAGGAGCAAGCTGGGCTGGAAACCCGGAGCTCAACATCTACCATCTGTTTCGAACCTCGACAAAGATCTTCAGACTTCTGATCTGGATCATCACATCCATAGCCGCCAGCAATGGCGGCAACGAAACGACAGCCATACAAAGCAGAGACAAGGAGTATCAGTGTTGATGGTGGTGATGACGGGACCGATGAACCAACATGTGGGAAACTTTCCGAGATACGGGACATGTGCCTCTGGGCATTTTGACTGCTTCAACCGATAAGACTGAACTTCCACCAGTAGGGGCGTGTTTGGATGCTCTGAAATTCGGTTCTGAAATGTTCAGACCCTGTTTTTTCAGAGTGCTGTTTGGAAGCGCTCTGAACGTTTCGGTTCTGAAATCTTTCCAAAATCCTCGTTCTGAAATTCTGGCCCCACTCTTTGAGATGCATCCAATCAAATTTCATCAAATCCTCGAATTTCAGAGCCAACATTCAGGCCCAAGAACGCTTCTGAATCAAAATCAGAATTTCAGAAAGGCCCGTGCAACACTTCAGAAAAGCCATTTCAGAACACCCACTTCAGAGGGCCATTTCAGAGCATCCAAACACGCCCTAGGACTTCGAAGATCGGACCATATAAGTCCCCGATTCAGAGGCTCCAATAACTCCCGTACCCGTCCGCCTCGTGCGTGGCCGAGCGGTATGGTGCGGGAGCTAGAAAACATTGCTCAGTGCGCGGTACTGGTGGTACAGTTTTCGTAAGCCGTAGGACGGCCCGGGTTCAATTCCGGGCCTAGTTATTGCGGGCTGAGCCTTTTGCCTTTTTGCCCTTTTTGTTCGGATATAGTCAGAAGAAACGTTAAGGAGATGAGCAGAGCGAGGAAGGTTATTGTCGGAAAAGAAATGAATGCCCACGCCGGTATGAATCTGAATACCATGCCGTCCATGCATATCTCGGATGTCGTTGGCGTCCACGGCGCTCAAATAGCGAGCAGCGGCGCCAAGTACGGTGCCAAGCCCGTGGGCTTAGCGCATCAGCTATCCGATCAACACCGGTAAATCGCATCGCCATAGGCCTGTCAGCGATGTTCTCGTCAGCATCCCGTCGTGATCGACAAGGAAACAGATCCTCCAATGCAACAGGACCGGTGATAGGCGTGGTTCGGACCTTCCGGAATTTCGGACTCGAAAAGATCATGATGGTCGCCGTAAGCACTAGCTGCCAGTAAGCCAGAGATCTTCGAAGATGAATGCGAGGTCGACTGATGGGTCGAGATATAAGAGCCCGGTATGTGTCCGGTGTCCCTCGCCATTCGGTTCCCGAACCACCGACGCAGCTTCTGACGACCATCATCACCACCACGGCAGCGGCAGCGGCAGCATCCCCACTGCACTACTTGCTCGAGCATGTTTCCACCGCTAAAAGCCCGCTTCCTCAGTAGCGCATTGCTGCTAGCCACAGCGACCTTCCCAGTGGCACTCCACGCCAGCAGCCACGATGATGATCCCTCCGACCTCTCCCAAGAACCAATCTCCAACCTCTTACAACAACAAGACCAGGCCACCATCACCTCCGACGACTCAAACTGCCGCTGCATCCCAGGCGACGCCTGCTGGCCCTCCCCCTCAGAATGGTCTCGCTTCAACCAGACCGTTGGCGGCCGACTGATCGCCACCGTCCCGCTCGGCTCTGTCTGCTACCCGCCCGAGGACAACCAGTTCGGCGACGATCGGTACGACGAAGCAAAGTGCGCCCAGCTGCGCTCGGACTGGCATCTCACCGCGACGCACTACCGCGACTCAGCGAGCGTGATGAACCAGTTTTTTGCCCGCGGTCCTGGTCCTGAGGAGGGTAGTTGCGATCCTTTTGTGCCGGTGGATGGGGACAAGGGAAATTGCAGCATAGGATCCCTCGTCACCTACTCCCTCAACGCCTCCTCCGCCTCCTCCGCCTCCACCGCCGCCACCGACTTCATCTCCACCCTCTCCTTCGCCCACCAGCACAACATCCGCCTAGTAATCCGCAACACAGGACACGATTACCTCGGTAAAGCCACCGGCGCCGGTAGCCTCGCGCTATGGACGCATCACCTCAAGGACATTGACTTTTTCGATTTTGATAACACCCACGAAGCCGAACAGCGAGGAAGTGTCGCATATAAGGGCAAAGCGGCCAAGCTAGGCGCAGGCGTGCAAGTCTCCGAAGCCTTCCGCGCCGCCAAAGCCCACGGCCTCGTCCTACACGGCGGTAACTGCGAGAGCGTAGGCGTGGTAGGCGGGTACACCCAGGGCGGCGGACACTCAGTATTATCGTCTGCGCTGGGGTTGGGGGCAGATCAAGTACTTGAGTGGGAGGTTGTCATCCCCCCCTCCCCTGCCACTGGGCACCCCGAGCCGAGGTTGGTAACGGCATCGCCGTTCAACGAGCACGCGGATCTCTACTGGGCGCTGGCGGGCGGAGGGGGAGGAACTTTCGGGGCGGTGGTTTCCGTTACTGTTAAGGCGTGGGAGGATTTCCCTACTGCGGGGGCTACGTTGATGTTTAGTGCTAACGGGCTGGAAGATAGGGGGATCTTTGTTAAGGGCGTGCAGGCTTGGTTGGAGGCGTTGCCGGGGATTGTGGATTTGGGCGCTGGGGCTATTTGGTTCTTGTTGAAGGATGTACTCGCTGTGTCGCCGGTTATGGCGCCGGGGGTTGAGGCGAGGGAGTTGGAAGAGGCGTTTAAGCCGGTTATGGAGAAGCTTGATGGGTTGGGGATTCCGTATGGTATGTTCGTCTCTTGTGACACTGATGTGTTGAGTGAAGATGTGCTAACGAAATGGATGCGGTGTAGCTTCGTCCTTTACTGACTACCCGTCCTTCCACGATGCCGTTGCAGCCATGGTCGCTCAGCAGAACGTCACGGACGCTAACATGGGAGGACGCCTGATTCCTCGATCGTTGGTGACGGACAGGGAGGGCGCCGAAAAGTTGACAGATGCTCTGGACGCCATCGTCAGTGCAGATGGTATCGTGTCTGGTATCTCGGTCAACATCGAGAGGGGACGGAAGTTGTCAAAGGCGTATCCCAACTCCGTTAACCCGTTGTTCGAGTCGGCGATTCATATTGGCGTGTTCGGATTGTGAGTATTCCGTGCCCACCTAGACAAGTCTCTTCCGCAAAGACAAGTACTGACAGACCGCAACCCCTAGCCCATACAACCACCTCAACTTCACCGCCAACATTGACGCTCAAGACAAGATCACCCACGTGTTTGGGGCCGCTCTTGAGAAACTCACCACCAGTGGCGGCGCATATCTAAACGAAGGCGATCCGCATCAGCCTGACTGGCAGACCACCTTTTACGGAGAGAATTATGAGAGGCTGTTTGCCATCAAGAACAAGTACGATCCGGAAGGGCTGTTGTACGCGTTGACAGCGGTGGGAAGTGAGAAGTGGGCGCAGAAGGAAGATGGGAGACTCTGTCGGGTTTAGTTGATGTTTCTCTCCATGGTCAGACCCAATGAAACAACAGCCTAATATCATCGAAGTTGGCGAGAACCATGTGGAGTGAAAAGAATCTCTCTGTATGCTGAAGTGCCTCGCTGCTCCTGTCATGTACGTAAATCTCGAGACTCGGAGTCGTAAGTTTCTCTGATGACCCAACAAGGCGGGTCAAAAATCTTCGCTGAATAAGCGTCCGAAGGGAAAGGACAAACGCGATTGACGTTGCTTGAAGTAGTCCTGGATATGAAAGCGGAAGCAAAATAGACAAGACAAAAAGCAAAAAGCTCAGCTGCCCAAGCCTGGAGTTGAATCCGAAACCAGCTGCATGCCTACGAAAATACCACGGATTTTCTGGCTACCAGCACACCTACCACGTCGGCTACTGGGAGTTGTTGGAAGGTGCTGAACTCTGGGTTTATATGGTCCCAGTGAAGATCATGCCACTGGAAAGCTGAGGCCCGTGCCGGTATGTTAATGAGTGCCGACCTGGACAGAGTTTTCTATTGTTCATTCAGAAACTCCGATCAGATCAGATGACCTGGAGGATATCATGGAAACCTTATCTTCTCCCCGGTGACACCTTAACCTCTTTGTCCCTCCACTTCGAATCAACAACCTTGAGCATGGCGGGAGTATCGTAAATTCTTTCCCCGTTTGTTACCCAGTCGCAACCACGATGCCCGGCCAACCGGTAAACAGGTCGTCAGGCACGTGGTGTCCGTTACATTGTTCGTCCCCGAACCTTTTGGATGGTTCTTTCTGATCCTTCACCCCGTCCTCAATGGGGACTGTTTGCGAGGAGAGCGGTGAACAATATTGTGCTGGATCATATCGGACGACCTTGCGAACATCGTGGGGTGGTATCCTCTCCCTGCTGACACCTCAACCTCTTTGGCTCTTCACTTCGAATCGACAACCTTCACTATGGAGTATCGTGAATGCTCGCCCCGTTTGTTATCCCGCAATCTCATGACCCTTCACTTCGACTCAACCACTCTTCACGATGGGGGAGGAGGATCGTGAATGCCCGCCCCGTTTGTTGCCAGGCGGAACCTTGATGCCCGGGTACAGTGAAAAGCATCTGACAACCACCATGACTATTCACCACCATGGCAAACCTTTCTGTGACGAACCTTCGCACCGGTGAATCGTCTGCGACCGTGAAAATATTCCTCGATTCTTCCTCGCCAGGAACCCATAAAAGAACCACCTCTAATCACCTTCCTCCTCCATTCTTCCTCCCCAGACAGACAGTCACAACGAGACCGGAAACCAACCGATCAAGCAAAGACAACAAACAACAACCCAAACACACACAAACCAACACAAACCCAAATATCACCAAGATGTCCTACTCAGGCGGACGCTCCTCCTCATCCCGCTACTCCTCCAGCGGTCGCAGCGGTACTTACTCCTCTTCCGGCGGCGGTACTTACTCCTCCTCCGGCGGCGGCGGCGGCTCTTCCTCGGGCGGTGGTGGCTCTTCCTCGGGCGGTGGTGGTGGCGGCTACTCCGACTACATCCCGACGCCAAACTACGGGTGCCCCGACACGCCCAGTTACACCGCGACCTCTGGCGGCGCCGGCCCCTCTTACTACTCCTCCTCCACCTCTGGCCAGTCCGGCTACTCCGGCTCTCAGCCTCCGTCCTACTACTCCTCCGGCGGCGGCGGTAGCTCCTCGGGCGGCGGTAGTTCCAGCTACTCCGGTGGAGGTGGTGGCTCTTCGTCTGGCGGAGGTCGTGGTGGCTACTCCGACTACATCCCGACGCCGAACTACGGCCCCGACACGCCCAGTTACACGGCGACCTCGGGCGGCGCCGGCCCTTCCTACTACACCTCCTCCACCACTGGCCAGTCCGGCTACTCGGGCTCTCAGCCTCCGTCCTACTACTCCTCGTCCGGCGGTGCTGCTCCTCCGTCGTACTACTCCTCCACCTCCGGCGGCGGCGGTGGTGGCTCTTCGTCTGGTGGTGGTAGCTCCGGGTACTCTGGCGGTGGTGGCAGCTCGGGCTACTCTGGTGGCTCTTCTTCGGGACGTGGTTCTTCTAGCTACTCTGGTGGCGGCGGTGGCTCGTCTAGCTATTCCGGCGGTGGCGGTTCGTCGTATTACTCCAGCCGCTAAGCGGGGTGCTTGGTAGACTCGAGGGGGTCGATTGAGGTTGGTGGTGAACTTCCTTTTGCAAAGAATGGTGGACAAAGGTGCTAACGAAGACAAGTGAATGATGGTAGTTCAGGAAGGAAACACAGAGGAAGGGAAAAGTGGTGTTGAGAAGTCTTGAAGTATCGGATTTGCAAAGAAAGGGAAAACAGGAACGAATCGGATCGGATCCGGAGAGGGCATCAAAAGGCGTTGGAATGATTTGGGCTGTGGTCATGGCGTTCTGGACTGACTGCGTTGAGTGTTGTTGAAAATACATATTCCTTCTGCCTAATTCGCTTCTTGCTCTGATAATGTGATGCTTCTGTGACGCTGTTTGCGTAAGACAACTTGGAACGTACTCAACCCATGCTGTTTTATCCTCCTTTCTGTCCTCCGAAAATCGCCATGACGTGGTCTTTCCTTTGAAATCCAGTCAAGCTTTGTGACCGGCCAGCCGGCTAACTCGAGGTTTATCGTCCTCCCATGTTGCCTGCAGCCTGAGAAGGTTAAGAAGGTTGAGTACTCCGACTTTTAAGGAAAGCCACAAGATCAGCCAGGATCCGCTGCCAGAGCGTGTCCGTCAAATACCCCGGGGGCGCCGCCGGGGCTATACTCGGAGTGTAGTCGTGATACTGAACTTGGTTGAAGCGGAGGTAATCCTGGAGTAAGATGCTCATTACCACATGACCGGGCGCCAGGAAGATGGGCGTTTCTCTCAATTCCCGTACGAGGCTAACATAATCTTGACTGCTTGCCTCGGCGCTGGCGAAATCTTGACTTTGAGGTGACTGTCTTTCAGCATAACAAGCTTGCAGATCCTTTAGGAACTGGTGGCACTTTTCATTGTCGTTGTCTGAATCGGGCCCAAAGTTATGAGCAACTTGCAGAATCCCTTCTTGTGGATAGGGGGGCAACCAGCCGGCGAGGCCTATTAGGCCCCCAAGGCCCCCCAATGCTTCATGAAAGAATAACACCGAGACGTCAGCAAAGCCTTGGCCCAACCCTGCCAAGAAGATGCGCGACCTAGGATTGGGAACGTTTTCTGCAGAATACCGAGCTTCTTCTGCCCTGACGATTGCAAGCACAGTATCATAACCGATCATCACATCGGGTAATGGAATAACCCGAATCTATGGGAGTCGCATCTCTATAGTGTGACCGAGAATCGTACGGGCTTCTTGAGATGTAGCTGCAAAGACCCATCTGAAAGTTGGAAAATTGCGGCGAAGGCTATCGGGTCGAGTGACTTGAGTCAAGTCGGCATCTTTGTTGAAAACCTCTCGTGCAAAGCGTTCAAGGATATCGTTGTGGCCGGGTCTGGAGTCGAGGACAATGACGGTATGTGTGATGGGTAATTGCTCTTCTACTGGATCGTAGGCGAGCACTCCACAACTCAAACTGGCGGCCGTGACTTGGCTGAATGTCAGTATATCACAATGATCATCGAGATACTGGGCATGTTGTGACTTAGCTGTACCTCCTTGTTGCGAATGGGTTTGGCAACCGTCTTCTGGGTTGGACAGGACAGACGGCATGGTGGGCGGGATGGTATCAGGATTTAGGGGTAGAGATAGTTGACTGTAGATGTGTTCTTTGGTGTGTCTGTGTGTCTCCCACGTCAAGTCACTCCTCGGATTTCGATTCCATGGTTTTATAGGTGCCGATGGACATTGTTACTTCCTTTCTTTAGCTTGCTTGGTTGATGGCAATTCGAAGGCAGTCGGCGGGCAGCCAGCCAGGTAAAGACAGTCAGGATCCGAGGAAAAAGGAAGCCGCCACGCTGGGCGTCGTATTGGGTGTGGGCGTGTACAGCATTGCGGTGCTCGACCCGAGTTCGATATCGGACTGGCTGATGGAAGTCGGGAATGTCAAGTGGAGGTTGAAGAAGAGGAAGTTGGACGCGAGATGGCGTGGCACGGGTAGACACGGCAGTCACGGGTAGGTGTGGTTCAAAAGTGGAAGGCATGTACCGGCTTACCTGCTTATCTGGGCTGCCCCTGCTTGGGGGACTTGTTTGAAGCCCGACCAAATCCAACGCCTTTATTCCACTTCCTTCGTACTTGTAGTACAGTAGCTTCCTGCCTTCCTTAGGTAGGTTCCTTGGCTCAAGCTCCTTCTTTAAGTTGCTGGCCATCGTCGTGATGGCCTCTTCCTACGGCGTACGGGTGCGCACCTTCTACGATCTTTCTGTACCGCTAGAGGTCATGTGGGCTTGGCACTCTGCAGGGGCATGTGCCCGTCGGTCCCGACAGTTGCAACTTTGTCTTCCTCCGTCTTCTTTCCTTTTCCACACTCTGCCAATCTACATCTTTACATTTGGCCAAACTCTCTCGCACCAGTTCCTATCTCCTTCTTCCTGACAACTTTTCCATCGTCATCGTTGCCGTCTCGCGCTGGATCCGTTGCGTGCCCTGGCATAGGCAGTTCGTCACAGCGGGGTCACAGCGTTCCATACCCTCGAATTAGTGCACTATTCTTTCATCACGCTAATTTGCGCATATTCTGTTAAGCTTTCATCTAAATACTTTCATTTTCCATCGTCTCAACCTGCCAACTTGTCAACCACCGTCTCGCACAGAGCCACCAACGACCGCGCGTTTGTTATGTCCAACGTGCTGACCTCGGCCCCAATCCTTCCTCTGACCCAACTTCTCAACTCCACCGCTGACATCGAATCGAGACCGTACGCACTCAGCGGCTTCCCGCTCTCCATCTCTGTCTGCAGCCGCAGAAGCCTCGAAAGCTGCCTCGACATGACATCCACGCACGCCTTGACCAGCGCCGCGCTATCCGCCCCGTCTGCTACAAGTGCTTTGAACCCCTGGAGAGCTTGATCAACCGTCTCGTGGTCGCTACCTCCTCGCTTGACGTCGCCTTCCGAAACAACACTACTACTGCTGCTGAAGAGATACCCGAACCTTGAATCACTCATGATATCCGACAGCCGATCGAGAGGCAGAGGGAACGCAATGCCGGTGATTAATTGTGCTGTAGAGGCAGGATTGAGAGGACAGACGTCGTCCTGCTGCAAGATCGAACATGTCAGGATACGGCGAAGGACTCTTTCCCCGATGGGCGTCCACTGCTGCTTATCAAACCGGGCTTGGAGGCCAGCTCCTTGCTCGGCGAGATACCCGACATCCTCTATGGCACCAAGATCCACCGAGTTGGCCCGCAATCCCAATCCATGGCGGTAGCTGGCAAAGGCATCCAGGAACGTGTTGGCAGCCGCGTAGTTGGCCTGCCCTTTGTTGCCAATAACACCAGACACCGACGAAAGCATGGTGAAGAAGTCGAGAGCCAGGCCCTGTTCTACTGCAGCTTTGTGAAGGTTCCAGGTCCCCTTGACCTTGGCCTCCAGAACCTGGTGGAAATCCTCAACCGTCATGGTCTCATATGTCTTGTCGCGAAGAACCATAGCTCCCTGAATGATGCCAGCTATTCGCCGACCACCTCTGTGCTGCTTGAACAGGGAACGGACAAACCTCGAACTGGCAACATCGCCCTTGGCTTCAATCACTGCACAGCCGTAGGCAACGCATCCCTTAATGATACGAATTGAGGCGGCGTCCAAAGTACCGCTACGACTGCAACTGATGATATGTTTCGCTCCGTGTCGAGCCATGTGGAGTGCGAGTGAGCCACACAGGCCTTTGAGACCACCAATGATCAGGTAAGAAGCGTCTTCTCTTAGCTGCAAGGTCCGCAAGGCGGGACGAACTGGCACCCGAACATCTCCACCATGGCTGCTGATGACTACCCTGCTGTTATGCTGACCGCGACGAACGGAATCCAGAGCGGCTGACACGTCGTGGAACCCATATCTAGCGATCGGATGGATAGGTCCAAAGTGGCCCGCCTCAACCAGAGCAAAAACCTCTTGCAAGAGTTTCTGCACGAGCGAATCTTCGACTTTCCCGGTGGAGGAAAAGTCTATAGTCCGAAAGGAGCAGTTGCGGTGAAAGGGTCCCATCGCCAAGGTCACCGGTCTGGTGGCATCGTGCTTGCGAACGTCAATCATACTGCCGCCATCTGCAAGAACATTCCACAAAGCATTGAACAACTCGCCTCTGGCCGAGTTCAGGACGAAGTCCACGCCACGGCCGCCGGTCTCGCCCATAATCTTGTCTGCCCACTTGGTTGTGAAAGAGGACTCAAAGATGTGGTGCTCTGGAATACCAAAGGTCTTCGACAGGAACGCCTGCTTGTCCGAATCTTCGACAACGACGAAAATAGGACTAGCCTTCTTGTGCTTAGCAAGCTGGATTGCAGCAAGACCAATACTATCCGTTGCAGACTGAATCAGCACAGACTGGCCCTCTTGAAGGTTTCCAAGATCGATCATGGAGTGCATGGCGGTTGCATACGCCAAGGGAATGGTCGCGGCGTCCTCGAAGCTCATGCGGTCCGGAATTCTGACGGCTCGCTCGGCAGGAGTGGTTAGGCGATTGGCATAGATGAAGCTGGTCATGATAGCAACGCGATCACCAACGTTGAACTTGGTCACACCAGCACCGAGTCGCCTGACAACCCCAGCGCACTCACAACCGGCCACCTTCTTGCTCTGAGCCCCGAAACCCTTCATCATGGCGACATCCTGCGTGTTCACGCCAATAGCCCATACTTCTACCTCGATTGATCCCTTTTCCACTGGCTTCTCACTGGCAAACTGCTCAACCCAAGTCACCGACGAATTGCCACTTTGGCTGGCATCAAGTTGAACCATGTTCTCTTGCTCATGGAAACCCTTGACGACCGTCTGCGCTCCCTCTGTCTCGCCTTGCTTAAAGGCATTCACCTTTGTGTCAGGCATCAATCTTTGCAAAAACACCATACCGTTGCGTTCCGCATACTCTGTCTCCCCTTTGTTGATTCTGACCAGCTCGAGAATCTTGTCTACAACCCAGGCAGTAGCGAGGCTGGTAGCAGATTGCACATCAAGGGTGGTCAGCCTGGCCGTCGTGTCTTCTCGGCGAACAACACGAAACAGGCCATGCACCACGGCGTTGTCGGGGTCAGTAACTTGGTACTGTGACCCTTTGGTAACCCAGACAACCGGGTTCCCAGACGCAGTCAGCCTCTTGAGACTTTCCCACTGTTTACCGGAGGCATGAGTGAGTACAGGACTGGAAAGCTCATCGAGGACTAAGAAGACTGTGGTGTTGGGAGCTGCAAGGGTATCCAGTGCTGACGCGCTTTGATGCGTCACAGTCCAACCTGAGTACTCGAGTTTCTCGTGAAGGCTCGGTGGAAGGGGACGACTGGAGTGTTTGAAGCCGACGACGGTCAGGCTTCGCGGGAGAGCGGCGACCCCTTCATGCCCCTCTTGATCGTTGGCGGGCTGCGAATTGCTCTTGTTTTTACACAGGTAGTGCACATTGCCACTGTCGGTGACTTCAAGGATGTTCTCAAATCCTTGACTGGCCAGCTGATCCAGCTGCTTCCTCCGGCTCCAAAAGCTTTCACCGGTGGAATCCAAAAGCTTCCTGGTCTCAACGTGGTCTATCCGTGCAGAAGAAACGGAACTCGCACGATCATTCCCATCTTCAGAGCTTGAGTCTCCGGAAGAAGAGCCAAGGCTACTAGATGCATCAGAATCGCCAACGAAGCCCCCATCGGAAATCTCATAACCACTATCCGTCGCGGTAGACGTGCTACTGGTCGATGTGTCGGCGATCAACACAAAGGCATCCTCATGAAGAATGGGCTTTATGTTGGCAACGATGTCTTTGACTGGAACCCCACACTTTGGGTGCGACTTGATTATCACAAGATCGTAACCTCTGCTCTCGACCAGACCCAGGGCCTTCGTGTCGGGGCTGATCAAGTGGAAAGTAACGTTATTATGGACTCCAAGCTCCGCCTTCAAGGCGGCCAATGTCCCTGAACTAGTGGTGGCCAAATCGCAGCCAGAGCATCCCAATCTGGCTGACATGTCTCTGGGAGAAAACCACAAGCTGGAGGTATCAGCTTCGTCGAGATTGACCTCAAGAACCTTGAGCAATGGCTTCTTGTGGGCAATGAGGTCAACGACAGCATCAACCTTGGAGGTCTGGCCCACATCCTCAGGGTCCAGATACATGAGTTGATCTTGTGTGAGGAGCGAAATGTCAGGCTTCCACGACACATAGTCAAATGTGTGCGGATCAGGCTGCCTTTCCACGTCAATCTTGACATAGGTCATCCCCTTTGCTTGGAAATAAAGGGTACCCGTCTCAGGGTCATGGACGGAAATATCGCAGCAAGTGTCGGTCTCGTCCTCGGAGCCACCGGGTTTACAGCCGGACTTGGCTATGGCAAGGCCAACCCTGAAGTCCTTGGGGACGCGGTTGAGTATCACCTCGTCAATCATACCCGGCACCACCACATCGTTGATCAAGCTTCGTTCATTCAGGACATTGGGCGGCGCTGCAACTTGAAACGATGCATCGAAGGGTGCAGGGTGGATGGGAAAGTAGCTTGCCGGCTCATACTTGGACGAGGGTGGGGTCAAGTCAACAAACGCACGACAGCTGCGTTCACCACTGGTAGCCTCCAGGCTGAGCACCTTCCTGAACGACGGCCCAAAGAAGACGTTGGCCTCGCTCAGGGCCTTGTACCATGGGCTGAAAGAGGTAGGGTTGTCCAAAGGCTGAAGGTCAGTGCCACTGATCTTGTCGTCAAGTGCATCGATGACGCGAATGCGGCCCCAACAATGAAGGATGTTCACGTCATCTCTTGTGGTCGAAATGCGAAACTCGTCCCACTCCTTGTTGTCCGGTATCTCGATGAGGGTTAACAGGATGGTGCAAGTCTTATTCTCTTCGATAACCATGGCGCGGTCAAAGTGGATGTGGCGCAGCTGGTAGGCCAACTCGTTGGCCGATGGAGCCGCTTCCTCGGGATTCAACGCGCAATATTTCTGGTAGATGGCCTCTACCGCCATGGTCACAAGGCCGGCGCCGGGCATCAGCACATCCGGACCTATTTGATGATCACGCAACCAGGAAACATCCTCTAGACGGAGGTGCTTGCGCCATATGGGGCATTGCCATGGTGTACCGAAGATCTTGCTTCCAATGAGGTCGTGGTGGGCAAATTGCCTGAAGCGCCAGTCCTTGCTGGCTGCGCTCTCGTGCCAGTACGTAATGGAGTGGTTCCAGTTGTAGTTGGGAAGGTCAACAACTGTTCGGACACTGGTATCATTATCGTTGTATTGGTTGACACGCGTCAGGTCGACGGGGTAGCCAGCGACGAATAAACGGCCGGCTATGTCGTGCAACGCTTTAACAGCATTGTCACCACGAGTCCAGGCCGTGCAGTATGAGATTTCTCTGGCATTTGGTAGGGATTTGAGCACCTGGGAGACGGGAGCAGCCAGGGCACCGGAAGGACCAATCTCTATCAAGATATCGGGAGACTCCCCGCCCGGCTCCGTGAACAGGGCCGTGAGGGCCTCGTTGAAGCGAACGGGAGAGATCATGTTGGTCTTCCAGTATGATGCATTGGTAGGGGAGGTGTCGGTCATTTTCTGTGCGGTAACCGAGGAAACCATGGTGACGCCAGATAATGAGGGACTGCCTAGAACTGAGAAGTCCTCGTCGTTGGTCAGGAGCTCCTCATATGCGTCGCCAAACTCATCCATTAGCTGGGAGTGGTACGCCAGATCAACTTGGAGAAGCCTAGCAAAGCTACCTGATGCCTTGATCTCGTCAGCAAGCTGAATGAGGGCATCCTTCTTTCCCGAAATTGTCAAGCTTTGCGGGCTGTTATAGCAGGCAATCCAAGCCTTTCCTTGGTATTTCTCCAAGAAGGGAGCAACAACTTCAACACTAAGGCCCACCGCAAGCATACCGGCATCTGGCTCGGCCTTGTCGTTTTGGTTGACAGTGGCCCAGCCCCTGTAAAAGGCAGCCTTGATGGCACCGGCGCGGTCGAGGAAGCCAGCAGCGTAGGCGGCAGCAATCTCACCTGAGCTGTGGCCCACAACACTAGAAGGCTTGATGCCCCACGACTCAAGGACAGCCAAAATGCAGAGTTGCAGAGCAGTCACCAAGGGCTGGGAGAATTCCGGCTTGCGGACATGCTCGGCAGATCTCGGCTCAGTCAGTTCCTCAACAAGCGACCACTTGGGGGGATTGGGGACGCTTTGCAGCACAGTATCTAGTTCCTCGAGGATCGATCTAGTGCAGGGGAAGAAGTCGAGCAGTTGTTTGCCCATCTGAGGCCACTGGGCGCCTTGGCCTGTGAAGACAAAGCCGATCTTTGGGACATTGTCGGCCTTCTTCCCGATGGTGAAGTCGCTGGCTTCGATCTTGGTGGCTCGGGCAGTGACAAAGGCACGATGCCACAGGCGGGTTCGGCGCTCTGACAGAGTGTAGGCAAGATCAGCCAAGCTGAGCTTAACGCGTGGGTTACTGAGATGGTCGATGAGAGGCTGGATGTTCAAAGACCCCTCAGCCATTTTGTCCCAAAGTTTGCTTTGGGGTATCGCCCTTGAGAGAAGGCAGTTCGCTTGGCCCTTTTAAAGGTCTCTAGAGGTATCAAACATCATGGACCTCCGCCTCCGGGGCCGGGGGACTCGAGCCACGGTTCTACTTCATCCACCTTACACATTAACATGGAGCAAACAAAGGAGAAGGCCCAACCGAGAGCATGTGGCCACTCCCGCCATTTCGACGTTTTGATAGGTAACCTTCAGGTATCAGTCGATACTTCAACGAAAACTATTCAGCTATTGACCCAAGGTTCAACATCCCAACCTACTTTGATAGGTACTTTACATCCCGTCGGCAGGTGGTACATGCCCACCCTCAGCCCCCTTTCCCCCCTCCTCAGCAGCACGTCCATGCCCCCCATTTCCCCCACCCCCATGCCCATGCCCATGCCCCATCCCCATACTCCCCCCACTAGGCCCTCCACTCCTCCACTCATCCTCCACGACCGTTCCGGGAGCAGGCTCGACTTTAAGGCTCCCATTAAACCTCTCGCTCACCCAGTCCCTAATCTTGCCGAAATCGCGACAAGTATGCGGGCGATCAGAATCGATATAGTTCTGCCCCAGCGCCTTGTAGTACCGCGACGGGATGGGCGTCAGGTCGGCATTACACAAAACGGTTTGCCGCAGGTGGTCGAGGCAGTGGTCCCGGTGGAGAGTGCCGTGGATGTCGCTGTCTACTGGGTAGTGATCGGGGTAAAAGGCTTTGCGGATGTGGTCGAGGCAGTGGAGGGTGTGCATTACTTCTAGGCTGGTGGGGGTTAGTATGGGATGGTGACTGGGGGAAAGAAAGGGGAAAGAGAAGGGAAGGGAAGGGAAGGGGAGGGAAGAGGGTAGGGGAAAGAAGAAAAGGCAAGGCAAGGGAAGTGGAAAGGGAGGAAAGGAAAGGAAAGGAAAGGAAAGGGGAAAGGACAACTCACGCAGCCACATATCCCCCATGCTTAGGCGACCAAAACTCCTTGTACTCATCTCCCCAAGCACTTTTCGCTTCTTCTTCCGTCAAGAGGAAGAACCGGCCTTTAGTCCACGCAAGCAACCAGCCAGTTAGTCAATCAGCCACAAGGGAACCACCAACAAACAGACAGACAGACAGTCAGTCCGTCCGGAAAGGAAGGAACTAGGTACTCACCCCAATGCAACAAAGCCCAATTATGATCAATCTCCCTCCTCGGCGTGCCCACATACGCCTCATGAGCCTCGCCATCATCCGGTACATACTCCGTTCCGTCGTCTTTGAACTTGGGACTCCCGCCGAAGTCTACTGTTTTGACTTGTATCAGGTGTTTGGCGGCGTCTTTTCCAGTTCGATATCAGCATCAGCATTTTCTTTGGGTACATATATCTCAGGTAACCGGTGACCGGTGGCCTTCAAGTCAGAAAGCCAGAAAGCCAGAAAGTCAGAGAACAGACAAAAACTCACCAAGTTCATTCCTAAACCCCTTCGCGAAACTCCCCTGCTTCCTCACGGCGTGTAGTTCGGCGGTTAACCAGGTCGTTGTGCAGGCGAAGAAGAGAGACATAAAAATCCAGAAGCTTAGGGCTTTGCTTGGGAAGAGGGATGCGAGGCGACCTGCCCGTTGTTGTTGTTGTTGGCTTCCCTTTTCCTGCTGGGGTTGAAGGGACTCGCTATCGCCATCTTCGGCTTGCGGGAGGCTGAAGTATGGCTTTGTTTTGGAGGAGAAGGAGGGGAGGAAGGTGGTGTTCATTGTTGTGTGAGATCTTGGGGCTTATTCCTCCCCGTTGTTGCTCTTGTCCGCGCTGTTACTTCAGTGAGTGTGCTGGTGATGGAAGGGGAAAGTGAAGGGGAAGGGGGAGGTGCAACTGGGATGGAAGCAGCGGATGGTGATGTTGCGATGCTGGACGAACGTTGACCTGGTTTCTGTCGAATTCCTGGTATAACAGTCCTTCGGTTCCCTCTCAATTACATCTCGCCATTGACGAACTGATCGACCCAGTTGCATCACTGCGTCTTCGTTTCATTTGGCGTTTGCGCGCGTTACAACTTGCCCTTGGAGCGTTTACTCGACCTGACGCGGCGGATGATCTGCGCTTCGCCATTTGGCGCCGGCGCCTACCTCCACGCATCGCGGACACTCGCCAACCAGCACCACCACCTCACATCCTCATCGCAACATTGGAGTCTCGTGTTTGCAATCTCACAGGTTTCTACTTCTGAGCCATCCAAATGCATTCTGAACTATCCAAACTACTGATACCGATAACACAACTCCCCACTCTCCGTACTCATCGCCCTCTCCACCAACACATCCTCCGTAAACCCTCCATACAGCAACACATCCTTGACACTCGCCTCTCCCGGTGTCGAGTTGAACATGTGTTTCCCGCTGTACTCTTGGAGTCTGACCTCCGGGTTTTCCCATTGCCATCGCCACCACATTCTGTCGAGGGAAGCGTGGTGGACGTAGAATAGCGGGTCTGTGTTTTCATCTTCCGTTAGCATTGGTTTTCTCTCCTTTCCAGTCCACCCTCAACTTGACCTTAACTCGAACTAGTGGGGAGGGAAAGGAGAGGGGGGAAAGAGAAATACCATTAGCAGCAGTCATAGCCCTAAAATCCCCTCCAACACCCTGATGCAATCCATTATGCAACCGTTCCTCCACCCTCTTTCCAAACTCCTCGTACCCCTCCGTCCTCAGTATCATACCGATCGCTTCCGGCTTGAACTGCTCTCCTGATATTTGTCCTGTAACGTTCCGCTTGGGATCGTTGAACCCTCTGGACAAACAATGCGTGACGTAGGTGTGGTTGTAGATGATGGGGCGGAGGTCGGCGAAGGGCCCGTCTTGAACGCAATGGCCGGAGCCGACGCTGGGGAGACCCGAGGATGGGGAGGATGGGGAGGTAGGGGAGGAAGGGGAGGAAGGGGAGGAGGGGGGAGAGGGGGGAGCAGAGGGAAGAGAGCCGTCGGATCCGAAACCGGTGGTGGGAGAAAAGATGGAGGAAGAGGAGAGGGAGAGGTGGTCTAGGGACCAGTCCCAGTAGCTGCGATCATGGTAGACAGAAGGTGAGTAAGGTATTTCTCTGTCTGGGAGAACCGAGAAACCAAAAAAAACTTACGGTATAGTACCTCCCCTAGGAAAACCACATTTATCCTTGAGGATATTCTCAAAGACGTGTAAAGTCCATCGGTGCCAGGGGAGGAAGGATGCCGAGCGATGACCTTTTTGTTCCAACCTTCATTGTCAGTTTTTGTCTTTCATCCTGCCCTCCATTCGTCGCGAACACCGACGTGAGGTCCACTGGAGGGAGACATACACCAAGACCCAACCCCCCCATGCAAAATCGAAAAGTCATCATAAACAGTCCTGTTATTCTCCCCCCACTCCGACGGCGTTCTCGCCAGACAATGGATGGCGTCCACGAACTCGTTTCTTTCCGTCTCTGTCAGTGATCGCCATTCGCGTCGTGTGGCGATGTGTTTGCATTGTTTGCTGTTGCTGTTGTTGGTCTGTTGCCAAAATCTCAACGGCGGTGGGGGATCAGGGACGAAAAACGGCAAAAGAATGAACCAGATTACTAGACTGATCCAGGCTAGAGTGGTGATGAAGACGTAGGCTGTTAGGAGGTGTTGTTTTAGTCTGCGGTAAAGAAATCCAGTCAGCTGCCCCTGAGGATGAGATTGAGATGCAAGCAAAAGGGAGGGTGACCTACGTCGTGGATTCAACCGACTTCTCCTCTGGCTCTGAGGAGGAAGTTTGGCTTTCGGTATCGTCTACTGGCGTGTATCGAGGCTCTCGCCGCCATTCTCTGTACGCGATTTGCAGTGATTCGAACATCACCGGCGACGGATCAGGACAGATGTGGGAATAGCTTCACTTGGTTTGCGGTCTGCGGTCCTGTTTCCGTGTGAGGTCGGTGGTCAAAGGGAAGCAAACAGTGCTGTCAGGAAGTCAGCTTAACCACCGAGCCCACTAAAACTTCCTGAATAGCGCACTGCAGCGTACTACAGCGCTCAACTCGCTGAGCTTAGGCTCTGCAGCGCTGTGCAGTAGGGACGAAAAGTGGAGCCAGCGCTCGAATCCGGTGGGTCCGAAGGCGCCTCCTTCCCTTTGCGCCAAAATGGTGTTATGCTATTGGCTGGATTTGAGAACGCTCGCTACCTTGGCAGCGGAGATGCGCCTAACATTTTCCAGTCCGGACGTCATTCCGAACTTGCGACGAACATCAGACGAACTGGAAGCTGCCCACTGTACACTGGCCGTGAATGTCCCCGTCCTCTGCTCCGGTCCCGTTGCCCTGGCTTCCATCTTGTGTATGCCGGAACGAATCTCACAGCCAGTCGTTCATTCACTCCCGATCCTCTTTTTCGTTCTGCAGAACCATAAGGAACACACCATTATCGTACGTCGACCCGAGGAACGATGAAGAACCTCATTGTTTTCGTCGCAGCGTTCTTGTTGCTGCCTTTTGCAGCGGCTTTGCCAATGCCAATGCCCGCCCCAGCCGATGTATGTCCCTCCACCAGCCGGATCTCGTGGAGTTTTTTTGCTATTGACAAGGAGACTGACTGCGTTTTATCCAGGGATTTGTTCCGCAAGAACTGCAAGATAGTGCTGTAAGTTTGTCCGGTGTTCGTTTCCACTTGACTGTTTGAACCATGGTAGCTGATACTCTTGCGTGCCGTCGTAGTGTACGTGATATCTCGGAGATAACCGAACCCATGGACTTCTTTCTTTTGTTGGTAGCTGACGATTCGACCTAACGACTGACTTCTCGTTATGATTAGAGTAAGTATCTCTCTTCTTTCTTTTAGCCCAGGAGAGATTGAAAGAAATGGCGAGGCTGACGACAGGTATTTAGTAACCTAGCGGACTTGCACGAGTTTGACAAATGATGGACGAACGAGATGGCATCGTGGCACAAGAGGGTCTTCTTTCTAGTTTGTAGGGAAGAACAAAAGTCATTAGATCGAGCATCTCGTTGGATAATGGAAGTTGATGGGAATAACGAACAAAGACTAGCATAATGAAATGACAGAGGTATTGATATCGTCGGTAAATCCCCCCAAAAAGAAAAAAAATACAGGCTCCGTACTCCGTAGTTCCCTTCCCGCTATGATCGGGATCCTCACCCTTCTCTTTCCCAATCTCAACTCTTCCTCCCGTCGTCTCCCTTTCCGTCGTCTCCCTTTCCGTCATCCCCCTTCCCTTCCTCATCCCTTCCCGTCCTTCTCCCCAATCCCCTCCCCAATCCCATTCGCAGTTCCCTTCGCAATTCCTTTCCCGACACCTCTCCCAACAACCACCCCCTCAAACCACACCGCTCCCATCAACCACCCTCCTCCCCTCCGCCCACCCCTTCAAAGCCCCATAATCCTTACACAAATGCACCGCCCCCGTCCCATCCGTCGCCTTTAAGTCAGGATGATTCAGATCCTGTCCTTCTAGCGCCGTGTCGCCGCAGCAGACGATGGACTGGCGGAGGTAGCGGAAGCAGTGGTCTATGTGGTTGTGGTTTGTGTGACTCTTCTGTTCTTGGTCGTGTTCGTGTGGAGGAGAATGGTGGCCGTCTCCTTGGCGCGTGTTAGAGGTATCGTGGTGGTGGTTGGTTGGTGCCGACGGGGGTTTGGGTTCGGAAACTGAGAGGGCGTTGTAGGATTGCATTATTGTGTGCTGAGCGGGAGGGGGATGGGGTGTTAGTTCGTGTGCAGGTTTTTGGTGGGGGATGGAGGTTGACGAGTGAAAGGTGGAAGGAGGAAGGGCGGCTTACAAGGCAGTGAAGCTGGTGGAAGACACTGATGGAGTAGACGGCTTGGTCTTGGAACTCGATGGGTTGTGGGAGGGTGTATTGGGAGGTGTGGTCGACGGCTATGAAGCCGTTTCCAGCTGTGGTCCAGTTGGGTTAGTCGCGAGCTTTGGAGAAGAACATGTATGAAAGGCTTGGATGAAATAGAATACAGGTATGTCACGTACCAGGCATATAAGACCGCCAGTTCTCCTCAGTAGCATTTGCTGAAGCCTCCGTCCTATGATCCGAAGTAGCCAGCGGATCTTTCCCGAAGACGACAGGCTTGACTTCAACTGTGTCATCAAAAAATAAAAGCAAAGTCAGCATATCTACCTCGTCATGAATGGTCCATCGAGGTTACGACTCACACTCCGGCACCAAACCATTCAGTTCACCAGCGAGATTGAACACCTTCTTTTTCCCGGAGTCGGTACAGGTATTTTGAGATCCCCCATCTTGTGAACCGCGCGTATAAACAACAATACCCGCAATGGCAACCGCTCCAAGGAAGAAAGCGGCAGCGAGGACCAGGACAGGAAAGACGAGAAGTTTGTACGATCGTGACCGTGACCGTGACCGACCCGACTTGCCATCGAGTTTAAGTCTTCGGGTGGCGATGTGTTGAAGACGGTTGGAAGTAGCGCTTAGAAGACCGACATCTTCTTCTTCTTCTTCTTCTTCATGTCCTTCTTCGGATTTGTACGGCGGCAACATGAAGGTTGGTGACATGGAAAAGTCTGAGCTGCTGGAGCGAGAGGGTCCCATGATGGTTGCAACGGTGGTACTGAAGATGCCTAGCTGCTGTGCGGAGCCCCAGGTGTTTGAAATCACCTACATAGGTTGCTTTTTTTTTCCCTGAGACAACCCCGGCGCTGTTGGAAGTTGTTATGTTTTTCATGCTCCACTACATGTATATTGTCCAGTGGTTTGCTTCACACACACATTTCTTACTTGGAATGAATGACGTAAGGGATGGCACGCTCGCACGTTGTTTTGAGCTTGCGCCAGTTTTGCGTTACGACCTGCGCTACTGTTGTGTCGGGTACCATTACCAATGAACGGAATGACTGGAACGTGGGGGGGGCCAATGTGCATATTTTGTGGAAGAGCAAGGTTCTTGTTACGCGGACCGTCAACAGCTCTCCGGAAAGATGAATGGAGATTAAGGTAACTGCTTACCGGAACTATAGTGGAACTTCTTCCTGACTACAGCGTAAGAACAATACGGGATTCGTGGAAGCCATAGAGAACCACAACAGGACTGGACAGCCAGCTCCCTTTTCATGTTCGCGATGCATACAGATAGCCATAGATAGGTCTTCTCATCCTCACTCTCCCGTAGACCCGTACTACACCCCCAACCCCGTCACCACCCGACCACCAGTCACCCCCCCCCTCGCTCGTCATCTCCCCCCATCCACGCTCTCCTCACTCACTCAGCAAGCCCCATATTCCCCATCGTCCACTCCCTAATCCTGTCAAAATCCTTACACTTCTTCCTAATATTAAAATCGCTCTTACTCCCTCCCTTCCTGTGCTCATCCTTCAAAAACACCACCGGCGTCACATCCGCCGTGCACATGATCGCCTTGCGAATCGTCTCAATGCAGTGATCAATGTGTCCCCTGACCACTTCTTGGGGAGCCCGGAAGGCTGTTACGTTGCTGTAGTCGTATTCGTTGCGGTAGGTGTATTGGCGGACTAGGTTCTGGAAGCAAGTTGTCAGTCTGTGTGAAGGACTAGGTAGAAGAAGGCCTAGGTAGAGACTAAAGTGCCCCTGCGGGGGGGGGGACGTACAAGACAATGCAACTGATGGAAAACATCCAAAAAACCCATCATCCCCCCACCGTATTTTTCGGAAACATGAGCATAGTTGCTGGCAGGGGTTTTGTTGAGGCGGGCCATGTTTTCTTCGGGGAAGTGGATTGTTGGCACTGGTGTTGTCATCAGCATTCGTCTTCCACCACATCACTCTAAACGGAACTGAGCGAGTAGAATACTCACAACGCCACAGCTTCAACCAGGCCTCCTCCACCTCCGGAGTCGGGTGTCCGCGATAATGCGACGGCTGCATAAGATGATTTTGGTCTGTGTACTCGACATATTGGAGGTCGTTCGTTTCGAGATATGGTGCTACTTGACCGTTAGCATCATTGTCGTGCCGCGTAATATCTAGGGAGTCAGAGTGAAAGACGAGGTTATGGTACTCACAATATGGTGCCAACTGCCTCGCACACGTAAGATCTGTTGGGCCTTTCCGTGCAGCGACAAATGCGTATACGGCCAGAAGTGTGATGATTATTGCTTGGGAAATGACAACGGCCGGATGTGATAATACTGAGCGTGTTTGACGTTTGGCAAAGCCCGCGGACCAAAGCGAGCTGGGGGAGTTCGATCGGTTTGGTGTGCCGTTTTCGGAATCCTCGACGGGATCATACTTGACCTCCTCGTGGTCCTCCCTGTTTACCGCAAATGGCTTTTTGAAGATGTTCATCTTGAAAACTGATACCCAAACTGTAAAACTGAAGCTGAAGAATTGCCCGCCAGTGAGGTTGGTGATGCGATACTAGGTTAAGATTGGTTTCAAAATGCCGGGGAAAATGGGAGAATTGTTATCGTAGCAACGATGGAATAGTCCCTGATCTTGGGATACTCATTCTCGAAAGTTGATCATCATGGGATGCTGGTGGACGCTCGCACGTATCTAGCGCTGGCCGGCTGGCGTCACACATGTTGTTGCGCCAAATTTCCCCTTTGGGAAATGCGCTTCGCACCAGCGAGCCCCCAGATACGCAGTTCACACAGAACACACTCCAGCGTTTGAGTACGGAGTAGGTAACAAGGACCAACATACACGCTTTACATGCTGAATTTGGCAAAACAAATTCTAAACCAGCACACTACCACGGAAAAGATCGTGCACACCTGGTTATGGGATCCCCGGAACCACCAAGCTCCTGAGCACTTACCCCTAACCCTGGCCGTTTCCTTCCCGCCAACCAAGAGCCTGACGACAACACCAGACCCAAGGCATGAATCGAGACGTCGGCAGCAGCTCGCTGCTCGCAGAGGATCTTGAAGAGGAGGATGAGCTGGTCATAGCTCCATCCGAACTGAGTTCAGAGTCCGATGCCTTCATCAAAGACCACCCAAGGTCATCCTCTCCTACTTCCCCTTTAGGGAGGGACCAGGATCGAGACGACGCCGAGATTGGACATCTTCCAAACGAGGATGACGAGGTAATCGATCCTCGTCTGAGGAACTATCCCATCCCTCTCGTAGCAAAAACCGTCGACCTGCACGACGACGAGACGTAAGTCTCCCCCTCTCAGTCCTCCTCACGACCAAACACTAACACGCCCCACAGCGAACCGCTCCTAACCATCCGCTTCTGGATTCTTTCCACCATCTGGGTCATCATCGGCTGCTCCGTCTCCTCAGTCTACTACTTCAAGCCCTACTCCGTCCGCCTCTCAGGTTACGTCGTCCAGCTTCTCTCCTGGGGGATGGGCGCCCTCATGGCGCGCTACTTACCCTCTAAGCAACTCACCTTGACTTTTCCACCGGTCGTTGGCAAGCAGTTCTGCTCATTCAACCTCAACCCCGGACCGTGGAACACCAAAGAACACGCCCTCGTCATCGTCTCCTACTGGGGCAGCACCTACACCGCCTACGGCCTGGGCCCGCTCTCCGCCATGGAGCTCTACTACAACAAGCGCATGAGCGGGCCGTGGGCGATCCTGTTTCTCATGACCACGCAGCTAATGGGGTACGGCTTTGCCGGCTTGTATAGAGACGTGTTGGTCCGCCCGCCGGGTATGTACTACCCCGGCGTTTTGCCGAACGTGACGCTGTTCAATGCCATGCACCGACACCCGTCCGTGACCAAGAAGTCGCTGTGGTTCTTTTGCGTTGTGGCAGCGGCGGCGTTTGTGTACCAGTGGCTTCCGGGGTTCGTGATGCCTTTGTTGGCTTCTTTGCCGGTGGTCTGTTGGATGGGACAGGGGTACTGGAAGGCGTTTTTGTTGGGGAGCGGGACGTACGGGTTTGGGTTGCTGGACTTTTCGTTGGATTGGAATTATGCTTCGTTTTTGAGCCCGCTTTATACGCCGTTGTGGGCCACGGTGAATCGGTTTGTGGGAGCGGCGGTGGTGATTTGGGTGTTGTATCCTCTGGCGTACTTCTTTGATGTTAATGGGGCTCAACAGTTTGCGCCGATGAGCTCGGGGACTTGGGATGCGGAGGGGAATCGGTACAATGTCTCGCGGATCTTGACGCCGACGTACGAGCTGAACCGGACAGCGCTGGAGGAGTACTCCCCGCCGTATTGGTCGTTCAGTTACGCGATGCACTTCTTCTGGGGCTTCGCTGCGTCGACGGCTGTGTTGACGTACGCTGTCGTCTTTCACGGGCGTCAATCTTGGGAGACGCTTCGAAGCTCGCTGCAAACCATCAGCAACCCCTTTGCAAAGAAGGACCACAAGCAAAAGAAGAATGTTCAACACCGAGCGGAGTTTGATGATCCTTACCTCAAACTTACCGCCCACCTCCCCCGCGTGCCGCACTGGTGGTATCTCGCCCTCCTCCTTTCCTGCTTCGTCATTGCCATCGCCCAGCTCTCCGGCGGCGACATGCAGCTCCCCTGGTGGGGTCTCCTCCTCATCACGGCCATCTCTGCCCTCTTCACCTTCCCCAGCGGCATCCTCTTCGGCTTCACCAACGTGCAAATCGGCATGGACTACCTCTCCGAGCTGCTGGCTGGGTTCCTTTTCCCCGGTAAACCCATCGCCGTGCTCACCTGCACCGTGTACGGCCGGCAAATCCTCGAGCAGTGCCTCAACCTGGTCAGCGACATCAAGTTCGGCTTCTACATGAAGATCCCCGAGCGCGAGCTGTTTGTGGCGCAGGTATATGGGACCATGTTGGGCCCGTTTGTCAACTGGGCTTGTATGCGGCTGATCATCGATACGCAGGGGAGGAAGCTGACGGGCGAGGTGGCGTCGGGGACGTGGAACGCTTTGAAGACGAAGAACTTCTTTTCGCTGTCGGTGATCTGGGGCGTGCTTGGTCCGCAGGTGTTCTTTGGGGGCGAGTCGCCGTATCGGTGGGTATACTGGGGGTTTGTCGTGGGACCGCTGGCTGTGATGTTGTTATGGGTTGTACACAGAGCGAGGCCGAAGTGGAAGGTCGAGAGTGTGGTCAACCCGGTGGTGATGCTGAACGGGGCGACGCTGTTTCCCATCTACCCCACGACGAACCTGACGACATCGGTTCTGGTAGCGGTCGTGTTCATGGGATACGTGTACAGATACCACCCGGTGTGGTTTCGGAAGTACAACTATCTGCTCGGGGCTGGGTTAGACTGTGGTGCGCAACTGGTGCAGATGGCCATGATCTTGGTCGTTGACTTGCCCAACGTGACGATGCCGCACTGGTGGGGGAATGATGCGGTCGCGGTGGACAAGTGTTATCCGCCGTTTGACTTGCCTGGGAATGTATTTAACTGAGACTGAGTGGCAATGCGACATGATCAATTGTTTTCAATGTTGACATCGTGATCTGGAATTGGTCGGAGGAAAATGGAAACAAGGCAGTTGGACAAGGGACGTGCTTTCGAGTGTGTAAACGCTCGGGCCTCCTGTGTCATTCTGACATATCTGCTCCAGCACACATGGCCCTGTAATCGCGCTATAAGCCCACTATAGATTCCTGCTTCATCCATCCACCTGGACCCCACTTCTTCTCCCCGTCCCCAACCTTCAAGTCCGGCCCGGGTTTTTCCATCCGACACAACCTCACGACTCTTGAGTGGAAGTCAGTGGCACACAGTTATGATACATGAGTGGATAAACCCAAGTCTGCATCTTTTTCTTTTCTCCTCTCTCAGCCATCATCAAAGAATTTCCAATATGTTGTACGCAATGCGCTAGAGAGCAGTGGTCAGTATCTGCACCAAATATCGCCCACGAACTCCGAGAATTGACGAGATGCTAACATACCTCCATGATAGAACTGGTGACACCGGGCATCCATCATCTTGATCCCCTTGCTCAGCGCATAGATGATCTTGCGGGAGCAGTAAAGGCAATGCAAATCATGCGAAGCCTGGTACTTGGTATAGATCACCGAGAAGTTGCCCGCCTGCAAATCTGGCACACTCTCCGGGGGAACTTCCATGGTTGTGTTGCGGTCCCAGTACCATGTCCAGTCGGTCATCATGTCCCCAAAGTTGTCCTTGTACTCTTCGACAACTTCTGGAAACGCGCACGCTCTGGGAACCCAGGCTGGTAACTGCTGTTCAAACACACAGCCTCTGGCTTGGGCTTCCTCGGGCGAAGTACCGCACTCCTTCACTTCGCCTTTATGGCTCGGTTTGTTGTCTTCGGTATGGCCGTGTCCATGATGTGTGGATGGAGAGTGGGAGGGCTGATGTCTTGTGGGAGGCACGAGACAGGCCGAGCGACGAGTCAAGACATGAGTGAGAAGTGCCGTTCCAGCAACTGCTGCCAGCAGCAACAATATCCACGGCCAGAATCGTCTCTTCTTCGAGGGGTTGTCATCACCGGTCTCATATTCGCACCGCTTGAAGTCTTTCTGGTTGAGCTGTACTTGTTCATCATCTTCGCTATCTTCGCCAAGCTGGTCGGGGCCATATCTTGGCTTCCTGGCCCGAGACCCGGGGATCTGTAGTGTTGCCATCAAGTTGCTACACCACTGTTGTATGCCTTCGGTTGCCATGGTCTAAAGGGGCGGAGTCAGTGCCTGCAGTTATGTCGTGGCTGGGTCTCTTACCGGGAGTTATCAACACGATGACTGTTGGATGAGCTTCAACAGAACTAGAAGGACTATGGTCAGGTCGTCCTACCAGGTGAGTCGGTCCTAGGAACCTATTCCCAGGGTGGTCGCCATATCACTGACATGCCCGTTGCAGTTTGTTTTGCGCTTTGCCAGCGGGCACTGTTTGGCGTTAGCTGTCGGGCTCTCCCCTCTTCCGCTGTAGCGCTTCGGATTTGGCGCCATTTTAGGGGATCAGCGGACACGGTAGCGCACGCCCCCGGCGCATATCCGTCCCGGCAACGTCCCGGTCCGCGGAACCTCCCGTACTGTCTACGGAGGACAACAGGACCGTTGTCCAATCCAAAACAATCTCTTACACGGCGCCTGTTGTGTAAACGAGCGTTTCTGGTTCGATCAAAGCTGGTATTGGCCACGATCACAACGAGTTCACGATTCGCGTTACACGCCTACGCCGCCCAGAAAAAGGCGGCCAATTTTCCCAAACGATCGCATGGTTCTTGTAGCTACTACTACTACATACAACATCTTGGACAGAAACGAGGTGCTACACACCATTCTACCTTCCACGCCTCCTCCTCCTTCTCTTCTCCAAATCGAATACCCAACCATCCCCATCCCGGCCAACACAATGGCCATCCAAGAAATGGACTCCGAGGAAGAGTCCAAGATCACCACCCTCCTCACCTGCTTCCCCCACGACCAGTCCTTCGAATCGCTTGTCCACATCCCCCGCTTCCGTCAGCGTCTCTCCATCCTCTCGGCATGGTCCATCACACCCGGTAGTCGCGTCCTCGACATCGGCTGCGGCCAAGGCGACTCCTCCCTCGCTCTGGCCCTAGAACTCGGTCCAAGTTCCCACGTCACCGGCATCGACAACGCTCCCCCGGACTACGGCACCCCGCTCACCATCTCCGAATCCCAGGAGAAGATCCTGCAATCTCCTCTCGGTGACCGCCTCGCCTTCCAAAACCAAGTCGACGCCGCGACCTTCTTCAAGTTGGAAGGTGGTGGTTCTTCTTCTGTCTCAAAATTCGACGCCGCCACAGCCTGCCACAGCCTCTTCTACTTCCCCTCCCACGAGTCCGTCGCCTCTCTGTTCAGAGAACTAGCAGCCGCCAACATCCGCAAGGTCTACGTAGCCGAGTACGACAACAAGCAAACTTCCTTCCCAGCCTCCCAAACGCCGCATATCCTCGCCGCCAAGGCGCAAGCCCTTTATCACGCTTACAAGTCCGAAGCGGACTCATCACATCATACCCTCCTCCAAGAAAAGGAACAGCAGCAACAGCAGCAGCAGCAGCAGCAGGAAAACCAGCAGCTCGGTCACATCTCCTCTAAGAACGGAGAGCCGCCGCTGAACATCCGCGCTGCGCCCGATGTCGAGTCCATCACCCGTGCGGCCAAGGAGGCGGGGTTTAGGGTGGGTAGGGAGGGCAAGTTCACGCCCAAGGAGGAGTATCAGGAGGGACACTTTGAGACGAGGTATGTGCGGGGAGTGAGGTTTGAGGCGAGGGTCAAGGAGGAGGGGTTTGAGAAGGAGAGGGAGGAGGAGATATTGGGGGTTATTGAGGGAGTGAGAAAGGCGTATGAGGAGATGGAGAGGAGTGGGGTGGAGAAGGTGAGGTGTATGGATGTTTGGTGGGCTGAGTTTGAGTTGGAGTAGGGGGACGTTGGATTTGGCTCCTGGATGGGGGATAAGTGATTGCTTTTTGGTTATGGTGTGAGTTCTGATAATTGGGTTTTATATGACATTGAACGATACGAGAGAACAGAGAGAAGTAGAAGAGTGGTAACGTCCTCATTGTTGATAGTCGTTCACCCGAGGGGAAAAAATGACCTGATTACATGGCTCTGTCCTTGCCAAGTCCCAGTCGGCCTCCTACCACCGCTCTTTTTCATCTCCCCAGCGGCACTCGAGAGCCAGTCTCCGAATCATTAACACACTCCCCCTCTCCAAACATCACCTCCCTCGCCACCTCCCACATCTTCGCCGGCCTAAACATCATCTCCACCGTAAAGAACCGCCTACACTCCGCTGGTTCGTAGATGAACTGCGCCGGAACTCTGCCTGTACTCGTCCCCTTCCCCTTCTCCTCCTCACTGTCTTCATCGTCACCGACATAATACAAATCCCTAAAATTCACCCCTCCCTCTCCCCTCCAGCCCATTCTCAATGGGAACCCCCTCCTTTCCTTTCCTCCTTCATCTCTTTCCGCAGCTCCTCCCGCGGCTTTGAAGTCCGGGTCCGGGTCCGGGTTGGCAGGCGTTAGTTCCTTGAGCCTAGCCAGTTCCTCACCCGTCAATATCGGCCTTCCCCGTCCCCGACCCTGGGCAGCACCTCGTGAAGGTGCATCAGAGGACACAGAGTTGGTAGCCAACTCAACAGCACGTGAAACATGCCGGTAGATAGTGCTTAGAGACCAATACTGCCCCCCTTTTACGCCTCCCACTGCTTGCATCGGCGCGTGTCGGGGTCGACCGCCGAAGGCGAGGGTGCGTACCCCGCCTTGATGGCGGAGGAGGGAGATGAGGAGGGCGCAGGTGGAGGCGCATTGGCCGTTTGTTACCTGAGTAGGTACAGCGTTAGTTGGGAAATCTGCGGACGAAGAGATAAGGGAATGGGGGTGGGTAATGGGAAGGGTCGGAAGAGGAGGGGAAGAGAAGGGGGAAAGGGATGGCAAAGGAAAGCGGCGGAAACTGGGAGAACGGGACAGGGAAAAGGTGAAAAAAACTTACGACCACGATATTCTCCGCAGCAAACGGGCGACTTTCCTTGGCCATCGACGCAAAGGGGCCGTAACCATATACCGGGTCACCCACCGTACTCGCAACCTCCAAATCAAAATGCCCCAGCAACCTCGACATATTCCCTCCCCCCTTCACCTCTACAGGCCCAAACAACCCCTCCCACCCCTCAAACCTCCGCTTCTGATCCGGTCCCACAACCTTACTCGCAACAAAAGGCGGATCAATCGGCACCTCTCTCGGATCATCAACATCCCTATAAACCTCACTATAAACCTTTCCCACAAGCTTAACCAACTCCGTCGCGCGAAACCTCGTAGCCGTGCGAATAGCCTGATCAGGAAACAAGACCTTAAAGATGTTGAACCCCGGTATTACATCCCCGCCAGTATTCCCCGTCAAATCCAGTATCAACTTCGTTTTGTTATCCTGCTTGGCAGCGCGGGTGAGGAAGTCTAGAGCAATTTGCGAGAAATTGATTCCCCCTGTATGCTGGAACGTAGGGATTTGCAAGACAGCGGTGTCGTTCTCTGGTGTCTGGAGGTAGTAACCCCGTATCGAGTCCTGCTGGGTGCGGACGATAGGATCGGGGTAGACCCCTTCCATGCTCGGCGGTGGTCCATCACCATTTATGTGTCGAGGGGGTGGAAGTGATGGATCGGAGTTGAAACTCCTCAGCGAGGGGACGTACCCAGGAAAACAAGCTGCTTTGAACAGCGCTTCCCCGTCGGTGTAATTCATGGGGCCATTGGTACCCGGCCAGATCGCGGTTGTATCAACCTGAATCGTCGTGCCATTGTGGAATTTGAGGAGATATTGTGCTTCTCCCGGCCAAAGACCTTGGTAGCTTTGCCAGCCGCCGCCGGTGAAGAAGCCGGTGAATTGGTTGGCGGGGGAAGGGAAGAGGTGGTTGTAGCGGGCGTCGGGGTCGTGGTATTCGAAGGTTATGCCGAGGTGGGCTTGGAGGAAGTAAGCGGCGTTGATGGAGTTGATTTCGACTAGGTGGGATACTGCGTTCGGGAATCCGGAATGTAGCAATTTTGCGTCGCTCCATGTGTAGATACGGGGTAGCTCGAGTCCGTCTGGTGAGATGGATACCAGGGGAGGGCCGCGGTGGAAGCGGAAGGCTTGGTGGGAGCAGAGATGGAGTTCTAGGTGGCCTTCGTTTGCTCGGTGGATGAGATACTTGATGTCGTTGTCAAATTCGTATTGGCTTTTGTAGCTACTGGTTTCGGCTTTCTTCCGGATCTTGTTGAAGCCTTTGAGAAGATCGATGGAGGGTGTTTTGTAGCCGGGTGGTGGATCTATGAACATGTCATTGAGAGTTCATTCAACACTCGTTTCTCAAGGACTCACGTTTGAGAGTATCCAGAGTTGACTGGAACTGAAGGTATTTCAAGTACTCATCCAGGAACTGCACTGCCCGCTCAGAGTCAAAGGGCATGGACATGAGACAGTCATATGCTGTCTGCCCTGGGATGTTGGAGAAGTCTCCATGGCCTAACAGGGAGGTGTCAGCCTTCATCAACAGAACAAAAGACATGGGCTTCCACGTACCGCCATTCTTGGTCCAAAGTTCATATGACTGGGCTATCTGTGAGCAAGCACTGCTGGCAACGATCGGATCATGTGTGCTTGGTGTAGGCTGCGCAGCTACCACTGATGCCAGGGCTAATAGCACGGAGAAAAACATCATGAACGCTGTCGTCGAGCCATGCGTGTTTGGTGAAGGTGCTGAATTGGACACCCAGAGAGGGCCAGAGAGGGGAGAGTCCACAGCAATGCAATCTGTGGCCGATTATGTTAGTGAGAGAAGCCTGTATACGCCTATCATAGGCACCTATACTAACACTTACATCCCCTGAGACCATTCACTAAAAGTGGGGCGAACCTTGTCTTATTGTGGGTCCTCCCGAGTGCTTCTGTTCTTTTCCTCACAGAGCCCGAGACGCGACGCCGGGGAGCTCAACCACGAGAAGATCAGAGCCCAGCGTCCATCCACGGCAAGAACCGCGATGCTGTCATCTTCACACTAGCGACAATTCCCGACGGCGATCCGCTCCCCTCAGCAGAACGCAAGTGGACGGGGACTTCGTCGTGGTTTTGGCGCAAAGGTCAGAAGTGGCGCCAAGGGAAGAGCGCCGACTGCGCCAACGAAGACGGGACCCTCGAACGCGGAACGCCGCCGCGCCGCTATAACCGCCCAGGTGAAGCGCCGCGAAGCGCTAACGCCACTATAACCGGGGCGCTGACGATCCGATAGCAGCGACTCCCCACAAAACCGGGCGACGGCGGCAGACTGGGCGCCGGACGGTCAACCCGCCTCGAACGACGGGAAGCGTCCCGCCCGAGCGACACTGCGCGCGCCCCGGACCGGAAGTCCCCGGTCGTCTCGCCAACCTTTCCGTCACGACCATTGGTTGCCGCTGGAATTGCCTCGAGGGATGGGGGCCGTAGGGGCCTTAACCACCAAGCCATTGCTGGCTTCCATGGTTACCTAGGTGATTCCCCTACTGAACTTCCCTGGTCTAGTTTCCCAACGGCGAACGGAGACGACCTGGCACCTCGAACAGATACTCAACCGCAACCACGCTTCCCAAGGCTCTACTGAAGGGAAGAGGACATCATGGACCACTACAGAGACGACCAAAGCAGCACCACCGTCCGGTCTTCCGCTTCCGGCTCCCACATCGTCGACGACGACATGGAAGAAAAGGAGAACCTCCTCGAATCCAACCCTCCACGCACCCCAGGGCAGCAAAAGAGGGAAAAGAGGAGCAAACTCGCGATCCGGAGTCTCCCATGTACTACTTTCTTCCTTGCCTTGTCCAACGTCCTTTTGCTAGCAGCCTTGGTGGCTGTTACTTTGCGGCCGATAACAACGACGACGTCGGCGGCGAGGACAACAACACCAGGACCATCAGGGACCGAACACCCAACCGGGCCGCTGAAGAAATTCCCAGAACAACCACCATGGGAACCCCAAGTAGATTTCCGAACCGAAATCTTCCGGTTCCAGACTATCTATGGAGCGGAACCAAGTGAGGAGGTTGATCAGGCTTGGACTGCTATGATTCCTAGTATGTTTCTTTTACCCCTTTCAGTTCAGTCTTTGTGACCGTGGATGGGGAGTCGCAATTGCTGACCAGACAATTGAAACAAAACAGAAGGCAAAGGCTTCATCGTCCTCCCCAACGAGACAGCCGACGCGTTACCAGACCTTCCAAGGCTGGATAAATCCAAGAAGGAACAGCATGCTATGGTTTCTGTTTTTCATCAGTTGCACTGTTTGGTTCGTCTCCTCCTTACTGCCCTTTCACCTACCGTCCCTTTCACCTACTGCCCCATCCACCCAGTCCATAATCCAGTTCCAGCACAGAACTAACAAAACCAAAAAGTACATGACCCGCGCCGGCTATTTCGCCGCCAAATCCGGCTCCCTAGACGAAATCAACACCCCCCATCTGATGCACTGCTGGGACTACCTCCGGCAAGGAATCATGTGTAATGCCGACACCACTCTCGAATGGATCACCCCGCCCGACGAGACGGGCAGCACGGGGTGGGGGTATCAGCACACGTGTAAAGACTTTGGGGCCGTGTTTGAGTGGGCTGAGCGCCATCGGTTTAGGGAGTGGAAGGTTATTCATTAGTGCATTAGTAGGTAGGAGATGGTAAATGGGAGATGAGGGCAAGGTAGGGTTGAGGTGGTGGTTGAGTTGGGGTTGGGGTTGAGTTTGGTGCCTGCCAAGACACTTGGGATGGTTGGGTTGCGCTGGGAGGCTCATGGGTTAGGTAGCACGATCGTACTTGCGGGAGGGAAGATGCATAGCATTTTTTTTTCTTGTTTGATCTTGGAGGAAAAAAAGGGGTAGCATAGCTGCGAATAGTTACCTCACCTCAATCTTTCTGCCTCCTTGAGTCCCGAGTCCCAAGTACCGACCGAGCCATTGTGTACATTGACAGTCAATAAATACTGTCCCGCCTCTTGGTATGTCCCGCTCTGTGGGGAGGACAGTGTTTGTCCTTTTCTTGGATTCTTTTTGGTTTTCACTGTCTTTTTCTCTCTTTCTTCTTTTTTCTTTTTTTCTTTTTTGACTGGTAGTTTGGAACCGGAGTTCGAATCCACCAAAATCTCCGGAATTTTGTCTTTTGTCCCTTGTCTCACCTCCCCTCGTCTTCTCTCCGTGAAAGTAACGTGGTAGTACCTCCACACTTTATCTGGTGATATCAATCTCAGGTATGTATCCCTACCTCGCCTACGTCATCACCCATCTTTACTATGTATGTCGTGTCCCACAAAACCACCACATACGCATTCCCATATGTAGTCCCTACATACAGAATATTTTCACCGCTCCTTCATCATCCCCCCCTCTCCCCTCTCTTCCCTCACCAGGCCCGGCCCCTCACTTATCAGAAGATCTTCTTCTCTCCGGTCTCGATCTATCTGAACAGAGTTTGATGATTTGTTCTGCATGCATATCGATGCAAGATACAAAATGCAACAACACTTCCAAATACAGAAATCGTAAGCGACAGTGGGGATTGGGCTCGCTGCCGCTGTCGCTGTCGCTGCTAGCTGTAAAAGTGGTGGTGTGGGTGTTTTTCCCAGATCTCCAAACAGTTCTCCAAGGACAGCTGTGCATTTCCAGCTGTGCCATCCCCCACGGACCTTTCCGCAACGGGCCGGGGGCCCCGCTTTCCGGCATATCAAGATCGGGGACCATCCCCGTTCGGCTCCGGCTTGGCACCGCTTGGTAAGTACAAGCTTATCGATTCCCGCGGCATCTAGGTACCATCTACCGCACCGCACAAAAAAAGAGTTACATACCTGCGATCTTCCATCTCCCATTACCATCACGTAAATTGCCGAAGCACAACATGAGGGGTCTAGCCACTCTAGCACACAAGTTAGCGCACCACCGTACGAAAAACTGAGACATGCTTCCAGTCCTCCTGTCTGTTGCACAAGGGACCCATTGGAATGGTGGCGTGAATGGCGGGCACCCGTGAGCCCCGCGCCACTTGTATGACAACAAGGCATAGCCAACCTGGACTACCCATGATCGAGGACTCGAATGTGATGCTGTGAAAACACAACAAAAGTGCTTGCTGTCGTGGGTAGCAAATGGGGTTGTCAAACTGGAGGGGAAAGGAATTCGGTTACCGCTTTTACCGAGACACATGTTTCGTGTGGGTTGAACAAGTGTGTTTCGACGACAATGAGGGGAACACGACGTGGCGGATGTGATATTGGTTGTCCCGATTCTAGACTGTAGAGGTTATCGCAATTCGGGAATTTCCAATTGAAGTGACCTTTCGTAAATCTACTTACCTCGGTTGGTGGGTGAGCCTATCCCCCCCACCACCCCCGAAGACTGCTCTGGATCTTCAAGTTCGTGAGGTCATTGTTGATAAGTATAGTTACTTATATCCCCGCTCTGGAAATGGATAACGATGGCGTGAATGTGCATCTTTAGTCTCATTAGTCTGGCAAGTTGCGCGTTAGCCGTAGCTAGACAACACATACATACTAATGAATGGGTCCTTAGGGTTGTTGTTGTCACTTGTCTCAGAGCCTCCTCCACTTAACCCGACACCGGGCTTTGATCCGCTCCTATCCGGACCTGAATGTAACAGATTAGCTCGGCATCTAGCCGTCCCAAGACCGGAACTCGGCCAATGAGACAAGAACATCACCCGCCCGGATCTACAGATGTGCGCCTGCGATCTCGGTGGTTTCCATGCATGGTATCGGGACCTCGGGGGGACTAGACTGCATAGGTTAGAGGATGACGTCCTTGTTCTTTTCCAGATCTCCATAAGGATCCGATACTTGGGAACCTCTTGAGTGTCGATTTTTGGAGACCTCTCTCTCTCCCTCGAATGGTTCGGGATATGATCCTGCAGGTCGCCGACTATGAAGCTTAGTGGTTACCTATTAGCGTAACCCAACAGCGATCTCCGAAGACCTGCTTGGTGAAACAGCCCCACGAGCACTTACAACTGTTTGGTTGGGCATCGAACTCGCCTTGATCACGTCCTCCATCACTATGCATGACGTGAGTTCCATTGTTAGGAGCCTCCCGGGTTTTTTTCTAGCCATCCGCCCGCCCGGAAAACCCAAAATGAACCTCTTCGACTTTCCCATCAAGGATCCCTTGCCTTTCGACCCATCGGGAAATCTCTGCAGTCCATGGTGGGGGGGGGGTTACCATTCCGGAAGGTCTTAGGGTATTCCCAGCTTTCAGCTGTGCTGCAATGTCGATCACTAGCGCTGAGGATCTGATCTAGGCGGGCTCGGATTCTCATCTAGGTGGTTGATGCTCTCCATCGCTGCTGCTGCTTGCTGCAATTCGCATCTCCCTGCTTGTATGTCATGTCAACAAATCAGTGTTCCGATGTTGACCGTAGATTCCACTCTGTGCTTCCAAGGCCTCCATGTTGAGACAGGTAAAGAGTCGTCGGAATGAGACTGAAAAAAGGCATGAGAGTGCCTTCGCTTTTCCCCCCCATCGTGAGAGTGACACTTGTGACACTTGTCATTGTCGTTCACTCATCCTGTTCAGCTTCTCCGTCTTACCCTACCCATCAATATCCCGTCCTCAAACCTGTCTTGGTCTCAAAGTGCTAGCTCCGTTACACCAGGTTGAAGCCCTTCCCATCCACTTCGCAAGCCGTCACTCGTCAACCGCCACCATTAGCAACATCTCAACAACAAGCTGACTGGGTAATCTCACGCTTACGGTTGCTCAAATTGTCCTTCTTCCTTCTCCAATGCCGTCGGGACAACGCAGTAAAAGTGGATGTTGGACTTGTCGTCTGCGCCGCAAAAAGTGCCTCGAAGGAGGACCACCCTGTTCAAACTGCGAATCTCGAGGCATCTTTTGCCATGGCTACGGTCCCAAACCCAACTGGAAAGATAGAGGAGACAGGGAAAGGGAAGAGGCGAACAGGCTTCAACTCCAAACACGAAGACGTCGAAGATCAACGGCCACCCAAAGCCATGCCTCTCACCCATCCGTGTCCGAATCGTCGACATCTTCCGGGGGCACTATCGACATCGGTAGCCCTCCCATCCCGGCCGCTGAGTCACCTTCGCTGTCGCCGTTCTTGTCGTCCGACTTTTCGTTCCCGCTGTCCCCTTCCTCGGGGCATGAACGGAACGCAGCGATAGAGTTCGAATTTCTCGATGCCCTAACGATAGCCCCCGACTCCCTTACTGCCTCTTACAACGACGATATCTGGGCGAGTCATGGCCACACGGATGCAGCCCTGGTCGACATTTCACCCTTGGAGCCCACGGCGCTACAGCGTCTCCCTGGAGTTTCGGAACACTCCAAGCAACCATCAGAAGTGCCAACACCGCTCAGTCTCTCGTGCTTGGGCGACAGTGGCACTGGTTCGGGGATGCATGGTCCTCCAACTTCAGAGAATGATATCGAGTTGGTCATGCACTTCATCGGCGAGACGTGTCCGTTACAACACGGCTCGTATCGTTCATCATCAGCAACACAGAGGAGTTGGGCACTCTTCCTGTTGATGAGGTCACCGACATTTTATCATGCTTCCCTCAGCATGAGCGCCTATCACATGTCTCTGACCCTTGCCGGACATAGTGATGCTCGCGCTACAGCAGTCCATGACTACCAATCGCACAGGGCGCAAGCCTTGGACAGCTTTTGTGAGCTTATGGACCCTAACCGGCAACGTTCGGGGGGAGTGTTTGGCGAAAGCTTGATATGCTCGGTACAGCTTGCCCTGTTGGAGGTGAGTAATATTAGCCGCTGACCAAGCGTAAGGTTTCCAGGTTGTTGTTGTTGACTTTTACCCCAGGCTCTAGGCAAAAACATGCAAAGCTGCCACTCGTACCTCTCTTCGGCAGTCCAAATCCTCCTCGACGACCTGCACCAGGCCTCAACGTGTGATAGCGGGACCAACACACCATCTCTAGCTCAGTCCCAGCAACAGCAACTCTCGCTCAGTCTCCCATTAGGCACCAGCAGTCCGACGCCGCCTGGTCCGTCTCCCATGGAACAAACAGCTCTCTCCTTCTTTCGTGCCATCCTGATCTGGAATGACATCCTCTCGTCCTCCTCCCTCAAGAAGGTTCCTTCTGCGGCCGCCTCCTACCGGGACCTCCTCACCTCTTCTCCCTCTTTCTGTGTTTCTTTCCAGTCCACCACGGGCTGTGAACCATGGATCCTTGTAGCGATAATGGACGCCACCGCCCTCGAGGTATGGAAGAGAGAACAGGAGAATCAAGGCAACCTGAGTATAAGAGAGCTGGTCAACCGCGCCTCCAGGCTGGAGAATACAGTCGAAGAGGGAATCCAGCGCTTGGAAGGGAGCGGTAGCAATAGCGGTCTCCAAAGCTTGGTCTTTTGTTACGCCTTGCTTACTCACTTGCACTCCATTGTGTCCGGACCACTGGTCAGCGTGCCTGAGATAAGCGAGAGTATTGAGCGTTCCATTGCGGTGTGGAAGAGGATTCCCGAGTCTATAAGCCCACGGAGCTTGGCTTGGCCATATTGCGTTTGCGCGAGTCTGGCAACGAGGGAGCAAAGGGAAGTATTCAGAGAATTCTTGGTCCCTGACCGGTTGTCAAGTGTTGACTCGACGCTGGGAAGTTTGAGAGAGTTGAAAGCTGTTGTTGAAGAGTGCTGGAGGCAAGTTGATGGGGTCAAAAGGGGATCAGATTTCATGTCTGGGGAGAGTAATGGCGGTGGAAGAGATCGGTCGTTTTCATCCTCGTCGGTGAAGGTCGATTGGAGGGAAGTTATGCAGCGGTCGAATCTGGGGTTGTTGTTTACTTGAGTTGCTGTAAGATTTGGTCCCAGAGACCATTGGGTCAGTTGTCTGGGACCTTTGTGAAAAGAAAGAAGACACCCCAGTGGGCAGCCGGACTTGAAAGCATTTTTGACAAATGCAACAGAGTACAAACCAATCTCTCCGGATGCGGGAAAAGGTCTAGATGGGCGCTGGAGACTCTGTTCCATGAGGTGAACTTGATCCTTTATGCTCAAGGACCAGAGGCTTCCCAGTCGAGCCAGTGTAGATATCGAAATGATTACTGGTGAGTCGCTGACCGCTCCAGCTGGTTGGTGAGCAAACCGGTGTGTGAACTCCGGCAATAAGGAAACCAACATAAAGGCGGACAGTTTGCTCCGGTCCTGCGTCTCCTGCTCTATGGCCCTAGGTGACGAGAATAACATAATCACACCGAAAAAATCTGCTCCCACTTCCGCTCATCAACCAGACTTTCCAGATGATTCATTATGCGCTTGCCAAGACTCAGTATGCCATATTTTGAGTGCCTTGGTGCACTGCTTCACTCCCAGCCAATTTTCAACGAGGCTAGCGCTTGACAAATTAGAAGGGTAGTGTCGTTCTTGACTCGTAGAAGAGTCTTTACGACGGGAATGATGGACAAGGCGCTACTGACACCCTCAAAGGAACAGGGAAATAGGACTGTAACGCCCTCCGCCTTGACGAGGTGGTGAAACCAAACTGACCCCAGGTTCCTCTCTGTAACAGTCTCGTAATTTCGAGTGCCCTCCGCCGTAGCTGTTGTTCGGAGCGAGGCGCTGGCCTACTACGCCCCATCGCAGGAATCCATAGAAGCGCGGCGCTTGAGCTGCGCCAAAGGTGAGGAAAGAGGGCAAGCGAAAAAGAAGTAACAAATGCACCAAGCAGACGTCATGACCATGTTTACAAGGAAGTCTTCACCAGAATACACCTTGGGTCGTCAATACGGGAATATGGAAGGTATCAGATATGCGGTGTCGTAGGTAGGAGTGTAGTGAAAGCGATGTCCGCAAGAATGAATTGCGTTAAACGCTGGTGTGAGTGCCCGAACTTTCAGGCGCGCTTCAAATCCCCGCTCACGACATGCGCCGTGAAGCTTGACGGATACAGCTTTTGGTAATTGACCGTCGAAGCGGATCTGGCGAGCGATACGTTTGTGTGGCGCTTGTCGTTGGGTTCGGTTCACTGGATCGACAACATGTTGGCCGAAACGCCTTCGTGCGCGGAGCATCTTGAAGCAAGCTGAAGTGACTCTCGGAGGCGCCACTATGCGGACAGTATGGTCGCAGTAGGCAAAGACTGAAGGAGGTCTCTTTGGGTATAAGTGATCAGGGAATCGTCTTGCAATCTGGTCGTCAGTGATCACTCAGTCACACACGCCTTATCACCAGACTAAGGGCAGACACCTACAACTTACCACGCCATTCAAACTCTCACCACACAATCTCGAGTCGTTACGCAACCGTCACCATGAAGTACTCGAGTTCCGTCCTGATCGCAGCTTTCTGCGTTAGCGTCCTTGCCGCTCCTGCTGCTAAGGTCAGTCTTTCACAATAAGAGCACCGTGATTTGATGTTCCATGTTGCTAACCTGAGAGGGTGAATAGCGTTCGTCCGTGGAGGATTATGTCATCCCCATCGACAAGAGATCTTCGGTCGAGGACTACGTGATCCCCATCGACAAGCGTTCATCCGTCGAGGATTATGTCATCCCCATCGACAAGCGTGGTTCCGTTGAGGACTACGTCATCCCCATTGACAAGAGGTCTTCGGTCGAAGATTATGTCATTCCCATCGACAAGCGTTCGTCTGTCGAGGACTACGTGATTCCTTTCGACAAGCGTTCGTCGGTCGAGGATTACGTGATCCCCATTGACAAGCGCCACGGTGCCGTCGAGGACTACGTGATTCCTTTTGACAAGAAGCGCAGCTCGGTTGAGGACTACGTGATCCCCATTGACAAGCGCCACGGTGCCGTCGAGGACTACGTGATTCCTTTCGACAAGCGTTCGTCGGTTGAGGACTACGTGATCCCCATTGACAAGCGCCACGGTGCCGTCGAGGACTACGTGATTCCTTTCGACAAGCGTTCGTCCGTCGAGGATTATGTTATCCCCATCGATAAGCGTGGTTCGGTTGAGGACTACGTGATCCCCATCGACAAGGCCTAAGCGACCGCCTGGGAGAGGTCAGCACAGTGAGCTTTGGCGAGAGATCAGGGTGGGAGATGAGACGAGAGGGGATGCTTGGAGGATTGGGACTTGGAATCTCTCTGGTGATTGTTTGAGTTTGGGAAACCTTGGAAAGGACACTGACGGAACGTGTTACGACTTGTGATGACAACTTTTGGACTGGGAATGTTTTGGACTTACGATCTGGCGTTTTGACGTACCTTCGCTCTTTTAGCTAGGAATCTGAAGACAGTGATGGTGTATCCTTCTTGTTCGTCTGATGTGGTGTCTTGTTCTGTTCTGCCTTTGAGGTGCCGACTTGCCGATATTTCCATGTTGATGAACCTCTTTCGGCTCAGAGAGAGAGAAACAAGGCCTCAATTACGAATTATACGTAGAAATATCGCAGAGAAAGAAGAGACAGCGAGAAGGATTGTCGGGAAGGTTTGTTTCATTCAAGTCAATTCAACCCATTGCCGACACGGTGGCTGGCTGAATGTGAATGTGTAAAGGAGACGGAACGGAAGCAACGAGAACTTGAATTCGAGAGTTGACAAGACGAAAACTGAACCGGCAACAGGCAAGCACTGCAGCTTTGACAGATAAGAAAGCATCGGCAGGTGGGATGTCCAAACGCCAATCGCGCTTGCCTGCATTTACTTACATCACCACTTGCATTTACTGTGTACATACACAACACAGGAAGGCACGGCAGGCAGCATATTGATAGGACACTGCGAAACGAAATGAAAAACCTCATTGCTATGGAAGGAACGAAGACGACTGACTACCTCTGAAAAATTCCCGACCTAATCCACCCGTTGACAGAATGGACTTCCCCTCTGAGACTTCAACACCCTCACTGCCTCGGTGTCCTTCACTAATTTCTCTCCCAACCTCCACAGTTCCCTTTTCCTGGTCTCTGGAAGTTTGGCCCATTTCTCGGCTTCCTCTCCCTTTCTCTTCCTCTCCATCCACTTCTCCTTGTCCTCCTCAGTCCAGCGCGGCGGGTAATAATCGTCCAATCCCTTCTAGCGATTGTACTTTGGCGACTCACCAGGACCACGTCCATGAGAGTATGTTCCCCCGTTCTCCGGTACTGTTGATAACTCTTCACCGAGACCCCGGCGGCGACGGCGACGCATGTTGGCGGCGGGTGCAGAGAGATGCTGTTGCGAATACGGATCGCCATTTGGGTTCATGCGGTAGGAAGGGACTCGGTATACGCGATGGGTCGGATCCCCATTGTTCGACTCTGGAGCATGATAGCTGCTGGATTCCGACTCGGGAACGGTCAGGACGGTTGGAGGAGGAGGATAGGATGGATGATTTGAAGCCTTGGGGTGGGAAGCGGAGGGTGCAAGAGGAGGCGTAGCATATTCGACCCCTGAAGGCCGTTCGCTCCTCCAAGAACGTCTCTCTTGATATGCTTGGCGAAAAGGGCTTGGTGATGCGTTGAACTCCGCCATCATCTCGGCCGTGTTCTTCTTCGGATATCTTCTCTTCGGCAAAGTTTGTCCTCGATTCGAACCTCGGGAAGAACGAGAGTGGCTAGAAGGCGGCGGCGGCGGCGGCGGAACAGAGCCGTTCCCCAAGTTTAGTCCCAGGAATGATTTCCATAAGGGTACTGGTGCTGGCTCGCTCTTCATCCTCACTCCATCCTCTTCCGTCTTCACCTTTCGCTCAGGCTCTTGGTTATCGGTAGCCAGGTTGTGCCTCAGTGGCATTCTTGCCCTCACTTCTTCTAACAGATCACCCAGTATTTGCGACATCCGTCCTCGATCATGACAGGCTGCACTCTCGGCAGCAACAGAATGAGAGGGCGGACCAGGTGGTTCTCTGTGTGAGTACAAATTCCCTTTTTCCTGTTTAACGTACCTTTCTCCATTGATGATTATCTCATTCTCCCTTTCCCAGTCCTTTCCATCTCCCTGAATCCCCTCTTCCTTCCTATCCCTTCTAAACCTGTCCCAACTCTCCCTCTCCCTCCTCGCCTGCCTCTCCAATTCCGTCTCCTTCATCATCCCTTGATGCGGTACTTGAACATTACTCTGACTCTGCGTGGGGCATCCCGCCTAAGGATCCTCACGCTTGGAGCGGCGCATGTAGCGTTCATAGACGCTCTCGCCCTCATCGTTCTCGTAGTCGTCCGGTTTTAGACCACGCCCAGGGTTCAGTTCCCTAAAAGTCGAATTGAGCACGTATTCATGCCTTCTTTCCTCCTCGCGCTTCATCGCCTCGAGGACATCATCCGGTAGCTCCGAAAGCTCCTCCATCTTGGCGTGCAACCGCTCGAGGTCCCGGTCCGCGGTATGATACCCATCATCATCATCGTCTCCGCTATGGCCATGACCATGATCGTCGTACTCCTCCTTCAGGTACTTCTTCCTGCCTATGTGCTCACGATCCTTGCCCTTGCCCTTGTCCTTGTCCTTACCAGAGGCTCCAGAGCCGCCGCCGCGTTTCTCCAGGCTGTACTTGTGCTTCTTGCGGTCTTCCCTGGCAATCGCGGCGCCGGCGATCCACAGCAGCCAATCCGGTGCCGGCCGCTTGGGAGAGAGCTCGCGGTCCTTAACGCGCTTGCGGACCAAGACGTGCTTTTCTTCTTCTCGTTCGCGCTTGACCTTGACCTTGCCCTTGTCGATCTTATCGCGAAGGGATCTGGATCGCTCCCAACGGCGACGGTAGTCGTCGTCGTCGTCGTCGGGGAGAGGGCTGTCGCGCTCTCTTTTGATAGGGGTGCGGTGGTTGGGCATTTTGACTGAGCCTTGTTGTGCACTTACTTGCTGAGAGATGGGACTTGGTTTCTGCGCAAAGGGGTTTGTTCTGGAGAAGTGGGTTTGCAGGAAAAGTGAGGACAGAATGGGAATTCGGGGAAGAGTTGGACCTCACTCCTTTATAGGACTTTGTGGCGAGTGGAATAATATTTTGGTCAACTTGGATGGGGTTCTTTGTCAATAGGTAGCCCACTCTATTGTGGAAGGAAGTGGTTCGGGATTGAAGCTGGTGAATAGCCATGTCAGTATTGGTGGAGAGAACAAAGACAAGGTACACGATGATGGTGTCTGGCATTGGCACAAAGCACTTTGACCACAATAACAAAGTCAGCAGGCTCGGACTAACAAAGTCAGGAGACTCCAGCCAAAAAAAATGGTCTCGGATGACATGACGATTTGGCTCACAGATGAAGGACTGGAAGGTTCCATAATCTCAAAGCAGCCACTTCCCATTGATACGAGCTACACTTCACAGTCCTCGAACCGCGCGCGCTCCCGTCCTGGCAAATTCTCCTGCCGGCGGCGGCGGGAACGAAAGGAAGAAACTAACACTCAGTCAAGGTCTCAACGTCAATGAATAAGACTCAGGCCTGTTCGTCTCATACTGACAATGACTATCGCCCGCGCCCCGTCGTCACTCAGGCACTCAGTCAAAGGAAGTCCCAACACCACCCGCCATCCTCTGCCTCCTTCACCAAAGCCAACACTGAACAGTCCAAGACCTTTCCACCAGCCTTTGTTCTCTCGCCCCTTTTCTCCTCTCTTCTCCTCTCTCCTCCACTCACCACCATCCGCCACCCCAACCCATCAACTCTCAATATTCACTCACTCATCAACCCTCACACCCCCCGGCAACAACCCCCCCTTCAAAACCCCCTTCCACTCCCCCTCCACTTTCTGCTCCAACCCCTCAATCTCATTCTGCACCTCATTACTCTGCAAAAACTCTCTAAAACTCTCACACTTCTCAATCCTGCCTCCCGTCGCGTCGTTCCCACAGCTCGGATCTCTAATCGCTTTTTGTAAGAGATCGACATCCCACCCGTTGAAGAAATCCGCATGGTATCCGTATCCCGTTGTGTCGCCGTTGGAGAAGACAAAGGGTTGATCGCCGGGGGTGCTGCGGAGGTGGTTAAAAGCCGCCACGTTCCACGTCATCTCGTACAGCAACGCCGGGATGCGGTGCGGGTGGGAGGCGGGACAAGGGCCGGTGTCGAGACGGGAGGGGTAAGTTACGTGGGTGCTGTTGTAGGCTGATGCTGACCCAGCTGTTGTTGAGTTTGAATCGGGAGAGGGGGAGGAAGAGTTCGAAGAGTTAGACTCAAAAGTGCCGAGTCCAACCCCATCCCAGCAAGAAGGGAAACGAATACGGATCTGCAGGCCGCCGTCGCAAGTCCTATTCGGAAACCCAGTAAACGGGGGAAGACCGGTCTCCCCGTTTGTTAGGAGGCAGATGAACTCGACTGCTCTGTCTTCCAGTCTACTCTCATTGAAGTCTCGGCGGGCAGAGTCGCCGGCAATCATCCTAAACCCCCGCGGAAAAGCCAGTAACTCTTTGCCTTCGCAGTAATCGGTCCAGTCCATGCGTTCTTGGTAGTATACGTTGATGCCGCCTACTTGCTCCACGGCTTCAAAAGATTTATTCTTTTTGTCGTGGAAATAAACGGTGGGAACCCAGTAGTTCGATAAGTCCTTGGACACAGAGCAGGTGGTGCGGTTGGAGGTCTGGGTTTTGTCGTAGTCGAGTGAGAAGTCGAAGGCCGATCCGCCCATTACTGTGTGTAGGTGCTGAGAGGGGCGGCCGGGAGAGATGATGGGGTCGAGACGGTCGACGGTGATGGGCTTGCCGCAGCCCATGACGAAGAAGGCTTGGGAGGTGGGTTGGGGTTTGATACAGTTAGTGGGTTGTTGGGCGGAGATGGTGGTGATGAGGCGTGTTAGCCAGAGGATGGGGGTGGTGAGGAGGATCATCTTGGACTGTTGGATTGGGTTGGTATAAGGAGTGGATGTGAGTGAGTGTCTTGGAAGGTCGCGTTGGGAGGGGAACAGAAAGAAGAGGGGTTTAAGTGAACTCGACTGGAGATAAAGAGAGACAGATATCAGCGAGGGACCGGTAGGAGAGTAGTCTTTAAGCTGAACATAGCACCCCGAGACATGAAACATGAAACAATGAAAGGAACAGCATGCATCACGGTTAGACACCCCTAACACGAAACGATGTGGCTTGACCGTTGGTAATGTTGGTAGCCATGATGTTTGTGTGCAATATAAAACCCCGTTTGTCCTCGGACCACACGGCAGTGATCCGCGGAGACCAACAGCCAACGATCCGGTCCAGTCAATGACAAGAATCGAAGACAGGATTCATTTAAACACCACTGACCCATGTCCTTTATCACAGACAGCAACCAACTGACCGATAGTCGGCGCAAAAGAAAGCACTCGAATCGCATCGCATCGTATAATCGCAAGCTGGGATTGAAGAGGTGAAACCGTCGTCCGTCAACGCCATTGTTTGTCCCTGTCCTTGATCACGATATCACATTTTCCGGTATCGTCGCTGTTTCATGACTGGCTCGTCGGCGCAACCAAACACATCCGTTCATTTGTTCGTCTATCCCATATCATACAAGAGTCGTCGTGTGGACTGTGATCCATGAATCCGCATTCGCTTCCGCCATCTGGGGGACTCGGGCTCGTGGGGTATTAGAGTAGTACAGCGGGTCGAACTCGGAGTCGGAGTCTAAGTCGGTGTCGCGTGGAGGAGAGGCGATTGGGGTGTGCATTTATTGCCTGTATGGTCGTCGACGGTTAGATTCGGAAACACGGGAGCCCAACAGGACTGTGAAGGTATGGGGTATACGAACACAACGAGCATCTCGCCCCAAGAGCTGGAGAGGAGCGCGACGGCGGCCTATGGTGGGAGGATATGTTAGTATAATCGGACTATAAGTGGAAGACTAGCTATAGACCGGACGGGGCCGGGGGCCGTGGGCCGGGTTGGGGAGGACACTCACGCCGAACATGGCGATGCTGCGGACGACGGAAGCGTTCTCGGCAGAGGTGAGGGAATCGTAAGTGGAGAGGATGAAGCCCCTGGACTTGCGGCTGCCACCGGGGCGCTCGATGTATCTGGCGGAAGGCATGGTGATTGAGTGTCTGGGAGTTGTCGCGATAACGGGCTATCGGTTGATGGAGTTGGAAACTGAGGGACCGTGACGCCGTGACGGGACTCGCAATCGCGGACTGGAACGTCGAATGGAAATTTTGGACTTCCTGGCAGGCAAAGGAAGATGACAGAGAGCCAGGCATGGCACGTGCCACTAGCCTTTCCTTCTTATCGGAGGGTGCTTGGCACCGTCATTGGCTGTTATCACTTACACAGAGGTGAGTACAGAAGAGACCTGGACCTCTTCTCAGCAGGAACCACAATCGCTTGGAACAAATGAATCAATGCCTGGTAAGTAGATCAAAGCTTGAAGTTTTTAAATCCTGGGGTTTTTACATCGACAAAGGCTCGTGATGTTGAAAGGGTCAGCAATGTCAACCCATCAAAGTCACGTCTGTTAACTGACTGCCCCTGCAGTCCTCCCGGCAGGCAAGCCCTGTAGGCAGTGGAGCTCCAGTGCAGGTCCCACTCCCCCGCCATTTGTTTCGATCCATTCGTCATGTCATCCATTGTCATGTGCCAACTGAACTCTCAACTCTTCACCACTGTCACCTTCTACCATCGCAATTCTACTGTCGCAAACCGTCGCAAAAAAGCATCCCACCTTTTCCTCCCAAAGCCTCCTATCTATAAGTTCTTCACATCGCCAGTCGTCTCCCATCAACGCTCACCCACCGCATCCACGATACCTCATTCACCAATGACTGAAAACGAAAACCCCAGCTCCCCAACTGCGCCAGCTCCTGGGGGCTTCGTGCCTCCCGCGATCCCTTCAACCTCGCTACCATCTCCCGCGCCCAGTTCCGCATCAGCAGCCGCAGTATCCAACCTTCCACACCCACGCCGAACTTCTCTTCGCCCCGGATCCATCAAGGAGGATAAAGTCCGCAACTATGTTTCCGACAAAATGCTACACATCAGTCGCCGATACGTCAAGCACTTTGCGATCCCCGATCCCAGCGACGAAATCACCGGCTACAAGTCCATGGCCGAACTATGCAAAGACCTGGACGACGTTATAAATATTATCTGGCTATCCGGTACTCGTAAGTGCAACTCAGCCTTCGAGTTCCTGCTGGTGTATCATTACCGGTACTAACGTCCGTCTAGCCAGCCTACAAATTCCCTACCTCCTTAACATCGCGAACGAGTTCACCACCTGGCTCGAGGGCTTCCCTCCTTCTCCTACAGCGACCTTCTCGCTACTACGAAAACTCGACCACTGCTTCGCCAGCCTACTATTCGGCTACGACATCGACACCAAGGAGACACTACCGGGTTTCGAGAACGGCCTCCGAGCCGGCCTGTCCCGCACTGACATGGTCCGCTGCCAAAGCGTGATTGAGCGTACCCGTGTGTTGGTAGTCGAGGTCATGTCGAAAGAGCCAGCTGAAGAGGGAGATGGCGATACCGGGGGACCGAGTATCCAGACCCCAAAGCCGGATGACGATACAGACGTTGAGGCGGATTGTCCACCCGACATAAACGATTTCGATGATGAGGACGACGACGAAGATGAGCTGTTGCACATGAATGTCGCCCAGGTGTATGAGAACACACTTGTCAAGCTGGGAGAAATCCTGGGAGATGGAGGGGGCGTGACGACGATGCCTATGTCTGTGGACTGATATGGCTTGCGATGCACAACTGCCCCTCATACCAACCATCATCACCTCGGCCCGTATCAAGGATGGCGCTGCGGTCTGTCATCGTTCGCATCCTCCTTCGCCCGGCTAACAAAGGGTGGAAGGTCTTTGCTGTGCCTGCCCACACAAAGAAGGGATAATGGCGGACAATAAATGCCCGAATTGTTAACTGAAAGACCGAGCCGGAAATCAGACGTCGGATTTTGCCACTTCGCCAGCGGACGAATGAGTGACTCACCACCTCAATATCCCCAACCGCTACGATGCTCGCAGCCAATTATCATGAACCGCGTTGATGGTTTCAGAGATTCACATCGAATTGGTAAGCAACCCTTGTGTATCGACTGGCAGTATGGACTGTTGCTAACTGGAGCTCGCTCTTTGCCAGTTCTCTTTGCAGAGAAGACTGCACCATATGTAGAAGGTCGTGGCTGCTGCCTGATATTTGAAAGCTGTTGGATTGAATGTTTTGGTTACTCTACATTAGTCTAGCTGACGCGCTGGCCGAGGTGTCCAAAGAGGTTCTCACTGAGATGCGATTGGATTTTAGACTTGTTGACGAAGAGACAACAGACACTGGATGTCGGTCATGGTCTCTATTTTCAGGTATACTCCTCCGAAGCATGGGACGGTATCCTCCCAGGCGTTTCTACACAACAGTACGCTTTTAGTTGTAGATACGCAAAGTCTGGTGGTTGTATTGAAAACAACAAACTGGAATCATCTCGATTTACAAGAGCCCTAGCTCGACAAGCTGTAAGGCGTGCATATGACTTGTCCCGTAGAGGGATTAGCCGGTGGGGCGATTTAAACGCATCCCAAAACTGAATGCGGGGGAGTCCGCCGGCAGGGGAACGCTCCGGGCCGGGGAGTCGTGATTGGCGGGGGAAGTGGTCGAGACCTCGACCTCTCCCGGTCCTGTCCCAAAGTGGTGAGGTGGAGGGGCAAGCGAGCCCGAACACCTTGAGGGACACAAGAAGTTCAAGAACATTCATGGCAAGAACGGAAGGGGGCAAGATGAACAGCCTCCATCATCATAGTTCTGAGTAGAAGGGACGGGGTTACAATGTACGACTCTAGGGTAGCAGACACCAGCACGACACAACAGCAACAACGAACACCGGGAGCCAAGAACAGCCGACGGGAACAACCACGGGAGTAGGCCGAGGGGACTGCTGAGAAATGGCCCAGCACACAATATTGGTAATTGGATGGCGAGAGAGCACAATGGAGGGTTGCCTCCCCCGTTGACTTCCATCTTCGATATGTTTCTCCCATCTTGGCACTTCTGGCACTCTCAAATCGACAAGTTCAATGTTACGCGTTCCAGTTTGGTAAGGTGGTATTGATACTGACATCACCGCGATTTTTATCTCCTAGCTAACGCCAGTTCACATGACAACTCAACTAGCGATTAGTCCAGGCTTTCAGTCTCTATTTCTTCTACGTATTTCCGTTCAACTCGAAAGTCATCAAGGTTCTCATCGCCGTTGCCTGGAGAGCCAGGGTCGTGAGGTTCGTCAAGATTCTATTGTTAACCAGAAAAGGGCAGAATACTCCGAGGCAAGTTACATTCCCCACCTGCCAATCAGAAAAGAGGAAACAACAATCAATGCAGCTTGCGTTCGATCGAATGGCCGAAGCACATCATGCAGCTGGCTGTACCACCTTTTCTATCCGTGTCTATCCATCCTGCTTGCTTCCAGTTGCAGTTACAGTTGCAGTTGCCATCCTGTGTTTGATGTGCGGGGTCGAGCAACGGGAAGGTCACGGGCGGCACTTCTTCCATTTCCAAGCTGTCAATACGGCGTACATACAGGTACAGTACACGACCAAGCATCAAGGCATGTTTAGTCTGGATGAATCAAGAGGCTAGGAAAGAGAAGGGATTTTGAAGGGGTTGAAGAGATCCAATACCTTTATGATATGATCATCGTCTGAGGTGTTCACCAAAAAAGAACAACAATCTGGATGGCGGCATCAGCCGAAGCCATAGGCGGGATAGATCCGAGTATGGTGTAAGTACCTGACATTACGTACTTACAGTACGAGGTACCTCGTCCCTTGGGGTTCAACCGTCATGGAACGAAGTCGTGGATGGATGGAGCAATCATGATCCGAGGAGCTCACATTCACAGAGAGACAGGAGCAGTGACCTACCACCTCCACGAGGGATGAGCGGGCGGGGTAGAATAATTCCTTTGTGTTCCTTCTCTACGACTATTTCATATCAAGCTCGCCTCTCCCACCCACCCTCCACTACCAAACCCCTATCTTTACATATACCGGAGCTTCCTCTCTCCGATATCATCTGTCTTCTGTCTTCTGTTTCTTCTTTTTTCTCATCCCCGTTCATCTCCTCCTCGTCTGTTCAGCTCCCACCTCAGCAAGGAGCTTCAACTTGGAATTGATATCTCGTCTCGAAAGATCAAAACACAACATGGGATCGACCAACATGTCCGAGTGTCCCGTCCGCAAGTCCAACGTCGCCGGTGGTGGCACCAGGAACACCGACTGGTGGCCCGGCCAGCTTAGGCTCAACATCCTCCGCCAACATACTCCCGTCACCAACCCCCTCGACAAAGACTTCGACTATGCCGCTGCCTTCAAGAGCCTCGACTATGAAGGCCTCAAGAAGGACCTCACCGACCTCATGACCGACTCGAAAGACTGGTGGCCTGCTGATTTCGGTCACTATGGCGGTCTCTTCATCCGCATGGCATGGCACGGCGCCGGTACCTACCGTGTCACGGATGGCCGTGGAGGCGGTGGTGAGGGTCAGCAGCGCTTTGCTCCTCTCAACAGCTGGCCCGACAACGTCTCTCTCGACAAGGCCCGTCGTCTCTTGTGGCCCATCAAGCAAAAGTACGGCAACAAGATCTCGTGGGCCGACTTGCTCCTTCTGACCGGCAACGTGGCCCTCGAGTCCATGGGCTTCAAGACCTTTGGCTTTGCCGGTGGCCGTCCCGACACCTGGGAGGCTGACGAGTCTACGTACTGGGGTTCCGAGACCACATGGCTGGGCAACGAGGACCGCTACGCCGAGGGCCAGGAAGGCCACAAGGGACATGGTGTCGTCCAAGGTGACGAGTCCAAGAAACAGCACAAGGACATCCACAACCGTGACCTGCAGACCCCCCTCGCCGCCGCCCACATGGGTCTCATCTACGTCAACCCCGAAGGCCCTGACGGCATTCCCGACCCCGTTGCCTCAGCAAAGGATATCCGTGTCACCTTTGGCCGCATGGCTATGGACGACGAGGAGACAGTTGCTCTCATTGCCGGTGGTCACAGCTTTGGCAAGACTCACGGTGCCGGTCCCACTCATCACGTCGGCAAGGAGCCCGAGGCCGCTCCCATCGAGCAACAAGGTCTCGGCTGGGCCAACAGCTTTGGTCAGGGCAAGGGTCCCGACACCATCACCAGTGGCCTTGAAGTCACTTGGTCACCAACTCCCACCAAGTGGGGCATGGGCTTCCTCGAGTACCTCTACAAGTTTGACTGGGAGCCGACAAAGAGCCCTGCTGGTGCCAACCAGTGGGTGGCCAAGAACGCCGAGCCCAGCATCCCAGATGCCTACGACCCCAATAAGAAGAAGCTCCCGACCATGTTGACGACCGATGTTGCCCTGCGCATGGATCCCGCCTATGACAAGATCTGCCGCGATTTCCTCGCTAACCCAGACAAGTTCGCCGATGCTTTTGCCCGCGCTTGGTTCAAGCTTCTTCACCGTGACATGGGCCCGCGTACTCGCTGGATCGGTCCCGAGATCCCCTCTGAGGTCCTTCCTTGGGAAGACTACATTCCTCCCGTAGACTACCAGGTCATTGATGATAACGACATCACCGCCTTGAAGAAGGAGATTCTGGCTACAGGTGTTGCCCCCAAGAAGCTGATCTTCGTTGCCTGGTCCTCGGCTTCCACTTTCCGTGGCTCTGACAAGCGCGGTGGTGCCAATGGTGCCCGTATCCGTCTTGCTCCTCAGAATGAGTGGCAGGTGAATGATCCCTCTACGCTCCGCGAGGTCATTTCTGCTCTCGAGTCTGTGCAGCAAAAGTTCAACGACAGCCCCAGCGGCAAGAAGGTCTCCTTGGCTGATCTGATCGTCCTCGGTGGTGTCGCCGCCCTTGAGCAGGCTTCTGGCTTGGTGGTCCCTTTCACCCCAGGCCGCAACGACGCCACTCAGGAGCAGACCGATGTGCACTCTTTCGCTCACCTCGAGCCTTACGCCGACGGCTTCCGCAACTACGGCAAGGGTACCCAGCGCGTACGCACTGAGCAGTTCCTCATTGACCGTGCCTCGCTGCTCACTCTCTCGGCCCCTGAGCTCACTGCCCTCATTGGTGGTCTCCGTGTGCTAGAGGCCAATTATGATGGCGGATCCCAGGGTGTGTTGACCAAGACTCCCGGCAAGCTTACCAACGACTTCTTTGTCAACCTGTTGGACACCAACACGGCATGGAAGGCGGCGGATAATGAGGGCGAACTGTTCATCGGCTATGACCGCAAGACGCACGACAAGAAGTGGACTGCCACGAGGGCCGACCTCATCTTCGGATCGCATGCTGAGCTTCGCGCGCTTGCGGAGGTGTATGCTGCGGCGGACGGCGAGGAGAAGTTCAAGCGCGACTTTGTGGCGGCTTGGCACAAGGTGATGAACCTGGATCGGTTCGACCTGAGGCAGGAGGGACGGGGCCAGAATGCTCCTAAGCTTTAGGAGGCTGATCGGGTACTGCTGTACAGCAGAGAGCTGCGTTGGCGGATTGCTTGGATGGAGGCTAATCGGGCGGATAATTGGGTTCGTTGGGGTGAAAGACGGCACTCCAGAAAGTCCTTGCTGTGGTTCAAAAAAGCACTGGAGGACCTTGAGAAGTGGAGGGAGTCCGGGTTGGGTGCGCTGCCGCGTCCGGAAGATACAGAGAAGGCCCGCCAAAGAGAAATGAAAGAGGTGATCAAGCTATGCCGGAAGGGCAAGCATTGAGATGAATTGCAATACCATTGTTACGAGCAAAGTTAGAAATCAATATGTCCGGATGAGTGGTGTGATTAAAAGAATAAATATGAATGAGCACCGCGTTAATTCTTTTATGCCGTCCTTATGTCCTTCTCTCGATTTGGATTCGGATGTCGGTTGTTGGTTCGTGCGTAGAAGATGCCCGTTACTGTGTTAACTGCAGTGCCGCTAATTCTGCAGGACATTCGATAAGGCCTCATCTCATTCAGGCCCCCCACCCCGGTCTGTGTATGCTTTCTCTTTGTGGACCAGGACAAACGATCACTCCTTTATCACTCCGCAAAACTCGCAACCTTAATATTTAATCGCTCACTGCTCTCATCATATGGTCACTTTTACATTTCAGACTCGTCACGAGCAGCAGAGAGAGAGAGGTCTTGTACTATTCGGCGTTGGCCTTGGCGAAGGAGACAATGAAGTGGATGGCGGAAAGCGGTTGGTGGTGTTGGGGTGGTGTTGGGACTTCAATTGACTGAGTAACTGAATGAGGACGGGGGCGCGGAAAATGAACGGGTAACGAACGCGGGTAATGGTCATTGGCGCATGAGACGAAACAGGTATTTAGGTGTAGGTTTATTCAGTACATTGAGAACCTTGACTTGACTGAACCTTAGTTTCGATCTTGTTCTGTTGTTCCGCCCGCCAGGTAACGCGTGACGGGCGCGGGTAATGGGGAGCAGAAGACGGACGGAAAAGACGGGAACGCAGTGGTGATCGTTATTGGAGTGTGCGAAGATGAATGAATGGGCTGCGACTGTCGAGCTGGGGGTGTGAACTGAAGTGTGGGAAATTATAATGTGAGTTCTGCTGCTGCGTCTGCCTGTCTGATACCTACGTGCCTACCTACATGGAGATATCATTTTGTCTACTATGAATACGACCGATACAGATTTAGCTAGGTAGGTTCCTAACGGCATGAGCGTCCGGAGCGCTCTGAACAAGACTAAGACTGCCCGGCCACCGAGCAAGAGATGTCCAGAGATTACGATTTGTGATCAACAATGGAAGAAGTAAAATAAAGCCATTGCATTGACTGTTGCATCAAGATCGAAACCCGGCACACTGCGACCGGGCATATATCTCCACGTAAGACGAAGGGTACAGTAAACCACTAGATTATAGCTTACTACCTAGGTAGGTAATCAATACCCCCTTCCTTCATCAACCCGAAACGACCTCGAGAGGTAGCCAGACCTGTTGACCCTGTTGTTCTGCCATACATATGAAGTTCCTGTCCATTTCCCCTAGGTTTTACTATATAGCAAGTCCTACCATATCCTAAATCTCCCCCCTCAATAAAGACAGGGCCCTGTCTCAACCATCGTCAACCAGGGGACGGAGGCAGCTTTACGCGGGCGGGCGGTTCTGGATTGTCAGGTCGTTGAGGATATCCTTCTCCCACTGCGCATCTGTTTATGGCAGGAAAGTAGCTATATTAGTATCGTCGATATCTAGACGGGAAACAATCTGCTTGTGTTGGATAGGTTATGCAAAACTCACACTCGCGTGTCTTTCCCTCAGACGACACGGTCACGACCGGCTTCTGGGCGCACTCCAGTGGGATAAGCTCAGTTCCGTCACCCAAGCCCGACACACCGATCGTGACCTTCAGGGTAACCTCCATCCCATCGGTCGGTTTGGGCACCTCGATATCCTCGAACGGGAAGCACAGAGGATCGTCGTGGCCGGTAAGAATTGGATATTCCTCACCCATATGCTCTTCGTCCCTACGCTGCGCGTTGGCCTTTTACTGACAGATTTGACCGTTTTCGTCGTGCACAGTGAGGATGCCCTCCATGCCATCACATTTCTGCTTCTGCGGCACCCGTGCCAGTTGGGCTACCACATGCCCGATCTTTCCGTCGAGGCCGATCTCCGAGGGCGGAAGCATGAGGAAGGTGGCTTCGACTTTGCTGCCGTCATTGGCAACGAGGACACTGACACAAGATCCAATGGATGCTCGGAACCGGAGTCACTAGGGCTGTTCATATTGCAAAAGTTGAGTGGTCTGGTTCTTGAAAGGTTGTTCTGGTGAAGTAGGCTGAAGTATCCACGATGAGTGAAGTGATGATGCTGAGTTTGATTGCAGATTCGATGGATTCTTCTGTGAATTTATACCTCGAAGAGCAGCCTCAATGTAGTCTCCACGACCAAGTCCAAAATTCGCTTTTCAGGAGCCCAACATGAAGTTGGTTGTCCGACAATGCTCTTTCCGGTCATACGCCCATCCAAGATGAACATGAGATCAATCCATATCCCAGCGTCAAGATCACAGCATTTTCCTCCAGGCCTCGACGTTGTTCTCCTGAACGTCCTAACCGCTCGCTACACTCCCAACATGCAACCGCATCTTTGATGTCAACCCTTTCGACTTCGTCATTCAAAGCATGATCCAAGGTAGGCTAGCCAACACCAATGCCAACACCAATGCCAACACCAGCAACTCAAGGCGAGCCTCCAAACCTCGAAGATCCAGTATATCAAGACCGAGGAGTAGAGGTTGTCCGGTTGAGCACAGGGTCTTTTCTTTGTGCATTTCTTGCAAAGGGAGGCACCAGCGTGAAGTGTCCAAGAAAATTTGTTGATGGCCACACAGCCCTCCTTTTTGGGGATTCCTTGTTGGAACCACTGATGTGTACACCTCCACCGGAGTGAAAAAGTTTAATTCTCGTGAACTTTCAGTTAGTGCGGATCGGTGGCCAAACACGGACAAGCTCTATAGGAGAAAAGCACTTGCACCCGAGAGAAATCCTGGTTTTCTGAAGATTGAAGGTATCACGCTGACCTCTTTCCCCCCCGGAAGAGGTGTATAAGATGCCCGTGGTTCCAACAACTGCTTGTTGGTTGGTGCCCGGTTTCAACGTTTGGCGAGTACGTCGGAAACGGATTTCTTTGTAAATGTCGCGGCGCAGCGCAGAGAGGAATCGCGCCTTGTGAAGATCAACAACGCTGGATTCAGAAAGCGACCATGTACCGTCAGTAATGAGTGATGAAAATGGAACTTGCGAGTCTTTTGAGGAGTGACGGAGAAGTGACTGTCCTGGTCGGAAGATGGGACGCAACAGGCCTCGATTGGTGGAACTGAATGAGATGGTTGCTTATCAGATGCTCTGCAGAATTGGCCCCGAAACGTTAGTACAATAACTCCCCCCGCCTTATGCACGGACTAGCAAAGAGACATCCGAATCCGCGGAACACCAACACAAGAACCCAGGAACATGTTCATTCAGAGGAGCCGCAAAAAAGGACTTTCCAAGTAAATGTCTATTAAGGTGACGAGAATAGACGCCGAATCAAGCCACCCAGTCTGAACCAAGCCATAGAATGGACAAAGGCAACAGTGCCATAACTCCAACCCCGGCCGATAAACCCGACCCACCGAAACGCCGTTGTCGCTTTCCAACGTAATCACGAAACCCGGGCTCCTTCCTCTTCATTCAGTTTCATCACAGCCAACTCCGCCACCCCGCCGTTTGCCGGCCACCGCTCGCGTCATCTCTCTCATTCAACAAGCACAGCCTCGAACTACCTCTACCCGGCCTCTTCTTCTCAGGCAACGACCGAGTCTCCTACTCCTCCTGCCTCCTCCCCTCCTCCTCCTCAGTCACAACCTCCTCCATCAAACCCCCTCAAACCCATCAAACAACCACCCCAACACCACTCCCGTCTTGTCCGTTTCCTTAATACTCCCATGCCCCCACTCCCTAAAAGGACAAACAACCAACTCACACCCCCCAATCATCCCCACTGCCTCCTTCGACAGCTCCAAATCGACGTACATATCCTCCTGGTAAGCTACCGCTCGCACTTTCACCCCCCCTCCATGTTGTCCCTTATTCGCAGTCGCATTCTGGCGGAGAGAGGAAAGGTCGTATAAAGATGGCCAGTTGTCCTTGCGGGCGAGGATGTGGGAGGCGCCCAGAAAGGGGAGGAGGGTAGGGCCGCCGAGGTGGAGGAGGGTGGGAGGGGGGTGGAGGGTTTCGCCTGTGAAGTACATCTTCTCCCCCTTTCCCCTTACTGGGACCCTTGCTGGGACTGAGGAGGGGGAAGTGGAAGTGGAAGTGGAAGAAAGCCAGGAAAACCCGCCCGAGGGATGGGACAAAGCGACATCTGTAGCAGCCCAGTTTGATGGCTGGCTGGTTTGCGGGCAAGTGGAGGAGCAGTAGATGGCTTCGTGCAGGAGGGCGTAGAGAGGGCGGCGGTGGAGGGCGAAGGATTCGAGGTTTGTGTAGATGGAGAGGGTTGTGGGGGAGATGCCCTTGGATGAGGAGAGGTCGGAGATGAGGCGGGTTATGAGGTTGTGGAGGTTTTGGTAGGGGGTTGGGATTTCTGATTTTGGAGAGGAGGTTTCAGGGAGGAATGGCAAGTCGGAAGTGGAAATGGACGTGAAGCTAGTGGAGGAAGATCGGTATGAGGCGCTGAGTAGTGGTGTGCCTGTAGTATCTAGGGTGGTGGTGCTGGAGGCCAAAGAGCTCTTGCTGGGTTTGATGGTCAGAGCACCGATGGAACTGGTGAGCGATAGCGGCAGTTCCTCTTCGTCTTCGTCCCTGTCCCTGTCCCTATGGACAGCAGGCGCTGACCCGAACGTCCGTCCCAGCGTCATGAAAGTCTGGTAAGTCAAATAACATCCCTTTCGCTGTTCGTCAAAGTCAAGTTCGTAACCCCTGAACGGCAGCTGTCCGTCAACCCCCTTCTGCAGCGGCGCCTTATCTCGCAAGTGCTCGACGATGGTCCTGACGTGCTCTTGATCTTCCGGGAAGTACTCGTTGAAGTAATCCTCGTTCCGCCTGACGATGTGGGCATATGTCTTCTCGTACACCTCCCGTGGCGTCTTGCCCAGCGGTGGCATCCCGGCGCTGATGTACACTGCTTCTAGGGATTGCGCGAGGAAGGAGAGGTAGGTGGTTGCTACCCAGCCGCCGAAGGACTGGCCTATGAGTGTCCACTTGATTTTGGTAGGAAGTTCTTTCTCTAGACACAGTCGGATAGCCTCGAGATCGCGAACGATGTTGTCCTGTCTGAACTTGGCGAGGTAGTTGGCTTTGTCTTGGTCTGACCTCTTCAGCACTTTGGCTTCAGCAGTTGAGTCGAAAAACAAGGGGCTTCGGCCAGTTCCTCGGTAGTGGACGTAGAGGACTTGGTAGCCTCTGTCTATACAAAACTTGTTCAGCTCAGGCACCCTGTCGGAGGGATTTCCGTCTCCGGGACCGCCGCAGAGGTAGAGGATGAAGGGCTTTTGGGTGGATATTGGACTACTCAGGTCATCTGGGGTTGGCTTGGGGTTGGGAAAGCTGTCTACAAGTTCTGCATGCAGTTTCAGGGCATCTTTCTGCGAGGTGTGATGATGGTCTAATGGCACTTCAAACTCCAAAGTCCTGACGGTAAAGCCATTCTTCACACAGCGAGGTTTGATGCCGAGGAGTACAGCGGGTTTGATCCCAGTCCACAAACCCTCGGTTGAAGTTTCCTGACGGCTACCCATGTTGGCCGAAAGCGGAAGTCTGTTGTGTTTCCGCCTCAGGGGTACAGCCGATGTGTCGTATTCTCGGTAATCGGTGGTGTGGGTGGGGCCCTGGCCCGATCGGTTTCCTTCCGAATAGTAGGGGTCCTTCGTCACCACTGCCACAGATCGTACCGGGACCACCCCCGTGGTAACGGTGACAGGAATGTAGGGCTGAATGGTAGGGTAGAGCTTCGGTTTTGCGCACTGTGGGTATCTTATGGCTGCTTCTTGGAGTAATAGGGACAAGTTCTGATAGTCGAGCTCGAAAGTCGTGGGTAGGTCGAGATCTCCTGGCTCGTCGTATCGTTGAACAGCCCACGGAGACATCATGATGTCTTGGGGCTTATGTAGCCCTTCACCGTCCAAGGTCGCCATCGTGAACTCGACGACTGTTGGGTGAATAGTGGCGTTAAGTCAAGGCTCGTTGGGGATCAAAGGTTCGTCAGGTTGTTCACTCGGTCCAACTGTCAACAATGAAAAGACTTTGAAGCGGCAGGATCAGATAAGCCACCAACAGAGTGAACGAGTTTTTACACAGCGAAATTTGGAGAACAACAATGAGTCCCAGCAGCCACGAAGTCTTCAACACGGGACGGGGAAGTAGGATATCAAGTACTGAAAGATGATGATCACGCTAGTCGTCGGTGCAATTTCATCGATATCACTGTCCTATGTCAAGCCACCAACAGGACAAGAAGGATGAAGAGGAACAAAGCACCTTGATCCATGTTGGATTTATACCGTACAGTGCTAGTGTTCAGATATCAAGCCCAGTCCCATCAACCATCGTCGGCTCTTTGACCGCCGCGCCAACCAAACCCACGGTTCGTTCGGTTCCCAATGGCATAACCAAAACCACGACGAACAAGGGTTCCATTCCGTGATTCCCTCGGTCTGCGAAAGAAGGTGACCGGGAACATGGAAGACAGGTACTGTTCCACCGACATGCACCACGTGGTTGGACCAAGGCAATAACATCCCAGTCGTGCCCGACGCCAAAGCCCGTCTTTCACCCTTGTCAGTCAAAAATCTGTGCGACCCATCACATTGGATCGCATTGGATTTAGCTGCAACTTTGATGGGTACCACACCCGAGGATGTGGATGAAGGGGACACTGGGCGATACAGCCCATGTAACCACGATAATTGGAGCGGGTTGTTGTCGATCAAGATAAACAAGATAAAAAGCCTGTCACGAACCTACCATACTTCATCCACTTGTCCAGTTGGATCAATGGAACAAAGGGAATCCTCGCCCTCGGAGAAAGTCCCAACTCGCCGATCTCACATTTCAAACCAAAGCCACTAGCACACTGTGATGTGATTAGATCTCCTACAGTACACAACCTGACTGGACGTCGTCATTGACTCATTGTCTTGAACTTTCCAATGCTATTTGAGCCAATAAACCACCCCGGCAGCACCCTTAAATTCGGCTTGCCAACCATTAACCCAACAGTGTCCCCCTCCCACCTCCCTCCTACATCACAGTGCTTACCTATCAAACCCCTATCCGCCCGTAGCATGTCGTGTAACAACGCCCGCCGTGCTTTGTGCTTGGACGCCTCCCCCGAAATATCCGAGCACATGGCTTCCATCGCACATCGAAGCACCGTGTCTACGCGAACCATGTAACTCTGCCTTGATAACCTGGGACATGCGAACATCTGTGTGCTGCCGGTGTGATTCGCAGTCCGCTGGATCCCCTTGACCCTGGCCTTCGGCATTTCCTTCCTTTATTCCACACCACACCGAAAAGCATGACATATGCACACCATCCCCAGGAAATTCCGACCCGGAAACCATGGATTTGTTGATTAGCGAGAAACAGGGGGAGATTGTAGGGTCGTAGTGTGGAAAAGCGCCACACGCACGGAGAGAAATGCACCGTTTGGTGTGGGATGACGATCTCAGCGGAGTGGGTGTGGTGGGAGGATTTGAAGATGGAGAACGGCATTGGACTGCAGATGTGTCTCAATTTGAGACAGTGAGACCTAAACTTCGTCACAACGATATTCTCGGAGTAAACTGCTCCTTTCTGACCGACTGACTGACCGAATCTGTCAGCCGTCACTAGGCGATATTAAGCCTGAGGCACTGCGTATAAGAAATTAGCACAGGTTAGCAACTCGGTCAAGAAATGACAAGACATCCTCGAGATAGATCCGACTTACCAGATACTCATCGAGGCCACTTGACCCAAATCCCGTGTCACCGAAGTTGATGATTGCCTCTTCCTTCACCTCCATTCCTTGTTCACTCTCGTTGCGATTCCAATCATCTGTTTCAATATCTGCATCTGCCGTCCACTCAACTTCAAATCCGGGACGCGGAGAAATTGCCCCATTCTTCCCCATCCGCTTGACCGTTCTGCAAGCGAATACCGCCAGATCAACATGTAGCAGCCAGTCATAGACCTGATCATCAATGCGCTTCCCAGGCATTTGTCTACAAAGTTTGTAAAGCCACGCCAGCTGGAGCTTCTGCGCCGGAGTCAGATCGGCGGACGGTTCAAACTCCCTCGTGCCGGATAGTTGTTTCTTCAGGATGTAATATACCGTCCGGTGGATTCCATTCCGCTTGCCGTCGTCGGGGTTTCGGACTCTGTTGCCCCAGGTTGCGAGTCCGTCGAGGAATTTCTTCTCGTAATCGTTGAGGATATTGACTGCGTTCACGGCCGTATTCTGTTCTGCCATCTTGATTGTGGAGACACGTAGTTGGTAGACCAGGCCGAGGCGGTAGCCGGAAGTCAGGGGGTGGGCGTCGACGTAGGCGCTACCGTCGCTCAATCTGCGTGTACTTAGTTAGTACACATCAATGAAAAACGAATGTTCAGGACACTCACGTAGCAATGAGGCATGGCTCCGCCTTTGGATCAAAGTAGAGGCACCTGTTCTCGCAACTGAACGCAAACTCGCCGCCTTCGTAGTCGAGACCGGCTAGAAGTACCATCAGCCGGCCAGCATGATACTTGTCTTCCTCGCGTTTAGGGCTGGTGGTGGTTTACTCGATTAGTTGTGTCCATAAAGCGAATGTGTCGGATAAGGGAAACTTACAGGTCGTATTCCGGGAAAAAAGTCTTTTCCCCCCATACCCACATATACTCCAGCTCTGGTTTAAACGTGACTTTGGGTATCGTCCCAAGAACATCCAAGGCCTCTTCCGCCAGCCTCTGGATATACTTGTCCCATTGCCCGCCTTCATCACCGCCATCATCACAATCATCGTCATCAAAGCCACCACTATCAGCAACCGTGATATGGCCTTTGTATGTTAGCGCTTGTTCCTTTTTTGACCCTTGTGTCTTGGGCTTTCCTTTTGTGGCTTTCCTTTTGGTCTGGGGCTTTGCCTTGGTCGTCTTCTCTGCCCTCCTTGCACTCATAAAGAAGGTAAAGTCGCGCTTTAGGTTGGCATGCTCCCAACCGTATTGCTTCTTGTAAATCCCCTCTGCCACACCGAGGAGCCTATCGAGGGCTTCTGAATCATTCTCCAAGTTCCGCGTGTCGAACTCGTACTCCACCCCGTCAACACCGTAAACCTTGAAGGCCACATGTTGTATGTCGCTCGGCTGGTCGAGCGTTCTGCAGTAGACGAAGTGATTTGGAGGAATGTTTTTAATCAAGTCCTTGACTGTCTTGTAAATTCCAGCGTCCTCTTCTTCATCGGCCGATGCCAGGGTTTCTGACGTGGAGTCGTTGTTTCCTTCCTCATCGATTACCGTGACTTCCTGTTCGAGATTTTCTTCTGCAGGTGCATCTGCATCGGCATTTGTATCCACAGAATCTCCGGCAGCCCCTTCCTCAACATCCATCTCCTCATCCTGGTCTTCATTCTCTCCTTCCTCAACTTCCATCTCTTCACCCTCGTCTTCATTCTCTCCTTCCTCATCTCCTCCCTCTCCCTCTGCCCACTCTGGTTCGATCTCTTCCGGTTCATACTCTTCCTCCTCCTCCTCATCATCAATCACACTCCCCGGCGAATTGAATCCATCCCATTCCGCATCCTCCCCTTCCTCAACATCGGACTGACCGCCATCGCCGACTTCATCTCCCCTCTCACTTTCAGGAATCATATCAGTGTCTTCGCCATCCTCCTCCTGCTCCTCCTCCTCACTTTCTTCAAGCTCCACACCCCTCTGAAGTGAGCCATCAGGCGTTTGGTACTCATCGTCCACATCATGCATCGTAACATTTCCTTCTCGATCCGTCTGGACACTCCCCTCATCCATGTCGAAACCATCGATCTCGTCATCGAGATCTTCTTGTCCATCCTCCTCGTCGTCGTCCTCCTCCGTCAGAACATCTCCATCTTGACCAGTCTGGACACTCCCGTCGTCCATGTCGAGATCATCAACGTCGTCAGTGGCCTCTTCCTGTCTATCCTCCTCCTCCTCCTCCTCCTTCTCCTCCTTCTCCGCCTCCTTCTGTCTCTTTCGTCGTCCCCTAGTATCTTCCTCTTCCTCTTCCATTTCCTGCTCTTCATTCCGCTCCTTTATTTGCCGCTTCTGCCCGGGCTTTCGCCCTTCCAACTTCTTCTGGTGTTGATTTTGCCCCTCCTCTTTCCCTTCGCCCTCATCATGCTCATCAACCATCTCCATTTCAATATCCACATTCTTCTTCCGCTCTGAATCCACTGGGTTGCTCCTCCGTCTAGTCTCCTTTGATCTCTCCATCATTGCTTCTAGCTTTGGCCCTGACAACTGGGACTTTGTCTTTTTTGTTGAGCCGCTACCTCTGGGAAGCGGCTCGAAAGCCGGCTGTGCAGTTGACAGGGGCTTATCCATTGGTAACTGCGAGTTGGGTCCATCTGCCGCACGAGCGGCATGCTTTCTAGCTGTGATTTTCTTTGCCTTTCTTACGGAAGTGTCCTTTCGTGCGGACTTATTTGCGTCTGGCTTGGAAATCATGCCCTTGGGCTTGCTAGAAGTTGAAGCCAACGCCGAAGCTGCATTGCGGGAACTGAGACCTGGGGAAGCTTCCGCATTTCTTAAAGGGGCGGAAGCGGGTTTTGCTGCTTTGTTACCGGAGGTAGTTCGCTCATTCCTTGGGGTGGGGGAAGGGGGTCTTGCTGGTCTTGGGGCGGAGGCTGCGGTTGGCTTGTTTGTTTTGGGGGCTGTCTTGGATAGCGCTGTGATAATAGGCCTAGTGATATTCTTCTCGGACCTTTTGGCTGGCTTTTCTGGCTTTGAGAGTGCGAGCCTCTGCTTCGCGCGTGTAATGGCTGGAGCCATGGCTTGTGTCTCTCCGGTGCCGAACTTTGAGCGATGGCTTGGGACTGGAGCTGCCGTCTTTAAAGTGGGAGGATGATATGGTATGCTATCCAGAAACTTCTCGTGGCCAGAACATGCTGTTCTTATATAAATCCAGCCGACGCCCTATCTCCTGGTCCATGACGGCCGTTGGATTTGGGGCATTGATCTTGAGACAAGGGGAGAAAAGCGATGGAACAGACTGATAGTCAACTAGTTTCACAAGACATCGTTGTTCATCGTGTTCTCGTTGTTGGTGGCTCTTTTGAATCGCCATCCACTTCAAGAATGCGACCTTTCGCAGTTTCGCTTCGAGATTCTGTTGATAATGGCAGGAGCTCTAGCAGCATCTAGCACCATCTTGGCCCAAAAGCACATCAGCTTTGGTGGAGTGTCTTTTATACGGCGCTTGGGCATTAGATTGCTAAGACACATGTTGATTAGTGGGATTGAAGGGCTTTCTTAACAGTCAAATGAATTAGTATTGTTCCTCAAAGACGGCCATCTTGTAGATGACTCCTTGGACTGGAGTTGCTGAAAGCGAAGTTCAAAGTGGGTTCATCTTAAATAAGTCCTTATCTGTAGCCCTGCGAATTTTCTAGCATTACTGCTAGTGGAATAACAAATCCCCTGGCGCTTTGCTTGCAGCCTTTAGACACGTCGATAGGTCGACCAACAAAAGCAGCACAAGAAAATCCCATTGCTTGGACTTCCAATGTGATCCTGTTAAAATATTTAGAGGTAAGCATCAGCGCAACAGGGCTTCAGCTTTCTTCTCTTTTTAAAATAGCGACCTTAAGAAGACGGCTTTGCTGTGTGGTTGTTATTTTGGAAGACAAGGCGGACGAGAAAGAGGAAATCGTTTGATGTTCTCTAGAAGACCATGTTCGCTGGCTTCGTGGCGTACAAGCGGCATTGTCGTGAGCTTCATGTTTTGTTGTTGGAGTGGGATGTTTGGTGTGGGAGGAGGAAGGGACATGGCGAATGCAAATGGCGGAAGTATAAACTTTGCCTAACAATTCTTGTTGTGATAGACCTTTACTCAAAGTACTTTAAAGCACAAGCGAAGGCGGAAAGATACTTCTGATAGAGTACATGCGCCTGTACATTGTTGGTTGCTGTTATCTACTGGAATTCACTTGGACGAAACCGGGATTAGTGACCTAAGCCGCCAACAACCGGCCGTGCTCAGGGGTCAAAGTGACAATCCTCATGGTTCGGACCATGAATCGACGAGGCCGTGCTTGTCTTGATAAATCAGATCGAGATCTTTCTGTTGGATTTATCTCCCATTTAAAAGGATGCTTCCTCCCGACAGGCTGAGATTTGGATGCAAAGGGACACCTTCTAAAAAGTACATAGTAAACAAAGAACATCTTCATCCAAACGCTCAATGACATCATCCCGCCCGCCATTAACCGTACATTACCCCACGATCGACTGATCCCCGCGTCCCGTCTTTGGTTGGACACATCAGATTTCTTGTCTGGGGAAACACCGACTTTTCAACCTTTCACGACTCTTTCCCACCATCCATTCCACCATCTTTCCGTCTCGGTGGTATCCAGTGATTGATTGACCTGCGGGCAGGTCTTGTCTCAACCGATCAGCAACCTTATCTTTATCAGAGACATCCGAAAACACTCAACCACCATGTCAGACCACTCCGTCAGGTCTGTCAACTCGTTGACGTCCCAAGAACGCCGCGAAGCAGAGGCCCAGGTTGTCGCCGAACATCTGCCCGCCGGTTACACGGCCGCATTCGACGCCGAACACAACAGCATAACCCCCCAAGATGGCTCCGAAGCGACTACACAGACACAGGCCAAGACGGTCTCAGCCGGCAGCGGTGAGGGGTCCTCCTCTACACGGACTCGCTCGACAACACCAACACCAGACGGAGTAGAGGGCGCCGCCGCATCCTCCCTAAAACTCCAAGGAGGCGACATCCACCGCAACATCTTCAAGATCGACGCCTCAGCCAAACTAAAACAGGTCCACCGACGAGCCAACACCTTCCACACCCCGCGAGAGTTCCAAGACCCCGACGTCCCCATGACAGTCTCCGACCAGCTCGCCCCCGGCGGCGCCCGCCGCGCCTTCTTACACCAAAAACACGGCGGCGGCAACGACTTCCTAGCCGCCCGAATGCCCATCACCCGCAACTTCGTCGAGTTCCTCGACCTCTACGGCAGCTTCGCAGGCGAAGACCTCGCCGACTCGGACGAAGAAGCCATCGAAGAAGAAGAAGAAGAAGAAGAAGAGGCGCGCATCGGCGAAACCACGGCCCTCCTCGGCCGCCACCGGCGCCGCCCTTCCACTCGTAGTATTCGAGTCCCCAAACCCCGCCCCCACACGGCCGGCACCACCAAGACCTTCTTCACGCTCATCAAATCCTTCGTCGGCACCGGCATCATGTTCCTCCCCAAAGCCTTTGCCAACGGCGGCCTTTTGTTCTCCTCTCTCGCCATGCTTTTCGTCTCGGCAGTCACCATGATCGCCTTCCACTTGTTGCTGCAGTGCAAAAAGCACCACGGCGGCGGCTACGGCGAGATCGGCGCCGCCATTGCGGGGGAGCGCATGCGTACCTTGATCCTGGCCTCCATCACCATTTCGCAACTCGGCTTCGTCTGCGCCGGCATCGTCTTCGTAGCCGAGAACTTGACTTCCTTCCTCAACGCCGTCACGCCCGGCTCGCAAGCGCCCTTATCCTCGGTAGCACTAATCGCCATCCAAGTAGCCCTCCTCGTGCCCCTCGCATGGATCCGCAACATCTCCAAACTCGGCCCGGCCGCGTTGCTCGCAGACGCCTGCATCCTCATCGGCGTCAGCTACATCTACCAATTCGACTTCCGCTCCTTAGCCTCGAACGGGATCCACAAGTCCGTAGTCCTCTTCAACCCCGAACGTTATACACTGATGATCGGCTCCGCCATCTTCACTTTCGAAGGCATCGGCTTAATCCTGCCGATCCAGAGCTCCATGGCCAAGCCGGAGCGGTTCGAGCGGTTGCTGGCCGTGGTGATGGTCATCATCACTATAGTCTTCACCTCTGTCGGCGCCCTTTCCTATGCCACCTTTGGCACGTCTACTCAAATTGAAATCATCAACAACTTCCCGCAGGACAGCAAGTTGGTTAATGCCGTGCAATTCCTCTACTCGGTTGCTGTGCTGGTTGGCACGCCGGTGCAGCTGTTTCCTGCGCTGAGGATCATTGAGGGGAAGGTCATTGGGCATCATAGGTCGGGAAAGAGGAGTTTGAGGACCAAGTGGACCAAGAATGTGTTTCGGCTGGGGCTGTTGGTCCTTTGTGGAGTGGTGTCGGTGTTGGGGACGGGCAATCTGGATAAGTTTGTCGCGTTGATCGGGAGCACGGCGTGCGTGCCGCTGGTGTATGTGTATCCGGCGTATCTGCACTACAAGGGCGTGGCGACCGGGAGGTGGGCGAAGGTGGGAGATGTGGTCATGATGGTTTTGGGAATGGTTTGCATGGTTTATACGACGGCGGTGACGGTTTATTATAGTTTTATGTAAGGTGGTGGTGGTGCTGTTGGGGGGTTGGCTTGCATGGCGTTCTTGTGTGGGAGTTATGGACTGGTTTTGGAGTTCGGGAGGAAGAGGAAAACATGTGGGAATTTGATCTTTGACTTTGGGGCAGTCCACTCGGTGAGAATACCTAGGGCTCATATTTGTCATGCTGTTAAAAGCGCAGAGAAATAAAGCACTTAAGTTTCGAGAAAACAACTGTAGCACAATATTTCAATCATGCTTGATTCTTCTAGGAAGACTGGGACGGAAACAAACTAAATAGCGCCCCTTCAACCTTCCGCCGCGTACCCGATCCACGACCCGGCCCAGCTCTAGATTATCACACAACAGTAACGACACCAGTCCAGAGCCCAATGAGGTACCTCAAGGTATTTACCATGGTACAGTTTTCGGGTCATGACAAACCATGTCAAGCGCGATCAACGGCTCCTTTTCCAGCAAGCTCATCCATATCTTCAAGTTTTGTTGGTTTCCCCCAGCATATTGCTGTCGCACATGACTCTCACCATAATCGCAAAGATATTTGCGTGCAAACCACGCTACCGTCAACCTCATCCCGCTCAAAGGTACCTCAGCCTTAATCTCTTTTCCCCAAAACTGGCGTCCCTGATGGTAGATATACCCAATCACGTCCACCACCTCACGGAATCTGTCTTCTTCCAGGCCAAAACAGTCATCATCACCCGATTGTTGAGAAGAGGACCGCAGCATCAGATCTTTCAATGAGGCTCGTAGCTGTTGTTGAGCCACTTCCATGAGACCATGGATACCGTGGAGCATGGCGAAAGCCCAGATCTGAGCGTGTTGTCGGTACACAGATGCAGGACATGATGCATGTGTTGTCTCCACGACGAAGGGGCTGCTCTCGTAGATCCAGTAGGCGTGTGGGTCTTTGCTCATGGCTTCGCTATAGACTTGATGGTTTCGCAGGATATCATCGTCTGGGAAATCCGTCGGGATGTCGTACCCACCCGTGTAGGCGTATTGCACGAACAGGTTGAAAATGTCTTCATCGATGAGATTACTCCAGTTGATCGGATGACTAGATCTAGCGTTCACACCTCCTCCACCAGGGCCAGGGCCAGGGCCGAAATCTTCATGTTGGCAAAGGATGAAATGGAGGATCTCGGTTAGGCTGGCAACTAGAGGCTTGCTGAGATAGTATTGCTTTTTCGATGGGCCGATGAGGAATTTGACGAGGTCGGGTGAGCATACGCTTAAGATGGGAAAGGATGTTTGTTGTCAACACACGCTATATGGAACTTTTCATGCAAACAAACAATTGGGGGAAAGTTTGAACTTACAACTGGATATCACTAGCAGACAACCCGCGAATACCATTGTTGACTGGGCACCTCGAAAGGCGCGGAAGATCCTCTGTCGTCATATCGTCGTATTCCAAGCTGTCGGATTCCATGTTGCCAACCGGGACAATCACGTCGTCGTATTCCAGGCTGTCGGGCTCCATGTTGCCAATCGGGACTCGGTAAGGTAGGAGGGGCGAAGCTGAAATGAAAAAGACAAATGATCTATAATCGAGTTCGAACCGTTCAACTTGAATGCGGTAGAGCAAAGCGACGCTGATCGGAACCGGTGATATGGAGAGATCCGGATGAAGAAAGATTAGTGTTGCTTTGACTGCCCTCTGGCGAGTTGGTTCAGTTAGAAAAGAGAAGAATGCCTTGCCAAGTCATCCGGCGTTTGAATACTCCCTCTGTGATATGAGAGTTGGGCGGGTCACAGTTTCCCAGTGTCACAATTGTCTTGGAAAACAAGGAAGGAAGCACCCAAGATTTGGACACATTGGATGATCATGATCAATGTGGCTTCCACCTTCGGACAGCTCACTGTGACTGTGGTGGAAGGTGCGGTCTCGACATTGGCAGGGGCAGTTGAGTTGAAATCACCTACCCTAGTATGATGCACTGATGGATATCAAACACTTGGCTGCCTCGCCGCCGCGAGGGCTGGGCTGCTCGGCGGTGGTCATTTTGGGGCGTGTCGGCAAGGTGAGGTGCAAAGTGAGGGCGGCGAACAGGCGAGAAAAGGAGGAAGGAAGGAGGAGGAAGTTGGGGAGAGGGGAGGCCCCCTTCTTATACCCGTGAGGGGGACCCAACCCAGAATTTCACGATGAGATGGGATGAGAAGAAAGGCGAAGCGTTGACGATGCGGATCACGATGAGATGGGATGAGAAGAAAGGCGAAGCGTAAATAAGATCATTATTAAACACTCGGCTGCCGCGTTCCTTTACCGGATGTATTGCACCGGCACCAGTATCGATAGTCTGGCACCAGCACCAGCCCGGGTAGTCCCCCGGGCCGGCAGTCTAGCACCCGAACTACCGGCAAGTGTGCACGCCGTGTCCCGTAGTAGGCCCTGGACCTTCCTTCCACTTGGCCCGTCCCGTCTTATAAGCTCCCAGTTGAGACCTTCCAATAACTCCCAGTAGCAGACGTGGTAGGCGCGCGGAGCCAGAAAATCGTGGGTTTTCGTAGGCGGCAAGCTTGAGTGGACGGGTTCATTCGACCCTGCTCATGGGCCGCTGAGCTTTTTTTTTTTTGGTTTTTTGGTCTTTTTTTTTGCACACTACAACACTTAGGTTGTACTATTTCTCTCGATCTGTTGCGGAAAGGAAAGGGCATGAAAAGTAAGTAGCGGAGGTAGTCATCTCCCTAGGTACATTGCCTTCCCTCGGCCGCAGCTTCTAGTTCCACCCCTTGTCCTCTCTTCCTTCCTTCCCTCCCTTTCACATCTTCCTCCACCCCCCTCTTGCCCCCAAACCTCCACTTTGACCTCATTGGATCTTAGGTACCGGCTGCTCCTCGACATCATCGCTTTCCATATCTTCCGTCTGCCCTGGAAGCAATCGTCGCTCTTGACTGTTTCGTTCGTTCCGAAACAATCTCCTCGATCTCTCGCTCGATGGTGTTGGGTAGGTTTGTTCCTGCAATACCAAACTGCCCGGGCCCTCCAAGCACGATCCACTTCAAAGAACGATGTGACTGGAACGGGGGACGACTGGATTGATGACGGCAGATATATTGCTTACGGTATCTCCCTCACATATCAGCTCCTCTCACTGTTGCCTCGTTAGGTAGGTAGCACACCATCAAACCCACTGCACCTTGCCACAACAAGTCACACTAGTACACACCAACGACGACACCCTCGGGACACACACCTTCGGGACACTCTAGATTTACGGCGCAACCACACAAATGGATGAGCCCTTGTTTAATGAATAGGGATTTGCGAAATCAGTTTCGATTGATAAAAATATGTGAGTTGTCATTTCTGTGTGTACCGGTATAAGTTGTTAGATCCAGGGTTGAAAGTGCCGGCCGGGTCAGGCAAAGATCACTGGGACATCACGACTCAACACACGACAAATCCAGCCCAGAACTAGTTTCAACCATATGCTCATTCACATTGCCATTTCTAAATGGGGTATCTAAACCTACTTTTCCAACTCTACGTCGTCGTCTCTTCTCTCACTTCTACCTCTACCCCTCTACCACACCTTCTAGCGCACCATGATATCAACGTTATCCGACACCAACCAACCTTCCATGCCTCACCATCGTTTTCCTTGACCAAACACCTCATCACAACCGTACTCTTCTACCCTCATACACCATAAAAATACTTCATCATAAGTATACCTATCCCAATCATTAACATTACCATCTCACTTTTCATATCCAAATATCCAAAATATCATATCCTCTAAACATGAAACAGTTCTTCGCTCCGTTCTTTTTTTCTTTCACCCTAGTTGATAGGGAATGGAACGGCAGCTTTTTTCCACCTGACCACCACCTCAATCCTTCTTTGTCCCCAAGGATCCCTCTACCGGCACCGGCTTCTTGACGTCGCCAGGACTGGCAACGGAAGAAGAATCAGCAGTCATGGGCGCTTCGACATCCTCGCCAATCTGCTCCGTAGGCGGGCCGGCGTAGTTCTTGTGACCCCAGGTGATGTACCACGCCAGAGAGATAGACGTGAAGCCGACGAAGACGACGGGGGCGTAGTTGACGGTGCCGGCGGTGACGGGGAGGTAGGCGGGCATGCAGAAGAGGGGGACTGCGAAGAAGGACCAGGCTGGTTCACCACAAGATTAGTATTCGCACAGATAGATTAAACGGGGTTGAGGGGAGAAGAGAAGGAAACATACCCAAAGCAACAATATTGCAAAACCACCCCAACTTGCCCAACGGGAACTTGGCGCCCACGACATGCTTCCGCTTCTCAATCATCGACACGGCAATCGGCACCGCGTACGAGATGGTCAGGCAAATGACACCAACACCACTAAAGGCGTTGAAAGCCGCCGACGAACCAAAGTAAATGGCGCCCAGCAGGATCTGGATAACCATGGACAACATCATGGCGTTGAACGGCAGATCCAGATCGGTGTGCACCTTCTTCCACCACTTGGCTCCCGGGATGGCACCGTCGCGAGCGAACGCCCAGGTGCAGCGGGAGGCGGCGGTGGTGCAGGCGGTGCCGCAGAGGATGCCGAGGACCATCAGGGGAATAAGCAAGCAGATGGCACCGACGGAGGAGCCCACAGCCGACTTGAGGATGGTGGGGACGGGCTGGCCGGACGGTAAGGCGACCAGCATGGCGATGTCAGGAAGCACGAACATGAGCGGGATCATGAAGACCAGGCCGCCGATGGCGTTGATGACGATGGTGATGACCATGGCCTTGGGCACCTGGGTGGCGGGGCGCTGGACTTCCTCGCACATGGAGATGATCATGCCTGTTGAAGAGGTGGCGTAGCCGGCGTGCAGGAGACCGACGCAGAAAGCCCAGCCCTTGGGCCAGCCTGACGTGGGCTCGAAGTGGCCGAAGGCATAGGCGCCGGAGTGGCGGCCTTCCTTGGCGATGACGAGGATGGTGACGAGGATGCAGATGAGGCCTACGAAGGTCCAGACGATGGCGAAGGTCTGAGAAAGTGAGGTTAGATACTGGAGTAACTGATTTCATGGGAAAGACGGCAAAAAAAACTTACATCCAAAAGAGGCAGGATCTTGTTGCCCAGCGCCGAGATGGCGTTACACAGCAACGTGATAGCCAAAAACACCAGGAAGATCTGGTACGTCTCGGCCTGCCAGATATCGCTGCCGTCCTCATTTTGAAAGACATTGACACAGGCGACGAAAAACAAAGCAGTACCAAAGTTCACAGCCAGAGTAATCGTGATGTTGCCGACGACATAGGCCCATCCGCAAATGTAGGCCGACACTCTCCGAAATTTCGCCGGGGCAATCATGAAAGTCTGGTAGTAGACACCGCCAGCCGTAGGATAAACCGAGGTGATTTCGCCGAGAGAAGCCGCAACGCAGAGGATAATCGAACTGATAATGACCCAGCCCCAGATGACAACAACCGGACCGCCGTTCTGCAGCGGGTAGTACATGGTGGTGGCCAGACCGTAGGGGATCGAGGCGAGGACGAAGGACATGAAGGCGACGTGCCAGGTCGAGCGGGTGCGCGTCAGCTCGGCCTTGTAGCCGAGAGCGTTGAGGAGGTCATCGCCGTCACTGGCCGAGGTCGTCTCACCACCGAGGTCGTGGCTGCGCGGACGCCGAATGTCGGGCGGCCCGGCGGCATAGCTGCCGCTCGCCTTGGCGGCCGTTGTACTCATGGCACGGGGGGCTGCAACGGCGGGACGGGAACTGAATGTGATGCTGCCTGCGACGTCAATGCAGCTGTTCGTGTAGGCTCCGTGCGTCGGTGGCCGGTGTTGCAGGTCGCGGGCAGGTCGCACTGAGTCGGACACTGGATTCCGTCAAGCCGGATGATGCAGGACGGTGATGGATGACAGGTTGTCGTCGTCGTCGTCGATTGGCAGTGCGACTTGTCACCGTCAATGTCTCCCAGAAAGGCGGATGAGAGGCCCAATGGGTGGTCGTCGTAAAAGTCGGATGATATGAGATCAGAATTGAGACGGGATGACATGAAGTTCAGACTACAGATGATGGGCGTCCCAAACATTTATTTGCCCGTGCTATCGGGTGCGGCATGTGCAGAATGGTGCACCTTGCAGGCCTGAAGCGACCCTCGCGAGTGCCCCTGCAGCGGGGACCCCTGTTTACAAGCTCTTCTTCAGCTTCCACTTCCCTCTTTCTGTCGTGTGCGTCGTGGCATCAATGGAATCTTTGGACCCGAATCTTTTTGCCAATCTGTGGGGTAATGTTTCGTTTCTCACCCCACAGCATCACATCCGTCCCTTATCCATCCCATTCTTTCCCCCACGGGCTTTTCTGTGTCTTAACCCTTTTGGTGCAATTATCCCACTCCCCACGAGGTTGCCGTGCAGTGTCACTGCAGTTGACCCCTGGGCCTGGTGAGCCCAGACGCTTTTGTTTTCGTAAGGAACTTTTGCCATGATTTGACGCCTTCTCTTTGCCCCCCCCCCCCCATACGTCAGGGTCCTACACTAGCTAGAGGGAAGCTGTAAGTCAAGTCAATTGATATGAGTTTGCGAAGTCATGAACGTGCCCAGATAACGAACCCTTGAAGAATTGGATATAACACAGAATGGAAGGAAAAACTCTGCAGTCTGCAACACCGAGAAGGGGTTCTCGGCCGAGACAAATCCAAATCAAGATAAGTTCGAAGACAAGACACCACAAATGCAAGTGTTACTATCGGGGCTCCGGGGAACCAGGAACGGACAACCGACCGACCGGATGATCCGCACAGGTAAAAGTGAAAAGCCGTCATTGCAGCGTCTCGACCAAGAGTGGAAGCTCCCAACAATGGTCCAGAAAAATGGAGAGAAAATCAGAGAGAAAGAATCGGAAACTGGCGAAAATGGAGGATGGGCGCACGAATTACCAGAAGCAGCGGCTGGCACGAACTTTGGTGCCTCTGGTGCTCCGTCAAGTTCGAGTCGAGTCGTTCTTGGCAATCAGCCCTGTTATCTTAATAAGCCCCATGCGGAATAGCATCACATGCCTGAGCCGGTGCTAGCGATGCTAACGATGCTGCGGAACGCGGTGATGGCATCAGCCCATCGGGGCACCGTGGGACATGGGCAGGATGGGTGACAGTCGCTTGTCAGAGACTTTTGGACTCCAAAGCCTTCGAGCATCGGATTCTGACAACTGATATTGCCAAGAGATGTTAGGCAAACCAACGGCCAGCAAAACCATCATGTTTTTTTTTGATCTGTTTTGTTCCAGATGGGCCGCTGGGCTCTGGCCTCTTTCAATGCAGGCGATGATAAGCGCTGTAACCGCTGTAGTAGGCCGGGGGGGTGTAGTAGAGTTCCCCTGATGATGTCCATCCTCAAAGGCAAAAAAAGACAGAATAGAAAGAATTGTCTAGAATCTCAGCTGTGTTCCGAAATCCAACAAGCCCATGAAATATCGAGAACCCAAAAGAATCCTCGCCGACCCCAAGTTTCTTCGAAACAACGGCGGTCCTTGCCGATTTTGCTTTTCTCCATCATTCTCTGCTTGCGAATCTGCTTGACTCGAGTCCAGTTTTCATTCCACCAAAGCCCTCCCTCCGTAGGCGCTCCGTAGGCGCTCCGTAGGGCAAATTTGCCCACAATCTCTCGGGGTCGCGGAGAAATGGACAAACCCATGGGCCTCCATCCACCTTTCCTAGCCCTTCCCCGACTTTTGCCCGCTTTTGCCCGCTTTTTTGTCCACTTTTTATGGAACTTTGCAGAAGTTTAGTGGAGACCGGGGCTAGGAACCGGCCTGAACGGCTTCACAAACCGCGGCGACCAAACAAGCGAGCGAGAAGCTTTTCTTGCTCGGGGATGATCCTCGTTTTCGAAGGGGAGCCTGGCACTAGTTATCAATGTCAGGAACAAAAAACCACACCATGACGGTTTTGAACGTGAGAGTTCTTTGACATGTGATAGTCGTTGAGAAAAAACTAAAATGGGAATGGTGTTGCCCGGAGATGGAAACTCAACAAAGTTGGTGCCCGTTGAGGATTGGGGCTGTGTGTATATTGTTAAGACTATTTTCCGGCTCACCGGAAGTGAACGTCAACGGTGTGATAACCGAAGGATATGTTCGTAAGCATCTGCGGTAGAGAACGTGACAATTTTATGGGACGGCCTCGAGGAGCAGACTTGTCGGTGCTCGTTGGACACAATTGTTTGGAGTGGCGAGTGGGGATTGACCATGTGCTCGTGTGGTGGGACTGTGGTACCGCGGGCTGAGCTCGTGGGTTCGGTATCGGGGTGTTTAATCGAAGCATCACACTGATGTTGTCTTCAACCACCACGCTCCTTTCCATCGGACGAGCAGCTTCGGTGGCGGCTACCCATGGCAATGGTTGAGACGACGAGGAGGGTTTGGTCACAGAGATCGCTTCACGGGTTCTATCTGGCAACTTGGCGGATAGACGATCGATCTTCTGCGGGTTGAGAGAAGATCGAGAAAGTTTGGGGAAAAGATGAAGAACGAAAACTGACGATAAAAATGACAGGAGCCTGGAAATAAAAGAACGACGTCTCAAGGCACGTGCAATATGCTTGACGCGTGCTTCGGTCCTTCCCGTTTCCCGTCCCGTCCCTCCATCGATCCGAACCTGTGCGTACGTCCATGCGGGGAGCATTGAACCCTTTAACAAAAAGAAAAGAGCTCTGTGAGTGGACAGAGAGAAGAAAAAAAGATCCGAGAGAATCTGTAGAACGTCGTCTTGATGCTGCACGAGTGCCGGCATCTTGGTCTTCACCAATCCCGTTTAGGCAACTATCCTACAGTACTCGCATCGTAGCCATCCGTCCATCCGACATCACTCGCCTTGGCTGTTTATATGTACCCAAGGGTGGCACCTGAAGAATAAGGCGTGCTACCTTACGCAGGGTGGTAGGCCAAGGGTAGATATCATATGCATTGAATTCGTATCTTCGTTAATGTAAGCATGTATACACATCTCCTTATTCCCGCTCAACTCCGATACCACTTAGACCCAACTCCTCACCCGTCCCGCTACTGAATAACTGGATGTAACCCCTGCTGTGATGATGTGATTTACACCCGCTTGAAGAAGTAGACATAAGCAGTCTTCTTCATCTCCTCAACATCCACCACCTTGACCACCTTCTCGTCGTTGAAGAGGACCCAGGAGGTCTCGTCCTCGCTCAGCTTCTTACGGATGAAGGCAACATAGTGTCTACATGTCATGGTTAGCGAAATATGGTACCAAGTGTAAAACAGTAGAAGACTCACCCAGCATGAATACTCGTTCCCTTGTGGCACACAATCGACTGCAACTGGAACTTGGCCGGCAACTCACTACTGCCCGCCTCCTTCTTCGGTCCATCACTGGCAGCCGGTGCCTCCTCCTCGACAGCATCCGCACCATCATCATCTGGGTGGCTGAACAGCCACTCGATGGCTCTTTCCACATCACCACCGGTCTCCTTCAGTGCCTTTACAGCCCTCGGTCCAGACAATCCCATCGACTCAAGCATGGCCAACTTCTCCGGGTCAGCCGCGCCAGCACCTCCCGAAGCCGCACCACCACTGCTGCCACTTAGGTCCAAAGGCACATCAATATCGGGGTCGTCCATGTGACCAAACAGCCACTCCATGGCAGCGTTGGCATCAGAGTTACCCGTGGCATGCAGCGCCTTCTCACCACGAACTCGTGGGAATCCCATGGCCTCGAGCATGGCAAGCGCCTCTGCGTTAGGCACAAATGCAGGAGCGTTGCTCTTGGCCGACTCATCCTCGGGCAGGGCTTCCTCGTCAGGCTGCTGACCCTTGGAAAGGTATTCGTCTAGGTCAAAGGGCTCGTCGTCAACAATGACGGGAACATCAATCTTGACGGGGACCCAGTTGACAACAGCCATCTTGCGAGCATTGACAACAAGGACATCTGGGAAGGTCTTGAAGCCTTGACGCTTGGTAAACCCATCCTTGCTTCCGCAGCCCGCACAGGTCAACTCGACAACCTCGGAGGTAGTCAGGCTATCAAGACACTGCTTGAGCGTAACAGGCTTGTACTTGGGCTCTTGGCCCTCCTCCTCAGGTGGGAGCTTCTCCATGGGCACGTCAATGAAAATGCTGTCCTGCTCATTGCTACTGTAGCGGACCTTCTTGCAGTTGAGGCACTGCAGGCGCTGCTCCATGACGAAGCGCATGGGCTGGGTGGGATCGCCGAGCTCTGCTGGATGCTTGGATCTGGTAATGAGCTTGATCAGATGCTGCAAAAGCTCAAAGGCGTCTTGCTGCCGCATGGTCGAGAACTCTTCATGGCCACGACCCATGAGGTGCTTGAACATGGAAGGCTGGAGACCCTTTTGGTAAGGGACGTTGGGGGTATGCTCAGAGGCAAAGACATCGGAGTCTGACTTGGAGTATCGGCCGGAGAGTAGACCGTCACCGAGCTTGCGAAGCTGTGTTTCCAGGTCTTCCGCGGGATCTGAAACGCTCGGCAGAGGCCCCAACTTGTCGCCGTAATACCGTTGCTGGAAAGAGGGCAGGTCGTACAGACACTGAAGGATACTGGCAAGGTAGCAACTGTTTCCGAGATTCTTGAGGCCCGTCAGGCCAGAGCCAAAAACAGGTGTCAACTCCTTGCCGTCCTCTGTGGTCATGGAAAACTCCCATCGCAAGTTCTGCTCGATCTGCATCTCCGTCAAACTCTTTTCCGTCTTTTCGCGTTCGGCAAGGATAATGCCCCAGTTGGCCAAGTGGGCGCCCAGGTTATCATCGATACGCTCTTCGTCGCAGTTGTAGCAGTATACATCGGCCGTTCCCTCGGGTGTGATTGAGCCGAGCTTGACAGCGACGCCGTGCTTGGTCTCGGTCGCGTGAGCTAAACCGTGAGAGTTTCCGCTAACACCACCGAACTGGGCACGGCCACAGCCAAGGTTTCCGCATTCCAAGCACAACCAAAGGTTTTCGTTGAGGTCGCACTTGGAGCAGTGGCCAAGATCCTGAGACTCAATCTTGCGGGGCTCTCCTTGTTGCATTGTCAAGATATGCTCGCAAGTCGTAAGCTCTTGTTCCCAAGCCTTGACCTCCTCCTTGCGCGAGAACGTGTTGGCCTTCATGACGGCGTCGATGACGGGGGCAATGGTGGCATCTTCCTTGTCCAAGCTGTCGATTCCACATTCCAAGCACTTGACTGTGAGTGTTGTATCGTAGCGGTCGCTTTCGGTCTCGGCCGCGATGGCTAGCTTGGACATCTTAAGAGGAGGCTCATTGCGCTCGATGATCTTGCGGGTTCGGCGAATGTTGAGGACGAGAGGGTGGTTTCGAGAGGTGGCATGAAGCTTGGCATGATTCCGGTCGCCAACGCAGCCACCGTTGAAGCACTTTAAGCAGACATCCAGACCATATGGGTCGTCCTATACACAGAGAGGTGGTTAGTCACGCGGGACATAGTAGATACAGCTAGTAACGAGCAAAGAGTAGGATAGAGTACGGACAATAGAATCGAAGCATTGGGTACAATCCTCACGGTAGACATTGTCGGTGGGCAACGGCTTTGAAAGGTCTGCCAAAGTTGGAGTCAGCTGTACTGTTCAGTGCTGAGCTACACGAGCACCATGATGAAGCTGAGCTGAGCACCGAGAAGCTTCCAAACTGTAAACAAGACCTACTTGCGGACCCGACGTGGGGGCACGACATGATGGACGGTTTCGCGATGGTGGTATGAATCGAAGCAATCAAGTTATGTCGTCGATATTATACTCGTCTTGTGTAGTACTAGAACGCAATCGAATTGTTGGATGAAGTCTATCGCAGAGTTGTATGGAAGAAGAGAAGATGGAAGAACCGTGAAGGAGAATGGAAGCTTGTAGCTGAGGTATGATGTTGTGGGGTAAGTTGACGCGGCAGGCACAGCAACCACTCCCCAGGCAACCGCGTCAGTGGCTCGTGGCTCATGGCATGCAGTACAGTGGCCTCCCACGCTCTGTCGCCCTGCCGCCTTCCATTTGAACCCCGCTGTTTCATGGATTGTGACAGCAGGGATGATGTGCAGTCTGGGGAGCAGGGATTGGCGTTTTGCCTATCGGTGGTGGACGATTTGTTATGCAGCTCTTAACATTGTGGCACGTAATACAGCAGCAAGTCAGATAGGGCTTGTTAAGAAGGGGTCCTTTTCAAGTTTGTCATCAAAGACACAGAGCTTTGATACCTTCCATGTTTATGGCGCTGAGGGTATCCGAATTCCCATCCCATGGGGCAATGAAAGAGAACGAAAACCTGATGCGATTATAGGAGTTCGTAGTTAGTATTTTCATTTGTCATCACGTGGAAAAGAGACGTCCAAGTGATCTTCCAGAATTCACGGAGAACTGCCAAATCGTGAGACGTGGATTCGGTGTTCCGTAATCTGATCATCTTATCTCCGCGGCATGTGGAGCCCAAGACTGTCTTGGCGCTCTTTTATCCAACCGACTGAGCCGACGTCGGAATGACGCCCCCATGTCAGTGACAGCGTCTTGTCACTCACCTAACACAAAACTGCCCCGTAAGCCGCACTTGGAACTCCGCTTTTGTTAGCCAAAGCTTTGACCAACCCCTCTTTTTCGTGTCCCAAGTGCGGCAAGTCGCCCCCTTGGGTCATCATCGACTTTGGGTGACCAAGTGCCGCAAACCCGCAAATCCGCAGCCAAATCCGCAAATCCCAGCAACTTTTAACCAAGGTCCGCCAACCTCTTTATCTCGGCCACTTCCACTTTTGCCATCACCAGAACTCCTCTCTTGCACCTCCGATATCCTACGGAAACAACCACACAAAACAAAACAAAACAAACCGATATCATCAAAACACCACAATCAACACATCCGCAACCATGTTTTCCAGATCCGTTCGTACTCTTTCCGGCCGCGTCCTTGCCAACGCCGTCCGCCCTACCGTCATCCCGGCTGCGCGCCAGATTGCGCCCGCCGTCGCCGTCGCCGCCAGGAGGTCCTATCACGAGAAGGTCCTTGACCGTGAGTATTCCCATCGCGGCCACGCATTCGCGCCCTATTACACCTTTGATATAGCATACTGGCAGACATATACAGATGCTAACATGTCTCAATATCAGACTACTCGCGCCCTCGCAACGTCGGGACCCTCGACAAGAAGGACAAGTCGGTCGGCGAAGGCCTCGTCGGCGCCCCCGCCTGCGGTGATGTCATGCGTCTTCACATCAAGGTCGACCCCGAGACTGGAGTCATCAGCGACGTCAAGTTCAAGACTTTCGGCTGCGGCTCTGCCATGTGAGTATTATCTCCTTCTACTGATACGCACAGAAGCTTCGGGAAGCCATGGGAGCCAAGAAAAAGTGTCCGAAGCGATCGGCGATACGATATCGATACCACCCAACGACCATGTCAAGGCGCGAGCGACGATGAAACAATTCTATCGATATACAGTTGCAATTACGACACTTCGATTCAGGATAAGCAGGGAGACTTTGGCATTGGAGAGTCGAAAACCGAGGAGCCGGTACACCCAAGCTCCGGCGCTGCTCGCGTACCCACACGAATAAGGGACCTCTCCCCGTGCCTCTCTCGACGCCTTCGACAAACGAATGGCGACAATTCACCACGCTCCATGGAGAACCGACCTACTCGGATCCAGTACCTACGATTTCACAAAAATGACAACATCTCGCTATATTGGCTTCCCAAGGCTTCAGTGTCACCATGACATTTCAAACTCAGCTTACTAACTCCCTCCAGCGCCTCTTCCAGCTACGTCACCGAGCTCGTCCGCGGCATGACCCTCGAGCAAGCCTCCAAGGTTAAGAACACGGAGATTGCCAAGGAACTCGTAAGTCCACTCCAGTCCAGACCTTTTCTCTGTACCATGCTCCCATGCTCCCGTGCACTCTGAACTAACCGTGCCACCCAACCCTCACAGTGCCTCCCCCCTGTCAAGTTGCACTGCAGCATGCTTGCTGAGGATGCCATCAAGGCCGCCATCAAGGACTACCAGACCAAGAACCCCCAGGCCATGCCCACCAACCTCGCTGGCACCGGCGCCAAGTTCGAGACTGCCCAGGCCGCCTAAATATGTCACCTACTGACAAGCCACCTTGGGAGGATCATAATGGGGGTTGTATGTTGAAGAAAGCTAAAAGTGGATTTTGCACCAAGAGCCGCAAACCTTGAAATGGTCGGCCATGCATACGTCGTTGGGTTGTCGTCTTTTCTTTTGGCGGGGTTCATTAAGGGATTATCACATCATCCATTAGCGGAGTCTTTCGGAGTTTTGGTTTGATTTTGGTGGGTTGTTGTTTCTTTTTCTGTTGTTATATGTTCAACACGGACAACCACTTTTTTGGCTGGTTTGTTTCATCCGATTGCGTTGTTGTGAAGTGGAAAAGCAAGCTTTACTCTTCTTTTTTAAACCTTCTATCCTGTTATACCACAACCTCTTTGTCCCCATCTGTATGTTTATTACGCCTTATGCATATGGTATATATCAACATACAATGCACCCACTCCATTGAGTTGAAGATGTGTTTGACACCGTGAGTTGTTCTGTCTTTTTCTCTTGATCGAAGGTTCCATTGGATGCTATCCCAAGGGGTTTTCCGTTCGATCAACGATAAAAGGCGGTTCCCTGCCCAAGCCCGACAGACTATCTCTTCTCTTCCCAGCCCTACCTCACAAGTCAATCTAGCAGGTACTCCAACGATTTCACCAACCCAGCTGAAGCATTACCACCACCGCCCGCCAACCCGCGGATCCCCCACTTGAAAAATGGAAAACCTCCTAGACTCAGACTCCGACCTCTCCGCTCTCCGCTCCGAGCTCTCCAGCGACCTGGAAGACCAGCTCGACATCGAATCCGTTCTTCGCTCTTCCCAGTCGAGAATCAAGAAACTGAGAAAACAGCTCAACGCGGTAAGCAGTGGCGTCGAGCAGACGATCGAAAATTACACAACGTTGAAGGAGGCGTTGGAGGCGGTTGAGAGGAAGGTGGCGGTGGAGAGGGAGAGGAGTCGGTTGTTGATTAAGGCTGGTTTGAGGAGGGAGAGGAGGAAAAGGAGGGAGGAACAGTTGGAGGGGGAGAAGGATAGGGGAGGGAAAGGGGCGGAGGGGGAGAAGGATAGGGAAGGGAAAGGGAATGGGGATGGGAATGGGGAGGATGGTGATGGGGAGGATAGGGAAGAGGATGATGGTGAAGAGGGGGATAGGGGAGAGGATGGCAACGGAATGGAGGTGGAAGTGGAGGTGGAGGAGGGTGATGATGGGGGCGATGAGGATAAGAAGAGAAAAAGAAAGGATTCCAGTGAATCGAATTCTTCGACCGAGTCGGGAAGTTCTACTATAACCGTGTCGGATGCCACCCTCCACGCGTTAGAGAGAATCAAGAAGTCGGAAGAGGGCAACAAGGAAGATACGACGAAATCCGCCGAAGGAGGAAGCAGCACTACGAGTCAGCAAGGGAATAAGAAAATCCACAAGGCCAAAAGAGAGGCAAAGAGGGCTAGGATTGTGAGTCCTGATACGGCTAGTCAAGAAGGGAATGATCAAAATGCGGAACCCAAATTCGAAGAAGGAGAATTGCCCGAAGACGGGGGAGAAATGGACTTTGATCAGGAGCCGCAAGTCAAGGTTATGCTTCTGAAGCAACGGTTGAAGAGGTATGAGGAGGGAATGAATAAAAGGTTGGAGATGTATAAGAGCGATATGAATAGGAGGGTCGGAAGGTTGGAGAACGACATGAATGAGAAGGTCGAGGAGTTGGAGAACGATATGACTGAGGTGGTCGAGAAGTTGAAGAACGATGTGGATAAGACGGTCGAGAAGTTGGAGAATGTGATAAGGTGGAAAATACCTCTAGGGTATGGGGAGATCCTTGACGATGGAGGCGATACAGAAGAGGAGGACAGCGAGGAGGAGGACGGTGAGGAGGAACAGGTTGACAATGACGATGATGAAGAGGAGGAGGAGCATGATGAAGATAATGCAGAGAACGACAACGACGACGACGGCGATGACAACAACAACAACGACGACGACGGAAGCCTACCTTCACCAACAGCCCATCACCCCACTACCGGCGGAAAGCAACCCATGAAGACAATCCCGGCGGACTATGGAGCGGGAGATATCCCTAGTGATCAGTGGTATCCTGGATTTTCATCACAGACGACTCTTCTCAACAGCGATGAGGTTGAAGGGGGAGGAGGCGAGGAGCAAGAGCTCAACTCTGAGCTACTTGAGAATAATGATGATGATGATGATTATGATGAGGTGATGAACGACGAGGCTGTCCAAGGAGAGGAAGTCAAGAAGGGAGTCTCAGAAACTGGGGCGGAGGAGGAGATCGATCGTTCAGCAAGAAACTGTCAAGACTGATTCTTCCAATGAAAGGGATATGGAAAACGATTACATATGACGAGAGCAGCTGGTAAAGAAAGGGGGTTTGAAGGGAATACTGGCAGCAATTATACGGACGGATGCCTCCAGGACTGCCGCATGGGTCAGGAAGTCCGAGTAAAGTAAAGGAAGATTCGTTCATTCACTCACGCCTTAGCTTCGAGTTCTCTACCTACCTTACCTTCGTCCCAAGTCCCAAGTCCCAATCCAACGGGTATATAGTGCAGGTCCTTGGCACCCTTTCCCGTGGTCCGCTGGTGTAACTGGTAATACGCCTGGTCTGTGAGAAATCCTTTGCTCGGGTTATAACCTGGGGGATCAGTAAACCGCCGGTTCGAATCCGGCGCGGACCACTTTTTTGTGTCGCGCGTTTGCCCCCCCTTTTTTTTCTTTTTTCCTCTTTATTTTTTTTGGGGGGGGTTTTCTCTCTTTTCGCGTTTCCAAGTGAGCAAGCACACACACACAATCAATACAATACTGGTTTGTTAGTTAGTTTGGTTCTTCGATTATGGGTTCATGTTGAATAGGGGAATTTTGGAGCTCTCAATCATTGATTGGCCTTTGAAAGTGAGGAAGGACGTCGCAGGGAAATGACCGTGTACACCATGACAGATTCGAGAAATATTTTACGATATGACTTTTCCATATGTTACATGGAAGACCACATATGTTACCTGCCAAATAGAGTTCCGTTTAGCTCTTGTTGGCTTATAATCACAAAGTATCTTGGAGTATCAGGGAGTGTGTACCTGTTTAGAGGGTCAGTAGTTCACGATCCAGGAACCCGATGCGCAGGCTCCAGTCAGGCACGCAAGTCCGGGATGTCGAAGTCGGAACACACAATTTGACCGGCTGGACCTGACAGGCATGCTCATCCTGCACCATCAGAGTCGGATTCAGGATCCTGAAAGAAAAAGGAAGGAATGAGATAGCGGATCTAGGTAGTCAAATATCTAGAGATCAAGGCCAAAGTGTCCGTACATTGACCAATGACCATCCATCTTGGGTGACGTCGCTCGATTGCCGTTAGTCAGCGCTTGGCAACAAAAAGACGACGAGAGGACAACAGCCGAAAAGATTGCGGATTAGCTGAGTTTGCATTTAAGTTTGATGACCAAGTGCCATTCTGTAAGATTCTAATGAATCGAAGAGTCCGACCTCTCAGTAGTTATAGTGCGAGGTCGTCGTCGATAACGCCGAAGTAACATAGCTGCCTAAGACTTCGGCGTGTGTGGTGTTCCGAACACCGGGTGAAACACCAAAACACCAGGGGGCCCGTCATCACTGCTCCACAATCTTGAACGCTAGAACGGCCAGAAGCTTATTTCCACCTCCAACATTTGTCAGCTAGTAAAAGGAGGCTCCATATCCCATTATGTAAGCTTATAAGCCAGTTATGCTTGGGTGAGGGGTACGATCTGTGAGTACGACTGAGTCGGTGATTCGGTTTGGAGTGCTACAGAAGCTAGGTAGAGTTGTGCAGAGAAGCAGAGGGAAGTGAATATGCAGAAGACAAAACGACATGTACCTTTGGAAGCTCCACCACGGAAATCGAAGCACCGACGGCGCCGATGCGACCCAGCAGAGGGGACAGATAGATGCATACCTCAAACGCCGAATCTCATCAGATATAAAGTCGAAGACCATCCTCGTTGTTCATTGCTTGATTTCCTCCGTATACATCTTCACTCACTTCCATCTCAACACAAACCACCATCACATCATTCACAATGACGGACTCCTCCTCCATCCAGCCCATCAAGCTCTACGGCCACACCGGCCCCAACCCGCCCAAGGTGTACATGCTCCTCACCGAGCTCGGCCTTCCCTTCGACCTGAACAATATTCAAATCTCAGAAGCCAAGAGCCCCGACTTCGTCAAGAACGTCAACCCCAACGGCCGCCTGCCCGCCATCCAGGACCCCAACACTGGTCTCACCCTCTGGGAGTCCGGCGCGATCCTCGAGTACCTGACCGAAACCTACGACAAGGAGCACAAGCTCAGCTTCGCCCCCGGCACCAACGACTTCTACCTCGCCCGCCAGTGGCTCTACTTCCAGACCACGGGCCAGGGCCCCTACTACGGCCAGGTCGCGTGGTTCAAGAGATACCACCCGGAGCCGGTGCCCAGCGCTGTCGAGAGATATGTCAAGGAGTTGAACCGCGTGACGGCCGTCATGGAGGGCCATTTGCAGACGCAGAAGGAGAAGTACGCTACTGAGGAGCCGTGGTTTGTGGGCAACAAGTTCAGCTATGTCGATATTGCGTTTGTGCCTTGGCAGCACATTATCAATGTGATGCTGAGCAAGGAGGAGTATGATGAGGAGAAGTACCCGTTGGTTCATGGCTGGTTGGAGAGGTTGAGGGCGAGGAAGTTGATTAAGGAGGCTTTGGATATCATGTTTCCTGCTCCTAAGAAGGAGGAGTAAGTCTAAGGGCTTGGGGGAGTAGCTTGAGAGAGGATGATTGTGTATTGTATGTTTGAGCGAAGCCTGCTTGATAGTATATTACAGAGTGTTGGATTTAGATGGTATCATTCTCCTTAAAATCGAGTAGCTGCTGGATTGGTGATGTTTGAATCAATCCGACAATCAAAGATGACTGACTCCTTGTTCTGTTATGGTCAGTTTGTAGTGTCAAGCGTCAATGCATGAGACCTTGTACATCCCAGGCGCGCTCGGGGATCCTGTCGCATAATACATATCAATTCGAGTAAGCAAGATTTCATGGTATCAAAGTTAAAGCATTCGACCAAGTAACTTTTGAGTCTCGATATGAAAAGTTGATGAAGAGAGGTGATGATGTTGTATATTTTGGTGTTGATGACAACATTCTGCACCACCGATTACCAAGTAGTAGCCTACTGTAGAGTTGCCTGCCGGGCCAGGTTCCAGCGGTAAAACTTCGGGTCTTGGCACTGCCCCTCCAAAAGTTAACGCCAAGTCCAGTCTGTTTGGAGAATGCAGCTCCCTGACAACGGGCAAACGCCCCAAAGTAAACAATCCCACCAGCCATCCCCGGTCCATCTTCCTGTCATCGTCAACTCCAGATTTCAATTGCCAACCCGTCAATCTTCAACGCCGTCACGGTCCCCCAACTGCCCGAAACAATCGCCCCCGGTATTCACTGTACATCAAAACTTAATCAAGCAAGCTTCACAATGTCTTCCAAGGCTCCCGAAAAGGAAAAGGACAAGGACAAGTCCAAGGTGCACCGGCTGTCGCTCAAGGGAAGCGCAAAGCTCGTTGCCGAGTTTGTAAGTTCTGCGCAGCTCCCTGATTCTTCTGGCGATGGAATCGTATAATTAACAATGTTCCCATCCTGACAGTTTCAATACTCCATTCACACCATTCTGTATGCCAACCATGCCGTTCCTGATCGACCTCCGCGCGCTGTTGACTAATCCGTCGCAACCAGTTTCCAACGAGGCGTCTACCCAGCCGAAGACTTCACCACCGTCAAGAAGTATGGCCTGAACATGCTCGTCTCCGCCGACGACCAGGTCCGCGCATACATCAAGAAGATCATGTCGCAACTGGACAAGTGGATGGTGGGCGGCAAGATCTCCAAGCTGGTCATTGTCATTACCGACAAGGACACTGGCGAGCATGTCGAGAGGTGGCAGTTTGACGTCAGTACTCCCCGTTCCCCTCCTTCAGACTGACTTCCAGCTAACCTACTGTCTACAGGTCCAAATATTTTCCAAAGCCGCCCAATCCAAATCCAAATCTCAACCCGGTTCCTCTTCTACGGACGACAACCAAAACCAATCCCCCAACGAAAACGCGGCCGCCTCCAACACCGCCTCAGCGCCAGCACCCCCACTCGACAAGACCGAAGTCGAGATCCAAGCCGAGATCGCTGCCATCTTCCGCCAGATCACCGCCTCCGTCACCTTCCTGCCCCAGCTCAGCGGCGACTGCACCTTCAACGTGCTGGTGTACGCCGACGCCGACAGTGACGTTCCGGTCGAATGGGGCGACAGCGACGCCAAGGAGATTGCCAACGGCGAGCGCGTGCAGCTGAGGGGGTTCAGCACGACGAACCATCGGGTTGACACGCTGGTTAGCTATCGCCTGGCGGATTGAGGTGGCTGACTGGCTGACTAGGGACTGTAATGAATAATGTGTATTCTGGCGTTTTGAGCTTGGAGTGGGAAACGGATGGGTAGGTATGCGCGCATATGGCTTTTTCATCTCGATTGGCATTTTGCTGGCGTGGGAGTTACGCGGATAGGCGTTGGAGGGAAGCAGGTTATGATATCACGGATGAGTTTACTGTTGTTTACTTTTTTTTCCAACCCCCTTTGCTTCTGACAAGGGTTCTTGAAGTTCTGCGGATGTTGCACACAAGCCACTCTACTCTACATGGGATCAAGCGAAAACATAATGGTAAGTTCAGTGTCATTCATTAATCTATTCCACATTATCTACCCTATTCCTTACCATTACTCAGTAACCAAGTAGTAACCTAGATGTTATTATTCCGCCTGATCCAAAACCCGTTTTTCGACACCAATTAACGTTTGTTCCTGTTTAGAGCTGGGCAACAGCAGCAAAGGACGAGAGGGACGACAGAGCGTCCTGGAAACACTGGAGAGCGCACTCAGGGACGTAGTCCTCGAGGGTCTGGGCAGCAGCGAGGCCGGCGGCGAGGAGGATGGCGTAGAACTTCATGTTGACGTTGGTTGACGTTCACTAGAAGGAATGATCGACACTGAAAAGACCCGAAAGAGAATGGACGATGTGTATGTACCCTGGTGTCTCGTGGTGGTTGTGGATGAGGAAGTTATCGTCCTGTACAGCTTCTCTGGGGAATGGCCCTCTCATAAGGAGACGCCTGGACTTCAGCTGGACCACGTGGCTGGCTGGCACTAGCAGAGACCACACACACCACACCTCATGACTCCCACCGACTTCGCCATACGCACCCCATCTTCCCGTCAAAACCTCGGCCAACACGGGATGCCCACACACCGAAGGCTGGGAAAAACCCAGACAAAGGGTAACCATGAACGCTGGAAGCTGTCGGTTCGTGTCAGAGTAGAGGGTAGATTTCTGGGTTTCTAGCTATACTCTATGTGGGTTAGCTGCCCAGCCTCCTGATATTACCTAATTTCTAGGCATATTTGGGTTACCCCAGCACCCCCCATACCTTCTGGGCGAATCAGTTACATACACTCTTCAATTAATTAATTCTATATAATTACATCTAATAATTAACAGCCTAATTTACGTATTCACGACTAAATACGCTACAATAAACGATTATAAATAATATTCCTACGAAACCGATAACATTAGCTATATTTCTATTAAAGGAATCTACTGATAAGGCTATTACGGTTATCCTTAATACCCTATCCGACTAGCTTAATTAGTATAAAATTCTTAAGAGATTTATTAGAAGTAATTAAGACTTTAGTAATTGGTTGCTCAAGGGAGGAATTATAATTTAGAAAATTCTATTATTTAAGCCGGAAGATATTTTCCTTATTAAGTAAGTAAAAGACTATATTTAAGTAGTAAAGAAGGAATTTATTAAATTTAATAGAGGAATCCGAATTAAAAAAGTCGTAATTACCCCTATAATAATTACTATTATTAGTACTATTACTAATACGAATAGTATTACTACCGAAATAACCGCTACTATTCAATTTTAAAACGAAGCCGCCGCCGGCACTAATAATAATAATAATAAAGAAGAGGAAGAAGAAGAGGAAGAGGAGGATAATAATAAATACTATACTGAGTAAAATATTAGGGAAGATATAATTATTAACCCTGCTACCGACTTAATTACTATTAGAAAAGTAATATACGACTAAGCTAATAATACCTATAATATTCATTATAAATATTAGAAAGACTTCGATAATATTAATACCTAAATTAAGAATTGGATAAATACCTATATCGCTACCTACTATACCGATACTTCTTTCGAATAGGATAAATCTACTTATAATTAGTTTAGAGAGATTAAGAATTAAATTAATTACCGCCCTATTAATTAAATTGCTAATACTAGGCGAAAGTACTAAACCTTTATTAAAGAAATTAATAAGAAGTAACTTAAAGACTTCGAAAAGTAATTATTAAATTAGGAAGTTTTTATTACTAATAGGAAAAGATTCGGTATTAGCGAAGCGAATTCCCCTACTTCTTAATTTATAGATTTTATCGATATAGTTTACGATTATAAATTTATTTAGATAGGTAATGCCTAGAAATTTAATAACGAATTTGAAAATATATCTTTAAAATATAAGGACGTATCCGTTGATTTTAAAAGAATTAATATATTAAAACGTATTATACTATTAACTAATTTAAAGAAAATTATAGTTTATAGTATTTAGGGTACTAGCTACTTTAATTTATAAAAGTTTGCGTTTAATAAAGAGGATACTCTTAATTCTAATTATAAAAAGAAGTAGAAAGTAAATATAAAGAAGAAATATAATATAAATAAAAATATAAGAGATTTTTTATAACCGAAAAAGAGAGGAAGTATTACGCTGCTTTATAAAGCTTGCGAACGAAACCCTTATTTAGTAAAATGCTACTAGTATTTAATATTTAAAATTAAGGATAATTTTATTTAGAAGTTTAGTAGTTTTATTTAGAAGTTTATTAACGAGAATTTCGAAAAGTATTCCGAAATTGGCAAAGAGGTTAAAAAGGCTAAGAATTAAATATAGGACCGCTTTATCGCTTCGGTATAGATTACTATTTTAAAGAGTTAAAGGAGACGAGAAATCGGTATTTATAATATAGTATTTTTCGTTAAATAAGGTGCTTTTAATACGAATAATAGGGAGGGTAATATTTATTTGCTTAAGAATTCTATAATCTTCGATTTTGGGGCTTCCCTTTATATTTTTAACGAGATTAGTCGTTTTTTTTTATTTCGAATTATGTCCCTAAAGGATTGTGTTTAGGCTAGTAATTCTTAAATACTTATTAAAGGTTTTGGGAATATTGATATAAAAATATAGGGAAAGAAGGGAGTTTTAAAGTTACGGTTAAAAGAAATAGCCTTCTACTTTAATTTTATTATAAATCTTATATTATTATGCCTACTTTAAAAATAAGGTTTTTATTAGGACTATAAACTATTTAGTAATTATTTCCGTTGATTAAACGGTTTATTCTTTTATTTCTTTTAAGAAATTTATTATTAAACGGTTTTCGAATACTTTCCCCTCTTTTTTAATTGCGCTGCTTTCTTTACCCGCCGAAATCGCTTTAATTCCTTTACCGGCCGCCGCGTATATAAAATGCCTGTTAAATTTTAATATAAACGATTCGGTTATTATAATCCTTAAATCTTTAAATATTTTTATAACGTCGAAGGTATTAAATTTAAAAGCCTTGCTACTTATTAATATAATACGTATTGTATTTTAAAGATTAAATAATAAATTAAAAGAAGATTACGTAATAGAGGATTTGGCTTAGGAGAGCGATTCGCTATTGATTTTCTTAAATACGAATAAGGGAGAAGAAGTTTTAAATATATTATATTTATTATTTATCGATAGATTAAATTCGTTTAGGATATTTATATAGTGAATTGTATTATTAAGGTTATCGGTAAAGGACTTCTCTCGGTTATTAATACAATTAATTATTAGTATAACGTTAAAGTTAAATATATCGAATATAATAATAAGTTTAATAATTAATACGTTAGGGATAAATTCGCTATACGCCTTATTATTCTCGAGCCTTTAATATTTAATATTTCAATTTAAAATAGTAGTATTAAACGTTTAAGGGGTATAATTAAAGAAAAGGCGCGTATTATAATAAATAGTTCTTATTTTCCTAATAATTTTTAACTTTAAATCGTTTTAATTTCGGTCTATTTTACTAACCGATTACCTAAATATTTTTATAATTAGAAGTTATTATACGAAAAGTTTTATATTTTTATAGCCTATTATAAAGGGGTATAAATTAAACCTTATAAACCTAACCTTAGTTATTTATATATTTATAGCTATAAAGTATACGTAATAATAAATATTATATAGAAGAAAGAGTAACGGCATAAGAAGTTTTAGTTAAAAATTTAAATCGGTTTCCTTATTGGTTATTCTACTTTTTTTATTTACTAAATCTAGAATCTATAGACCAATTATATCGTTTATATCTGTAATGTACTCTTTAACGAAGATTTAATTTATTTAGGGAATTTTAATAATTTTAAATAAGGATTGAAGTTAATTAGTAATGAAATCGCCGATTTACTTAACTGAGTTAATTACCTACTTCAACCTCTTATATAATACTTCGAACCTATTAATGTAATTTAAAATATAGAAGATAATAGTCTTAATTATTTCCTATTATTACTCTTTAATAACGAATTTTAAAAAGATAGTAATGAGATTGCTTCGAAATTATTAAAGCCTGCCGTTTAGAATAAAATATTTATCGATTTTATATTTAATTATTTTACTCTGCTAAATATACCGCTAATTACCCTTTTTACTAGCTTTATAATAGATTTATTAAAACCTATTTCCTTTCTAATATTCGAATTATAAGAAACCGCGTTTAACACTAGGAGATTTATTTAACTAATTAAGAAACGGCAAAGTAAAATAATTACAAAAGTAGAAATTAACCGCCTAATTACTAAAGGCGGTAGATTAGATTCTATTAAACGTTAAAACCTTCCCTTAATCCTAAAGATTTATTGCGATTTAAAATATTACGATTTAAGTAATCTTTTTAGGCAAATAGAGGAAGTATACCTTAATAGTTATAAAGAAATAAAGTTATAAATTAAAATCGATAAAAATATCCCCTACGCTAAAGGTCTTTAAATCCTTAATTGTATATAGGTATATATATATAAATTCGATAAGTATAGTCGTTTATTAAAGGTAAAAGTTTGTTTCGTTGTTAGAAGAGATTAATAGTATAATTACGATAAAGAAATGTATATTTCTATATTGGCTAATCGGTTATTTCGCTCTATTATTGTATACGTTGCTAAATTTAATTTTAAACTTATTTAATACAATATAATAAATACTTTTATTAATACCTACTTTAATAAGGAGATCTATATATATATACCCCTTAAGTATTATAAGTATAATACTATTGTTAAATTTCTTAAAGCCTTCTATAGTCTCCGACGTATTCCTTTACTTTAGTAACGAGAATTTAATAATACTTTTAAAAGTCTAGGGTTCAAATTGTTATTTAAGGACTTATATATCTTTAAATATAATAATATTCTAATTTTCTACTATATTAACAATATTATTTTTACCTTCGATAAATTATAATATAATAAAATTACCCGGGTTACGAAGAAATTAGAGGAGAAGTATAAATTTATTAGTAGTAATAACCTCTAATAGTTTTTAGGTATCGAAATTATTCGAAATTGAGAGGTAGGCTTTATTTAGCTATTTTAATAGGAGTATATCTATAAAATTACCAAATTAATTAAGAATCCTTATACTTTCGCCTTTATTTTAATAAGTAATAAAGAATTTATATTGTACGACGGCGTAATTTCTTTTAATAAAATCCGGGAATATTAAATCGTAATTAGGTTTATAATATACGTTGCTATTATTACCCAACTTAATATCGCCTTCGCTATTAGCTATTTAATTCGCTATAATTATAACCCCGGTCCTTAATATTATAAGGTTGTTAATAAAGTATTATACTATTTTTAATTCTATTTTAATCTTTCCCTTTACTATAGGACGTTATCGAAGTTTAAAATAGCTTTAAACGTATTGTACGCGGATAATTCACTAGATCGAAAGAGTTTATATAAGTTTACGATTAAATTCTTTAGCGGTCTAATTTATTAGGGTACTACTAAGTAAAAAATAGTATTAATTTTAATAATAGAAGTAGAGTTATTATCGATTTCAAACGCTATTAAAAAAGCTATTACTATTATACGTCTATATAAGGAAATTAACATTCCCTTCGACTAGGAAATACCCGTAATCGGTTGTAATAATATATAGACGATTCGTATACTAACTGTTAAAGCGGCAAAGTTAATAATAAAATTAAAATATATTAATATCTATTATTATTAGTTAAGGTAAGAGATTATAGAGGGTAGGATTAAAGTCGAGTATTTCGAGACGAAGAAGATATTAATTAATAGATTGACGAAGGTTTTGGGATAATTAGATTACGAGAAGTTCTAGGAATTGATAGGAATAACAAATATACCGGTTCGTAAGGAGATAGGGATGGATAAGGAGATTCCTAATAAGGTTTTAGAGGATATTTAGAGTTTGGCCGGAGAGATTAATGTACTAGAAGAGAGAAAACTATAAATAGTTTTACTTTTGCCCTATTTAAAAGGTCTACAAGTGAGGGGGTATATTAGAATAGAGGGTAGATTTCTAGGTTTCTGGCTATACTCTATATGGGTTAATTGCCTAGCCTCCTAATATTACCTAATTTCTAGGTATATTTGGGTTACCCCAATACCCCCTATACCTTTTGGGCGAGTTAGTTACACACAATCTTCAATCAATCAATTCTGTACAGTCACATCTGACAGTTCGAAATCGGCTGGACGGCCTTTCCTTGTCACTCAGCTGCCCGCTGGCCAATCCGGAACACGAACCTCCTCACCGTCTCGGGACTCACCACTACTTGGCTTCGCTGGCAAAGCCATCCCGGCCTCGGCGGGCGACTTTGGCGAAGAAAACTTTTTATTACATCATCCGATGATTAGATAAGATGGGAGCAATCGCTTAACGGGCTGGGTCTGGAAGTAGCTCACCTTGTCAGCTATCGCCATCCTCAGGTCCAGGTATCTTTATTTTTTTACTACACATTTTATCCCATTCCATACCATTACGAAGCAAAAACGCAGCCAATATTACTCAACCAGAGTATTAATATGTAACCCTCCTTTTCACAACAAGTCCAGTCCTCTTCCGCCCGCCCGCCAGCCAAACGAAACTTTGGTCGTCTTGGGGCAGATCAGACCGGACCAGACAAGGCCAGCCTCTCCTTCCTCTCCCTTCCACGAAACTAAGCAACATTCCCCCCCACCTGCTTCCGATCCTTAACCTTAATATCCCTCCACAAGAAAACACAAATCCATCCGACCGCCAGCGCGCACGTAGACGTAATAACCATATACCTCTGCGCATCCGCATACGCCCAGGAAATCCCATTCCTGATCTCTGTGCCGACGGGGTATCCAAGCTGGGCATAAATGCTCGAGTAGATATACTCGATATTCGCTCCCGGGGGCAGATGTTTCCTCAGCGCATCGGGGAAGCAGCCGGTCCAGATAGCGCTGGACACACACGCGCCGACGGCATAGCCGATCGAAGAGAATAGGTCCAAAATGGCCAAGATCGAGGCGAGGTTTTGATGAGTAACAGGCGCCATGAACGCCATCTCCGCCGCCACGACCAGCGGACCGCCCGCAAACGCAACAAAAATCTGCGTCATAACCACGTACCCGATCTCCTCCGCGGCGTCGTCGGGACGACGGAAGTGGATCATCAGTCCCACGCCCAGCAGCATGAGCGGCATGCCGAAGTACATGGCCACCCACTTGAATCGGCCCGTGACGCGCATAAAGTATCCCAAAACCAGCGCGGAGAAACACGAGCCGACGCGGTAGATGTTGCTGATGTAGGTGGCTTTGGTGACGGATTGGTTCCAGACGACCATGAGCATGGACGTGAAATAGGAGCCCCAGACGGCGGAGTTGAAGAACAAAAAGAAGAGCATGAGCCCGGCGAAGAAGATGGTGCGGTCGGACAGTGCCGAAAAGGGGACGAAGTTGACGGGGGCGAGGAATTTTTCCCACGCGGCGAAGACAATTAACAAGACGCCGCCGACGACGGTCATGGCGATGATTTTGGGATCTTTCCATCCGAGCTGCTGCTTGAAGCCGATGGAGAGCGGGACTAACAACAAAGCCATGCCGGCCGCGAGCAGGATGATTCCTAAAAGATCCATATCGACGCAGAAGCGGTAGGTGGCGCGCGGGCTGATTTCGGGACGACGCTTGGAGACCAGACCTTGCTTCTTGGCGCGGGCGAGTTGCGCCCAGAAGAGGATGATGAGAGGCAGGACGACGACGGGGGTAATAATGGAGAAGATGCCGAAGCCCCAGCGCCAGCCGGCGCCGCGCACGAGGGAGTCGCCCATGGGTCCGCCGATCCAGGTCGTCGCGATGTAGGGGGAGGTGGCGAAGGCGAGCATGAGACCTCTGGATTTGAGGGAGGAGGTGTCGGCGATGAAGACGGTCAAGCAGTAGGAGATACCTTGGGAGCTGGACGGCTGGAGTTAGTATGTTGTTGGAAGAAAGTAGCTAAGAGGATCACTTACCCAACAGTCGAAAAGACCTGCGCAGCAGCATATGTGAAAACATTCTTGCAAGCAGCCATCATGATAAAGCCCAAAGTCCAGACAAGAAGCATAAGAGCCATGCCCTGCGGTCTACCCCAGATATCGAGAATCTTGGACAGCGGCAGCTTGGTCAGGCCAGCAATAATACTGGACATGATGGACGTGGCCGCGGTGAGCGAGTGAGATGAGAACGAACTGGTGACGAAGGGCGAGAAGGTGCGAACGACGACTTCCTCGATGGATGTGATGAAGTAGATCAGCCAGATCCTTTGTGTGTGTGTGTGTGTGTGTTAGTTTCCCTCCTGGAAGCATCACCACCAACCAGACCAGGTTAAAACATACATTCCATAGGCAGCAACAAGATGCCATTTTGTCCATACAGTCAGAGCGGCCTCGATTTCCTGAACACCCGCTTGAAACTCCTGGCTCTGAATCTCGCCATCGCTCTCTCCGGCCTTTTCGACATCTGATGAAGTGGCTTGTGTGACGGTGGTATCGACAACCTTCTCGTCCATCTGTGTTCCTGGGCCTGCCGGTGTTTTGGTACCCGGGAGTACCTCTTTGATCTTGTCCAGCATGGCAGGCAAATTCGTCGCCTTCCACGGACCTTCCTATTCCGTGAAAGCCGTGTAGTCGTTAAAGTAAAAGTTGCTCACAAACGAGTCAACGGGGCTGTTCAGGATGTATGAAGGTGCTCAAGGGGGGAAAAAGAGCGAGGGAAAAGGGAGAAGGGACAGCGCTCGCCGGGCACAACAGGGGATTTTGACATTTCTCGCCCCCTCTCCAAATCCATCAGACTTCACCACATTGTCCACAGCAGGAGGGTCTTGTTCGTCACCACCGTGCCATTTTACCCATCGGGGCCCAGCCGCCAAAGCCCAAAGCCCGCCATATCACCATCCCCCATCCGGCCCGTCCAGTCCCGTTTCCTCCGCTTGTTTTCGCCCGCAACCAGTCCACCCCCCACCGATGCAGGTCCGTAACATTATCGGCTCCTCCTGCGTCTGGTCCCCATCATGATGGTAAGGCGCGGCCGGATACGGGACTCGGCGGAGTGGATGGAGGTTTAGCTGCAGGTCTAGAAATTCGGAAAATTCTTGGCCGTCATCTACCCGGCCCACCAGAACCCCCAAAACGACTTGGCCAGTGAAAGGTGATTCGCGAGCTTCGACACAATGATGTCCTCGGGTAATGTGAGCTGTGTGGGTGGGATGACCATCCCGGATATCACAGCCGCTGGGGCTTGTCTCGTTGTCGGGCCTTTCCCTTTTTCCAGACCCACTCAAGCCCGTTTAAGCGATTGCTCCCATCTTATCAGATCATCGGATGATCTGATAAAAAGTCTTGCTTCGCTAAAGTCGCCCGCCGAGGCCGGGATGGCTTGCCAGCGCAACCCAAGTAGTCCCGAGACGGTGAGGCAGCTGCCGAAGTGTAATCATCTTGACGTTGGTTTACAAAGGTTGAGAAAGCTCAACTATCCCGGTTCTCATTGATACCGCGAGGCAGCGATTAATATAAAACAAAATACGTAAAACAAAATAAAACAAAACAAAACAAAACAAAACAAAACAAAACAAAACAAAAGGGGTGTGAATGTAGGCAAAACGGGTTAGCTCGGTTTTGCCAAAACACCCAAAATTTTCGATCCATGGCTCTGAACATTAGAAGGGGTAGATTTTGGCCGTTCAAACCGGTCCATCGCATGATAGGGACCTGGTATTGAAGCCATTCAAACGCGTTGTGAAAAGTCTGCTCCTGACGGCCCGTTAGTGACGTCTACAGCGGTTATTGGGATTTTTCTAGTATTGTAGGGGGTTTGGCGCATTGGCCGTCCTACCTCATTGACTCGCATAAGACTCGGCTGGGGATCACCGACTTCAGGAAGGTTTGTGATGATTTCGACGGGTTTTTCCATTTCCCCTGATTTGCCTTGTTTTGTTGCCTATCTTATTCAGTGTATTTAACTCTGCGTTTTGTTGTGTAATGGTGCCAATACGGCTTATAGAAGTGTGTAATTACGTGTTTTTGCAAAACATACAAAACAAAACAAAACAGCTTGGAATATAAAACAAAACGTCGATTTTTATGCAAAACAAAACAAAACGGTCAGAAAAAAAATTTGTTTTGTTTTATATTAATCGCTGAATACAACCTCATACATGCCTCCTCCTCGCCCACCTCCCCAAGAGCTCCCGGCCCTCCAACCTCCACGTATCCCTCTCCACCACCAACCCTCCCTGCTCCTCAGTCTGCAACACCAAATCCACCCCCTCTTTCCCATCACCACTCGCATACGCCGGCCACACCACCTTCCTGTCCCCATTCTGATTCTGATCCCCATTAGGCGTCCCCTCGCTAACAAAGTTAATCCAAAACTCGGTCATCACCTCACTCAACCCCCAATACCCCTTCCACGGCCCCAAAAACTCTGGATTCTGAAAGACAAAAGCCAACTCCGTCGCGTGCGCGACGCCATCCGCCACCGGAGCCAGCGCTCCGCATCTTACCTCCCCGTCTCCGAAACCGCCTGGTCCCGAAGCGGCTTGTGGTTCGCAGGTGACGTTCACTTGTTCGCTTCCATCACTTGTCCCTGGCCCTGTCCCAGGACCCAGCAAGCCTGGATACTGCAAGTTCGCTTGAGAAAGCCAAGGGCGGGTGTTGAACCGGTACACAAACGTGCTATTGGGGCTCGTGCTGTGGAAGGAGTAGTGCCGGGCGTCGAACAAGCGCGGGGAGTGATAGAAGACGTCTCCCAAGATGGCAGCGGCGCGTTTATATTGCTTGCCTCTGTTGCTGCTCTCTTCGAACGTCGAGTTACCGGTGTCAAGCGGGATTCCCTTCGCTGGATCGTCATCGGGGTAGAGGTCTAGAATTTCTTGGACCGTGGATCCGGGAAAGTTGAAGCCGGATTGGTTAAACACCAACGCAGAAAGCTGTTCGTCCGTGGAATCCCCCAGCGCGGCGCGTTGTCCGTCCCCTCGTCCGAGTTGGTGCCCAGCAAGTGCGGGATGTCGCTCGCGAAGCGGCCTTGGGCTAGGAGGGAGGAGGGGAAGGCGGGAAGCAGGTCGCCGTCGATGATGGGGTAGAAACCCGGTCCGCCGTCGGTTATGAGCGTGTACGGACTCATGAGGGGGTAGAGGTCCGGATAAGGGACGGTGCGTAGACAGGCGAGGGTGTCGGGCTCCGAGGAGCAGTTGGCTCGTTGGACTAGGAGGTCGTAGATGGGCTGGTAGCGCGAGGTGCCGTTGTACCATGCTGTGGTGGCGGAGCCGGATTCTTGGATTGTTGCGTGGAAGAGCGGCTTGCCGGTTCCTTGCCCTTTTCCTTTCTCTTTTCCTTTCCCGTCGCCGGCAGGACCCCCCAACCTCCCCCCGTACGCAACCACCAACTGACCAACAGCAAAACTCCCACTACTCTCTCCCCAAATCGTCACCCGTCCCGGATCCCCGCCAAAGCCGGCGATGTTCTCCTGCACCCACTCCAGCGCCCTGATCATATCCCTCAGCGCCAGGTTCGTGTTCCCGCTCCCCATGATCTCCTGAGAGAACAGCAGGCCCCACGAAGACTTGCGGTAGTTGATGCTAGCCGCCAGTATCGGCTTGCCCATCTCCACGGACCGCTGGACGATGAAACTCAGGTTGTAGCGCGGCAGGCCGGAAGTGCCGAATTGGTAGGAGCCGCCGTGGATCCAGAGGACGACTGGGAGGGGCTTTTGCTTTTGCTCTCCTGAAGGTGAAGGCCGGATGATGTTGATGGAGAGGCAGTCCTCGGACATGCCGTGGAGAGTGTCGTTGTCGATTGGTGACGGGGGAGCATGGTCGGGACAGGCGGAGGAGTAAGTGGTTGCTTGGTGCGAGCCGGACCAGCTGGTGTTGAGGGATTGTGGGGGGCGGAAGCGGTTGTTGTTGGCAGTGGATTGGGCGTAGGGGATGCCGAGGAAGAGGTCTTGAGAGAAGAAGGGGAGGTGAAGGCCGGTGTAAGTGCCGTTGAGGGTGTGGGCTTGGGGTGGTCCGGAGGAGGTTGTGGTTGTCGATACGTGCGCGAGGTGAGAGGTGAGGATGATGGCGATGGCTGTCACGGTGAGATGCCGGAGTGTGGGCATCTTGACGTTGGTTTGCAAAAGTTGAGAAGGTACACTGTTCCGGGTTCTCATTGATATCGCGAGGTGTTCTTTAAGAAACTGAAGAGTAGTAGGCCAGCTCGCTTTCCTGATGATGGCTGGCAACCAGCAAACCCGACCTGCAGCAAAGAAAGGCGTCACTGCTTTCCGATAGGAAGACCAGACACTGCAAGTACGAGAGTCCGAGGTCTCCATGTCCCATCGGAGGTTCATGTTACACTGCATCACTCGATGATCTTGGAAGGACGATATGGCGTTTACATTTCACATTACTTGCTGGTGTTGATGCCGTCGAGGTCTCATTAGCAGAAACAACTGGTATGTGACGATGCCCAAAGAGTACCATAGTTTCGAGATACCCCCAGCACGCCTTAAAAGAAGAAGAAGAAGGAAGAAGAAGAAGAAGAAGAAGAAGAAGAAGAAGAAGAAGAAGGAACCACTTCCCCGCGAAATAGAACTTCGAGTCCATCAGTACCTGTCTCGCACCTCCTTCACTAGAAACACCATAGACACTCATCCAAACGATCCTTTCCCAGTGGCAGCACTGACTGACAGGTAGAATCGACGATAAGTAACATCCTCCAAGACAAACCCTCAGTCCGCTTTCACTTTCCACCCCCGTTGTTCAACCCAGTCAGTCTCCTAGGAGCGAGCACGCATGCGACAGTGCCAGCCAGGCAGGTCCGGCTGGATCTGTCATGGCATCGACAGCAGCAGCAGCGGCAGTCGTAGAGAGAAAAAGAAGAAGTAGAAAAAAAACGAAAAAAGGTTACACTAGCATTCGAACCTACGACCTCCCCCTCCTCTCCCCATCCCATCTTCCATCTCCGACAAAGATACAAAAAGATACTTTCAAAAAAAAAGACCAACAACCGCTCAACCGAATAGTGTTACACATCATGATCGGTTAACCGTCTCAACACCCTAACCTTTTACTGGCAATTACCTTCTTCTATCGCTGCAAATTCTAACAGATCCTCACTACACAGTAGGAGAACGCGGTCTAACGATGTGGAACTGCTCTTTGGGTTACTTGAATGTACATCATCGTTGCCCGAACCGACAGGTATCTTTTTCGGACGGTTACAAGAAAGGTGTTGCGACGGGAGACCGTTGCGCCATTCGACCGAGCGGTTGTTGGTGAAAGTGGGTGTCTGTTTGGGAGGTTATATGCTTGTTAGAGAGTTGGAGTGGGAAGGTGCGGGTGCCTGAATGGGATGGGATGGGATGAAAGGTTGGTGTTTTGCTGAATGGTTCGGGTGATTGGCAGGTCGGATCGTTGTCGATGAGGTTATCTTGGGTCGATACTCTACAGAGTGAAGGGAGTATGTACTGGGAGCGAAGCACGCCGTTCGGTATCTCGTACTCCCTTGAGCTACCTAACAGGACACCACAGCACAGCAATTTGGCTTTTGTTAAGACAAAGTCATTTGTTCAAACATTTGAAGATTCGTCATTCATCAATCCTAAGGTATATCAACTTCCGTCATCGTCATCCATCCAGAAGCGCCGCATGAACGTTACCAAAGGAAACCCATCGCGTAACCGCGCCATAAAAAACTATCCATCATCAGCGGCCTTCCGTGGTTGCGGTCCTCCGATCCATCGTCGCGTCGTTCGTCCATGTCATGTCATTAAACTCCGGCGCGCGCGAGTGCGCATCCCCTTCTCCGCTTCGCCCTTCGCCCTCTTCATTTTTCCTTCCTGCGTCCGCATCCGACTCGGGTACCATCATCGTAGCCGGTTATCGCACCACCGTGTCGCCGCCATCCATCCTCGCCTGCTCCGAGTCCATGCTCCTCTTCTCAGACTCAGATAAGCCCTCCCCCCATCCCCCCCCCTCCAGCAGTAGTATACACCCCACCCGCCATCGGCATCGCACACATCCTCGCATCCCACTTCCAGTCTCCCTTCCAATAATCGCCTCTTCCATCACACCCCTCACCACAACAGCAACAACACAGGGCCGGGCCGGGTCTCCAACAGCAAGCATTGCCGTCGTTGTCGCGGCACCAAGCAGAAGCGGAAACAGTAGCGGCTTTGGCAGAAGAAAAGCAGTCTCTCTAAAAGGTCTTGCTAAACCCGCAGTTGAGTCCGCAGCAGTTGAAGTGCTTGCCGATGGTCATCCAGCCGCCTCTGAGGCCCACAGTCTGTTCGTCTTCGGTGGTTTCCATCTCGAACTGGTTTGAAGGGGAGGTAGGTTGGGTGGTAGGGGTCATCATTGAGGTGTTGTTTGACTTCTAGAGGAGGAAACATTGGTTAGCGTTTGCGATGTTTAGGTATTTTGAAATGCGCAAGGACGGGAGGTACAAGGTAGAGGTATGTTCTCGGTCGGTGAGATGTGCATTGCTGCGCTGGGTTCTGCTGGACGGGTTTTGACCATCGTCGTCGTCGTGGTAGAATAGAGTACTTACGGGCTGTTCTGAGATGACGGCGGCAGCAGGAGCCACTGGAAGGGAGGCCTCCATCGTTGGTTGCGCGTTGGTGGTAGTGGTGGTGGTAGCGACCATTTTGTTCTTTTTCTCTCGATAGATAATATTCAAACTCGTCGTTCGACGGGACGCAAGTAATGGCAGGTCGCAGTGAGGTAAAGGTAGAGATAGGTATTCGGTTGAGAGCTGGCTTCCAGAGAAAGTTTCGTAGGTGGTACCTAGGTGACTCGATTCAACAATCTAGTAGGTAGTCTCGTTTATTAAGGTGGCTGGTAGGTTGGTCGTAAGGTCGGGTAGGTAGGTTGTAAAGTTAAGGAAAGAACAAGGTGACGACGGTATCGGCAGTTGAAATAAAGTTTACTGAGGACTGAGGACTCCAGCGCCCCCAGTCTCGATTTACTCCAGTAGAGGTATCCAAACAGCGAAACAGGTACCCGCGTGCTACCAAAAGGTGGCGTAGACGCGCGCTTTCGTCGGCCCTCGTTCGTCGCAACAGATGGCAAGGGCAACAGCGAGAGCGGTCTGGAACTTTACTATCGTCACCAGTCCGGGGGATCGTCACTTCGTCACTGGTGGAAGGGTTCAACAAAGTTTCCTTGGCCAGCGGAGAGCACTGCCCCAATACCCCTGGAACCCTGCACCTGGATTAAAAAACTGATCCTCACAAGGTCACTCACTGCCCAACTTCAAACACGGATAACATGACCAAATGGCAACCAATTTGAAACAGAACTCACTTTGTATCAGGTGGCTAGCTATCCCCCCTTGTGGCTTTATAGAGGGTTTAAGGAATTTACGGCGCTGAAGTTGACCGAGACTTACGCTTTTCTTAGTGGAATACTTTGGTGAGGATCGGCTTTTTTGATGTGAGCGAGTTTGGAGCTCCAGGTCTCTTGCGCGAGCGCCAAAGTGGGGCATCCCGGCCTCTTTTTCAGCTGATGTCTGTTTCATCCTGTTTTTGTTCGTTTTTATAACCACAGCGAATCATATTCGATCTTGGGATGGAATTACTGTGCATCACAGCCACCAGAGACGCTTGCCCCTGCGTTGTCTGCTTGTTAGTACATATGCGAGTTCTTACACCACCTCGACCACGACCACCTCACTTTCATGAACCTCCGAACTGGGAGGAACAAAGCATTTAAAAGCTGTTTCATTCCATATTTCTGTCTATTCTCATATCTGATTCTGTATAGAAAAAGCCCAGATGGAGGGTTTCGCTCAACCTTCCATGACACCAACTCAACATCAATGGACTTCGTTCTTCTACCCATCCATTTCCCGCCGCCGCCAGAAAAACAATAAGATCCCATGTCGGCATCCAAGTCACATAGCATCCCACTGCATGCCCATGATACCGATATAGCAAAGCAAAGCAATCCCACTTTTACCACATCATAAAACCGACGAGAGCGTGTTAGAGATAGGTGATAATTCAAGAAAGATAAGATGCGTGTGTGTGTGTTCGAGACCGTAACGCAACAATTAGCTCATAGCATGGCTAGACATTACGGTACCGTCATTATAAAGAAATGTACAAGAAAAAAAGGTAGTAGTTGGGGGGAATATGGATAAGGTAAGGTAGGTAGCCAAAATTGGGTATAGATTCCGGGGACCTTGTGGACGACGAGGTTTTGGAGGGGATTTCCTTCGCTGGTGTTTATTGTTCTGTTGGTTTATTCATATCCGGCACCGCGTTGCCAGGGACTTGTCGTAAGTTAGCTAACTGAACCATGGCACATAATTCATTCCCCATCAAACGTACCTCGCTGTGTTGTTTTGCGGTTTCTTTTCTGAAATCACCGAGTGAGTCGATGCTCGCCCTCCCGGCAGACTCGAGGCCGAATCCGTCATTGGACTCGGCGTCTGCATGCTTCCGCTCGGCCTATGTCGCACAAACGGCTCATCCTTCATGAGGGACGGGTCGTTGCTCCAACGCCCAGAATGCCTGTTGGAGTGGAAATGCGGGTTGCCAGTGGTGGAATCAGCCGTCCCTGGACGGTTTTGCGGGTTGCTTGGGCTCGAAACGGCCGAATCGTCATCCTCAAAGCTCAAGGGAGCCTTGGTATAAAGCTTGCTCTCGCCACGCGCCGTGACACCCAGAGCCTCGAGTTCCGACTGAGTGTGCAGCTGCGGGTTCGACTTCATGAAAGAGGTGCGGTCGTCGTTCATGAGCTGGTAGCGGGTATCCGGGTTGTTGTGGAACAGCGTCATCGAGGTGGTGATGATAAGCATGAGAAGGAGGATCAAACAAACAATGGCGTTGGCGATCCAGAGAACCACGCCCACCACACCAATAACCAAGGGCGGGAAGTCGAAAACGTCCGTCAAAAGGAAGAGGAGGATGGCGTTGAGGAAGTTCATGGCGCAAATGGCGATATTGAAGGTGTTGGTGCTCTTGTCCATCCACGGGCGCATGACGGTAGCGGTAATGAGCGCCCCAGCTTCAATAATAAGAAGCGCGATAGCCTGAAGGGTGCCATTGGACTGAGCAAAGGCAATGAACATGCCCTTGATGACAATGTAGAAGAGGATAGGCACGATGAAGTAGTAGCCTGAAGCGCGGAACTGCACATACAGGAAACCCCACTTGTTCAAGGCCTGAGGGTCCGAGAACAGGATGTAGGCGGGATTCTTGTGAAGGGCAATTGAGCGGCGGGCAATCCGAATGACCCTCCAGGCCGCCCAAAGAAGGGTAGCTACGAGACCAAAGAAGAAGAAGACGGCCAGGGCCATTTCCGCAGGAGAGTCATTTTGGGTAAACTCCCACATGCACATAACGGTGACCTGCGGGAACCCAACAAGTCCAACTCTGTAAAGGATACCTAACGGAATTGTCAGTAAACGGAATTGTCAGTAATGATGATAAAGGCAACTCACCCTTGAGAACAGTAATCCAACCGGCGCGGAACTCGGAGAAGGCGTCACCTTTAACCCAACCCATCTTGGCAAAGAGCTCTAGTCCAACCTTGAACAGAATGACCAGGATTGCAGTGAATACCACAAAGATGTAGAAGAAGGTCAAACTGGTCATGAACAAGTTGGTTGACTCGATCTTACCGCGGAACGCAACTCGCTGGATACCGTAGACGATGTAACTGCCGAAAGAAGTCTGGACATTGGCTCGCTTTGCAATTCTGCTGCCGACGTGAGCTGCGGCACGAGGCAACATGGCGGTCGCCCGTTTGAATAGGTTGATAGCGGGATCGACGTATTCGGCTGGTAGCGCACGCTTCACCTTCTCGACCTGGACGGACACGGTCTCGAGCGAGTTAAGCACGGTGGACGCGGTACCACCAGTAGCCCGCTGATACCATGTGAGGATATCCTGGATGAACTGGACTCTGATAATACCCATACTCCATACGAAATCCTGGGTCCAAGCTCGCACAGCAGGAGGAAGATGGACACCACAGAGACCAATCATGGCCTGGGCCTGGAAGTATCCATAGAGCGACAGCGTGTTGGAAGCCACATGGGAGGCAGCGTTAGCGTATCCGAGACCAGAGAGCAGGGCAGAGGACAGGATGCCCAAGAAGACAACAGCCCAGGTGGCCCATTTGACACCGATAAGATCGACTACACAAGGCCGAGTCAGCACTTTTCCTGCATATTATGAGGGCAACCCTAACCTACCAGTCATGCCGTTGGAGATATTGGCCTCCATGCAGGCAACAGTTTCTCCAGCCATTTCTCCGTCCGTCATGTTGACAAAGACCTTAACCGTGGCATCCAAATCGGGAAAGGTGTAGGCGATTCCTGGAATTCTATTCTTGACCTCCGGGCCGAGCTCCAAATTGAAGGGATTGCCCATCTTGCCGGCGTTCATGGGGCACAAACCGCCCAGGCCAATACCGATATTGCACGGGTCAAGAACCTCGTGCATGATTTGGTAGCCGTAGGCCAAGATACGGATGTCGAAAACAACGTAGCCCTGGATGGACGAGGTGGCAAGCATGTTGATGTTGACTGTTCCATTGTCGGGGAAGAAGATGACGTCGAAGAGACTGGCCGTGAAGCCCGAGTTTTCCTGGCAGGCGGCGAGCGAGTTTGAATGTAGCTCCCTATCGCGAGCGAAAGAGGGGGCGACCAGCGTCGCGAGTGATGCGAGGACCGCAAGCGGTCGTGCTGACCAAAGTTTCATGTCGTCGGCGGTTTGTGAATTTCGTTGTTCTCTAATCCGTTTTTAAGGTTTCCCAAATTCCCAACTCAAAAATAAGGTTGATGGTCGATCAGAGTCCAAGTAGTCGATTGTTTTGTTTCGTTTTTTTACAGATCCAACATTATCGTACTGAACCACCCAACTCGTAATCGGAACTCGGAGGATCGCAACTGGTGGGCAATCAAGGATGCACAAACGACAGCGGTATCGTATCAAGCGGATGTGAATTTCGTAACGTATCGGTATCGGATCGTGTCTGGCGATTGAAAGCGACGGATTTGTCGTCGGGATTTGTGTGGTGGTGAGAAGACTCGGAGAGTTGGTGTTGTTGGTTATACGGAGCGACAGGAGGGAGGAGAGAGCGAGTGACGAGAGACGAGAAACTCGGACGAGTTGGCGGGGAGGCAGGAAATCAAGTTTTGTTGGTATCAAACTAGTAGCGAGTGAAATCTGCCAACAATCGATGGACAAGGCACGGTGTTGGTGCTGTTGACCCCTTTCGACGACGAGACACTTGTCGAGATGGTGTTTTCCGATGTTGTGTGTTGTTTCCGGCAAAGGGAACAAGACTAGCGTCGAGAAGCGAAGGTGCTCACGATGGATGCGATGTGGATTCCTGGAAGTTGATGAAGCGCAGGTGAACAACTGGAAGTGAACAACTGCAGTCCTGGAAACGGCGGGTGGGACAGTGGACAGCGCAGTGAGCAACAGTGGTTGGATCACCGTTGGAGTGGCAGGAGTGGGCAGGAGTGGGCAAATGTACGCGTGTACAAGTCAATTGGCAGTGGATGTGCGGTGGAGACCGGGAGAACTGGGAAACTAGAAGCTGCATCAAGTGCGACCCGGTGCGGTCCTCCTTCCCGTGGGGAACAGGACAGGCCAATTTCATGCCAAGAGTCCAGAGGAATCCATTCTTGGGAGGTTGGCGGGCTGGCCGGATGCGTGAGAATCTGCAATGGCAGCTGAATCAGCAATGCTGCCAAGTGCCAAGCTCTCTTTGAGCCAGTTCTGTTGGCCGGTGGTGCCTTGGCCTTGGCGCCCATTCACTGGCACTCCCGTCCTGGGTATTTAGGCTGCCCTTCTTTCCGTTTCCTCTTCCTCCGTTACAACAACCACAATACATCACACTTTCCGTCGCCTGAGTCCAACAAGTTATAAGCCCTTAAGCGCTTCGCGCGCATCCTTTTCAAAAGCTATTCTAGCCTCCTACCCCTTCTCTTTCCATCTCCGGGGGTGCAGGAAGGCACCTCATTAGCGACGACTTTCATTATCGACTCAGAATGCGACCAGCGACCAAATTACCCCGCTAACAACCTTTCTGCAAATATTGCAGCGACAACGATACTCTCAGATCTCAATCATCAAAGATCAACCTTTTCATTTCACCCAAGTCAACCTTTTATCGGCTTTCTTTCTTTCACTCTCTTCTTCAAAAGTCCATCCGACCCTTCGATAGCAAGTCATCCAAATGGCTAGGGAAAAGTCCACTCAAAAGGTGGCAGCGAATCGACAATGCTTAACTGGAAACGGCAACGTTACTTTTTATTTAAGTCCATCCTTATTTTATAGCAACGATAAAATCCTATCTGACCCTTCGATAGGCGGTCATCCAAGGGATGGCTAGGGAAGTCCACTCAAGGGGTGGCAATCATTCTAGGAATAGCTACGAAAGTCCATCCAAGGGGTGGCAACAATTCGACAATACTTAACTAGAAACGGCGGCGTCATACGAAAATCCATCCTTCTAATAGCAACGAAATTCAAAACTACAAGATCCTACGATCGCGACATCGAGCGCATCGTTTTTCAAACCCCAAGACCCCGCGATTGCAACACCGGGTGCATCGCATTCAAGCGTTTGACAACCGTTCTGTTGTTAAGCGACCAAGATTACGAGAAAGTCCATTCTTTTGATAGCACCGAGATTCAAGACCCCGCGATCGCGACATCGAGCGCATCGCTTTCAAGACCCTAAGAACCCAAGAGAAAGTCCATCCTTCTAATAGCATCGAAACCCCAAGACCCCGATCCCAAAGAGAAAACCGAAGAGAAAGGAGGAGTAGAAGAATCCGAGAAGGAGATGGAGATACCCTCATTTTTGCCCTTTTGGGGAAGGATTTTACAATATACATTAGCTATACTTTTGGGAGTTGGGGAATTAGGGCAGCCTACGGGGGTGTGTTGGCCGGTGGTGCCTTGGCCTTGGCGCCCATTCACTGGCACTCCCGTCCTGGGTATTTAGGCTGCCCTTCTTTCCGTTTCCTCTTCCTCCGTTACAACAACCACAATACATCACACTTTCCGTCGCCTGAGTCCAACAAGTTCTGTCACTCCACTTGGCACCCGACCCGGTCATTTTGTTTTTTTTTCGATTTCAATTTTGTTCCCAGCAATGCGTCCTTGTTCAGTTGTCACGACGAGCAGCATGATACGAACGAGGCTACAGTCAGCGTGTTCCGAGCTTATTTTCCCTCGGACTGGAATGCTTGGACATGCCCAAAGGAGTCGCACTATCGGTCACATACTTGTACACACTGATACGGGAAACGGCAACATTGAAAATGAATGTGGCTGTGTTATCGTGAGCTTCAAAAGCGGAAAAGCCCTGAAATGAATGGGCAACAATAACATTGGCAGCTTGGCATTGGAAATCCGCAAGTGGATGAGATCACACAGTGGGTTCAGGGCCTTTGTGGATCCGGTCAATCCAGTCAATCCACGCGGACGATCTTGTGGTTGGCCAACCAGACGCGGGGAGCACAGACTGCCGAAAATGGGAAAGCGTGCTGAGGGCGATCCCGATGACGAAGCTCGCGCCATTTCACTCCGGAGTCTTGTCACCTGCAGTTGATCGCGTCGCCGCTGCCCCGACTCGACCACTTCGGTTTGTTTCCTTCTTGCCACGAGCAGGTGCAGAGAGTTGAAACAGATTGTCTCTGTGGGTTGCAAGCGGATCGTCCGCTATCTGATCGCCGGTATCGATATTGGAACTCTCCGATTCCGATCAAGACAAACCCAAAGCCAACATCGCCGAACAACACCACATGTGAAGCCGGAAGACCGGATAATTATACTCTCACGATCCGAGGAGGATCCGGAGCCTTTTTACCGAATATGTAATATCACGGTTGCCTACTGCGACCCGACTTCACAACCAACACGAGGTCGTGCTTATGCTCAGCCAACATGCTGGAGCGCCTGCAGGTACAAACTCCAATTGCATTCGAAACCGCCAACGGAGAATATGGGGGATTCAATCACAACCACTCCAGGACAAGCGAGTTGGACATCACGAACTTGAAGCCAATATACCATCCTCAATTTCTATCATTCTATATACTCTTTGTTGTTACAAGTCTTTCCTTTCCTTCTCATCCCTCGGCGTCTTGCCATCTTACACATGCGCCGCCGGTGGTTTAGCGCCGTATGCCCACGTGAATAGTCGCATCGGCTGCTGATGCATCACAGGCTGACAGGCACCAACAGCCCTATAATCCCCCCACTATCCACGACCTCCATCTTCATGATCCAGCGTCCAAGCAGTGTCTTTTGAGTCGTTAACAATGCCCTCGCACCCATCGATTCACGACAGCCCCAATTTCTCCTCTTCCCTCAATCTATTCGATCCTGTCATTTCCTTCATCCCTTTCATGCCTATGAGTCCTCCCCGCTTCCCTTCTCAGCGCCATGACAACCTGCCTTTCTTTCCATATGGGGCGCAGCTCCCGCCCACAGTCCGCCCGCCGCAGCTTAGCCGTGTGAGCCGTGCTACCTCGGAAGGCAGACAGACAAACGGGTGGCCAAGCATCAGCGTGACAGCTGTGTGTCTCGTGTGTGTGTTGTGTCGCACTCATTTCGTCGCAAATCGCAGTGCTGATAGAACTGGTGTGACGGACGGAGGGTGCTGACACAAAATCCCGAATTTCCATTCCCCCCTCTTTTCTTCCCGTGCCCAAACGGATGGACGTCAGGGCATCGCGACCGTTGACCCAGCTCCCAGTTCGGCCCCGTTGTGTCGTGGTGTCGTGGTCTGGATTCCCATCTCTTCAAGGTAGATTTCCCCGCTTTTGACAACTGCCCCGGCCTCCGGGCTTGGTATGGTTTTAAGGGCTTAGACTTCGTAGTGGTATTCGACTATGGCAGTCGCATATCGTCCTCGCATTACTGCTCATCCTCATCCTCAGCCCTGACCAACAGTAGCATCCTGTCTCCTCAGCGTAGGAATAGTCGAAAACTGCGACGAAGACATCATGCTGCGTCTTGAAGACGACGTTGATCCCATCGAGCGCTGTGATTCGGACATGCTCGACTGAGAGGTCGTCGCGTACTCCTCGTTAGGCGGGGTGAGGAGACGATGGTAGGAGGGAGGATAGGGCATCCTGTGTAGGTGGCGGGGATGGGCGTAGCGGCGACTGTTGAGACTGAGACTGGCGTCGCTTTGTTGGCTGTAGCTGGGTTGGCTTTGACTTTGACTTTGACTTTGACTACTTTGGCTACCCTGGTTTTGATGTTGATGTTGATCTTGTTGATGTTGCATGTTGATGTTGATGGGATCGCGGTATAGCATGTTTGGGTGTTGTGATGTTAGTTGAGTATTGGAGTGTTCTTTGGAAACTGATGTGTGGAGATGATGACAATGTTCGGAAAGTTAGGGTTATCGCTTGGAATCGTAGTTCATGGTTCCTTCAACAAAAGATCATGTAAAACAGAACTTCCAGGGCAAAAAGGCAAACCTTTATGCGACCGCATTTGCGAGTACAATGAAAGCGTCTCAAAGTGGCGATCACCATGACGCCCTCCAGGCGGCGGCGGCGGTTGGTGGTCGTACCCCTACACCACCGAGACCACACCCATTGTGATTCGTGCCCAGGCCTATTAGGCCCAGGCCGCCAACGCCCATCCCCGTACGGCACCAGCTGATTTGATGCGGCGGTACCTATCTCTAGGCGGTAGGCGGTAAGCGGAGCGGTGAAATTCCCATTTGGCACTCACTCACTCAGCACTCCATGGCTTTGTTACAGACATCCTAATTCAGACACAACCAATTGTTTGATAGGGCGAGAATACCCGAAGTTGTGTGGCAAACCGGGGACTACGGGGCTCGCGGGGAGTTTGTGGAGATGGTGCCATGATGGAACAAAGCCCTGGGACATCTGATGGGCTTCTTTTTCTCCGAGGGTGCCGTTCGTTATGCGCTGGCATCGGGTGATCACAAGGCCAACACAAGGCGGAAAGAAGATTGGAGATCGGCTTGTGAGTTAGAGACACCCATCCATCCATCCATCCATTTCCGTCTCAGTCAGTTCATCCATCCATCCCATCCCATTCTATCCCATCCATTCGGATGAAGCGCTGCGAACCGCCTGAGAAGGACAAGACAAGACAAGGCCACTTCCAGAACACCCAAATTTGTTCATATGATTTCATTCTGTCTCAAGCAAAGTCTCTCAACTGGCAACCATCGGCAAAGCACCGCGGGTCGCCATCCATCCATCAGGAACCGCTCACCTGGGATTTACATATCTTCAGCGCTAACAATTGGAGGCCTTAAACCAGGTGATTGGTGGAGATTGCAGCCTAAATGATTTACCGGGATCTTGGAACAGAAAGATGTTGGAAATATGTCGGTTAAACCGGTGGTCAATTCCCGAAAAAATAACAGAATTTCCGAAATTATCGAAATCTTGAAAATATCGAAATTTACCAAATGAAAGATACGGCTCGTGCACCTTACTGCCTACCCAAACTGCCTTCACTTACTCCAAGACAGTTACCTCTACGTTACTACCAGCCTATAAGTATTAATAGCGAGGTATATCAATGGTGTGGAATTTGAAGCGATAACATTTAAAGTATCGGAAATACCTCTACAAGACGGGAAGCAGCAAAGTTGAGGTAGTCCTTCCAAGGTAGTTCCAATATCACGGGGCAGAGGCACAGTTAGGGGTAGGGTAAGATATGTGTTGTTGTGCGGAGGAGGGGAAAGGAGGTGTACGTAGAGGGTTAGCTATATAGGCGAGAGCCTTAGAGCTAGCCCGAAATTACATATTTACGTACGTAACCGGACGGTATAATTCTAAGCTATGCCGAAGCACTTTAATATATCGTAATAGTAGTATTTAGCGTTGGATAGGTTATAGGTAGGCTAACCCTATAATATTATCCCCCCCCTCCGTTTATTTAGCGAAGAAAAATCTAATTATATATTATTCCCTTTTTTCTAAACGCTTAATAATTTTTTTAAAATTTGTACTATCGCGTTTATAAAGCCTTCTTCTTCGCGCCGGGATAGGGTAGCGGCGGTAATAATTTCGGGCGGTTGTTATAAGCGGAATAAATAGTATTAGGGAAGCCTGAGGGCGGGGTAGCGGCGTAGTTTAGGGGTTGGGTAGCGTTGTAGGGATTTGGGATTATTCGGGTCCGAATTTGAATTCGAATCCGTTTTTAATTCGGTAAGGTCTGTTTATAGCCGATAATTAGGTTAAGAGCGGATTTTTAGGGGTATAAGGGCTTAGGGGTAGTCGTAATAGAATTTTAGAACCTTTTTTTCGTAGTCGATAATATAATTTTTAGGTTTTTATATAAGGGGGTACTCGTTAGGGATTCAAAATCTCCCGTGACTAGCGGCTGGCACTCCTAGTTAGGTGCATTGAATCGTATACGCTTATTGATTCGTACCGAGCGGGGTACTTCCCCAACTACTAATTTAATTAGTAAATGAAAGTAGTACATCCGGAGCTAATAATTTTATTTAGTAATATATTTATATTTTCTAATCGTATGCAAAATCGCTTGTGTAGCTAGTATATGTAATAATAGCGATAAATATCGTTATTTCACATATATAAAATTGAATATGCTGATTTATACAACTTCGACCTCCTTATAGTTAAAATCCCTATACCTATCCTCTTTATTAAAATCCCCTATATCCTCTTCTATAGTTAATTAATAGTTCTGAATAGCTTTTAAAACGTTGTTAGCGTTTTCAACTTCTTGTATATTAATTATAATATCCTCTAAAGCCTATACTTTAATTATTTATACCTCTAGAGTAGTATCCTCTTAATTTATTTACTTATAACGCTTGTCGTTAGGATATTACTAGTTTAGATCTTTATATAGATTAATAGGCTCTTTATTATTAATAACCTCTACGTTTAACGGTTCTTCTTTAGCGGTAGGTATTAGATCTATATTAATTTCTTTACTAATTAATTAAGCGTTAATAGTTTTATTAGTAGTCTTTTTCCTAATTTCGTAGAATATTTATAGTATATGTAGTTTAAGGAGATTATTTAGAAGTTATTAGTAGAGAGGTAGGGTAACGTCTATTGTAGTATATTTACCTCCTAGCCGTTGGATTTTATTATTAAGAGCCTTTTTCTTTTACTCTTAAAACTAATACTAATAGTTAGCTCTCTCCTTATAATATTTATCAATTAATTAATACCTATTAGTTAATTAGGTAGTAAAAGGAGTAATATATACTTAGATCTCCTTCCTAGTAGTTTTAGTAAGGTATAACCGTAGCCTTTCTCTTATTAACTATATCTTTTGAATAATAATATAACTGCTAACCTATTAATGTAATACGGTTTACTCTTATTGGAATTTACGAATATAGATATAGTCAATCTCCTTTTTATTAATAATCTCTTATTAGTATTTATTAGTAGTAGTACGTAACCGAGTATTACTAATAATAATTATACTACTATAGTGTAGCAAGCGGTTATTATTGTGTAAATTATATAGAACTTCTTCGATAGTATTATCTTTACGCTTACGTTTAAATTCTATTTTCTTTACTACTACTAGGTTGAGAGTAGCGTTTACTTTATTCTTTTTCTTTAATATACGTATAATTATTAGTAATAAAGCGAGATTACCCTTAATTATAAATAAAAAGTAGTATTATATATACTTAGTATATTCTTTAATAGTAAGGAAGTTGAGTACTAGTATAATTATATTACTCTAGTCTTTATTAATTAGCCTTTGTAGGGTAATAAGTAGTATAAGTGAAGGTAGGCGGTCTAATATAGGGGATGGAGGATTGCTTAGTATAGGAGTTGTTTTACGAATTTCTCTAGGGAGGTGTAATTATATTAGTAATCTTTCGTTAAATAGGTTATTAATATTAATAATCTTTTATTTAATAAGACGTATAATATACCCTCGCTTCTCTTTAATAAGTTGACCGTTAGTTATTAATATAAGAGGATTACGAAGGTTATTAAGTATTAAATCGGGATTAAAAGGATTTAGATTATAATATTTCTAAATAGATAATATATTCTTCCTTTTTATTACCTTTAACCGTATATTTTTTAGCCTATTTAGGAAGTTGAGTTTAGTATAGTTAACGTTATTATAGGATAACCTCTTCCTAATATTAATTTGGTAAAAGTATTTATATATTTAAAAGATTTTAATGTTAAGTAATTAAAGAAAGTGTATTGAATACGGCGGTAATAGAAATAATATAGTATTGTTCTTTCTATATAGCTTATAGAATTCAATTATATAGTAATTACTATAATTATCTAATACTAAGATTCGCCTCTCTTCTTTATTAATAGGACGAGAGTGCTCTTCTTAATATTTAAATTAGTCGAGGGTATAGTAGTCGTCTATATAATTTTGTAGAGATATTATAAAGATAGCGCTATCCTCTAATTGATTATTAATGTATTTATACGTAATATTAATACCCGGTAATATTATAAACGGCGGGATAGTTCGATTAAATATTAATATGGCTTCGAATATAATAATAAGTATTCGCTAATCTAGGTTAATAAATTCAATTTTTATTATTTCTAAATAAATTTAAACGTAATAAGCTTTTATAAATATACTAACTCTAAACTTAGACTTATTACTATTCTAGACGTTATTAGTGTAAATACTATATTTATTTATAGTATAATTGTAGTAGTAAAAAACATCTTCTATATTGGTCCGTATTTATAATGCCTTTTGTACTTACGCTATCGATTTAGTATGTATATTATAAAAGTTTACTTACTATAAGTATCGCTGTACTTATTAAGAGGAGGTTCGAGGTATACGGGTTTCTTTATTGCCGTTATTGCGGTTAAGTTTAATAAGGGTAGTTATAATTAATATTAGTCGTATTGTATTAATTTTAAGCCTTATATTAGTTAATATAATCTATATTATATATAATAATATAAATTAATTAATTTACCGATTGAGATTTGTATATTTATCTAAGTATATAATATTAAATCTTCCTCTTCAATAAATAGGGTATTATTACCCCTATTATCTAATTTCGGTTATACTCCTTTATAACGGCTTACGATTTATTTATATAGAGTTCGAAATACCTTCGCTACGTCGGCTATAATTTTAAAACCCTTATTCTAGTACGCTTTTATAGTAGTTTAAATTCTCCCCTCTACCGGGAGTATCTTCTACGCAATAACTATAATATTTTCAAATTTAAATAGGATTTTAATAAGGTTTATTAAGATGCTAAAAGAGTTGCCGGCGGATTTACGAATAGGGCGAGATATAGCGGAATCGATAGGGGATGCGAATCGGTATAGAAAGAATATCGTAATTAAATGGAGAGATAATACAATAGCGCGATTACCGACTAATTAAAGGCAATTGAGCATAATTAAGATTAATTGTACGTAAAGATGGGTATAATTATTATAATATTAATTAATAGTAGATAGTAGACTCGTGCAAGTCGAAGGTGTAAAATAGCGGTTACGATTAGAGAGTTGGGCAGTGCAGGGAAACGTTGGCTGCATACAAGTAAAAAAATATGTAGATGAACAGATGTATATTGATTTACTGGCAAAATAGCGGGTAGTAGAGGTACCCCCTGTTTCGTGTACGAATTAATGAGCGTGTACGATTTAATATACTTGACTAGGGGTGCCAGCCGCTAGTCACGGGAGATTTTGAATCCCTAACGAGTAGTCCCCTTTCTACTTAATTTGGTAATATTAGTAGTAGTTCTTACTAAATTAATTGTAGTCGATTAGGCATTTAAAATTTTATTTAATAATATTTATATTATTATTTATTTATATTATAGCGCGGTTATTATTAGTAATAATATTTAAGGAAACGTTTTAGCTAGGGAAGTTTTGGCCGATTTAGCGTTGGATTATAGAAATATAGAAAATTGGCGAATATTTTATATTAGCCGAGAGGACGAGGTAGACCCGATAAGAATTAGTCTTAATAATGCGGAAAGTGCCCTCTTAGCGGGGGGAGAGCTTTTAATAGGGGCGGCCGTTAACGAGGTTAGTAATATTAAGGAAGATTAAATTATTTATTTAATATTTATTTAAATTTACGTAGTATTTATTAGTATTAGTTTTATATTATTCTTAAATGTAGCGGGTTTATTAAGAGACGAAGTCTTAAATCTTTTAAAAATAATCGGCGAATTTAGTAATTTTGTAATATTCTTTTAATTAGGCGGAAGAGAGGTTAAGGGGCGGCGGGGAGCGAAGTTCGGTATTTATACGAAAGTAGTAATTATAATTAATAAAAAATAAGGAGATGCTTATAGAGGAGGAGATAGTATTATTACCCGAAAATTCCGCGAATAGGAATTATTTTACCTAATCTATTTATATTTAATTAATATAGAGGTATAGGAATTATTCTATATTTATATTAATATACTTAGTTTAAGTATTAGTTTAAAGGTAGAAGGCGGAATTAAATTTTCGTACGATAGAGAAATAATAGTAGAAGGTAGTCTAAAAACGGGAAATAAATTAGGAGCTTCTATTAAATATAATAGTATTAGGTAAATTGTATAGAGAATAAATCTAATTAATAAAATAATCGGCGAACTCTTCTACTTTAAAGGTAATATAAGGGATATAATACTATATTTTTATTAATTTATTTATAACGACGGCGATATAATAGAAAATTTGCCCGAAGTATTTATTAAATAGTAGTAGGGTAATATAATCGATTGAAATATCCTTTTATAAGGCTAGGGAAATAGTAATAGGTTTAAAGAAATTTGTAGAACTATATTTGAGAAATTTCGTTTTCGCGTATAGGAGGTAGCTTTTATAAAAGAGGCGGATATTATAGTATATACCCTCCTAAAAGAATTTGCGAATAAATAGGTCGTATATAATATTTTTACTTAGGTACCCTATATTAGGCGAATTATATTACCGACCGATTAATTGGAATTAAAATTCCTTATCTTCGGGGTCGATAATAATACGATCGTACTATTTCGCTATTCTATTAAAGAGGACGTAATACTTAGAGAAAGCGTAGTTAAAGATTTTACAAATCGATAGCGGCTAACGGCGAAGGGATTTATCTAATAAGTAAATTATAAACTCCTATAGAAATAAGGAAGTCTTATAACTAATATAAATAAAGTTATTAATTAATTAATTATCGAAGTCTTTAAGGCCGAGGAGATAAAAGTTAAAGGTAATTATAGGATTATTAATTTTAAAGTAGCCTTCTTCGAATTAAAAAGGGTCGAAGAATTATTTCTAATAAGTAGCGAAGTAGTCGTCTTTTACATTTATAGAATAATTATTAGGTTTACAATTAAAAGCATTTAAGCGAAGGTTTTAGGGGTTAGGAATATAGTAGATTAAGAAATTAAATTATAAGAAGAATTAAGACTAGTATATATACCGTTAAATAAACTATTTATTCGTTGTAAAAGTAATAAAATTTTTATAGTCGTTAAAAATATTAAAGGGAATTTAAGCACTTTTGAATTCGGAGCGCTATTCTTCGAAAGCTTTAATAATAGCGAAGAATTCTTTATTATAAATATTGTAATTATACTTCTATACGCTATATTTAGCCGAAAAGTAAGCGATAGGGTATAAAATACTTTTATTATTATATTAGGAAAATATACTATTTACAGCCTAATTTAAAGTATTTATTTCTACTATAGTCTTTTTAATTTAATTATAGATTTTAAGGACGGGGTTACTAGTAAAAACTTATTTAAAGGAATCGAATATAATTTAGTAGTAGTCGGTTTAAATCTACGGTGCGTTTTTTGTAATTAATTTATAAAAGGGGGCTATAATTGAAGAGAAAGAGTATATAAATCGTCGGTAAAAGTTTATAAAGCTGAGGAAAAATTAGAAGGACTTTTTAAATTCTAGAACTTACTATTTAATAACGGCTTTAACCTTCTCTAAGTCTATTTCGATATTACCTAGCGTAATAATAAACCCTAAATATTTAGTACGTTTAATATAGAATTCGTATTTATTAATATTTATACTAAGGTATTACGGGCAAAGGGTAGATGGTAGATGTGATTATACGTAATTGTACGAAGGAGAAAGGAGGAGAGTATAGACGAGTGCCTAGAAGATTAGCCTTATAAAGGCGGCTAGCGGTAGACCCAATATAGGTCCTTGGCGGGCCGCTATAATTAATTAATTAGTAGTACAATAATAGTCTTAGAAATTGTTATACGTTAGTATAAGGTATATAAGTAATTACGTATAATATAGGTTAGCCTTATAATACTTCCCCCGATTAAAAGAAGTTATATAGTTGACTAATATTATATGAAATGATAGAAATCCCTATTAAATGAATAGTTTGCCTTCGAAATACCTCTATAGCCGCCGTTGTTATATATTACAATAATTTCTATTATAGGGCTAGAGCTTCCCGTTCCGCCTCCAATCCTTTGTATTTTCTAATCGGGGCTACTACTTCTACGGCCGGCCTCCCTACTTTTAATAACCGTTTCCTCTTCCGTTCTTCCGCTACTTAATCTAAGGGGTATAATACTTCTAGGTATACCTTATAGAATTTCCGTATTTTATTAAGGGCTATAACTATATTAGCGCGCGGTTACTATAATAGTTTGTAAGGGGGTATTTAAACGACGAAATATTCTTAACGGCCCTTCTTATTCTTTTAATAGCTATTAAATTTTTCGAAATTGTATTCGACCGAATCTTTTCTATTATTAGTCCTCTTTATAACCCGTTTATAATTAGTACGAACGTCCTATTCCTTCGCTTATCTTAAAATACTAACTTCGTCCTATAGTTTTACTTTATTAATATAAAAGGTTAGGCTATATTTTATATTAATTAGGAATTTAAGTATAATTTTATAATTATCCGCTTTAAGGATTTCGAAAGGACTTTCGAAAAGAGATATAAATTTGGCGTATAAGCGCTCGGTCTTAAGGTTTTCTATATTAAATAAAACTTTATCTTTCGTTTTATACTTCAGGGTATCCGATTATTAAATATTAGCGTTATCCTTATACTATTATTAAATTCGTTTTGCGTAGTTTGTAATGTAATTTAAGACCTCTTTAAAGCGGTTGGCGATTTCGTTAGCCTTAAAATATTCTACTTATTATTGCGTAAATATATTTGGAAGGTAGGGTTTGGTTAATTTAATGCCTATTTGGGGGTAGAAATTATAATTGGCGAAGAAGGGGGAGATATTAATAATTTTAAAAATTAGATTATTATTAACGAATTTTACAATAGGTAATTAATTTATTTAATCGTCTTATACTTAATTAATGTAAAGACGTAGGTATTTCTCTATTTTTATATTAATATATTCGGTTTAGCCGTTAGTAGTTGGATGGAATATAGAGGAGGGTTTGAAAGTAATTTCTAAATAGGACGATAGAGTTTTTTAGAATTGGGAAATAAATTAGGAATTACGGTTAGAAATAACGGAGTCCGGTAGTTTGTAAATATTATAAACCCTTTCAATAAAGTAGTCCGCTAGTTCTTCGGCTATAAGATTAACGGTAGAGATAAAATACCGTATTTTGGTTAATTGGTCAATTACTACGGTAATATATTTGAATTCTTAGTTTCGACGGATATAGGGTATTAACGGCGTAATATAATTAATTAAAATGTCCTTTTAATTTGCGAATGGTATTACTAGGGGTTTTAAGAAATTATAGGGGGTGTATTATAATAGTTTAGATTTTATATATATTAAATAGGCTTTATAATATATTTTAACGGTAGTGTATATCCTTAATTAGAAAAAAGATTGCGAGAGTAATAAATAGGTTTTTTTACGGCTTAAGTATTTAGCCGAAAGTGTATTGTAAATATAGTGAAGAAGTTAGAAATAAAATTTAGTATTTATAGGGTCGATGAGAATAGTATTATAATAGTATACCTGTCTTTAGATTATTTTGTATTCGGCGAAGGATATTTTTTTTATATAGTCTTTAATTTCTTTAGACTATATTTTACAATTGGGGTTTAATAAGTAAATTATAACGTTTTATAAGAAAATTAACTTTTCGTAATTCTTTACAATTAAATTGTCAGTAGACTTTTCGTTTATAATCTCTAATTTGTAAATATATTCGGTATTAATATCGATTTCCTCTCCTCCGTCCTTTAAAATAAATATTTTATTAACGAAGATATTATAGTCGAATAAGACTTTATTCTTAGTTAATAGCCGTTTATTAATTGTATTTTTGGGTAGGTCTTCCGGTTTTTTATTTAGGGCGTTGGGGCGTACTTATAGTAAGCCCAGTCGATATTTAATTGTAAAATTAAATTAGGAGAGGAATTAGGATTATTATATATAATAAGGGGTAAATTACTTATTAATAGTAAAAGTTTTTAAATTTTTGTAGTTTATAAGGACTTCGAAGGGTTTTTATACTCTTTTTAATTTAGAGCGCTATTCCTTTAGGGTTTTAATAATGGCGAATAATTCTTTATTATAAATATTGTAATTGTATTTAGTTAAAGAGTATTATTGATTGAAGTAAGCAATAGGGCGGAGGATATTTTCTTCGTCGTATTATAATAAGGTATTGTTATAGGCCTAGTTAGAAGTATTTATTTCGACGACGGTTTATTTAGATTAGTTGTAGATGCGAAGTATAGGGCTATTACTAAAGGCCTTTTTAAGGGCTTTAAAAGACTTTTGGTATTATTCGGTCTAGTATTAGTTTACGATTATTTTTTTAATTAATTTATATAGTAGGTTAGTAATAATTGAGAAATATTTAATAAAGCGATAATAGAAATTAGCGAAGTCTAAGAAGCGTTGTAGCGCTTTTTTGGAATTTGGAGTTTTTTAAATTGTAATTATAGAAACCTTTTCGGGATTTATTTCGAGATTTCCCGGGGTAATAATAAGATTTAGATACTTTATACGGGTAATGTAGAATTTGTATTTATTGATATCGATTTGGAGATTTGTTTTAATTATTTATTATAAAATTTCCTTAACGTACTTTTTGTATTCCTTTTCGTTATCCGAGTAAATTAGGACGTTATTAAAGTATGCAGTAGTATAGATATTAAGGATATTATATAATATATTATTAATATAGTTTTAGAAGGTTTTTAGCGCGCTTTATAAACCGAACGGGTATATAATAGATTTATAGAGATTAAAATAGGTAATAAAGGCTATTAATTATTTGCAGCCTTCTTTAACGTATATCCTATTAAATGTTGTAATAATATCGAATTTGGTAAAGATTTTAACTTTATAAATAGCGTTAAAAGTTTCTTTAATTAGTAGTAATAGGTATTAAGTCTTTATTATTATATTATTAATATTATAGTAGTTTATATAGATATAGATATTACTACCCGGCTTTTTAATTAGTAGGATAGGCGAGGCGGTTGTAAATTATAACGGGCGGATGAAGTTCTTCCTTAAATTATTATTAATTTACTTCTTAATTACAACGGTTTCGATAGGTAATATTTATTGCGACTGTACGTTGGGGGGCGTTTCGCCCGGTTTAAATTCGATTTTATAATTATACGAATAGTATAGAAGAACTTTATTTATTAAAGAGGGGAGGAAGGCTATTATTTCGTCGACGTAGCGGCGGCCCTTTGATTTCTTTAAAATTACGAGAATTTCGTTTTTAGTCTTTAAGGGGCGATTAATTTTATTGAAAAATTTCTTGCGTTTTCTTTAGAGATTTTAGCTAAATATATTCGTCGGATTATTTCTTCGTATAACGGTACGTCTTCTTTGAAGTTTCCGGTAAAATAAATAGTTTTAATTAGAATTACGGCCTTACGGGACTCCTTTAATATATAAATATTAGTTATTTTATTAATAAAATTGTGAAGAACGGGGGGAAGACTTTCTTTATATTATTGACTATTCCTATAACGATTGGGATCCAGTGCCATAGACCATATCCTATTCGTCTCATTAGCAATACCCACAGGACCCACCGGTATTATTGATGCGAGCACCTTAATTGGTTGCACGGGCGGTATTGACTATACGACCGTTCAATTGGCACCGCGACCTGCATGTCGCATTTACGTGCATTGTTAGATTAAATAAGGAAGGCGGTCGAGGCTAGTAGAATCTAGTCCTATCCTATATAAGGATGTAATTCTAGGGCCCAAATCTCAACCTCTCCCTCTTTCCTTCTTTAACTTTAATTATTTATTTTATTTATACCCAACTACGCGATACAGAACTACGTAAGCTGGTATATTGTAATACTTAATTAAAGCTCTCTACATCCGTTTAAGAAGGCATTACAATATTCCAATTTGAACCCGTAAACCCGATAAGTCGCTTCGTCGACTTTAAACCCCGAACTTTATCGCTTTGCCGATATTGCGAATTTGAACCCGACTTCTACTAATTACGACGAAAATTAACTATTATAATTAATCCCGCTTAGGGCGCGCCTTCGGGCCGTCTTCTCGTCCTTAATAATAAATAATAAACCGAATAACCCTATACCGCTAATTATAATAATAATAATTACTACTACAACGATAAGTCCTCGTTCGAATAATAGGACGATATTGAGGGTAACCCCAATTAGGAGGACGAAAACGACGATACTTCTTTCCGTACCGGAACCGACGACGAATCGTTCGACGAATCCGTTATAACTTCTACCCCTTCTAAGAAGCGTTATACCTTTAATAAATAACCCTAAAGAGAATTTCTCCTCTTCGATATTTTAAAAAAAAACCCCGTTGAATTCGCTAATCGTATTAAGTATACCCTAAAATTCGCTCCCAAAATTAATTTACCTCTAAACCCCAATATAAATAATAATAAAAAAATTATAGACCTTAACCCTAATATAATCTGTAAATATATACCTCCTTATAAATAGTACGCCAATAATAAGGTTATTTACCGCTATATTCGTTTAAATTAGGGTAATTTCGATTAGGTTTCTAATATTCGTCGTAATAGTATTACGGCTACGAATTTTTAAATACGCCGTATTTCTATTAATACTAGGGAATTTAACGATAAAATAGTCGATTTATCGGCTAAATCTCTATTCCCTTTTATTATCTACTTAATAGGTAATAATTAATAACTTCGTTAAGACCTCGCTAATAACCTTGCCCTTTATATAAATAACCTCTATTTATTAGTAGAAATATATTATTACGTATTAAAAGTAAACGAAATTATTATAAATAGTACTAACCGCGCCAATTTTATTAGTAACGATAATAAAAACGATAAGGGAAACCGTATTATTAACTTTTACTTTATTATTTAATAAGGATAGTCTTTATTGGCTATCCGAGATTAGAATAGCCCCCTAACCTTCTAAAAATTTCTAACTCTAGTTAATTAAGACCCTAATATTATATAGGGAGAAATTAATATTAGAACTTATACGTTAGAAGCCTTTATTAATATTATTAAAGATATAATATAGGCGCTTCGTTATACTTACGAAATTATTATTAAAATAGATAAATAAGTTATATACTTCGTATAAAAAGTTAAAGAGTATTAAACTAATATCGATAACCGTTTAAGCGCTAGCGACGACGAAATAGAATTAACTAACTATTTAATCGATATAAAATAGTAATTAGTAACGGCCAACGTAGATAAGGACGATTTAAGTAAGAAGGTCTATAACCTTTAGATTAAGAACGATAACCTTCGTCGAAAGTATAATAAATAAAGCTAAAAGGCTAATAATATTATCGATATAATTATTAAGGCCTATAAAATAGTAATATTATTTATAGAGGTTTACGCCTACAATTAGGTAAAAGGTATTAAAAAGGACTACGTCGAAAACTTTAAAGTCCTTTAAGAATAATACAACTTTAAGGTCGTTTATTTATAGGCCTAAGTCGATAACTTAAGCCGATTATTAAACGTTATTAATATAGGCGCGAAAGAGCTAGCCGCTACTAAATTTAAGGCCGCTAAACTAATTAAATCTAAACCTAAAGAGAGAATTACCTTCCTTAAATCTATTGAATATTCCTCTAATATTATCCCTATAATTAACATTACCCGTCGTAATAATAAGATTCCTAATTGTCGACTTTTTAAAACCCTTAATAATAGTCGTTATAATAAGGATCGATATACCCCCTCGAAGCCTACTTTATACTACTTCGGAACTAATAATAATAACCCTAATAACGACGAAGACAACAATCCTACCGATAATAACGATAATAATAATTACAATCCCCCTCGCAATCCGCGTCGTATTCCTCATAACGATAATAAACGCTCCCGTTATAAAAAAAGCGGTACTCCTTTTAATACTATCTCCTTCGAAAGAAGTCGCTATCGAAATAAAATAATTAAAGTAAATATCCTTACCTTTTCTAATAACGAAGATAATAAATTCGAATTCGATATGTAGTACTTTTAAATAACCAATTATTTTCGTATAAATACCGATTACTTTACTAATAACGAAATTATTTTTAGAAAAATTATTTCTAAACTTTTTAAATAAGCGTTAAAGAATTTCTACCCTTTTATTCAACCCAATACTAATAGGTTACGTATTAATACGGTCGAGGACTTTATAAATTATTTATAATTAAATTACTATAATTTTAACGCCGACGAAAAGGTTTGTAAAGAATATAAAAACTTAGTAATATATTACTTTAATCGTTTCTACGATTTCAAAGTAGCCTTTATTCGTTTGGTTAGTTATTATAGCATCCTTAATTCCTAGTAGAAATTAAAATTCCGTTATAAAATTACAACCCAGCTTTATAATTACACTAAGGCTAATTATTATACTAATTATACTTATAATACCTACGTTGAATTTCTTTAAAATTTTAATAAAAGTTTTTATATAAGTTAACCCGACGATAAAGATAAAAAGGTATTTACTAATAAAGCCCTCGGTAGTTTCAAAAAACTATTTAAAAATACCACTTTCAGCCCCCCTCGTAATCGTCTACCCGGTTTATCCTTCTTATATAAGAAACCGTCTAAGGAAAAGACCTATAAACTATAATAAGAGGGAAAGTATTTTATTTATTGCAAGCCCGGTTATATAATATTTAATTACCCTCGTCGGAAGAAGTTTTTCGAAGCCTATAACGCTAAAATTTACGCTATACGTATAGAACTCCCTAATAAGGAAATTAAATTAAGCGAGGACGAAGGCAACGACGGCTACGAAATTAAAATTATTATTAAAAAGAATTCGGATTCGGATTCGAAAAATTAAAACGCTTAGAGAAATTAATCTCCCGTTTAAACGAAGTATCGATATATATATTAATAAGAAAGACGGATAATATAAATAAATTTAATTTACAAAATTATTTAGGAAAGGGCCCGCCTTTTACTATTAAATATAGTATAATTTATAATAGATTATTTATCCCTATTTTTAATGTACTTATCGATATAGGAGTAGATATTTATATTCTTCTAAATTAGAAATTCGTTGACAAATTAATTAAATACTTAAAATTCGAGAGTAAGACCGATTTTAAATTAGAATACGTTAAGCTTTATAAGAATATTAAACTTAACGTTATTTTTTAAGCAATAAAAGCCGTTATTTGAATATAAGGTTATAAATTCTTTAATTAATAAATAGTCGTCCTACCGGTAATATTGAAAAATATAATATTAGGAAAATTATAATTGAACGAGAATAAAGTCCTACTTAATTATAGTAATAATTAATTAATCTTCCTAAAAAGTCTACTAAAAGTACTATTGGACAAAGATATTAATATTAATAAGCAATTAAAATTGCTTTAAGATCTTTCCTTTTAAAAAGATATAAAGCGAAGAGAGCGTTTAATAGATATAGAAGATAAAAGGAGAGCGGATAGTACTTTGTTATAAGTCTGTTTACTAAAGTAAGAAGTTAAGGAGTTAGATACGGCTATTAAGGAATTGTAAATTAAAATAGAGGAGGTAAGGAAATAAAATAAGGTTAAGGTAAATATAATAAAGGAGACGATTATTAAATTGGAAAAGTAGAAGTAGGAGCTCCTATTGGTAATTAAGGAGGAGATTTAAGGAAGGAGGTATACCGAAACCCCCAAAAGAGTCCTTAATACTAATTAGAAGTTAAAGGGTATTTATATAGCTAAGTATTACGATTATAGAAACCCTTTGGCATTAGTAAATATTAATTAAATAGAATAGGAATTCTTTAATAATATTAAGTACGAATATATTTCGGAAGCGGAGATTATAGAGTTGGAGATAGTTCGAGACTTATATAAGTAGAATAAAGATCTATACTTCTACTATAATACTTAAGGACTATACTATATAGAGCGAACTTTCGGCTAGACTAAATAGCGCCTCCGAGATTATATTTTAGTAAGTACTATAATTATAAACTTCTACGCTAAGCGAGGAGAAATCCTTAAAGAGATTAGTCTTTACAAAATTAATAGTATTATTAAATTGTTAAAATCCTTAAATATATTATCCGAAGATAAAGAGGAGTACTATTAATTCGTAATAGATAAATTTCCTAAAAGATATTAGAACTATATTAACGTCTTTAGTAAAAAGGATTCTAATACGCTCTTAGAGTTTAAAGAAAAGATTAATTATAAAATTGAGTTCGAAGAAGGTAAATCCCCTTAAAATTTCGGTTATAATTCCTTATATAAGATAATACTCGAAGAATTAGAGGAGTATAAATAGTATATTACTAATAACTTCCAAAAGGGATTTATCGAGGTTAATTCAATACTATAGGCAGCGCCCGTATTATTTATACTAAAGGCTAATAGAGGTCTACGTTTCTACGTAGATTACCGAAAGTTAAACGCCCTATTAAAGAAGGATTAATATCCCTTACCCCTTATTAATAAAACGTTAACGCGAATCGGTTAAATAAAAATATTTATTAAAATAAATATCCGGTAAACGTTCTATTATATTCGAATATACCTAAATTACAAAAATTTAACTATATTCCGAATATAATATAGAATATATAAGTATAAGGTATTACTCTTCGGCTTTATAGGAGGACCTTCATTATTCTAGAAATTTATTAATAAGGTTTTAATAAGCTATTTCAATAACTTTTATAGCGCTTATATTGACGATATTTTAATTTATTCCAATAATTAGGAGGATTACAATAAATACGTCGATATAGTACTATAACGTTTTGAAAAAGCGGGGCTATAAGCCGATATTAAGAAGTACGAATTTAGTGTAATTAAGACTAAATTCTTAAGTTTTATTATTAGTACTAATAGTATTACAATTGACCTAGAGAAGGTAATAGCCGTAAAGGAATAGAAGGAGCCGACTATTATAAAAGGCGTATAAGTCTTCTTAGGGTTTTATAATTTCTACTAGAAGTTTATTAAGGACTTTAGCCGGATAGTAAAGCCTTTAACGAACCTAACGAAGAAGGACTTAGTTTTTAAATAGGATAATTATTATAAAGAGGTATTTAATACTTTGAAAAGGAGTTTATTTAGCGCGCCCGTCTTATATTACTTCGATTACGAGAAGGAAATACGAATCGAAACAAATACTAATAATAGAATTTACGTAGGCGTAATAAATCAACTCCAAAACAACGGCGATTAATATCCGGTCGTATTCTATTCGGAAACTATAAATTTAATAGAGTTTAATTACCCTATTTATAATAAAGAGTTAATAGCTATAATAAAAGGGATTGAGTAATAGCGACCCGAATTAAAAGGTATTAAGCCCTTTACAATATTTATAGACTACTAAGCGTTTGAATACTTTAGTACGAAGAAGGTATTAAATAATAAATAAATCCATTAGTTTAAAACTCTATTAGAGTATTAATTCCGGATAATTTATTGCCCTAATAAAGAAAACGTTACTACTAACGCTTTCTCTCGTAAATTAGAAGACTTAAAGATTATTAAAGATAAGAAGGAAGACTAATTTATTTTACGAATATTTAAACCCGCCGACGATAGATTCTTTACCTTCGCTAATAATAAACTAACGGATATATTAATTAATTCGGAAGGGGAAGATAAAGCAGTTAACATTAAAGTCGCTAAATTAGAATTAGAGGTTAGCTATAATTTAATTAACGAGCTAATCCAAACCAATCGATTTGTAGAATTATTATCAATTTATAGAGAAAAGGCGAAATAGGAAGGTTTACCCTTTATTATTAAGGACGGCCTATTAATTAAAGATTATAAGCTAGTAGTCCCGGAAGACGGTAATTTACAAATTAGATTTATCGAAGTAGCCTATTACCTAGTTATTTCAATATACCCGGATAGAAATAAAATTAAGTAAATAATTTACAAACGGTATTAGTAGGCAAGATTAGCCATTAACGTAAACTATTACATTACTAATTATTAAATATATAAAATATTAAAAACACTTAAAAACAAAACGTTTAAATTAATATACTCGATCCCCCTAAAAGAGGATTATCGAATATAGAAGTCTCTAATAATCGACTTCAAATTAATGCCTAGAAATAAATATAGTTATAATATATTAATAATCATTATAAATCGATTCTCGAAAGTAAACTAGAATATCCCTTATAAGGACACCGTTACCGCTAAAGACGCCGCCATTTTATATTACCGAAGCCCCTATCGCCTCTTTGGACTACCCGACGAGGTAATTAGTAATAGAGGATTATAATTCGTATTTTAGATAATATAAGAAGCGGCCTCTCTACTAAACGTTAAATAAAAACTAACTACATCAAGATATTTATAGACCGCTAATTAAATCGAGAACTTATATTAATATATCGATTAATAGTTAAAACCTTATATTAATTACAATTAAAATAATTAGTCGGAATTCATTCCAATATTAAATATAGCTTAAATAAATCTACTTTATAATAGTCTAAACGGCCTATCCCCTAGAGAAATTATTATAGGCTTCCTAATGCCTAATATATTAGATTAGGAAGACCGAGTAAATTTAAAACTACTAAAAACGGAAATTAACCGATAGGAAATTTATTAATTAGTCGAATAATTAAAATCCTTCTACATAACGGCTCGCTTTACTATTAATAAGGTATAATAATAATAGACGGCTTAGACTAATAAATACTATAAGGAATTAGATTTCGGAGTCGGCGATCGAATCTTTATTATTAAACGAGGCTAGATTACAGATCGACTTAGCGATAAATTCGATTAGCGCTAAATTAGGATTCCTTATAGGATTAAAGCTATAAGAGGTTATTCTTACGAATTAAAAGTTCCTAAAGGATAAAAAGGAACAACGGTCTACTATATTAACCGCTTAAAGAAGTGTAAAGACAACCTATTGCTAAAGCAAGGCAATAAAAACCTAGCCGGCGAATTGGTTAATAGCGATTAAAAAGAATAAGAAGTCCTAAAAGTAATCTTATCGAAGGTTACAAAAAGGAAGCTAGAGTACTAAGTAGAATGGAAAGGATAGGACCCCGATCTAGAGTTCTAGCCGATAAATAACTTCGTCAACTCAGTAGAGCTCTTGAAGGAATATTACAATACGAACCCTATAATGCCAAGACCTCCCAAACGATTAGCCTAATAGTTAATAGGTAATAAATTAGACTATAACAATAATAATAAATTAGTTAAAGGATTACGAATTGGTTTAAGAAGGAGAGTAATAGTAAAGAAGAAGTAGGAGGACGTTAAAAGAAGTATTCGAATTATATTTGTATCAAAATTTCTCTTTTCATTCTTAAAGCTCTAGGGCTAAACCTCAACCCGGGGGGGAGGGTAGTATAACGATTAGGATCTAATACTATAAACTATATCCCATTCGTCTTATTAGTAATACCTATAGGACCTACTAGTACTATTAATACGAATACCCTAATTAGTTGTACGGGCGGCATTGACCGCACGACCGTTCAATTAGTACCGCGACCTATATATTGCATTTACGTACATTATTAAATTAGATAAGGAAGGCGGTCGAGGCTGGCAGAATCTGGTCCCATCCCATATAAGGATGCAACTCTAGGGCCCAGATCTCAACCTCTCCCTCTTTCCTTCTTTAACTTTAATTATTTATTTCATTTATACCCAACTACGCGATACGGAACTACGTGAGCTGGTGCATCGTAACAATTCCCTTCTATAATATTATTAATTATCTCTTCAGTTAATTCTATATTTTAGATTCCTATTATAATTACTAATTTTTCGATTTAAGTATAATTCGTAATATATAGTTATAATTATTGTAATTCGTATACGAAATTAAAAGTAGCCGTATTGAATTTTCGGATATTATTAGGGTTGAAGTTATAGTCGGAGTCGTAGTAATAGCGGGCGTAAAGGCGCTTTATATTTATAGAGATATACCGGTTATTAAAGCGGATATAAGGTTTATAGAATATATATTACAGGGTTAGCTTACTTGTAACCTGCCTAGCGCTAAATACTACTATTACGATGTGTTAGAGTACTTCGGTATAGCTTAGAATTATACCGTCCGGTTACGTACGTAAATATATAACTTTAGATTAGCTCTAAGGCTTTTACCTATATAGTTAGCCCTCTACGTACACCTCCTTTCCTCTCCTCCGTATAATAATATATATTTTACCCTACCCTTAACTATACTTTTGCCCTATAATAATTTATTATACCTCTTTAGCCTTGCGCGCGTAAATAGGACTTTAAAATTCGGTTTATTATCGAAGTATAAGCGTAGGCTTTATTCTTCTTTTAATTGAACGAAAATCTATATTTTTATAAATATTATAAAGAAACCCTAATCCGCCTATTTAAAAACGGGGTCCGCTCGCAATACCTATAGTTCCCGTCGATTAATTTAATAGGCGATATCGAATTCCTAAAAATATTAATACTTAATACTACCCTTATAAATAATTTTATTATAATTACTACCGTCGGCTCCTTTTAAATTACCGATCCGTATAACGCCGATTTCTACGAAATCTTCTAAACGGCTTTTACTATTTCTAATAGCCTTCCCGCTTCTATAAAGGAGAAATAATACGCTATTAATTTTTCTACTAATACTATTTTCCGTAATATTTCTCTTTCTTTCGGCTACTTATTTAACGTCGACTTTATCGTTACCTTTGCTTAATTCTAATCTATTTAAAAGGAATTTTAATCTCCCTACAAAGCGTATACTTAATTTAAAATTAAAAATATTCGCTTTTTAAATAACGGCGTTCTCTTTAAAGAAAAGTATTCCGTCCTTAAGAAGACCTATATTAATATTAATTAGTATATTAGCGAATTCGGATTGGATAATAAAGCCCTTTAATAAGCCTTCGATTCTACTATTAAAATTATTAAATCCCTATAGAAGAAATTTAAATATACTAATTCCGTAATTTCTATTCCTAAAGACATTATAATATCCGCTTCTATTATCGACGGTTTCGTAGATTATTCCTCCTATATTTATATTAAACCTTTCGACAATAAGGGCGAAAACTCTTTAAAGAAAGTTAAAAAATATTATATTTAACGTATAAGGATTATTTTTATTTAATTAAATAACCCTTCGTTCTTCTTTAACGAATATAAAAAGTTCTCGTTTATTATTAAGTCCTTCGAAGGCGCCCCTTTCTCCGCTTACGAAATAGCTCTACTCTATATCGTCGACTTCGATTTAAATAAAGAGAAATAGAAATAGAAGATTATTAATGCCTTTATTAAAAAGGAATTTAATATTAGATATAATAATAATAATTTAACTATTTTCGCCCGCTACGAATTAAACGACCTCGCTATAGGTAAAAATATATATTAATCCGACTTTAAAAATTAATAGATTTAGATTATCAATTACTATAATTTCAATAACGCTATAAAGGTCTACTTCTTTAGAAATAAAATTAACGATAAAGTTCGCACTACTTTCGCTATATAAATTCCTTAGTTTTCGGGTTTAAATTATTCTAAATAATTTACTTTAATTTATACTTTCGTTTAATAATTCGAAGATAATGCCTACTATTTTAAAATTAATAATCCCTTCTACAAATTTTATAGCCCTACTTTTAATACGGCCTCTTCTTCTACGGCTATTTACATTACGATTAATTATAACGGCGACGCTATAGATTTCGATAAATTATCTATTATTAATATTATAATCTGTATTATAATCTTTTAAAACGTTTTTAACTTCTATATAAAATTTAGTATTTATACCCGCTATAAGCGCCCCGGCTACTATTCCTCTACTTATTATAATAAGATAAATTTCCGTAAAGAGTTCCTTCTATTTATTTATAATAGTAGTTATAACTATAGTAGAAGAGGTAGGAGCGGCTCCTATAGCGGCTATAACTAGTAGCCCGGCTAATCCAAGTATAATTAATAATTTAAATACAACTAATAGTCCGGATACGGCTAGTAATCTTATTAGGTTAATACTATAGTCTTTAATAGTACTTAATTAATTCCTTAGTATTAATAAAGCTTTATTAACCCCCTTTTAGGTAATAAATAAAGAGTTATCGACTAAGGAAATATATAACCTCTTCGCTAAATTACGTTTAGAGGCCGGAACCTATAGGAAGAAAAGGAGACGTCTTTATACCGTTTAATATTATAAAGATAAATAAATCTTCTATAAATAGTTATTATAAATAATTAAATACTTTGAACCTCTCTATTTACCTTTCCGATAGGTTATATAAATTGTATTACTCCACTCTTATCGATAATAATTATATTATTCTTAATTTTATTAATTATTCTTTTATTTACTATTACTATTTATTAATTTATTACTTTACTACCCCTAAAGTCCTTTACTTCGTTAATAAGGGGGAAGTAAAAAGTAGTAATATTACCTATTTTTCCCGGCTTATTATATAAGTAGGATTATATTATAAGATTATCGATTTCCTTATTTACGACTTCGCCTCTAATAACTTAATTATCCTCAACTATTTTTAATTCGCCTATTACTCGCTAACGATTTCGTAGCCCTTTAATACCTTCTCCTTTACTTCTACTTATAAAGCCCGCAATTATTTATTAGCCGGTTTATATTAGGATTTACGCTACGCCCCGTTTTTATAAACGGCTTCTTAGCCCCCTAATTTAAAGGTAATAAAAGTTAGTATAATAATATACTGCGCTCCTATAATCGAAAATACCGAAGACGAAGGTAATTCTTACTCTCCTTTACTAGCCGAAGTTATTATTCGAACCCTTTTAGCCGAGGAGGCTATTCGAGCCCTTCTAGCCGTAGAATTCGCTCCTCTAGCCTTAAACGTAGACTTTTCCCTAATTTTAATTATAGACCCCGACCCGGCCTTAATAGTATTATATTACACCTCCTTAACCTCCCTAATCTAATAGGCCTTCCGCCGCCACTTTAAATAAATTATTAATTAATTTAGCCTTAAGTCTATCGGTTATACCCTTATAGGCCTAAGCTAAGCGCTTATATTTTCGATAACCTCTTTCGTTCCCCCCCGCCTTCCCTCCTTTCTCTATAACCTTATCGACCTTAAAAATATCGAAGAGCTCTTAACGCCTAATTTTTTCGAATTTACTAACCGCTTTAAACTTTAGGTTATCCGAACGACCCGGGCTAATATAGAAGAAGATATTAAATATATATATAATAAGGAATAAGTAGAAGATAATTTTAATAAATTAGAGCTTTCTACTCTTAATAACGAATTAATAGTTCAAATTATCGAATAAGTCCTCTTCGGTTACGGCTAATAATATAAAAAGCTCTTCAATTTTAATTTCTACCCGTAGATCGACGCCTTCGCGGGTTAGAGTATAGAAGTAGCTTTTTATACTATTTAAATTTTAAGCTCTATCCCCTTTAACGGTACGAATAGGGATTTTACTAAGTACAAGGGGGTTATTAATAAATACTTTATAATTAATAATATTGCCTTTAATAAAATTACTTTCGAGGATACTAATACTTTTTATAAAAAGGCGGATAAGCCCTATAAAACCGACGACTAGATCCGGACTAAGCTCCTTAGTTAGTACTAGTACTATACGAATACTTTTTGCTAAATTACGGCTAAGATATTTCCCCTTAATTACGTTTATAATTTTAAAATCGAATTTAAACCCGGAGTAGAGGCGCCCGCGGTATACGGCCGTACTTTTAACCCGGACGAATTTAATATTATTAAACAGTAAATTAATAATAATTTTTAAAAGAAGTTTATTCGGCCTTTTTAGTCCTAAGCCTCTTCCCCAGTCCTCTTCGTTAAGAAATCGGGAGGCGGAATCTATATTTACGTCGATTACTACGGTATTAATAACGTTATACTTAAATTTTACTACCCCCTTCCTTTAATTAAGGAAATATTCGACGCTATTTGCCGCGCTAAGATTTTTACTAAATTCGACGTTATTACTACTTTTAATTATATTTGTATAAAGGAAGGCTACGAGTAGTTTATTACCTTTATTACCCGCTTTAGTCTCTTCGAGAATTTTGTCGTCCCCTTCGGCCTCTAGGGCGCCCCCGGCGCCTTCTAAAACTATATTAACAATATCTTTTTGTAAAGTCACAATACAATAGGGTGAGAACACGTTCAATATACGATATTAGGTCTATTCCAAAAAGTAAACTTTAGCCTAACCGGTAGAGAAATGTCCGGCTAGGCTCTAAAGGCTTTTATCCTTTATACAAGCCCCTAATAGACCCAAATAAATTTAGGACTTCGGCGCCCAATTTCCGACCGTACGCTTTATACTCTATTATTATTACCCGTTCTACTACTTATTATAACTACTTATTATAATACTCTACTCCTTAGGCCTAATTCCTAAGCCCTCTTATATAATAACTTTACAATTATCCTCCCCCTAATAACCATAATCCTTTATAATTTAATTATATTTCCTAACTTTTAGAATATAATTTAGAATATTTATTTTCTTTATTACCTAATAGGGTAAGTCCCCTATCGGCGATTATTCGCCTTTATTCGCTATAATTTTATAAATATATTTATTATATTATATTATTCCCCCCCCTAATGGCGTTTAGCCCTTTAAGCGTTTACTTACTATAATTACTTATATCGGAGAATCTATTATTATACTAGCCCGGGTAATTACCCTTCGCCGATTTACTTATATTTAATTTACTTAATATACGTCCCTCCTTCCGCAATTATCGCTAAAGGTTTTCGGTTCTTCTTTCCTCTATTAACTATAATAATACTATAATAAACGTTAATATACAACCTACAACTATATAAGAATAACAATCTAATACCGACTTTACGGCGCCTCCTAGTATAAATTTTCCGAAGATTATTAAATTCTTAATTATGCAAACCGAACGCGTATTATATCGATATCCCTATAATATTATAAAAAGTTTCCCTTTTATTTAATTCCTTATAAGTATTTTCCTATCCGTTCTAATTATATTATTATAACGTATTAATATTAATTCGCCTTTAGGATTACGAAAATATATTTTATAATTAATATTTAACTACTATTTATTTAAATCTATTATTTCCCTATTATTAATAAACGGAGGACTTTAATATCTACTACGCCCGCTATTAAATATAAAAAAAAACTTATTAACCTATAAATTACTTCCTATTCCTTAATTTATTTCTTCGGTTAACCTTCGCCGTCTAAATCCCCTACGAATACTTTAATCTATTTCAAACATATTAATATTATATTCTAAATATCCTAAAGTATATTTAATATAATATAAATATCGATACTAGCGACTTATTAATTAAAATAAGCGTAGATGAACGTATCCGTTTAAATATTTCGAAGGCGAAATCCTTACTTATAACGTCTTATAGCCGCCTCTCAAAACTCTTAAAAGAATATACTACTCTTTATAGTAAGGACGCGACCCTAAACTAAATTATTGAAGAAATATACAATTTTCAACGTATAATCGCTATTACTATTAATTCGGTTTATTTTAAATTAAACCCTAATACGAACTTTAACTCTATATAATATATTAAAATAATAATTACTACCGCCAGTTACTTTCTAATTACCGAATAAACATCTAACGCTTTATTCGCTATTAGTATTATATTTAACCAATTAATTAATTAGCGTTATTATAAATTTTCCTCTTACTAATATAAAAGTTAATTAAAAGCGTAGAAGAAGGTTAATAATGTCTTATCGGCGTATAGTATTACTCGAATTCAAATCTATTTGAATTTAAATATTAAAATAGAATTCTATTCTCCGAATCCTAATCTAAAGTATAATTATCGTCCCTATATCGTTTATTCGGCGGGATTCTATATATTAAATTACTTACTATTTTTTAACGCCTAATTTTATTATTTAAATAATAAAGGCGACGACAATTATAAATCGCCGACTATCCGCCCTAATAATCCCTTATTATTTCTAATCTATAATATCGAAAATTATTTTTAATATACTTTACTTATTCCGCCTCTTATTAGTAATAAAATAATGTATTACTATTTATATTTAATTTATAGTAATACCGCAATTTTTAAATAGGGCTTCTTTAACGACGACAAAATATTTTCGGAGGGCGGAAACCCTAACGTCGGCGAACCGGCGAATATTCCTAATTTTATCGAACCTAAAAGTAATAATAGTATTAGCGTAATTAAATTTAAAGATATAAAGCTCTCTAACGGCAATAGTTCGGCCGCTAATTCTATTTCTAATAATAATTTTAAAGGGTCTATAAGTAAAATAGATTTAAACGCTCCGGTTCTTAATAAGGGTCCGGCGATAAACGTATCCTCTTATTCGTTTTCTACGGGGTTTTTATCTTTATTACTAAACGAATATAACACTACTCCGACTTTTAATTACAACCGCCCCTTTATTTAATAGAGTAATAAAATCCCTATTATTAACGACCCTAATTCTATTCGTCGTTTAAGCGGAATCCCACCGCTTCTTATTAACTATTCTCTTAATAATAATCGGCGTTTTTATTACTAAAAACTTCCTACTACTCCTATACCCCTATATTAATAAATTCGCACTTCTAAATCGCCGTTTAATTAATTTACGTCTAAACCCTCTCCTAATTTAAATTCTTTTATAGACTTAATTAGCGCTAAAATCTCCGCTAATTCGGAATACCCCTTTACTTCTAAAAAAAATATAATTTTTACTTTTATTCCTATTAATAATAATCCTAGCCCCGAAGAGGGCAACTCCTTACTTTTCCAATAGCGTAGTCCACTTACTCCAAACCGTCTTATCGATTAACTTATAAACCGTATCCTCTTTCCTCCTATAAATATTTAAACCCCCCTATCCAATTAAAATAGACTTAAAAATTCTATTCGTATACCGTCGGGAACCCCTCGTAGGGCCTATAAATCTACTAATACTCCTTCGCAATATTTCAATTTATTTACTCGTCTATACGAAATAATTTTAATTAAGGATCCTAATATTCTACGCCTCTTAATAAAGGCTAATCAATTTCTAATACTTAAAGCTAAACTTTTCGCCAATCCCTTATATACCGATATACTTTTTATTTTAATTAATTCTATAATAGAATTCTATTCTACTACTAATAAAATCCTTCCCGTCGACGTAATTCGTTAATTTATTAATAATTTACCCGCTATAACTCCCCGCCGTTCTATTCTCTCCTTATCTCGGAATAAATTTATATTATTTATCGAAAGTACTAATCCTAAACCGGTTCGTCCGATAACTCTTATTATAATTACTTCTATCGGCGCTATATTAGAAAGCCCGGTAATTATATATAGTAATCCTAAAGCGGCCGCTATTCGTACTAAATTACTTACAAAATTAATTAGTAAATCTACTATCGGTCTTTTTCCAATTACTTCGCCCCTTCCGGCTCCTATAATTTCTATTACTATAAAGTTTTCCTTAATCCCTCGCTATCCTATAACCGTCGAAAAAAGTAAAAATAGAGCGCTTCCGTCGCTTATACCTATTAGGGACCTATTTCCTATTCGTCGCTAATTTATAATTATAATTAAAAGTAAAATTAATAAACCTATTTCCTATTTTTTTTAATATACTTCGAACGCTACTACCTTCGTCCGTAATATTTCTACTAACGTCTTCTCCCTTCCTTTTAAAAAGGGTAGCCCAATAATTAAAACGAATATTAATAAACTCTTTCGCTCTCTTCTATTTAAAAAGGGTAGCGTCCGTATACCAACCCCTAATATTTTAAAGCGTCCTTAAATCGGCTCTTCGTCGGTTATCGAAAAAGGAAGTACTAAAATAGCCGAATTTACCCCTTATATAAATATTTATTTAAAACCCCTCTTAAGTTTAACTATTAGTAGGCATTCGCTTATAACTCCTTCGGCTATTCGCTATTCGCCACGTAAACGTAATATTTCTAATTCTACAATAACCTCCCTTAATCCAATTAAATAATATAAATAAATCCAATGCTTATACTTTAATATATTCTTATTAATACTAGGCCTTAAACCCCTTAATCGCTTATTCGGCGTTCTTTCGGCTATATTTATTAATTAAAATATAACCCCTAAGAATTACAAAATTCGATATTATTAAAAAATAGTCTTCGTTATAAATAATCAATTTATTTATACTACTAATCTAATCGTCTTATTTCTTATAATATCTCTACCTAACTTTCTAATACTTAGAAAGCGCCTTCTACGTACCGTAAAAGTACTCTTCCAATTCCCAAATATTATACTCGACGGACTAACCCGCTTATTTAACCAAAAATTTCTATTCTATCCTTTTTCCTTTATATTCTACTACTTCCTCTACTTCTTATTCTTCTTATTTATCTATTAATTCTAATAACGGCATATCTTCGGCAATTTTACTCCTTATTTTTTAGGGTTCGAATAAATTTATAAAGAAGATATCGTATATCCGGCTATACTATATAAATAAAATGACTTAATATACTTAAGAACCGATCTTCTTAATAACTTTTATTTTAATAAACGTAGAGGTTAATTTATAATTTTTAAAATAGAAGTTCTTCGTAGATAATCCTATTAAATTTCTAAATCGGAACTCTATCGGCGTATATCGCTTATTATATCCCTTCTATTAAATTTAAACGGCTTATTCTTAATAATATTTTATAAATTTACGTACTAATTCCATCTTCTAAAGTCTATCCTTTATTCCCTAGACCCGTAGTTCGTTATAGCCTTCTACGTATTCGACTATATAAAGGTAATATCCGAATAGAGCTTCGAATAGCGAAACTCTAATAATAAAATATATTAAATTATTATAGGCGAATTCTACCTCTTATAATTTACGATACTATAATAATAAATCTCCTTCTAAGGCGTTAATATAAAGGATCTTTTCCAAAATTTAATAGAAACGCTCGGTCTAACTATTTATTTATAAATAGAAGGTGTCACAGGGTTAACCCTGTAACGGTTTATAGTAGTGATGGCACTAGGTCTGAGCTAGAGATTAGCTCATAGCTTAAACTATTGTATAAAGCTATTATAGCGTTCGTAATAGTTTTAATCGTTATCGCTATATAATAGTAGTATTAGTTCTATAGCGCTTATAAGATTGTTGTAGAACTGCTGATTAGGACTAGCCTATAAAGGTTGGTCTTAGAGCACATCCTTGGACCTTCCCCTTTCTTCTCTTTATATAATTATATTTATTCTTACTTATTTTATGCCTTTATACTATAATAGTTAATTATACTTTTAAATTATTGCGTTTTTTACGTATATTTTTTTCGACCCTTAAAGTCGTACGGCGTTTAATTATATAGTCCATCCCCTATATCGAAGTCGTTATTAGTCGCGGACCCCGGTATATAGAATCGCTTCGTTAAACTATAGATTTACTAGAGCTATAACCCAAACGCGGGCTAGCTATTACAATTATTCCTTTTTATTATTATAATCCCTCTATATCGCTATAGAATTACGTAGTAGAAGATAGTAATTATAATTATAATTACTACTTCGCTAGTAGTAATAGTAGTAATATTTACTTGTTTAATTATATTACGCCTAACTTAGGGTCCGGATTTGAATTTGACGTCTACGATTTGGGTGCGCTTTCCTAGTTTTTTAACGACGAGTTAATTAACGATATAACTATTATAAAAGCGGCGCTATCTATTTTAGACGTTATTTTTAATATTTAGAATTTTGTTAATAGTATTATATTCGATTTCTACCCTTCTCCTATACTTAGGGAATACTAGGAGATTGCTACTAATATTGGCTAATAGCCGGCGTTTCGATTTATTATTAACGCGTTTAGCCGAATATTTGCCTAAATTTTTATTAATTATAATATTATTATTATAGAATATTAGTAAGTTTAATAATAATATTAGGAAGCTTAGTAAATTATTATTACCCTACGTAAATAAATTACTACTATATTTTCTAACGCCCCTTTAACGACCCCTATTACTTTTAATAAAGGCGCTTTAATTACGCCTATAGTAATTTTAATAGCCCTTACCGCTCGCCTTCCTAAGTATATTATCGAAGACCCTTCCGTTTTTATTAGTAAAGAGAAGGATAATATTAAATATTATAATACTTTTCGCTCGTAGCGCTATTAAATTGAAGTTGCTTAGGAATTTAATACAATTTATTTTCCTAATAAACGGATTAAGATTGTAAGGGTTATATTCCGTTTAGGATTAAATTTGCGTATAGTACTTAAGGGTAGCCTTATTAAAATTAAGGAATTTTTTAATAATTCCGATTAATAGCCGTAGAAGATAGGCGAAATCTTTTTCTAATATTTAATAAATTGGTATAATAATATAAATATTAAATTAGATATTTATAGACGTTTAATCGATTTCTATTAGGGCGGTATACTATTCTTACGCTTTAAAATCGAATTTACTAAATTTATAGATAAATATAGTCTTATTAATACTATAAAGGTTTATTACTTTTATAATAAGATTAATAAAAAGCTCCGTTAAGTTTTAGTCTTTTAGGATTTCCCGGGTAACGATGAATATATTAAGTAGTTATAATTAATTAGAAAAGTTAATAGGAAGATCGAGGACGCTAAATATTGTGATAAGGTTATAGCCGGCTTTTCGATTAATTCTACTAATAAAGGCAGCGGTAATAGATTTAGTAGTAATAATAATAGTAGTAATAGATCTACCCCTCCCGCTTCGGCCGATAATAGAATAATAAATTAAGGAGGAAATTAAATAGATTTAGATATAGTAAATCTATTTACTATATTCGATTTAGAAGTTTTTAGAAAATGTAGGGAAAAGGGATTCTACTATCGTTATAGCTAGTGCAAGGGCACAGTATGGTTGAGTCGAAGGCAAAGCTAAGATTCCATCTATGATAGAAGATTTTAGGTGAGGAGAAGAAAAGGAAGAGAATTAGATATATACGTTGCGAACCCGAATAAATACCCTGGTGCGTAAGCGATAGCGGGACTTATAAGCGGGTTGTTAATAGCTAATTCTTTTATTCGTATTGCCCTTTACTTATATAATAAATAAGAGTAAATACCTTTAATAGGCTTAGCGCCCGTTTAGGCTAGCCTTAGCGCGAACCTTCTATATTATTCGTTCTTCTAACCTTCGTAATACTTTATAATATTTTACGATATTAATCCTCCTATAGGGGTATAGCGGGTATAGCGGTATAGCCGGACCGGCGCCGTTATATTACCCCCCCTTATATAGAAGATTTATTTACGAGTCTTGCTAGAATAGGGCTTACTTTAGCCGTAATAATCTTTTATTTATGTAAAATCCTTTATAAATACTTTAATTTTAGTAATTTAAATAATTCGTCGTCTTTATATTCTTTTTAATCTTTATTTAACTAATTTATTAATTATTTAAGCGGGCTTAGGGCCTCCGGATTAGTTTTATAGAACTCTTAAAGTAGTTTCGAGATATATTTGAAATTAGAAGCGGATTAATATTCCGGATTAAAGTCCTAGCCTTTTTAATTCGCATTATAAAAAAATTTACTATTAACGACCTTAGAGGTATTAATCTTCTCGACTTCCTATTCGGGGTCTTCGTCTTCCTCTATAATTAAGCCGGGGTATTTAATTAATTAATTGGGTAGTAGGTTATTATTATATTTGCATAAATAGTTAACGTAGAAGAGGTCGGAGCTTTTCTAATTATTAGGGAATTCTAGCTGATAGGAGTAATTTACTTTCTTAATAATTTAGTAGTAATTATAAGTATTAGGGAAATCGAATTTATTATTGGGGCGAATCGTCGTTAATTATAGTCGTTTAATAATAATAATTCGGTTGCCGACGTCGAAATCCGGGTCCCTACGCTTCTTATTAGCCTAACGAATTTATTCTTCCTATATTTTTAAAATTATCTCCTTGGCGAATTCTATATATTTATAAATATATTAAACGTAATTTTAAACTTATTCCTTAGTTAATTACTCGGTCTTAGGAATAGAAGGGTCTTAAATTCGGGCCTCCTAATTAAAAGGTATACGTATTGGGTAACCGAATATAATTTTATAAGGGGAGAGGCCGGTACTATTTTAGGGAAGGCTATTCTATACAGCGTTAAATATTAGGATCGCTTTTAACTAATTATTTTAGTAATAGTTAACGAAAGGACGAAGTCGTTAATCGAAATATACGTTTATAATTTTTATTTGCCCCGCTATTTAGTTATAGCCCGCGGTAGCCAATTTCTATTTTATACCGGTTAATTTAGATATTTCGTTGGTAAAAACCGATATAAATTAAGGATTATAATTAGAGATAATTTCCTTTAATATACTATAAATTCGGTAAAGTCCTTTATAATATATTCGGGTAACGTCCTAGGCGGTAGCCCTTTCTATATAAAGTATAATTTATAACAATTTTGTTAAGCGGTTTATTATTACGAGAGCGTTATTATAATTGTATTTATTTTTAAGCATTTTTTTAAAATTGATTACAATTAAGGTCTATTTCTTATCCGGTAGTAGAATAGGGTATAATTTACTCGAAGTTTTATTTCTAGGCACTTTACTAGCTTTATAGACTATATAGTTTTTAACGAAGCGATCGATATTTCCTGCTATACCGGACTACTAATACTATTCGATTAAGATTATTCGAGTCTTATTTTGGCTAGGGTAGGCTATTATTAGGGTTGAGTAAATTTTGTCGATAATACGGGTTCGAAGATTATTTTTATTGGGGATAACGAGGCGGTTCTAGTATATTAATAGGCCGTTAACTATTATTGTAAATTTAGAGTCGGAATTGTAAGTGCGTACGTAGTACTTTTCTAAGGACTTTTCTTCGTAATTAGCCTTTATAATTGCGTCGATTAATTTATAGCCTTTAGGTTCGACGGAGTATAATTCTAAATTGTTAATATTTAGTATAAGGATTAGTACCGATTCCTTTAAAAAACTATTTGATATAGCGATTAAAGCTATTATAATAATTTTAATTCTATTATCGGCTATTAAAGGCTTAAATATTTAGAGGGTATAGTACGCCTCCTTCTTATCCTTCTAGGTCTTGAAATCTTTTAACTTTTGGAATAAGGCGTTAATAACCGCGTTTTTAGTATTGGGATAGTAAGTAATTTCGAAATGGTATTGAAATAGAAATTCCGTTTACCCGGTTTATTGGAAGTTAAGTAATCGCTTCGTACCGAAGTATTCTAGAATTTAATAGTTGGTAATAATTATAAAGGGTTTTAATTGCTTTAAGCCGATTAATTCGGGTTGCTAGGTTTGGAGAGTTTTAATAATAGCGAATAACTCTTTATTATAAATCGGGTAATTGTATTTGGTTTATTATATCGTTTTTAAGAAGTAGGCGATAGGGTATTATTCTTTTATATCTTTCTAATATTAAAAGAGAATTCTAATGAAGATTCTATTACTAATATCTATTTCGATTCGTATTTCTATATTGTATTAGAAATATTTTAATAAAAGAGCGTCTATTAATAATTATTTTAAGTTATTAAACGCCGCCTAACATTTATTAATCTATATAAATGTTTTGCCTTTTTTAGTTAAATTAGTAAGGGGGCGAGTTATTCGGTTATAGTCCTTAATAAATTTTTAGTAGAAATTATAAAATCCTAAGAAAGATTATACTCTTCGTAGGTTAAAAGGTATAGCCTACTCCTTAATAACCTCTACTTTTTTTAAGTCGATGGAAATACCGTCGCGTCCTACGATAAACCTTAGGAATTTCGTCTTCGTAATTTAGAACTCGTATTTTTTGAAATCGGTTTATAACTTTATATCCTTTAATTTGGCTAGGACTTTACGGACGTAATTTTTATATTCCTCGAGAATATTGGAGTAAATAAGGATATCGTCGATATATATAGTATAGAAATCCCCTAAGTATAGCCCTAAGAGGGAGTTAATAAAGGCTTAGAAGTTAATTAAACTATTAGTTAAATTAAACGGTAGTACTTTATATTTGAAAGTTCCTATACTAGTACGAAAGGTAGTAAATTCTTCGTCTTCTAGCCTTATATAAATATAATAGAAGGCCTATTAAATATCGATTTTAGTAAATTATTAAGCTTTAATAACTTTGGCTAAGGTTTCTTCAATTAGCAGTAGTAAGTATTAATCTTTCTTCGTAATAGTATTAAACTTTTGGTAATCTACATAGAATTGTAGATTACTATTAATTTTCTTAACGAATAGGATAGGTATTGCCTATAGGGATGAATTCGCCTCGATAAATCCCTTAAAAAGGTTTTTTAGGATGTATTTCCTAATTATTTTTAATTCGTTTAATAATATTTTATAAAGGAGGCTATAACCTAATTCCTCGGGGCGGTAACCCTCTTCGAATTCGATTTTATAATCGTATAGTCGATAGTCGGGTAGGACGTTCGAATCGAATTTATTAAAGATATCGATATAATTATAATAATACTCGGGTACTATTTTTAAAGCTTCTTCCCGGAATTCCTTCTCGTTATAAAGTAAAGGTTTCTAAGCGGAATTGTTTACTACGTATTTCTATTAAATAAATTAGTCGATTTCGAAAATACTAATCGAATATATTGTATAGTCGGCTTTAGCGGCGGACTTTATAAATAAATCGCCTTCGAAAATATATATCTATACCGGTCGCTCTTTATATTAGCCGGTTAAATCTCTTTTTAGTTTATATATACCTTAATTATTAAAACCCTATTTACCGTTGTATAATTCGATTAATTTAATTTAAATTTCCGGAGGATTTGGAGATAATATTATAAGGTAGGTAAGATTAGTTAGGTTCTATTCTATCTTATTTAACGGATTAGAACGTTTGAGAATCGAATCGGGGTTTTAGAGTAGAATACGGGGACGGGTATAACCCAATTTGCTAATATCCTTATTTCGGGTATATTTGAAATCTACTAATATAATAAAGACCGTCTTCTTAAGCTGTGGTTAAAGCGCTTCGAATTCGTAAATACGCTTTTCAATTTATCGTTAATATTATCGTACTTCTCTTCGATATTAATCGTCCGCTTTTTAATTGAACTCTTTCTTATAATAGTCGGGAAAAGGTTAATCCGCCGGGATAGGTACTAGAGTAGCTATATAATTATTCGTAAAATTAAACGCCGTACGACCACTATTCTTACTATTAATTCGTTACTTATTTTTTCGTTCTATAAACGCGTCGTAGCGGGCTACTTCCTTCTAATAATTAAGATTAACGACGCCAAAACCTCCCGAGCAGACTTCGAAATTAGAATTCTTTATCTACTTAAGGTCAGGCTTCTAATCGGGGGGGAAGATTAATCGGCGGTTCTTATAATCCACTTAAATATCGTAAAGGTCGAACTATTTGCGGCCGATAATAATATTATAATTTATATTAATAATTATAAAGTAATCGGGGGGTATTATTCGGTTTCGGACCTTTAGGGCGGCCTTAACGACCTCTTTAATACCCTAATTAGTTTTTCTTTAATAGTTATTAATACCTCGAATAGGAAAGTCGCTCATTACTTCTACTAATAGATATTCTTTTAACTTATTAGTAAACGTTATACTAATAAATAAGTAGCCGTTCGCTCCTATATCGATTAAGGTATTAGACGTAAATAAAGATATTCTATTATTAATTATAGTATATTAAATAAATATAGGATCCCCTCCTAAGTAGGGTATTAAATTAAATCTATCCTTTCTTTATCTTTATTTATCCTTTATTTATTCTATAACCAATACTTCCCTTAGGAAGGAATTTAATTTACCCAAAGCATTCAATTTCCCTAATTATTAATAGCAGGGGCGGTAACAGCGGAAATAGTTAGGACTATAGGCTAAATACCTCTAGTACTACTATTTTCGTTAATTAAATAGCGCTTTATAATAGTAGTAATATAGTCGTAGCACTCTCAATTATATTAATCCTTCTAAGGATAATTGCATTTAATATAGCTACGTTCTTTATAAAGGAAATAGCGACCCTTATTAAATAGGCGAATAATCTCTTCAATACATTTAGCGGTAAAGTAATTATTACCTCTACCGCTACTAGCGCTTCCGGCGGACTTCGAGGCCGAAGAATTAGAAGTATTAGAATTACTAAATTCTTTATTATTATTATTATTTTTATTACGAGAAGAAGAAGAAGAAGTAGCCTTAGCTTTATTAATAATAATTTTAAATACTTAGCTAAAACCGGAATAATCGATATAATAAATTTCAAAAGAAATAGAAGAATTGTAATACTTAATACCTATTTACTTCTTATACTCTATAAGAAAGTATTAAAATAGCTCGTACTTCTATTCGGACTTAGGGCATTAGCATTCGCCAATTATACGGACGAATTTATTCTTAAAGTAATCGAAATTATTAATATCCTTTATTTTAAACTTCGTAAAGTTAACGAAAGCCTTTTCGTCTTAATTGGGGTCGCTATATTCGCGCTATAAATAAATTATTAAATTAAAATAGGTTATAAATTAATCGGGGTAAATTTTGCGAAAATATAATATTAGATCTTTAAAAGTAAATCCAGCTAAACGGCTTTTAATATAAAGGAATTTATTATAGTCGGTTAAGTAATAATTAGCGTTAATCTCAAACTTGTCCTAAATTAGGTCGTACTAAGCCTTAAAAAGTACGTTGTCTTCTTTATCCTAATTGTAAAATTTAGGAGGGTTAATTTATTTAGTCGAAAAGCGGGTACAACGAAAGGGAGTAGTTATAGCCTTATCGTTATTATCGTCAATAAACGGAATTATAGTAAAACGGGTAGTCGATCGGCGAAGGGGGGCCGTAGTAAAATCCTTTTCAATATTAAAGAGGATCGTTTCTTTAATCGTAACCTTTACTTTATTAATTAGTTTACAAATACCTTTAAAGACGCTTAAGTCGGTAATAATATCTTTTAGGGTTTAGATTTCCTCTTTTTTATTAACTAAATAGTTTTTAAAGGACTAAACCATTTTAGGATCGGTAGTAGAAGTCGTCTTAGGGTTATTAAATAGAATATCTACTAATTTGGGTACTTAATCGTAAATAGTATGAAATTTAATATTTAAAAACGAAGTAATTTAGCGTAGTTCGGATATTTACTCTCTCAAAGCTATAGCTATTATAACTTAGAACTTAAATTTGTAGAATATATCGGTAGAGTAATTAGCGTACAATTTAGTAAATTTAATTTCATTTAAATAATTATTAAACGGGAATTCTAAATTGGATAATAAAACGTAATAGGGGATATAAGGGACGGCGTCGCGAATAAAAAGCTTAAAGAACTCTTCTATTTTATCCCTCAAATCCTTAACGAAGTCCTTCAAATTAAAAATAATACTATATTTATTAATTTCTTTACTAATATATTAATCGAATAAGTTAAACGATAATTTGGATTCCTCTTTATCGTCTTTACTTTTAGCCAACGCATTAATTAGTATTTTAAAAGGGGACTTAAATTAATTATATAGGTAAAATAAAGTCTTCTTTCGAAGAAGGGTAAATTTACTACAAGATTTCTCTTCAAAAGGGTAAAAACCGTTAAAGTATTCCTTATTAAAGCGTATAAAGGCTTTCGCATTCTCTTTAATAATAAAATTAACGCGTTTAGGGGCAGCCCTCTTCTTATCTTTAACGACCTTTTTATCGACATTAAGCTTAATAGTAACTTTATCCTTCTCTTTCGACGATTTAAAATTATCTTCGCCGCTAGCGTCTCCTTCGTTAAAAGTCTTATCGCCTTTATTATCATTAAATTTAGAATTCGAATTCTCGTCGTTATCGCCTCCCTCCTCGAAGAGGTTAGTACAATCGTTTTTATAATAATTATCGCCTAGGCCTTTAATTTTAGCGCTAATACTATTACGAATTAAATACAGGAGTACTATAATTTTAATTTGTCGTAAATCTCAGTCCTTTGGACTACAACGGTCTATTTAATTATTTATATCGGTTTTTATTCGTTTAGGATTTAACCTTTTTAAATATTATTAATTAGGGAGACCTAAAATAATATAAGGGTATAATATAATTAAATCGAAGGTAAAGCTAAAATTCCATTTATAATAGAAGATTTTAAGTAAGGAGAAGAAAAGGAAGAGAACTAGATATATACGTTACGAACCCGAATAAATACCCTAGTACGTAAGCGATAACGGGACCTATAAGTAGGTCGTTAATAACTAATCCCTTTACTTATATCGCCCTTTACCTATATAATAAATAAGAGTAAATACCTTTAATAGGCTTAGCGCCCGTCTGGGCTAGCCTTGGCGCGAACCTTCTATATTACTCGTTCCTCCAACCTTCGTGGCACCTCATGGCACTTCACGACACCAGTCCTCCTATGGGGGTATGGCGGGTATGGCGGCATGGCCGGACCGGCGCCGTCACAGCTAGTAGGGATATATAATTTATAATTGCTTTAGTTCGATTAATTGGGGTAGTAAATTTCGTATTAACGGGGTCCCTACTAGTAAAGAGAAGAAGAAGAATAAAGATAAGGGACGAAGAGGTCGGGGTAGTAGAGGAAATAGTAGGAGCGGATTAGGAAGCGGAGGAGAAGACGTAGCGGAAATCCGGGCTATTAGAATTATTAGTACCGAAAAATTTAACGAATTTATTACGGGCGGCGAATATTATAATAATTAAGGAAATAAATAGCCTTTATACTTAGTCGTATATAAAGGTTTAACTGGTTAGTTATATTGTAGAGAAAATAGGATTTTTTCGTTAGTTTGGAGGAAGTATAGATCTAATTACTAAATAGTATTATTCCTCTAAATATAATTCTATTATCTACGTATATAATTATTAGTATACGTAAAAATTATTATATTACCCTTATTAATAATAAGTATTCCGTATATACTTTTATCGACCGCTCTTTCGTTTAAGAATATAATTTCCTTTATTTTCCGTTACTTTATCCTAAAAAGCTAATATTCGTAAACGGTAATATTAAAGGTATTATTAAAACGGTAGTAAAGGGAAGGCTATAAATCGGTTACTACGAAGAGACTATTACCTTTTTAATATACGACTTCTATAAGAAATACCCTATTATCTTAGGCTACCCTTAGATAGTAATCTATAAATTATATATCGATTACAAAAATAGTAGTATATAATTCAATTATCCTAATTACTATAACTATTATTTACTAGTAGGTCTCTCTAATAACTAAACGGAGGCGCTTCGGGCGCTCTCTAGCCCTATTTCCGTTATTACTATTTGTATTTATAAGAAGGCACCTCTTCCCCCCACTTTTATTAAAAAGGGTATTATATTATCTATACCTTATAAAAGGGGTAATACCCTTCCTAGGAATAATATTAGTACTATCCTTAGGGGTTATTTCCGTAAGGAGGAGATCTTAGGGGCGGAGGGCGAAATCCCGCTCGTTAAGGAATTTTAATCTAAGGATAAAAGACCCGAAGAACAGACTTCCGCATTTGAGAATAAGGGGGAAACTTCGTTACTATTAGCCCCGTACTACGCTCTTATCGGTTATTAAGCGGGGGCGAAGGTCAAATTTATTATTAGTATTATTGCGGTACTAATTAAGACTAAAAGGGACGTACTATATTAACTTTATATTAAATTAGGTAGGAAGTACGTATTAATAGGGGATTATCGAATATTAATCCGGCTTAGTAAACCAGTTAATAATAAAGTTAATCCTACGGATATTCGCGAATTAAACGCCGCTACCTTTAACTTTATTTATAAAAGAGATTAGTTTTAGCCGTATATAACTAATTATATATAATTCGAACGGTTAGTAATACTTTTAGAGTTTAGCGAAATAGATTTTATATACGAAGTAATATAAGATATTATTAAGGGGAGAGGAGAGTAGTATAAGAAGGACTTTCTACTATCCCTTTACAATTTTATCAATAATATAGCGGGGAAATACGGATTTAATATTAAGTAGAAAATAATAACTATTATACGAGCGGTTGTATTAATAGGAGACCTCGCAAAGGACGCCCCGCTCTACGAAGCGACGATTCAATATATATACCTCGCTAAAGTCTTAGAAGAGGATATATAAAAGTTTATAAATAAGGCGGATAAGCTATAAAAGACTAAGGAGGAAATTAGTAAAATATTATTACCTTACTACTAATTCTACGTCGATGCCTTTCTACTAGCGCTAATAAATTAACTCCCTCCTTACCGGTTTTATAATTATAAAATTAAATTTTAATTAGGAAAGTAGGCACTATACGCTAGACCTAGGCCTATATCGCCTATTAAAACTACTATTATTAAAAAATAGATTAATAAGAACTTTAGGAAGAAATTTATCCGGCCTTCTCAATCCGCTTCTATAGCGCCTATCCTATTAATAAAGAAATTAGGGGGCGGGATCCGTATTTACGTAAATTACCGGGGTATTAATAATATAATACTTAAAACGTAGTACCTATTACCGTTAATTAAAGAAATATTAAACGCAATTTATAAGGCGAAGATCTTTACTAAATTCGATATAATCTCTACATTTAATTATATATAGGTAAAGGAGGGCTACGAGTAATTTTGTCACAGGGCTAGCCTGTATTGCACGTGTTCACTCACGTGCCTTGTACTAGCGTATAGTAACTTCTGAGATTGCTATCGCGCTACCAATTAACTAGCTATAGCGGCCCGCCAGGGACCCACATCGGGTCTACCGTTAGCCGCCCTTATAAGGCTAATCTTTTAGGCACTCGTCTATACTCTCCTCCTTTCTCCTTCGTGCAATTATATATAATTATATCTACTATCTACCCTTTACCCGTAATAATTAATTATACTTTTTAACTATTATATTTATAGCGCAAACCCTAGATTTATAAAATTGTACGCTTATTAATTAATTGTACAATTTACTCGTATAGGAATCGCTTCGTCGTCGAGTCGTAGAATTTAGTACTACTATCGAACTAAATTGCTTTATCGGTAATTTAGTTCGCGCTTTTTTACTTAGTAAATAAAAAATTATTCTCTTTATCTAATAAATAAGAGACCTCTCCTTTATTTTATTACAACAATAAATTATCGTTGCGATCCCTATATTATTTATTTCCTTTAACAACAATAACAATAATTTTAGTATTAGCGATTACCCTTTTCTCTTTGCCAGTAATAATAGAGCCGAAGCCGGCTTGCCTAATTTTATTATAGTCTTAAAATCCAATAGCGATAACGAACCTTATAATCCCTTTAATTTCGGCGACCTCTTTAACGCTCTTACAGAAGACTACGTCTTTAATACCGACGTTAATTGTATTACCTTAATCGAAATCGATTTTACCCGTAGAATTGAGAATTTCTTCGGTAGATTTAATAACAATAATAGATTTAAATTTATCCCCTATAATTACTTCGTAACTATTACTAAGTTCGCTAACGAACCCGCTTTTTAATTAATTATTAAATCTTTTAATCATATCTTCTTCTCCGTTTTCGAAGATAACGATAATATTATTACCGACTTTATACATTTTAAACGCAAATTTAATATCGTACGCGAAATTATTAACAATAATTAAACCACCTTTAATACTTTTAACTTTAAATATATTTAATTAAAATAAAAATACGCCTAATTCTAATAAGAATTCGAGGATCTTTAAATAGAAATAGTTTCTTCCAGTATATTACCTAGGCGTATTATCGAAGATCTTTCCGTCTTCGACGGTAAGGAGAAAAATCCTATTCATTATTACGAAATCTTTTGTACTTAGAAATTCTATATTATTACCTTATAGAAGGTTAATAAAGCCTATTTCCCTACTAAAAATATTAAAATCTTTAAAGCCGCAATACTATTAGGCCTCGAATTTTTATCTAGTATTTAAACCGATTTTAATACTATATTATTAAAATCCGACGATACAAAATAGTATTAGAAAGACGGCGTTACTTTTATAAAGTATTTTAATAACTATTTTAATAATATTAATTTGAAGTTCAATACTAACCACTACTTTACCGATTTATATTAAAAGAATACGCCTTTTTTCGAATTCGAAATCGAATTTATTACCCTTATAGTTCGTTATAACTTTAATAACGCTATAAAAGTTTATTATTTGTGTAATAAAATTAATAAATGTTTACGCAATTCTTTAATTTATTACGACCCTCTTATTGAGAATAATTTTATTAAATAGTTCGACTTTTGCCGCTTTGTTATTCGTAACCTCGATAATGCCGATTATTATAATAAATTAGTTGGCTACTTTTATAAGGCGGAGTCTAATAATAACGGCGGTAATACCGGTAGTAGTAGTAGTAGTAGTAGTAGTAGTAGCGGCGCCGACGAGCGCACTATTAATTAAGGCGGTAATAAAATGGATTTTAATACCGTCGATTTCGCCGTCTTTATCTATAAAGAGGTCTTTAATTAATATACCCGTAACGGCAAGTATTACCATTACGGCGGCAATAGTTATATTATTCGTAATTACTTTACTTCGGTTAATTATAGTAGTAAAGGCCTTTAGTACGAAAAGGGTAAGAATAAAAGTAGGAATAAGGGTAAAAATTGTAATTGTAGTCGTAGCGGTTAGGAAGAGGTCCGGGCCACCGATATTACGCCCATTACTATAACCATTATTCCCGCGGAGCCCGCTACTAGCGGCGAATATTATAATAAGTAGGGAAACGAGTAATTTTTATACTTAGTTGTATATAGAGGCCTTACCGGTTATCTTTATTATAGAGATAAGTTTTAGACTTTTTTGAATTAGAAGTTTTAGAGGAGGTTAGGATTTAATTTTTAAATAGTTCTACTTCGCCGAATTTAATACTCTTATTTTTTTATATTATAACCAGCTTGCGCAAAGATTATTGTATTTTTTTTATTAATATTAATTATTCCGCTTTTACTTTTATTAACTATTTATTTATAGTTAAATATAACCTTCCTCGTTTCCGTTTCCTTCGTATAAAGAAGTTCGTTTTTATTAATAGGGTAATTAAAAGTATTATTTCTAAAGGGGTAATAGCTAAGCTCCGTATCGGTTATTACGAGGAGATAATTATTTTTTTAATTTATAATATTTCTAAGAATTATTTAATTATTTTAAATTTCCTATAAATATAATACTATAAGCCCGAAATCGACTACGAATAGTACGGGTTATATTTTAATAATTACTATAATTATTATTTACTTTCTAATTTTTCGAAAGACTAAACTTTAACCCCTAGGGCTTTAATTAATAGGGTTTCTACGGCGTCTATTCGTAGGAAGTCTACCGTTCTATTTCTTTTACTTAAAAAAGAGGAGACTAAATTTAAGAAAGAGGAAATTAAGCCCGTTGCTCTATTTCTCCCCGCCGTTGTCGAATCTACTTTAGAACCCTTAATTATAAAAATTCTTAAAGTCGACTTTAAAACTAGTTATTAAACCGTCCCTACTCCTATTAGGGCACTAATAATTAAGAGAACTAGGTTAAAGGTTAATATTACTAATACGGCTATTTTCTTTATTAAAATTAAAAGCCCTATACTTTACGAATTTTATATCCGCTTCAACGGCCGATATGTTTTTACGGGTATAAAGCGCCCTTACGCCCCCCGCTATTACTACGACTTTAATTATAATTTTAATTTTAACGATATTAGGGAATTTAATATAACTACTTTTAATTTCGTTTACAAATTGCAATAATTACAGCCGTACGTTACGAATTATACTTAAATCGAAAAATTAACAGCCGTAGTAGAGATCTAGGATATAAATTTAACTAAAGAAATAATTAATAATATTATAGAAGGAAATAATTAATAGTATAAGGAAAGTCTTTCTTCCGTTCTTTATAATTTTATTAACGAAATAATTAATATTTATTTATTAGAGGACTCCTGCGAGGCCGCGATTTTCGCTAAAATTATTTATTTTATTAGAAATTTCGACGAGGACGCGCTATTCTACGAAGAAACGATTCGACGAATATATTTAATTAAAATTTCCGAGGAGGACACGAAGAAATTCTTCGATAAAGCCGATTACCTTATTAAGACGAAAGAAGAAATTATTATAATTTTAAAGAAGTTGGAGGGATACTGATATATTGACGAAGTAATAACTTTTCTCCCCTCTTTAGTAGATAAAGTCCTTCCTAACCACTCTTACGATTATAAAATCGAATTCTAATTGGGCGAAATACCCTCTAACGTACAATTATAACGAATATCGCTTATTAAAATTATTATAATTAAGAAGTAGATCGATGAGAATTTAAAGAAGAATTTTATTTACCTATTATAATTTATAATTACTTCGCCTATTTTATTAGTTAAAAAGCCGGGTGGCGGTATTTATATTTGTATAGACTATTACGGCGTTAATAATATAACGTTGAAGATTCGATACCCCTTGCTATTAATTAAGGAGACTTTCAACGCTATTTGTAGAATTAAGATTTTTATTAAATTCGACGTTATTATTACTTTTAATAGGATTTATATTAAAGAAGGGTATAAGTGGTTTATTATTTTTATTACCCGTTTTAGCCTCTACGAATCTATTATATACCCCTTCGGTTTATAGGGCGTATTAAGAACCTTTTAGAACTATATTAATAATATATTATATAATATTTTTAATATTTATACTATTGCGTATTTCGACGATGTCTTAATTTATTCGGATAATAAAAAGGAGTACGAGAAATACGTTAGGGAGGTTTTATAATAGATAATTAAGGCGGGGTTTTAAATCGATATTAATAAGTACGAATTCTACATTATACGTATAAAATATTTGGGTTTTATTATTACTCCGGGAGGTCTTGAGATAGATCTAGAAAAGGTTTTTATAGTCGTATTTTAGGAAGTTCTAAATTTTAAGAGATTGCTATAGCGATTCTTGGGCTTCGCTAATTTTTATCGTCGGTTTATTAAGTATTTTTTAATTATTACCGGCCTACTATACGAATTAATTAAAAAGACGGTAGTAGATTAGTAGTAGACGGAGTAATATTAGAAATCTTTCGAAGCCTTTAAGAAGGCTTTTAGTAGTAAATTAATTCTTCGTATTTATAATTAGTCTAAATAAACCGTTATTGAAACGGACGCTTTAAATTAGGTTTGCAGCGGTATTTTATTATAATATAACGAAGAAAGTATTTTTCGTCTTATTATTTACTTTAATCAATAATATTCCTTAATTGAATATAATTACGATATTTATAATAAAGAGTTGTTGGCGATTATTAAAGCTTTAGAGGAGTAGCGCCCTAAATTAAAAAGAGTATAAAAACTATTCGTAGTCCTTATAGATTATAAAAGCCTAAAGACCTTTATTATTAATAAATAGTTTATTCCCTATTATATACGATAATCCTAATTCTTCTTTCGGTTTAATTTTATAATTAAGTATTATCCGGGCTCGCTATAAGTATATCCCGACGCCCTAAGTAGGAAACTAAAGGACTTACTTAAAAATAAAATCGACGAATAATTATTAATTAAGAATAAAATTTTATTCGATTATAATATTTTCGTTAATGGAGCCTTTATTTTAGAAGACGGAGGGGAAGAGGATATCGGGGTTAATATTAATATTAAATATATTTACAAATTGGAGGTTATAGACGAAAAATCTACCGACGATTTAATAATAGAAGGATATAAGAAGTTAATTTTTTTATAAAACGTTATAGCCTATTTATTAAATCTTAACCGGAAGGCGTAATCTAAAGAAATTAAAAATTAAATAAAGAAAGTATTCTTTACCAAATATAAAGCAATTTAAGGACGGGCGTACTATTATAGCGCCGTTCTCGTTAACCTTATAAATACCGAACTTTAACTATAATTTCTTCGCCGCATTTACAACTCGCCTTCGGCTAAATACCCGGGCTACGAAAAGACTTATTCATTACTTTTATAATTTTTCTTCTAATTAGGGATATACGCTACCGTTAAAGCCTATTATAAGGTTTATTTAATATACACTAAATTTAAATTATTACGATACGCCCCCTACAGCTTTTTAAAACTATTAATTATACCTTTCGTACTATAAAAAGATATTTCGGTAAACTATATTACCCCACTAACGCCTTACGTACATCGCGGATAAGAATTTAAATACATTACTATTATTATCAATTACTTAATTAAAATACAATATTTCATCCCTACCATTAGCTTTACGGTTAAAGAATTAGCAAATCGTTTTATCGAAAAGGTTTATAGTATTTACAACTTCCCCAATTTTATTATATCCAATTATAACTCCTAATTTATTTTATAATTCTAGAAGGCATTATCTTCGCGTTTAGAGGTAGCTCTTAAGCCTTCTTCTACATTTTACTTAATTATTAACAACTAGACCGAATATATTAATACGGAAATAAAAAAGTATTTCCGTCTTTATATTAATTAAATATAAAACGATTAGGTAAATTAGTTACCAATTACGGAGTTCGTTAATAATAATTTAATTTTTGAAATTACTAATATTTCCTCCTTCTTTATTAATTATAGGTTCTACCTTTGTATAAGCATCGAACTAGTTAAACCTTATCCCCTAGAGATATTTATAGTATAATAAGCGGAATATTTCAAGGCTAACGAGATTACTAACTATTTTAAGAGGGTATTAGACTACGTTACGAATTAGGCGAAGGAAATATAGCAGCAGTATAAAAACAATACTAATATTCAACAGTCGGATACTTCGAAATATAAGGCGGGAAATAGGGTCTTACTTAATACAGAAAACTTTAAAATCGGACGCCCGTACGTTAAATTTACGCCTCTCTTCGAAAGTCCCTTCAAGATTTTTAAAGCGGATAATTATAGAATTACGTTCAAATTCTTAATCAATATAAAGTATAGCCTAACTTTCTATATTAATAAAATAAAATTATAGGACGAAGTCGGCGTTCTAGGATAAATAAAAGAATAGGACATTCGTACTAATTACAGACGGGTTATAAGGAGGATTAACGATAGAGAGGATTCAATCGAATACGACTTCGAAAAGTTTAACGGCTATTAAAAGAACGAAAAGGGCCGTTAGGAGTATTTCGTCGTTTAAGTACTCCCTTATAAACTATTATAGTAGCCGTACACTAATATAACTATAGCCCCCGATAAAATACGGAAATTCTATAAAATATACCCGGAAGTACTATACCCTTTAAATTAAATAGCGGAGGAGCGGAAGAGGAAACGGTTACTAAAAGTAAGAAGGCCGGCTATAGAAGCGGAAGCCCCGATTAGAGAATACAGAAGACTAGAGGCAGAGCGGGAGGCTCTAACCCTACGACAGAGGTTACTATAGTATATAGTAGCGGCGGCTATAGAGGTATTTCGAAGGTAGACTACTCGTTTAATAGGGATTTCTATTATTTTATATAATATTAATTAATTATATAACTTCTTTTAATCGGGGGAAGTATTATAGGGCTAACTTATATTACACGTATTCACTCACGTACCTTATACTAGCGCACAGCAACTTCTAAGACTATTATCGCGCTATTAATTAACTGGCTATAGCGGCCCGCTAGGGACCTACATCGGGTCTACCGCTAACCGCCCTTATAAGGCTAGTCTTCTAGGCACTCGTCTACACTCTCCTCCTTTCTCCTTCGTACAATTACGTATAATCATATCTACCATCTACCCTTTGCCCGTGATAAATTTATAACTTTTATTACTCGTTTTAAACTCTTTAAATTATTAGTTTATCTATTTAGGTTATAAAGAGCGCTAAGGACTTTTTAGAACTATATTAACGACGTCCTATATAATATTCTTAATATTTACACTATTACTTACTTAGATAATATCCTCGTTTATTCAAAAAACGAAGAGGAATATATTAAGTATATTAGTAAAGTATTGAAATAGATAATCGACGCAAGCCTATAGATCGATATTAATAAGTACGAATTTTATACTAAACGCATTAAATACTTGGGGTTAATTATTACCCCAGGAGGTATTAAAATAGATTTAGAAAAAGTAACGGCTATAACCTCTTAGGAGGTTCCAAATACTAAGAGAATATTATAACGCTTCTTAGGGTTCGCCAATTTCTACTATCGGTTTATTAAGTATTTTTCTATATTAGCTAATCCGCTATACGAATTAATAAAGAAGGATATTAAAGATTAGGAGTAGAGGGATTACTATTAGTAGTCTTTCGAAATATTAAAGAAGGCTTTTACAAATGGACCCATTCTATATATTTTCAACTAGTTAAAATAAACGGTTATAGAAATAAATACGTTAAATTAGGCTTATAAAAAGACGTTCTCGTAGTATAATAAAGATAGGGAACTAAGACTAATCGCCTATTTTAATTAGCGGTATTTATTAGCGGAGTACAATTACGATATCTATAATAAGGAATTCCTCGCTATCGTTAAGGCTCTAAAGGAATAGAAGCTAGAATTAGAAGGAGTATAAAAGCCGGTAGAAATCATTACCGATTATAAAGGCTTAAAGTCTTTTACAATTAGTAAATAATTAACCCCAAAGTATATACAATAGTCTTAATTCCTATTACGTTTTAACTTTACTATTTAGTACTAGCCCCGCTCCTTATAAATTTACCCGGATATATTAAGCTATAAATTAAAAAATATCTCGAAGGATATAGGAGACGAAAGGCTATTAGTATATAATAAAGTATTATTAGATAAGAACGTCTTTATTAATAGGGCGTTTATATTGGAGGAGGAGATTTCTATATCGGGAGAGGAGATTTCTATAGTCTTCGTCGGTACCGAATATATTTACAACTTCGAAGCTATAGATAAGACGTCGGTAGACGACTTTATTATAAATTATTATAAGAAATTAACCCTTTTATAAGATGCGCGGGCTTATATATTAGATCTAATTAGGAAGGCGTAATCGAAAGAGGTGAAGGATAGTTTTAAAAAGTTTTTATTCGTAGAGTGTTGTATTATCCAGGGGCGGATTTACTACTGCGGTTCTGTCCTCCTTGACCTTAGCGATACGGATGTTCACTACCAGCTGGCAGCCATATAAGAACGTAGAGATATATCCGGAGGAGATTAGGAGGTTCTATAATAATAACCCGGACGCTCTAGTACTACCGGCTTGGACTGCCGCCGAAAGACGGAGGGACTGCAAAGCGGAGGCTGGAGTAGATTAGTAGGGCGGAGGAGCGGATTAGCCGTTAGAAGTTAGGGAGAACGGATAGTACGAAGGGTAGAGGAAGTTGCCGCGTAGGGTAGCGGCGGCCGTAAAAGCCTTTATAATATAGGCTAAACGATTATTAAGTATTTCTAGTATTTTATATATTATTAATTAGCTATATAACTTCTTTTAGCCCGGGGTAGTATTATAGGGTTAACCCTATAACGGTTTATAGTAGCAATAGTATTAGGTCTAAACTAGAAATTAGCTTATAATTTAGACTATTATATAAAGCTATTATAGCGTTTGTAATGGCTTCAATCGTTATCGCTATATAACGGTAGTACTAATTCTATAGCGCTTATAAGACTATTGCAGAGCTATTAATTAGGATTAGCCTATAAAGGTTGGTTTTAGAGTATATCCTTAGACCTTCCCCTTTCCTCTCCTTATACAATTATATTTGTTCTTACCTACTTTATGCCTTTACACCGTGATAGAAGGCGGTAAATAGCCGACGTAGGATACTTCAGGTCTTAGTAAATTCTTTTTAGAATTCGTTTATAAATAATTTATTTTAATCGCTAATAATCCCTAAGGGGGAACCGAAATAGTATTCGATATACTTATAAAAGAGGCTAGCTATCGTTACCGTATTTAAAGTCTTAATTATTAGAATAAAGAGTCCTATCTTTATAAACCGATTAATAATAATAAGGACGGCGTTATATATTTTATTATTAAATCCCTAATTCAACGGTAAGCCGGTAATAAAATCGATACTAATTTCCTAAAAGGGTTACTCTAATAGGAATAAGGATTAGAAATCTCCGTAAAGTTTATATCTAAGGCGTTAAATACCCTAGTATAATTCGTATCGAATAACGTATTCCCTTACGTCTATCGCAAGGTTCTCCTAATAGAATTTCCTTTTAATTAATTCTAAAATCTTAAGAATACCTATATAACCGGCCCTTAAATTATTGTAATAAATATATAGAATTTCCTTACGTAGTAATCCCTTATTAGGGATTACCAATTATTCTTTAAAGTAAAGAACCCCTTAGTTATTTAATTCGTATCCCTTAATTATAAAGCCTTTAATTCATATAGTCGCCGCTAAATCGGCAATATTAAAATCCCTAAACTAGAACTCCTTTACTATAGTATAAAATTCCTAATTTACTTTTAACGCGAGGGGTAGTTCTCTATATACTAATTTACAAGCAATCTTCTTTAAAATAATTTAGGGAAAAAGATTATCCTTAGGGTCGGTAATAAATATTCCCCGACCTATCGCCGATTTAATAATTCTCCTAATTTATTTAATAAATATATACGTTACCGACTTCTCGCCGTATTAATACTTCATTTTAAAATTGAATTAATTTCTATAAAATACCGATAATTATTAAACTAAGCCGAACTTCTTCTAAAGAATTAGTAGAATATTACTATATTTTATCTCCCCCTTTATATAGTCTAACCTCTTAAATAAACCGTCTATAGGATTTATAGCGCTTAACCGATATTCTATATTAAAGTCAAATTATAATAAATAATATACCTATTACGCTAATTTCCCACGAAGATCCTTCGCTAGGGATTCTACAATTCCCGTTAAGGCCTAATAATTTATATAAATTAAGAATTTTTTAAAGAGGCCTTCTAAATACTAATTCTAATACTCTAAATTAACTACAATAGTAAAGAGCTTTTATTACTCCGTATACTAACGCCGTTTAATATCCGTCAATTTCCTTAAGAAGAACGTAATTAAGTATTATTAATCGCCGATCTTCTAAAACAAAATATTAGAAATAGCCTTAACTAAAACGTTTATCTCTACTCTTATTTCGTAGGAATAATCCTAATAGTAGAAAATAAGCGCTAATACAAAAGTATCCTTTAGTATTTAAAACGTCTTATCGGCCTCCTCTAACTATTCAAATAATCTAATTTTCTTTCCGTTCTTACTCCCTTTTAATAGGTTAATAAAAGGGGCTACCAATTTCGAAAACTTATAAATAAAACGCCAGTAGAAATTAGCGAACCTAAAAAATATTTAAATATTATAATATAATTCTAATACTAACTATTCTTTAATTATAATAATTTAGGTCGGGTCTATTATAATCCCTTCTATTATTATCCAATAGCCGAGGAAATTGATATATTCCTTATAGAATTTGTACTTTAAAAATTTAATGTATAGTTCGGTATCCTTTAGCCGTTTAAAAATAAGTTTTAAATATTTATTGTACTCCTCCTTAATTTAAGAATAAATTAAAATATTATCGAAATATATAATATAAATACAATTTACTAATCTTGCCAAGGCTTTATATATATATACCTAGAATATTATAGGAGCATTAGTCAATTTAAACAATATTACCGTATATTCGAAATAATTATATTTAATTCTAAACGCAATTTTCTATTAATCTCCCTCCTTAATTCGGATATAATAATATACCTCCCGGAAATCTACCTTAGAGAAGACCTTAACGCCTAATAGCCGATCTATTAATTCCCCGATTAAAAGTAAGGAGTACTAATTCTTAATCGTTATTTTATTTAAATTATAATAATTTATATATAAGCGTAGGGAATTATCTTTCTTTAATACAAATAAAATAGGTAACCTTATTAGACTTTCGGAGGGTTTAATCCTCCCTATACGTAAATTTTCCTCTAAGTAATCTTATAAAATATTTAATTATACTTTAGAAAGCGGGTATATCGACTTTACTAATACCTTCTCGCCTTCTATAGTCTTAATCTTATATTCGGCGTTAGAAAAGGTCGGTAACGACTTAACGCCCGCTTCCGAAAAATAAGATTTATACCCTTCTAAAGTAAATAGAATAATCGCCGTCCCGTCGGCGTCGTCCTCCTCCTCATCTATATTTTTAATAGTAAACCCTATAAAATTATAAACGGATATAATATTTATAATAAAAATTCGATCGCTATATATTAATCTACGTACAAAAGTCTTTAAATTTATAATATAAGGTCTATTAAATTCAAATCTATTAATACATATATATATAATAATACTTTTCAAGCCTATATCTAATATTAATAATAATAGTAATAGTATTTTAATATCTCTACGGATTATATAGAAAAGTTAAATCGTCTCCCGCTCTTAACCTTTTCTATCCTTTATTTAGAAAATAATTTCGAACGCTTTATAATATTTCATTTCTACGCCGTTCATACTTATTAATATAAATACGACTATTATTATTACTTATTTCAATTTATACCTTTTTACAAAATTCTTATAAACTATATTAATTTCGGCCCCTATATCCAAATCTATTCCGACGTTCAATTAACAACCTTTCGACGAAATAATTATTATTATTATCTTAACCGGACTATTTCTTCTAACCGTCCTAAATCCTTTAACTATTATAAACGACGGCTTATTTATAGGGTTTAGTTTTTTAACGACCCTTCGGAATCGGAAATATATTCCGAAATATAATTATTATTTCTAAACTCTTCGGAATTAGAGCTATTAATAACATTCTAAACGCAGGCTCTATTATAAGACCTATTACCTAATTTATAATATCCCTCCGTCTTAACTTTTTTAAAATAATTTCTAATTAAATATCCTCTTTCTTTATAATTATAATATTTAAAACCTATTCCTTTAAAACTTATTTCTATTTAATTAGTAGATCGGTCGTATTTCTAATTATCGCAAAAATTATCGTAGGGTTTATTAAAGTAATCCTTAAAGCGCTCTAACTATTTACTATTAAAATTACTTTACAACTTCTAAAACGGTTAAAACTCTTTATATTTAGGCGAATTTCCTCTACGCAAATTCTTCTTATAAATTTCCAACTACTAATTTAATACCGTTTAAACTATATTTTAAACGTCCTAAATAGTAATTCCTATATCCCAAAAGTATTAACGTATATCTTTCCTCAATTAAAAAAAAAAATTATAAACCCAAATTATATTACCAACGACTAATCAGCCTAAATACTAATAATTAACTTAATACTATTCCTATATAATTTATAGGTCTTCGCTTTCGTATTAAAATATCCGGAAAAAATTCTCCCTAATCTCCAATTCGTAGAATTCGGGTATAATATACTTTTTACAGACGAATTATAAAAATTCGTCCCAAATTCTATCCCGCTTCCAGCCGGCGTCGTCGGTAAATATACCGGCGAATACTTATTAGGAAATAGCAATCCTATTATTAGCCTTAATAAATATTTAAAGAATTCGTTCGAAATTCGTAGCGGATTTATAAATTCGGTTATTTACTTTTAAACCTTCAATCCAATCTTCAATATTAGTATTCGTACTATTTATCTATAACTTACATATATTATAAATAAACGGCCGGAAATTTTAGGGATAGCCTATAGGCTTACTACCCTATTTCTACCCAATTATATTTACTATAGCAATATACGATTTAAAAATTATTTCTAAGAATTAAAAGATTATTTCTTCGACTAATAGATTACTCTTCTTCATATATAATCATTATTTATATAAATATTTTAAACGCTTTTAATCGGCTTTCGAATACCGAAGCGGAGGATTAGTAAAATATTACAAATCCTCTAACGAAGAGTATTATAAATCCTCCGAAGAAGAATTAAATAGGTTGGATCCGAATAAATCTATAGAATAAAACCTAAATTAGCGGCCTATTAATTCGGACCTTCTTATAGGAAATTAAGAATTTCTATAGCGGCGTATTAAAATAACCGAATACTAACGACGTATTAAAATAACCGAACACTAATAATATATTAAGGTAACCGAACGCTAACGAATAATATATTTATTTTAACGCTTCGGAAAATATTCTCTATATTAATATAAACTATATAAATAATAGGCGTAAAACGTACGCGAATTTTTAATAAAATAACGCTCGGGCTTCCTAATTTATAATATTCCCCGTAAAATTCCGTATAAAGAAACCCCTTCGAATTTAAACGAAAATTAATTTTAATCGTAATTATTATCGGTAAACGTACTAATAATATTAATAAGGAATTCTTCAGCTTATATAGCCGGAAGGGTATTCCTATCGGTCGAATACCTATTAGTATCTTCGCGACCTTAAATTTCGTCGACGTTAGTAATACTTTAAGCCGGTTTAATATTAATAACGTCTCCGCCCGATCGTCTTAAAATACCCTATTTAAATATAAATACCTCCGGTATTACTTTATACTCTAAAGAACGGTCTCGGCGGCGTATAGCCGTACCCTTAGTATAAATATTTTCCTTTCGGGTATTAACTATATTCCCGGCCTTCGTAGACGAATATTTTAAAGGCTAAAGAATTATAAAATTATAATACAATAGGGTAAAAACACGTTTAATATATAATATTAGGTCTATTTTAAAAAGTAGATTTTAACCTAACCGGTAAAGAAATGTCCGGCTAGGTTCTAAAGGCTTTTATCCTTTATATAAGCCCTTAGTAGACTTAAGTAAGTCCGGGACTTCGGCGCCCAATCTCCGACCGTACGCTCTATACTCTATTATTATCGCCTACTCCACTACTTATTATAACTACCTATTATAACACTCCGCTCCTCGGGCCTAATTCCCAGGCCCTCTTATATAATAACTTTACACTTTTATAATATACTTAATATTTATACTACTGCTTATTTTAACGATATCTTTATTTACTCGGATAACGAATAGGATTACGAACGCTACATTAATAACGTTTTCGACCGGTTGGTAAAGGCGGGCCTTAGTATAGACATTAATAAATGCGAGTTCTATATTAAGTGTACTAAGTATTTCGGGCTTATTATTACACTAAGTAGTATTGAAATAGACTTAGAAAAGGTTAAGGTAATTATTAAATAGTAGGTTCTAAAATTTAAGAAATCCCTATAATCTTTCCTCGGCTTTACAAATTTCTACTATCGGTTTATATACTCCTTCTCTTTAATCGCGGCTCCCCTCTACGAATTAATTACGAAAAACGCGCTATAGATTTAGACCGACTATTATCAAATTGCGTTCGATTCCTTTAAATAGGCTTTTATAAGCGGCCCCGTCTTTAAAATCTATAATTAGACTAAGAAGACTATAGTAGAAACGGATACTTCAAATTGGGCTATAAGTAGTATACTCTTTTAATATAATAACAAAGGTGTTTTATACCCTATCGCTTATTTTTCGGCTAAATATAACGTATAAGAATATAATTACAATATTTATAATAAAGAATTCCTCGCTATTATTAAAGCCCTCGAGGAGTAGCGCCTTAAGTTCGAAGGCGCCTAAATCCTCTTTAAAATCCTTAACAATTATAAGAATTTTATTACTTTTATAACGAATAAGTAATTTACCTAATAGTATATACGCTAATTCTAATTCTTCTTATAATTTAACTTCTTAATCTACTATATTCTTAATCCTTAGAACCTTCGCCTAAACGCTTTTAGTTGTAAGCCTAACGACTATTTTATAAGCGTAAAAGACGATTACTTCGCCGCCCGCTAGAAATAATTCTTCGACTTTTCCTAATTCGAAGAAAATTGCTTTGAAATTAATAATCCCACAACTACTTTTAACCTATATTTCTTCGGCTTTAACGACTTCGATAATTAATTAATTAATAACTTTATCTATATTAATTATAAAACCTCTTTATTTCTATAGGAATTTATAGCTTACTTATTAAATAAATCCCTTCGTTACTAATTACTATCGATCTATAAAGTCTTTAACTACGCCTTTTCGGAATACTACGTCCTCCCTAACGGAATAGCGAAATAGTATAATTGCGTTATTATCGACCCCGAAAATAAAGAACTTTAATTCTAATTAATTAATCGGTAATACAATTCGCCTAACGCGGAGTACCCGGGTAGAAATATTATATATAACCTATTCGCTCGCGAATTCTTTTAAAAGGGTATATACTATAACGTTCGTCTCTTCTATAAAAAATACCTCCTATATATAAAGACGAAATTTCTCAAACGCAATTCTATAAATTTCCTTAAACCTACTACTATTTCTCTAACCCTATAGAAGGATATTTCAATCGACTATATTACCCTATTACCGTTTAACGAATATTTCGAATAGACCTTCTACTATATCGCCGTCGTTATAGACTGGTTAATAAAAATATAGTATTATATCCCTTATATTATTTTCGAAGTAGAGGAATTCGCCGATCGCTTTATCGATTAAATTTACTTTTTATATAGCCTACCCGATACTATTACGTCTAATAGAAATTCTTAGTTTATCTCCCGTTTCTAGACTACTTTTTACAACCGCCTCTCTATTATACGGAAATTTAATTCCGCCTTCTATTTTTAGACTAATGCTTAAACCGAATGTATTAATACGAATATAGAATAATTCCTATATTTTTATATTAATTAGGCATAAACGGATTAGGTAAAGTAATTCCTATTCGTAGAATTTTCAAGTAATAACGCCGTCTCCTCTTTTATAGACATTTCTTTATTCTTTACTAACTATAATTATTACTTTTATATAAATATTAAACTTCATTTTCTACTACCCTCTAACCTCTCCCCTATTTAATTAAATGAGTACTATAAAATTACCGAATTCGCCGACTATTTTTAGAAGATTTAGGATTTCGTCTCCTAATAGACCCGCTATATTTAAGAACGGTATAAAATTAACGCTAATAAGTATTACGTAAATTTAAATAAATATTAAATAGACGACTTAGTCCTCTTTAATATTATTAATTTTATTAACGGCTATTCCTATTAAAAGCTCTCCCCCCGCTAGGAGGGCCCCTTCTATATTATTAAAACTAATTCTTATCGGGTTTATTTCGACTTCCTAATTAATATAAAGTATTTACTAATTTTCTACGTCTTTATAGTCTAACGCTAAATCGGCCGAAACCTTTTTAATTAAAACATTTCTTTAAACGTTATTACTAATAATAGCCGTATTATAGTACGAATAAATAACGGTATAGACGTTGTCGAATAGAACTTTAAACGCCTAATTAATTATAATTAATTTAGTAAGAACTGCTACTAATATTACTAAATTAAATAGAAAGGGGATTACCCCTTTATATAAGAACTTAAAAACTATATTATTAACTATAAAGAAAAGGTTTTAGAATTCTATTACAATTACCCCTAAGCCCCCGTACCCCTAGAAGTCTACTCCTAGCCTAATTACTAGTTACAATCGGACCCTACCGAACCAAAAATAAATTCGGATTTAAATTCGGACCCGAATAGTCCTAAACCCCTATAGTATTACCTAACCCCCAAATTATACCGCCGCCCCGCCCCCAAGCCTTCTTAACGCTATTTATCCCGCTTATAATAACCGCCCGAAACTATTACCGCTGCTATTTTATCCCGGCGCAAAGAAGAAGGCCTTACGAACGCAATAGTATAAATTTTGAAAAAGTTATTAAACGTTTAGAAAAAGGGGAATAATATATAATTAGATTTTTCTTCGCTAAATAGACAAAGGGGGGGGATAGTATTATAAAGTTAACTTACCTATAACCTACCTAGCGCTAAGTACTACTATTACGATATACCAAAGTACTTCGGTATAGTTTAGAACTATACCGTCCGGTCACGTATATAGACACGTAACTTCGGGCTAGCTCTAAGGCTCTCGCCTATATAGCCAGCCCTCTACGCACACCTCCTTTCCCCTCCTCCGCACAACAACACATATCTTACCCTACCCCTAACTATGCCTCTACCCTATAATAATATAGGGCTCTTAATCTTAATGAGGAGAGCGGCCGTACTAGTAATACCGATTTTTAATTCGGCTTTCTTAATTATTAGCGTTTTAATAAGGGTAAGGACAGTTTAGTAACTAGTCTTAGGGTTGATTTTAATTATAATTAGAAATAATTCTACGACCGAGGGCTTTAGAACGGGTTTGGTAATAGCGGGCTTTAAAACGGATTCGGTTTTAGAGACGGGAGAGGGCTTTAAAGTAGATTTAGTAATAGCGGGCTTTATCCTAAGAATAGGAAAGGGTTTTAGAGCGGGCGTTAATTAAAGGATAGCTTTTTTTTAAATAGAAGTTGTAGAGATTTTATTAATAAGAGTTTTAGGGGTTGTAATTTACTTTTTAAAGAGATTTAGGGGTAAATAGCGGTTATAATAGACGGGGTTACTAAAATATATTTCGTAATATTCGTAGTCGATTTCAGGCTTGTAGTATTGTATTTATAGGAAGCCTAAAATAATTGGATAGTTCTTAGAAATATTATAAATTAAAAAGGTAAGGGTTTTATTATAATAACCGATATAGAATTTAATTATTACCCCTTTAGAAATAATGCTTTTAATTATTTTATTAACGAGAATTAACTTTTTTAGCCGAAGGAGGCGAAAGCGAAGGAAGTTATATTTAACGACAAATAAGCAATTAATAAAGGCGAAAGCGGAATAATTGGTATTAATAAGAGAAATATAATAATTTTTGCGCGAGCTAATTATAATATAAGAAAATAAGAGTATTAAATTTGGCGAAGTAGAACTATTTAAAGATTGAATTTTAATTTCTTCTAAAACTTTTGACTTAGAAGAATTTAAAATTCGTCTTTAAGATAAAAATAATTAATAAAGCCTTTATACGCGATTAAGTATAGAGGTTATTCGTTTTCCGGATTATTATAGTATTCGTTATTAGTAGTAGGTTTAGCGGTAGTAGTTATAGTAGCGGCGGCGGGCGTAGCGTTAATAATATAGATTTCTTCTTAATTATTATAGCTACGATAATTCTTACCCTTACTTTTACTTTTATTTTTCTTACCCTTCTCGTACTAAGGGCTTTAGTAATTATAATTAATAGAAGCGGTATACTTACAGGTAATATAATTAAGTTTAATATAATAATAGTAGAAACCGTTATAAGAATATTAATCGAAAACGTCTTTATAAATAAAGACGGCGAGGTCAATAGCGTTAAAATCTATTTTATTACTACTTTAGTTAATAGGGAGATTATTAGTATTACGGGAATTAGTAGTACTATTAGAAGTATTACTACTATTACTATTACTATTAGGGTTTGAAGGGCTAATATTTAAAATATAAGCGTTTATCTTATAACGATAATCAGTATTTTCGAAGTTATTAGTAATAATATAGTAAATTATAAACTACTTTTTAAAATTATTAGCCTTAGGGAAATTATAGTAAATTAGCGCGTTATAAAAACATTTATTAATTTTGTTCTATAAGTAATAGACTTTTATAGAATTATTAAAATTATATAGGTTTATAAAATTAGTGAATTTGAATTCGAATTTAGTAAAAGATATATTCTTTATAAAGAATTCCTTTAAGCGGCGGCCGGCGTTTATCTTTAAATTAATATTCTAAAAGCAAGTAATAAAGTATTTTATAAATTTAGTACTAGTCTTCTAATATTAAATATTTTTATTACCGCTAATCTAAATAATATCGAAGTCGTTTTAAATACTAAAGAGGATTTCTAGGCCTAGTTATCAGGATTGTAGAGGAGAGGTAGGCTGAGGTGTCTATAGACAGTATAATACGTAGGGAATATTAAGGTAGGGGGAGGACCAAAGATATATTAATAGTTAAACCCGATAACTCTAGAGGCGATCTCGCCCGATATTTATAGTAGTACAAATTTAGTTCTATAGTAGCTAAGTTTAAAACGTCTCCGAACCGGTCCGACGCTATATTACGACGCTACGTTACGGAGCCGTCGGCGTTCTTCAGTACTAGTACGGCCCCGACGTCTTAATAAATCCCTAATAACTTAATATAATTCCCTCCCTTCTAGATTTCTATCCTAAAAACCTATAATATTTCTATAGTAGTAATTCCCTACTAGTATTCCTCTATAGCCCTTCTTCTATAACTATTTACCCAGCTGAACCTACCGTTACTGGGCTGCTACTCTCTCCGTTTCCTAATACCTCTTATCCGGTAATATTCTAGTATTCTACGCCCGGCCTTCTTACCTTCCGCCTCCTAATTATTAGCCCCCTCCTATTTACCTCTATTCTTCTTATATTATTTTAATTAGCTTACCTTCTATTATTTAAAATAATTTGCCGGGAGCTTTTTAATAACGTTTAGGCCTTTACAATTCGATTACTTACCTTCGTCCTAAATTATCCTCTACTGCTTCTATACCTTCTCGATTCGGTTATTTACCTTTTGTCCTATATTACCCTCTACCGCCTAGCTTACTTTCTATTATTTAGAATAACTTATTAAAAGTTTTTTAATAATATATACGCCCTTATAATTCGATTATTTACCTTTATTCTAAATAATTCTCTATTACTTAATTTACCTTTTATTATCTAAAACAGTTTATTAAAAGCTTTTTAATAACGTTCGTACCTTCGTAAATCAATTATTTACCTTAATTCTACCCTACTTTATACTTCTAATTCTAATTATAAAAACCTACCCTCCCTCCTCTTTCTTCTTCCCCTTCTCTTCCTTCCTCGCCTATTTTTTTGCGTATTCTACTACTACTCTTATAATACCCCTCCTAATCCTTTTAGCCGCCGACTACGTAATATTCTTTAATTTTTATTAATTATACCCTAATATTATTGTACCCTTCGACGGGTATAATCCCTTCCCTAATTTCCTTTTCGTTTTCTTACCTTTATTAACCTTTCCTAATTACGTCTATAACCTTCCGTACGGCCGTTCGATTTAGTTCGCTACTAATACAATTGCTAACACCCCGGCCGATACCCCTAATATTACCCTCCTAAAAGCCTTTAACGTTTACGTTTATATTCGTATTAATAAACCCTCCTTTTTATCGTCTATTTTTAATCTCCTATACTATACCCTAACGAATATTCCCTACTATAAATACTGTAATGTATAACGTTTATAATAAAACTTAAAGTAAGCGGATATTCGATTTCCTTCTAATATTCTATAAAAGTATTTAAATATTTTAAAATAGCGTTATAGCCCTTATATATACCCTAAATAGTCCTACTACTACTAAATACCTCCACGTAATTATACGCCAACTTTCCTATAAGATTATCGGCTTATATTATATATTAAATTTCTATCCTTTTACTCCTATTCAAATTAAGAAGAGCGAAATTTAATAAATATATCGCTACAATTTTCGCGAACTTATAATCGTACCTATTATACGCTTTAAACCTAATATTTAAATAATTCCAACCACCGCCGGTTAAAACCCGTAGGGCCTTCTCCCTACTAATATCCCTATTCCGCCGATAATAAGTACGCTAATTAGTAGTAATAATTAACTGTACTTTAATAATAACCTTTATAATATTTACTACTTCGTATATTATATATAATATAAATTATATTAATTTATAATTTAATAAAATATTAATACCCCCCTAGAGCCCGTAGAAAATATTCTCGACGATATTAGTAATATTTAAATATAATATAGTAATTTTAATTAGTGTAATAATAGCGTATAAAAGTCTTAACTTCTAAAATAATAAATTCAATTCTTATACCAATATACCCCGCCGCTATTACTATTTTTAATTATCGTTAATATATTAATACCTTTAATAAAGTTGAAGAGGATAAGAAAAGGGATTTTTCTATAATAGACTATAATATCGGCTTTAATTATAACCCTTCCTCCCGTTCTCGCAATATTCCTTCTCGCTCTATATTCCCCTAATTCCAATCTAATACGTTTAATACATTATATATTATACGTCTAATACAGCCTACATTATAATCGTCTAATACGGCCTACGTCATAATTATTTAATACGGCCTATATTATAATCGTCTAATACAACCTATATTATAATCGTTTAATACGGCCTACATTATAATCGTTTAATACGGCCTATATTATAATTATCTAATATACTATATTCGATAAATGCGTTCTCGTTATAGAAACGCCCTTTCTATTAATCTTCTCGAATATCTCTTATTACTTATTTAATTTATTCTCATCGATTTAATTACCGGCCCTCCCGCCGCCTTCCTCTAATACGCCTCCCTTATTTTATATTTTTTCAAAATATCCGGGCAATTCAAATCTTCTAATAATACCTATTTATTTTCGTCGTCCGAATACCCTTTCTACTTTACCTAATACTATTAATTTTTCCCCGACCCCTAATATTTAATAATCGCCTCTACTTCGTATTAAATATTATTATTTTCAATATTTATAATTCTTCTCCGTAGTATTAATATTATTAAATCACTGTAATATAATTCTAATAATATAATTAGGAATACTGAATAAATATAATAGTATTTAGGAAGATTGAGCCGGTACGCTATCTTTTTATTCCTAATAATTTCAATAATTTAAAAGGGGCTTAAGAATTTATCCAATAATTTAAAGCTAGGCTTCTATTACTTAATATTCTTTATATTTAAAAGGACTTAAATATTAATTATAAACTCTTTATACTTCCGCAATTTATTATACTACTTTACGTAACCCTTATTAACCTTCTCTAATATTTCGGCAATAATTATATACCTTTTAATTAATTCTATAATCCTATTAATAATTATTATAAAGAATATATTTCTTCGGCCTCGTTTAAAATTAATTAAACCGTATAAGTAATAACCGAAGAGTAATTCCAACAGGGATTTACCGATAGTAATATAGAAATAATTATTATACGTCTATTCTACTAACGCTAACTTCTCGGCCTAATCCGCCTATTCTAACCTATAAAAGATCTTTAAATATAATTCAAGACTTTAATTTTATCGTTCCGTTTACCCGTTAGTCTACAAATATTAAATAATACTTAAGCAGTATTAGATATTTAATAATTAATAATAAGTTTGTTAGAAGAAGTTCGTAAAGAGATTACTTCTATCGGATATAATAGAATCGGGGAATTTAAATCGCCGGAAGACGAATTATTAAAAAATATATACGAATTATTATACGTCAATCGTCTTTTATATAGGGATATAGAAGGCGTATTTCGTAAATCGGTCTATAATAATTAAGACGGCGTTATAAGTCTAATTAAATATAAAGTCGAAAGATTTAAGTAATCTAATAATAAAATTATAAGAAATATCCTACTAAAAGACCGTTAGGATCGGTAATAATATAAAATATTTATATAATTTATAATTCTAAGGTTTAACTTTTTAGTATATCGGACAATTTCGAATGTATTCTTCAATGTCAATAGTAATAGTCGGCTAGTAATAGTATTAATTAATTCTCTTAAGTATTTTCTATTATTTTAAATATCCTATAGTAGTATTATTATAGTAAATATAAAGAAATTTTACCTGTATATTCTCCGGTATATAGATTTAATAATAATAATGTAATACTTTATCCTCCCCTATCCTCTAACTCTTTATTCGTCGACCTTTTCCCAATTCTTTCTATATTTCCTCTATTATAAAAAAATCCAATTACTACGCTTCTAATAACTATTAATTCAATAGGGGTAATTACCTATCTTCCTTCTATACCCTTATAATTACTATATATATTCCTAAATAATTAACGATAATTTCGTTTACCCTTTTTCTAAAATTTACAACGACTTCGTCCGTAAATTATATTCTCTTCCCCGGTTTATCTCCTATATTATCCCGATTTATATACTCCCTAAACGTTTCTCTAAATTTATTGATACTATATTTCTTATATTCCCCTTCCTATTCGTCGTCTTCCTATTCTAATCTTTAAACCAATTCGTCTTCTCCTCCGTCCTTATACTACTCCCGCCTCTCCGCCGCCGCCTATTATATTTCCCGACTAATTAATAAAAAAATTTTTATATTACCGTTTATTCCCTTCCTTTCTTATATCGCTTACCCTTTTACCTCCCTTTCCTCTACAATTTTTACTAATAAATAACCCTCCTTAATTACTTTTACGACCTTATATAATTATAATTTCCTCAATAATTTATCCGCCGGATTCAACTTCCCTACCCGATATTTAATACCAAAATCGTACACTACTAATTCTAATGCCTACCAATTTTATTTTATATTTACTTTATCCTTAATTCTAAAGTATTAAAAGTTTAAATAATCCGTAAAGACGAAAAAAGGTTTATTAATATATAATAAATATTACTACTAAGCCTTTAATACCCCAATAATTATTAATAACTCCCTATCGCCAATATTATAGCGCGTTTCCTCCGGCGATTTCTTCTATAAGAAGAATACGACTGGGTATTATTATATTTTATATAATTATATTAATATTACCCTAATTACGAAATCTAATACGTTTATTTTTATTCGGATTAATAAAGACAGGTCGAAATACTATAGTATAAATACCTCTTAAAATAACTATTTCAACTCTTCGAATACTAATTTAACCGATTCCGATAATTCGAATACTCTTTATTTATCTCCTTTTAATAACTTAATTAATAGGGCCGTAACTTTAGAATATAATGTTATAAACCGTTAATAAAACCCAATAAACCCTAAAAATACTTAAATATTATAAATATTTATTAGAACTTCTTAATCCGCAATTATAGCAATTCTCTCTAAATTTATTAAAATACCTTCGGGTAATACAATATACCCTAAAAACGATACTCTTTTAATATAGAATTTATATTTACTTAGATTAATATATAAATTATAATTGTATAGACGTTAAAGAACTTCCTTAATATATTTACAATAATCTTCCTTATTCTTACTATAGATTATAATATTATTAAAATAAGCGATATAAATAATATTAATTAAGCCCGCTAACGTATTATTAATATACGTTTAAAATATAATAAAAGTATTAATTAACCCTATTAATATAATTAAAAATTCGTAATACCCGTATTTCGTACAAAACGCTATCTTCTCCTCGTTTCCTTACCTAATCCGAATATAATAATATACATCCTTTAAATCTAATTTTATAAAGATTTTTACCGACGCCAAATAGTCTAAAATCTTCTAAATAAGGGGTAACGCCGTATAATTCTTTTTTATAACCTTATTTAACGTTTAATAGTTAATATATAATCGTAATTTATTACCCTTTTTAGGAATGAAAATAATAAGAGCCCTTACCGGGCTAATCGATGAATGAATCCATCCTTTATATAGTGCCTCTATTAATTATTCCCGAAGTACCTCTAATTCTTTAATATTAAACGTATAAATTAAGCCCTAGGGAATAAACTCCCCTTCAACTAAATCGATATAATATTCTAAACGGTTATATTATAATAGTAATACGGCTAATATTTTAAATATTTATTAATATTCTTTATACTCTAAGGGAAATATCGGTTTAGCGGCGACCTTTTTTTCTTTTTAAAATTCGGCTAACGGCGGCTTTAGAAATATTAATTCTAATAAGGGTTCTAACGGCGGGTAAATTCCGTTTAATATAATTTTAAAAACTTTAAAAGGAATATTAATAAATATAAGGGTAAGTATATCGGAAGAAATATCGGGAATATTCGGAATCTCCGGCGGGGCTGCTAATTCTTTATTTAGGGATAAAGGAATTTCGAATAGAATATCGGTATATAATAATAAATCGAATCCTTTTACCGCCCGTAATATTTTTTTCGGGTCTAATATTGGAATAAAATCTTAATGCGGACTATAGAAATATATTACGGCTTTATAGACGTCTTTAATCGGCTCTTTACTTACTTCCAAATTACTATATTCGAATTAGAATTAGAATTTCTTATAACGCTAATTGATTTCAAAATTATATTCGTATAACTAAGGGTAACTGAAGATAATTTCTATGCTAGGGGAATTAATAATAATAAATATAATCCTTTTCTTCCGCTTAATATTATAGGAATTATACATTTTAATAAAATAAGTAATCGAATTATAAATAGGAACGGATTAAAAAGAGAAATTAATAAGACGGTAGTTTATAAATTCTATTTTAGCGTCCGACGGGAGTAAATACCTTCTAATAAGGTTTAATTCTATACTAAAATCTATTAAATTATAAGTTTTCCGCTAATTTCTATATATTTTTATTAATAATTTCGTATTTAAATATAATTGCGATATACCTACGCCTTCTTAGGCCGAAGTAATCGCCGTCCTTACCGGCGCTACCGGCTCTGCGTTCACGCCTTAATTCGGAATATTATAGGGAATAATATATTAATATAATATATAATTTAATTTACTATAATTATAGTAAATTTAATTAATATAGGAGAATACCGAATATTTAGGTTTATTATATTTGTAGTAAGTATTACGTAGTTTTATTACCCGGTATTAACCGTATATATATTCCGACTAATTATAATAAGGATAAATAATATTAGGGTTAGTAACGACTATAAGAAGGGGACGAGAAAAATTAGAAGGAATAGTAGAACTAGGAATAAATATAAAAATAGGAATAAGAATAGAAGTAAGAAGAGTAATAGAAGGAAATAAATAAAGACGTAGTATTTAAGGGCGTTAATGTAGTAATACCGCCTCTAACGAATTTAAACCTTTTAATTATTCCGCTTATACTATTACTTTAATTATAATATTAATACTTCTTACTACTAGGATATTATAGCGCAAAATAAGACGTAAGTGGTTAATCTAATACAAAATATAAGAGTATTCCGGTTAATTATAGGACAATTTCAATTCCTCGGCGTTATATTATTTATAAAACGCTAGGATAATTTCGGTAATACCTTACTACATCTTTTTAAAATTAGCGAAGGCGGTATATTTTTAAATTTAGGTATTGCCAGCGTATTATTTTTCTAAAAATATATATAAATTAAACTAAGTAAAATTGTTACGGACGGAGTTATAACCGGATAATCTTCGAATAACCTTAATATATTTCCGCTAAATATATTTAGTATTACTAGCGAAATAATTAATAGTAAACGAGAATTTAGTATAGAAATAAGTATAGTAATATTCGTTAAAGTCGAAGACGAAGTCGGGTAATTACGTAATATTATTATCAAAATTAATAATATTATACTTATAACGATAATTATTAAATAGGCCGTTTTACTCTTATTAAATAATTATAAGCGCAATAAGCGCTACGACTTAAGGAATTGCAGGAAGGTAGGAAATATACGATTAATCGTAGAAAAAATAGTTTTAATAGTAGAAATTAAAGAGGATAGGCGGGTAATTGCCGAATTAATCTTATTTTATTAAATTTATAAAAATATTCTAATTATAAAGAAATATTTAAGAGGAGAAGTATTTAAAGAGTAGTTGAATAGCGGATATATAGGATTCGAAAAGGCATTACTTCTATACTATATTATCGTTTTCTAAATAATAAAAGGAATTAAACGGTTTAAATAAAGGGGTAAAGTCGCTATCCTCACTATTATCGTCTATTTTTTTAACGGTCGGTTAATAATATTAGGACGAAGGAGGAGGCTATTACTAAAAATTATCGCCGGCTACTACAAAGATAGGAACCGGGGATTTAAATATAATTGAAATGGAGGAGGGGATTATATCGGTAGTCCGCGAAACGGATTGTCCGCTACGTATTTATATCCTATCGGTAACAACTCAACTCCTATAAGAAGAACTATTAATATATTAAAATTGTAGAGGAGAGGTAGGCTAAAGTATTTATAAATAATATAATACGTAGGGAACGTCAAAATAGAGGGAGGATTAAAAATATATTAATAATTAAACCCGACAACTCTAGAGGCGATTTCGCCCGATATTTATAGTAATGTAGGCTTAGTTCTGTAGTAGTTAAGTCCGGAACGTCTCCGAACCGGTCCGACGCCACACTATAGCGCTATACTACGGAGCCGTCGGCGCTCTTCAGTACTAGTACGGCCCCGACGTCCTAACAAGTCCCTAGCGACCTAATACTAGTAATATAATTATATAAATAATTTTAATATCCTTATTAATATAAAATAAGGGGTTATATTTTTATTAGGACTAAATATAGAAGCGCTAGGCTTTAAAGATTTTATATTTGCGAATAGTATTAATATTCTCTTTACTAGTAAAGATAGGCGAGTTTTCTACTATTTATTTGAGGGACGATATTTTATTTTTATTTACTACGACGAAATTATCGTAGAGAATTCGAATATTAGCGTTATAAATTTTAAAGGCGTTGTAGTTTACAAAAAGGTCGCTATATTACTTTTAGAGGTTAATATATACGGTTAAAAGGTTAATATAGTCGAAATTCTTCTAATCGAAATTGTTTTTGTTGAAAGGTTTCGATCGACGAGTGGATACGGTACGAAGGTACGGTCGATACGGCTGTGTGGAGCGTTCAAAATGGAGTCGAATAGTACGTAGTATGTGGGGAAAGGTCGTAGATTCGTCGAGATATCGATGGTTGAATAAGATACATTTCTTTTTCCTTTCCTCGAGGGAAGCCCTCTTCAAATAGACTTTTTGGATCGATGAGTCATCAAGTGACAAAACGGTTTGTACCTTTGGAATCGTCATTTTCTGATCATCTTTTCTAACTACACTACAACACCGGCTAAAATCAGCGACTAGTATCAGGCCTTTGCACTGAGTTAGAGCCATTACGATTTTGGCTACTGTCGCTTTCATTGTCATCGCTTTCGTTATCGTCGCTTTCGTTGTCGTCGCTTTCGTTGTCGTCGCTATCGTTAGATTAATAAGAGCCGGGGGTAAAGGGTACGCTTTTAGTACACCACTTCATAGGGGACGGAGATAGTAAAAAAAAAGCTTGGCACATCAAAAGTGCACCTATCTCCCCGGACAACACTCACTTACACAGGGGCAGTAGGCGGCACTTATCGGAGGCGTAAGACCAAGCCAGGGCTAAAACAATAGAATTAATAGCCTTCTATAATATAATAACCTTTATTGACCAAATTGGGGGTTTTCACCAATATTAATAACTTTATAAAGTATTATACTCTATAATACTTCTTGTAGTCGCGGTTAGAGGCTGAGCTGGCTCGCTGGTTGGCTGTATTCCCCAAAAAATGGGGTTGGTCTATACGCGCATGGAAATTGGTCTATATAACCATGGATTCCGATGTCTTCGTACGACTGACGTTGAGGCCGGAATTCAGCTTCGAAGTTCAGACTCTGGATTTTTCTTTCGGATTTTAAACAGGGTTGATCCCTGCAGTCCACCGGACCTATTCTCCGGACCGGAATTTTACTCCGGTTTTATATTTTATATTTATATATAAAAATATAAAATATTTTATATTATACTATATTGTATAAAAGACCCGTAAATCCGTTTACGTTTAAAATCGTTGGCAACGTTATTGTAGAAGGCGAATTAAATATAGTAAAGGCGATTAAATAGGGTAATAATCGAGCGAAAAATAGGATTATTAACGAGGATAATAGCGGATGCAAAGTAGTTATAGGGGACGGCTTTCTTTTTTTCGTCGTCTTTAATACCGGTAATAAAGTTATTAATAGCCGGGGAAAGGAGAAGCTCGAAAAATATAGCGCAATAAACGGTTATATTATAAGTATTAATGAATTTATTAAATATTTTATAAACGTTATTCAAATTAAAGGATATAATTAGGGGAGTATTAGGGAAATCGTTATTAGTATTACTAATAGGCAAAAAGGTAACGGGGTTATTATTCTCGTCGTAAGATATAAGAACGAGCGGAGAGGGAGTAATCGTATAAAGGCAAAACTCTTATCCCTTAGATAAAGAGTATTTACCCTTATTTATTAAATAAAGGGGAGCGGGACTAAGGATTATTACGACTTTACGATTTGTCGATATTTAGGGGTATTAGATTTAGTAATTCAATTAACGAAGCGATTCCTATACGTATACAATTAATAAATTAATTAAAAGAGAAGTTTTATATTATAAATATAATAGTTAAAAAGTATAATTAATTATTACGGGTAAAGGGTAGATAGTAAATATAATTATACGTAATTATACGAAGGAGAAAGGAGGAGAGTATAGACGAGTACTTAGAAGACTAATTTTATAAGGGCGGTTAGCGGTAGACCCGATATAAATCCTTAGCGGGCCGCTATAGCTAATTAATTAGCAGCGCAATAGTAGTTTTAGAAGTTATTATGCGCTAATATAAGGTACGTAAGTGATCACGTGCAATATAGGCTAGCCCTATGACATAAGGCTTATTTTTACTAACCGTTTAAAAATATTATTAATATAGTATTCGTAGTCTTATTTATTATCCGAATAGATAAAGACGTTATTAAAGTAAGTAGTAGTATAAATATTAAATATATTATAAAGGATATTATTAATATAGTTTTAGAAAGCGTTAGGGGCGCTTTAAAGGCCGAAGGGGACGACGAGATTTTTGAAGAGATTAAAGCGGGTAATAAAGGTAATAAACTACTTATAGCCTTCTTTTATACAAATACGGTTAAAAGTAGTAATAATATCGAATTTAGTAAAAATCTTAGCGTAGTAAATAATATTAAGTATTTCCTTAATTAAGGGAAGGGAGTAGCGAAATTTAAATATAATATTATTAATATTATAGTAATCGACGTAGATGTAGATTCTACCTCCCGGTTTTTTAATAAGGAGAATTAGGGAGGAGGTTTAGGATTAAGAGGGCCGAATAAATTTCTTTTAAAGGTTATTATCGATCTATTGTTTGATAACATTAAATTCGTTTAGGTTAAAAGCGTAATTATATATTGTAAGCGCTTCTTTTCTAAGTTTGAATTCGATTTTGAAATTATAAGTACGGTTAGGGGGGAATATCTTAACTATAATTTAGCGGAAGGTATTTATATAGTACTAGTATTAATTAGGGAATTTAGTTTGGATTTAATTATTAATCTTATAGGGTTTATTTACTTTTTTATAAAAAGTATTAGCATTTTCGGAGGTAATCTTATTAAAGGCGATGCTATTAATTATAAAATATTTATTAATAACCCCTTCGTATTTAATAAAATCCCTATTCGTATTATTAAGGGGGATAGAATTTAAAATTCGGGTAATATAGAGGGCTACCTTTATATTTTAGCTTATAAGGGCGTCAATTTACAAGTAGAAATTAGAGCCGAAGAGTTTTTTATATTGCTAACTATAATTGAAGAAGATTTATTCGATAATTTAAATTATTAATTCGTCGTTAAAAGCAAAAGGTTCTAATTTATTAAAATTATCCTCTATTTATTCTTCGTTGTATATACGTTTAATATTTTCTTTTATATTAGCCCGGGTCGTTTAAATAATTTAAAATTTGAAATAATTAGCGAATTCGAAAAAATTAAGCGTTGAAAGCTCTTCGATATTTTCGGGGTTAATAAAATTATAAGGAAAGGAGGGAAGGCGGAGGGGAACGAAAGAAGCTATTAAAAATATAAGTACTTAATTTAGGCCTATAAAGGTATAACCGATAGGTTTAAAGTTAAATTAATTAGCGATTTATTTAAAGCGGCGGCGAGAGGTTTATTAAATTAAAGAAGTTAAAGAAGTATAGTATAGTACTATTAGGGCTAGGTCGGGGTTTATAATTAAAGCCGGGGAAGGGTTTATATTTAAGATTAGAAGAGCGGGCTTTATAATTAGAAGGGTTCGAATAATTTCTTTAGTTAGAAGGATTCGGGTAGTAATTTCGGTTGGCGAAGGAGGGTAAGAATTACCTTTGTCTTCGGTATTTTCAATTATAGAAGCGCAATATATTACTATACTAATTTTTATTACTTTTAAATTAAGGGGTTAAGAAATATTTATAAAAACGGGGTATAATATAAATTTTAATATAAACCGGTTAATAAGTAATTACGGGTTTTATAAGTAGAAATAAAGGAAAGGTATTAAAGGGTTATAAGATTATTAGCGAATAATAAACGAATTAAAAATAGTTAAGGATAATTAGATTATTAGGGGCGAAATTATAAATAAGGAGATTAATAATCTCGTAGTATAATCCTACTTATATAGTAAATTAGGAGAAGTAAATAATATTACTACTTTTTACTTCCCCTCTATTAGCGAAGTAAAGGACTTTAAGGGTAATAAGGCAGTAAATTAATAAGCGGTAGTAATAGATAAAGGATTGGTTAATAAAATTAAAAGTAGTATAATTATTATTAATAAGAGTAGAGTAGTATAATTTATATAATCTATTAAAAAAGTAAATAAAGAGGTTTAAAATATTTAATTATTTATAACGGCTATTTATAGAAAATTTATTTATTTTTATAATATTAAATAGTATAGGGACGTTTCCTTTTCTTCCCGTAAACTCCGGCTTCTAAACGCAATTTAGCGAAGAAATTATATATTTCCTTAGTTAATAATTTTTTATTTATTACTTAAGAAGGGGTTAACGAAATTTTATTAATATTAGGGAAATAATTAAATATTATTAAAGACTATAGTATTAATTTAGTAAGATTGCTAGCCGTATTTAAATTATTAGCCGTATCCGGACTGGCCGGATTACTAATTATAATTACTACGGGAACCACCTTTATTTCTTTTACTGCAACTACAGCTATTATTATAAGTAGAAGGAGGGAATTCTTTACAAAAGTTTATCTTACTACAATAAACGGAGGAATAATAGTTAGGGCGTCTATAGTAGGTATAGGTATTAAATTTTATACGGAAGTTAAAGACGTTTTAAAGGATTATAATACGGATTATAATATTAGTAGTAAATAGTTTATTAAAATCTATAGTATTACTACTATAACTAATTATAATATAAATAGTTATAGAAGAAGAGGTTACGCTAGAAGTAGGGTTATAAAGTTTATAGAAGGGATTATTAATTTTGGAATAGTAGGCATTATTTTCGAATTATTAAACGAAGGTACGGATTAGGGTAAATTATTTAAAATAATTTAAACTTAAGGGTTAGGGAATTTATATAGCGAAAGCGGCGCGAATTTTATTATTAATTTTATTTCTAAGGAAATAGACTTTTATAGCGTTATCGAAATTGTAGTAATCAATAATCTAAGTCTATTAATCTTTAAAATCGGATTAATATATATTCTTACCTATAGTAAAGTCGTTTAATTTATAATAAGCGAAAGTAATTAGGTTATTATTATTATATTTAATATTGAATTCCTTTTTAATAAAAGCATTAGTAGTCTTCTATTTCTATTTCTCTTTATTTAAATCGAAGTCGATAATATAAAATAGGGTCGTTTCGTAGGTAGAAAAAGGAGTACTTTCGAAGGATTTAATAATAAACAAGAACTTTTTACGCTTATTAAAGAAGAATAAAGGGTTATCTAATTAAATAAGGGTAATCTTTATACGTTAAATATAGTATTTCTTAATTTTTTTTAAAGGGTTTTTACTTTCGTTATTGAAAGGTTTAACGTAAGTGTAGGAGGAGCGGTCTACGAGACTATTAATAATAGAAGCGGATATTATAATATTTTTAAGAATAGAAGTTATAGAATTAATACATTTAAATTTCTTCTATAAGGATTTAGCGGTTTTAATAGTAGAATTGAAGGTTTATTAGAAGGTTTTATTATTTAATCCGAATTTATTAATACGTTAATTAGTATTAATATAGGTCTTCTTAAAAACGGAATACTTTTCTTTAAGGAGAACGCTATTATTTAAGAGGCGAATATTTTTAGCCTTAAATTAAATATATATTTCGTAGAGAAATTAGAGCTCTTTTTAAATAAATTAAAATTAGGCGAGGGTAGTAACGGAATCGACGTTGAGTAAGCGGTTAAAAGAGAGAGAAGTATTATAGAAAATAGTATTAGTAGAGAGATTAATAATATATTATTCCTCCCTTATAAAAGCGGAAAGGCCGTTAAAAGTAGTAAAAACCGTTTGGAAAGTCTTATAGAAATCGGCATTATATAGGTCGGTAATTTAAAGGGAATTAATAGCGGTAGCCGCGATAAAGTTATTTATAAAGGTAATACTAAGTATTAGTATTTTTAAGAGTTCGATATCGTCTATCGAATTAATCGATAGGAATTATAAGTATTACGAACGGACCCCGTCTTTAAATAAGCAAATTAGAATTTCCTTATAGTATTTACAAAGATATAAATTTTCGTTTAATTAAAAGAAGGATAAAGCCTATACTTATACTTCGATAATAGGCCAAATCTTAAAGTTCTATTTACGCGCATAGCGCTAAAGAGGTATAATAAACTATTATAGGGCAAAAGTATAGTTAAAGGTAGGGTAAGATATATATTATTATACGGAGGAGGGGAAAAGAAATATACGTAGAAGGCTAACTATATAAGCGAAAGCCCTAGAGCTAGCCCAAAATTATATATTTACATATATAACCGGACGGCATAGCTCTAAGCTATGCCGAAGCACTCTAGTACATCGTAATAGTAGTGCTCAGCGCTGGGCAGGTTATAAGTAGGCTAACCCTATAATATCCAAAGGCAGTCCTAGAGGTAATCCTACTTCTAGAGGTAGTCCCAAAGCTCTCAAAACACTTACACCCAAAAGGGTATCACATGTAGAAAGCTTGGCGGAAATAATCATATCTTTTTCCTTACTTTTCCTTACTTTTCGGTTCCTTACAATTTCGTTGAAATTCAATCCCACCACTAGTCGGTTTAGGCTTCTTCGACTAACCAAGCCTCATTTTCCAGTACCTGACATTAGACGTACTGCGGTAAGACTGGAGATGCCGTTCATGCCTGGCTTGAATCGGATAGTAGCCAGGTTGTGCCAGGTGAATCAGTAATCCGTAGTAGACGAGGTGACCAAGGTGAATCAAAAATGATACCCAACCCATCCTTACGGCCCGGCTAGACCAGGCAAGCAAGCAGGGCTGTGCCACGGACTGCCTAGGCCGGGTCGAGGTATGGTCTTCATTTGGAATCATCGTGACTACCTAGGTATGTCCAGAGTTGGGCATCGGAGAAGCATCATCGCCGCGATTTTGAATGCTTCTTCAGTTTGATTAGGCCGCTGAGCCGAGTCATAGTCTCTGTGTCGGGAGGTGTTGAGGGAGATGGTTATCCACGGGAGTTGACTTTGGATGTTGTACAACTGCGCCTGAGCATGTCAGCTAAGTGACTCAACAGCCACCTCTACAGAGACGAGTTGAAGTTGAGAATTCGTTGAGTCGATCTCGATCTCGCGAGTGGGATTCGATTTGGGTGGTCCATTATTCGCCTCAACTCCGGGCTGCTTGTACTGCGTAGGAAGATGGATACTGGCGCAGTTGATGAGTTGGGCTCTAGACCTACCCAGTGGGAGAAATGGAGTAGGGAACTCGGAAAGTTCTTTGGGCTTGGATTTGCTTTGGCTTCCATGTGACAGCTCTTGCCCCAGGGCCCGGAGACAAGTCCCAAAGATTCCCTCGAAACGAAACAGAACCAGCTTCGCAATCCCGGAGCCGCACTGCCGGACCTGCCTAACAGTCCTGATGATAAGAGCCGTTGCTTACGGCCGTTGTCCGGTCCATCAGTGGATGTATCCAGTTTGAGGCTCTGTCTTCGAAATGACGATAACCTCAAATTGACGGAAAAGGATGATGAACAGGCAGAAAAAGGGGACCAACAACCCCTGGAAATTGCCCCTAATCTCTCCGATTACAGTGGGTTCAACGACCTCCACAGCGAGCAGGGCTGCCACGTGGCGGGCGGGACGGGTGGAGTCTCCTTGGACAACCACAAGCTGTCAAATCGTCATTTCCTCAAACTGAAGCCAGCTTGAGATTTGTCCATCGGATCTCATTCCAACTCATGATGCTCCTGACTTGAGGCTCTTCAACATCTCATCATCACCTCACTCACGGACTGGACCGGGCAGGAGGGCAAGATGGCCGACACTAAACAACCCCAAACATCACCACCATCACCACAGAAATCCTGCACCACCACAACCAACGATGCACCACCACCACCACCAACAACCACCCGCGCCCTCCGCGGCGCCTCCCTCCTCATCCTCCTCCAAATCCTCTCCCGCGCTCTGACCTTCATCGCCAACCAAATCCTGCTACGCTTCCTAACCGCTTCCCTTCTGGGCGTCTCCACCCAGTTAGAAGTTTACTACCTCTCCGTCATCTTCTTCGCTCGCGAGAGTCTCAGGGTAGCCATCCAGCGACAAGATACCACTGCTTTATCCGCTTCTCTATCCTCCACCCCTTCCGAAACCGCAACCCCAACTCCTTCCGGAACCACCAAAGATGGCAAAGACAGCAAAGATGGAGCCGGAAAGAATGGGAGTGACGGCACCGCAAAAGCAACCCAAGCAGTAATAAACCTCTCCCACCTCTCCCTCCTCCTCTCTTTACCCCTAACCATCCTCTTCGGCCACCTCTACCTCTCCTCCGTCTCCCCCCTCACCATCTCCTCCACCCCCTTTTTGGTGCCCAGTCTGTATCTGTACGGCCTAGCCGCCATCCTGGAGTTATTGTCGGAGCCCTGCTTCGCGGTGATGCAAATCCGCTTTCAGTTTGGCACGCGCGCGGCGGCGGAGAGCGTGGCGACTTTTTTGCGGTGCGCGGTCACGTTGGGAACGGCGGTTTGGGGGGCGAGGACCGGAAAAGAGATGGGGACGTTGCCGTTTGCTGTTGGGCAGGTTACTTATGCGGTGGGGTTGTTGGGGGTTTATTTGTGGAAGGGGTGGGGACTTTCTGGTAGAGAAGGGTTCTCACTGTGGCCGAGGAGGTTGTTGTTGGTTACTGGCTCGGAGGGGAAGAAGGGTGGAAGGGAGGGGGAGGGGGATGAGAAGAAGAAGTTGGGGGGTGGGAAGGAAGAGGAGGAGAAGGAGAAGGGGAAGGGAGGAGGAGGAAAAAAGGACTTCGTCCTAGGTTACTTCTACCGACCCACCCTCGACCTAGCCTCCAGCATGATGGCGCAAAGCGTGGTTAAGCACATCCTCACGCAGGGGGATACCTTTCTCGTCAGCATCTTGTCTACGCCCACGGCTCAGGGGGTTTACGCGCTGGCGAACAATTATGGCGGGTTGTTAGCCAGATTGGTTTTCCAGCCGGTGGAGGAGAGCAGTAGGAGTTATTTCAGTCGGTTGTTGGCTGATTCTGGTACTCCTACTAGCTCTATTGCTTCTTCCACCTCTACCACCTCCTCTCCTACCACCTCTTCAACTTCTACCACCTCTACCCCCTCTTCCACCTCCCCCACTACCTCCCCTCCCAAACCCTCCTCCCCCTCCTCAGCAGCCCTATCCCAAGCCTCCACCGCCCTCACAACCCTCCTAAAATCCTATCTCCTCTTCTCCCTCCCCCTCTTAGTCTTCGGCCCACCCGCCTCCTCCCCCCTTTTAACCCTCATCGCCGGCCGCCGCTGGACTTCTCCCTCCCCCTCTCCCGGCACCTCCTCCACCTCCCCATCTTCCGGTCCCTCCCCCAACTCTTCCCCCTTCGACTCCGCACCCGCCACCCTATCCCTCTACATCTATTACATCCCCCTCCTAGCCCTAAACGGGATCCTAGAAGCTTTCGTCTCGTCCGTCGCTTCCGAGTCCCAGGTACATCGACAATCACTTTTCATGACGGCTTTTTCGCTAGTCTTTGCGGGGACCGGGTATCTGACGCTGAAGGTGTGGGGGATGGGAGCTAGGGGACTTGTGTTGGCGAATGCGGTGAATATGGCGTGTCGGATTTGGTGGTGTTGGGGGTTTGTTAGGCAATGGTTCCGGGAACGGGTGAAGAGCGGAAAGGGGGATGGGGATGGGGGTGGGAAGGATGGGGAGAAGGGTAAGGGGGGGAAGGATGGGGAGGGGGAGGGGGGAAATGATGGGAAAGGGGAAGAAAAGAAAGAAAAAGTGAGGTTTGGAGTGTTGGAGGTGTTGCCTAAGCCGGGAGCGGTGGCGGCTGCTGTTGTTGCTAGGAGTGTTGTTGGACGGGTTGTTGGAGGAGGAAGTCAGGAGGAGGTGGTGATGGGTGCGAAGGAGGCGGTTTGGGAGTTACTCAAGATTGCGGGGGTGGCGGTGCCTTTTGTTGTTGCTGTGTGAGTATTTGTTTTTTTTTTGTTTTTTTTCTCTTCCTCCCCCCCCCCCCTTTTTCGTGCTTTGAATGGGTCAAGGTCAAGGTCAAGATGCTTTGGCTCAATGAATTATCCATTCAAGATATATATATATAAAGCTAACATGACGAAACAAACTACACAGGGCCATCGCCGAAAGAGAATTCTTGTTGAGCGGGTATCGCGCCCTTCAGGGTAAGAGACAACAACAATAAAAGTCCCGAAAACAAGGACAAGACTAGATAGACAGAGATAGAAAAAAAGACGCCCAATGAAATTTTTGTTCCGAAAGAATAACAGAAATGGCTCCAATGTTCACAACATATGGTGGTGGTATCTACATCATCATCCTCTCTACTTAATCGAACGTGATCTTGGTCGCCTTCTTGTTCGGGTCAATGTCCTTGTAGAAAGAGCCATAAGCATCGTGGGCCTTCTTCTTGACGGTGGTGCCGAACTTGAGGAGCTCCTCGGGCACGGGCTGCTTGGCGGCTCTGAGGATGTTGACGAGGCTAAAAAGGGATATGGTTAGCATGGGAATATTAGAGGCAGAAAAATATGGGAACTCACGATCCAGAGTGGGCCTTGTCGTGCTCGGTAAAGAGAGTGATGGCCTTGCCGAGCTTGCCGGCACGGCCGGTACGACCGATACGGTGGACGTAGTCCTCGATGGTCAAGGGGAACTGCAATTTGTTAGCACTTGGCCATTGACGGTAAGGTGCACGGTTCACTCACAGTAACGTTGATGACGAGCTTGACCTCGGGAATATCCAAACCACGGGCAGCAACATCAGTGGCAACCAAGACGGAAGTAGTACCGGACTTGAAAGCCTCCAAGCTGCGCGTGCGCTGATCCTGCCTCAAGTCACCGTGAATGCTAGCCACATTGATGCCCTTGCGGGACAGGAACTGCTCAACACGGACGGCTTCCTTCTTGTAAAGGCAGAAGACCAATATCCTGTCGTCCTTCTGGCTGCCCTTCGTCGCCTCCTTGAGGAGCTCGTACAACCTGAACTCCTTGCCGCGGGGATCGACAACCTCGACCTTTTGCTCGATACGGCTGTTGGCCTGGAGCTCGATGTTGCCGTTACCCTCGCCGTCGCCGCCGGCACGTGTCCTGTGGCCGATGGTGACCTGGGCGGGGTTGATCATGTAGCTCTCGGCGAGCTTCTGGATGTCCAGGGGCCAGGTGGCCGTGAACATGAGCGTCTGGCGCTGCTCCTTGGGCGGGCAGCCGCTCAGGATGAGCTTGATGTCCTCGGAGAAACCACGGTCGAGCATGCGGTCGGCCTCGTCGAGGACGGCGAAGCTGACGTTGGCCAGCGAGATGGAGCCCTCGGACAAGAAGTCCTTGAGACGGCCGGGGGTGGCGGTGATGATGTCGACACCGTTGTTCTTGTAGAGGAGGTTGCGCTGCTCGTTCTTGTCGGAGCCACCGTAGACGCACACGGCCGAAAGACCGACCATGGCGGCGAGACCGGAGAGGGCGGCGTGGGTCTGCATGGCGAGTTCGCGGGTGGGCGAGACGATGACGGCGCGGGGGTGGGCGGTGCGGTCGCGGCTGTTGAACTTGGGCTTGGGGCGCGAGACCAGAGACTCGACGCAGGGCAGGGAGAAGGCCATGGTCTTGCCGGAACCGGTCTCGGCGATACCAATGACATCGCGGCCGGACAGCGCATAGGGCCAGGAAGCGGACTGGATGGGAGTCGGGGTCGTGTAGGCCGCGAAGGGGTTCTTGGAGAGGAGGTTGGACTGAGGGAGCTGGGAGAAGTTCATGATAGGACGGAGGTTGCTGGAGGAAGGATCCTTGAGGACGATCTCCTTCTCCTTGAGGAAGGTCTCGATCTCGGACTCGGGGAGAGCGCTGAGGGCGTCGACCTGCTTGTAGGTGTAGACGCCGTTGGTAGAGGCGGCGGGAGTGGTGGTGCCGTTGGTGGTCGCCTTGGAAGCGCTGGTTGACTCCTCGGTGGTAGACTCGTCAGACTTCTTGGCCTTCTTGTCCTTTTTCTCCTTCTTCTCCTTCTTGTCCTTCTTTTCCTTCTTCTCCTTCTTGTCCTTCTTTTCCTTCTTCTCCTTCTTGTCGGCTACGGGCTCGGCGGCGGCGTCGGCATCGGGCATGGAGGCATCCTCGGCGGACTCGGTGGCTGGTTGTTCGGAATCCTCCTTCTTTTCCTTCTTGGACTTCTTGTCCTTCTTCTCCTTCTTGTCTTTCTTATCCTTCTTGTCCTTCTTCTCCTTCTTCACCTCGCCGTCGACGGGGGTCTCGTCGGTCTTGACCTTCTTGGCGAGACGGGCATCCTTCTCCTCGCCCTCGCTCCGGGAGTGCTTCTTGGTGGTAGCCATGGTAGTAGAATTGATATCGCACTCGCACAGAAAGCGATTGGCGAAAGGTGAATGGGTGGCGACTGTCGGAATAACAACACTCGCTACAGTCCAGAATCACAAGAGAGAAGGGTCCAAGGGAAGCCGGGCCAAAAGGGTGTCGCTCTGTTATCGCCGGACCTGCGACGGCTGGGAAAATTTCCTTATCGATAAGCTTTGTCAGTGTCATGACCCTTGTAACGCACTTGTACCTGCCCCCGTACGAACTCCACAGGTCCACCAGGCCCGTCAGAGTACGGTGGCCCAAGTGTGTCTTAGGCCCGATATCCAAAGTTTCGTTGAAAATAAATCCTTGCCAGGTGCAAGCACTACGCTCGCACCGGAGGGTAGCAATCAAGCCCGATCACCCCTTGACTGACAACGCCGCCGGCGCCGACGGCATTCAAGACTACTCAAACTCCAATACCAATTTAATCCCAATTTCAAATTCCAAAGCAACAACGAAGTAATGAAGTAATGAAGCAATGAAGCAACCAAATTCAATAAGAGTTAACCGGAGTCGATGAGAGTTAATGAGAGCTACGAAGTGCCAAGATTTAGGGTTACAATGCAAATGGACCCTGGTCCTTCTCCAAATTTTGAACCTTTGATGAGTTGGGGTAGGGTAATAGTGTAAATGGACCCTGGTCCTTTTCCAAATTTTGAACCTTGATGAGTTAGGGTAGGGTAATAGTGCAAATGGATCCGCCTCCTCAAAAAAAAAGAGAGAGGAAGAGAGAAAGAAAAGAGGAAAGAATGGGGGAAAGAAAAAAGAAGGGAGAAAAAAAATGGAAGCGGAGGTTTCAAAGCTTAGCGCTTAATGGGTGTGAGTGTTGAACGTTGTAAGTGCTTTGGAGGCGTTGATATAAAATAGCCGACACTTGGCTGCAGCTGAAAGCTCGGACCAGTTTTATATCGGGCCTAAGACACACTTAGGCCACCGTATCAGAGACCCCCTGTGAAAAGAACAGGGCGTCATAAATCCAGCTTTGAATAACAGCACGGACCCAGGGTTAGGGTTGGCCAACGAACCGCGGGGAGGTCCAAATCTGAGAAAAGTGACCATTTGTTGGTGGAAAAAATACGTTTGCGATCAGGAAATCTTGCAAATTATTATGCGAATTCTTTGGCTGTAAGAACTTGAACTTGTTTTGTTTTGCGCATTGGAGTCAGCATTGGTTTCTCGCGGGCCTGTGAATTTAGCTACGTACTTGCAGCCCCCCTACCCCCGCTTTTCAGGACACCCAAATCCTGCACGGGCATGACGAAATACTTGGTAGACGACGACGATGCAATCCGTCTCGCCCAACAATTTCCACATCCTGATGGCACATTGCGAGCACAACCACGAAGAATGAAGCATCGCACGAGCGAATTTGAAGGGGAAAAAATGGCGACAGGATTGACGAGAACGAGAACGAGAACGAGGACAATGACGATGACGACGACGACGTTGGTGATCGGAAACACCACCCAAGCCCCAGGATGATTTCCTCGCGAGCATTAACTGCCTACCGATCGTGCCCCCATTCGTACCGGGGCGAAAACAATACGCAACGGTTGGCAACAGCGGCAGAACCATGTCGTTTATCAAGAAACGAGACTCGGATACAAGGAGAGGGATCAGCACAGGATGGAAGTCTTCCCAGAAGTGGTCTCGAATCCTCGATATTCATGCTGCTCCGAGTGCTGGGGAATGGGATATGGTTTTCCATGCGCCAGGGCTGCGACAGAAACCATCTTCCTTCCTCCCAGTCACTCTGTCACTCTACGACAACACGCCAAAATCGCGCCATCAGCTGCCTCCCTTTTTCCCAGGCCCCCGTCCAACCAGGGCCATTGCACATCGCGGGCCTTTCTGGACGCCGGATCGATCTCGACCAGACTTCAAACTTTCCCGACTTCCGTTCCTTTCCCTTCTCAGAGGAAACTTGCAGAAAACAACAGCATCGGTTTGCGTTAGGCTCAACGTTATTTGTTGGACCCTTTGGGTCTCCTTTCTGGGGCTCTACTCGTCATCTCGGAGTGCTGCAAGGCTCCTGACAGAGCTGCAAGGCTTCCGACAGAGCTACAAGGCTTGACGAAGCTGCCTTGGGGATGGAAACCTTTCGAGCGCTTACCGAGTGTTGGTCGGCCGTGCAAGATCTGACTGTGCTACATTTTCGCCCTTGGTCAAGCCTCTCGAGGCCTACCTCCCCCGACAATGTGAGGACAAGTTCTGCGACTGCAACGCCAACCGCGCGCTGCTCAAGCTGTACGTCGACACCGTCTATACCTTGTCTTGTCTACCCAGCAAGCAGAGACCTGAATGATGTGCAAAATGTTTCCTATTCTATTACCTGATCGTGGAACAACATCCGCGAATGAAGCTCGATCTGAGATCTGACAACTGGTCCTCTATTCACAACTTGTTGCCCTCCCGAGTCATGAAACACCTTGATGAGCAATGTCTTTGCTAACCACAAGCTTGTCTGCAGGACCAGATGCCATCTTTGTGTTGAAGCCTCTACAACCGGGTAGCCCTTCTGCATACGTCTGTCTCGCGGTGGAAGAATGTCTTGAGGTGTCAGAGCAGCCTTACCGAATCTGCTTGGTACCTGCGTATGCGGGCCGGTCGAGAGATCAGAGTGTTCTATCCTCGATTTACCCCTGGCATGACCATGCAACAAAGCACGCCCAGCAATCCAGAGAGCTTTTTATGGGATCATGGGAAACTGAAGTAACATCTTGTACCAAACGGACAAGTCTTACTCAAGGATGTTTTCAGGCCCTGTCGAAATTGGCCGTATTGGTTCCTCAGTCTCGAGGAGCTGAGACCAAAATCTTCTCACCCGTTGCTCAGACAGTTTCGAGTTTGAGGCATCGTACTCCGGCTCCAGAGGACACTTCAGAAGAGTGTGGTTTCAGTCACATCTCCGCGTTTGATGACTGGGACCAGCCACCAGTTGCCTTCTCAAGGAGATAAACCAGAGTGATGAATTGTTCGTTTATCACGGGATTATATGGACATTTAAACCAACACCCTCCATCACACTATGCTCGATCAGAGCAGCCTCAAAACCAGAACCGAAGCAAGAGAGTCCGGATCCTCGACACTGTTGGACTGCTTGGCCACAAAAGCCACAGACACTGCTCGTTTTCTCGGTCCAGGAGCGCAACCAGCTCGAGCAAAGGCAGTGTCATGTTACTCGTGATGCCTCGCCGGTGTGCTGTTTATCAAACGCTGCGGTAACCGTCCTGATCGTCATTGTATCGATGCCAACACTGCCTGCGGGCATCTGGTATAACAGTCGGCTTTCTGACGAAAGCATGTCACACCGAAACGGGCAAATATCTACCAGCAGCCAAAGAATTACGACGCCAAACTTGCCCTGGAGAGTGCTGGGTATGGAAAATGGCACATTTTCCTAGACCGCCGTACTTGCCCGTTGTTGTCTGGTTCACTTTTTGGCCCAAGTGCATCATGGCATCGTGATGCTCCATGTCCCGGCGCCGTTGTCATGCTTGGGCCCTTAATGTGATTTCCTGGAGAGCTTTCTCGGCATTGTCGTACCTCAAGATATAATCACTTCAGAAGGCCACACCACAAATTCCGACCGCGAGAAGCAGGCCAAAGGCCATCAAAACAAACACAAGATGCAAGAAAAAGGGGAAGGGGCGCACGAGCACAAGTAACCCCCCCCCCCCCCCCCCCCCCCCCCCCACCCCCCCCCCCCCCCC